>OY992504.1:39920925-40565925 GCA_963921215.1 Scoparia ambigualis
GAGCTTCTTTACGAGCAAATGTGTTATAAATATTATAACGCACACACTTAACCATAGGATAAAATTTCGTGGTTGATCTCTCTAGTATTCGATAGTTGAGCTATTATAAGCTAGTGAGTACTTTGGCATAAAAAAGTGAGCCCTATGGCCCGCCGTGGGTTGAGAAGGGGCATGAATGGCGATGATGAGGAATGTCCGTACCTTGGGGTCGGCCATGTCGGCGTACTGCAGCAGCGCGGCGGCGGCGGCGGCGGCGGCGGCCAGCTGCGGCGCTGCGGCGTCGCGGCCGGCCGGCGCGCGAGACAAGCGGCACAGCGCCACGCCCTTGCGGCACAGCGCGTCCACTAAGTAGCCGCGCTGCTTCTCTTGCTCCCTGGGATAGTAATCATAAAAACAAATTATTTATAACCCGTGTCGCCTAGCGATGAAACAATACTACCGACCCCTTCCTTCCCTTGGGTGTCGTAAAAGGCGACTAACGGACTAAAGACTGCACATACTACAGACAGCATAGAGCGGTGATGGGCTAACCACCTGACACGCTGAAAACATGTGCAGTCGCTATTTGGTCAAAAATAGACTATGATAGTCCTCTAGAACTGCTTTTACAGTCCTTAATAGCTAGTCTCTGACTAGCTAGATTCGGGGATAATAGTAGTGATTATTATGTATGTATGTATGTATGTAATTTATTTATCTTTTACATTTAGTAAGAGCGTGGAATAATTATTATTATTTCTGCTACCAAAAAATATGTTTTGGTAGTTAACCTAAGCACAGAAAACTACAAAGGAGAATGCTCATGAAGTATGGAAAAAAACCCAGGCCCGGCGCAAAAGAAAAGTAACTCAAAATATAGGGAAAAATATGTAATAAAATACTGCATAGGGGGCATCATCGAAATCGATGGCTGTATGTGTGAAATTGCTATTCGAAGTTTTACAGGGGTAACAATGTTAAGGAACAGTAAACAGATACAGTTGCGGTTTAAAAGCATATACACATAATTACATGTTTATGGCAACTTCTCTACTACTCTACTACCTACTTTTACAAGTTAAACATTAAAAATAATGTCAAATAAAAGAAATAACACAAATGTACTTTTTATTTAAATAATTACGCATAAAGTTACCGATTTTCTAGGTGTAATACGACATGATCCAAAAATGATGCGGGATGCTCGAATTACCTACGACCAACCGAACTATTTTTAATTGTTATATTTTACGCTGTCAAAGCGAAGTTAGCCCGGTTGGGACAAGGCTTGCCTCGGGTCTCAAAATCACGAGCCGTAGGTAGGTACCTCGAAATTGATTATTATTATGTAAAAAATATTTACTTGCTCGGTGCTGCAGATGGCACTTTAAACCATAGCTCCCAGCTCCATATATGTTACCCCTGTAAAACTTCGAATAGCAATTTCACACATATAGCCATTGATTTCGATGATGACTTCTATGCAGTATCTAATTACTTATTTTTACCTATAATTTGAGCTACTTTTCTTTGGCGCCGGGCCTGGGTTTTTTTTGAGCATTGTCCTTTTTCTTACTATTTTTACAAAATAATTTAATTTATTGAATTATGGTTAGGTAAAACGACAGATATATTTGTTAAATATTTCAACTGCGAACGCGCACTAATAATTAGTGTTCATTGAATAAAATTTGTACTGTTTATTATTGAAATTTTAGCATTCACAATGGTATATAGATATAGGTTAAAAATATGTTTACTAGAAAAAAAAACCAACCGTGACCTTTGGATTGCCGGTCCACTGCTCTGAGCCGTGACGTGACGAGTCACGGGTTCGAATTCCCTTCGAGCTTTTCTGAGACTGGATATGTTTTTTTTAGTAAATATTTTATCCTAATTTGAATCTAATGGCGTCTAATGGCGCCGCGTTTTAAAAGTTAATACGTTATCTACTCACAGTTTTATCTTGTTGGCGTCGCCTCGTGTGTCATTCTTCATTCCTAAGTACGCTAACAACTTATCTTGATCTATTGATTTTATAACCTGTAACAAATTCAACATTCAAATTAGTAATCACTACAAAAAAAATTGTTTCTTTAAATATGCGGTAAATGTATGGTTTTGGTTAACACTACGTTGGAAATCACTATAAAATATGTAATAGGAAACCACAATATGAATACTTTGTTAGAAATAAAATATTTTACCTTATCAGCGATTTCAATGAGTTTCTCACTCGAAGCTGACGTCACATCCGGCTCTTCGTTTGCGTGTGGTAACCTAAGGCGAAATTACATACGTTCATAAATAGGTACTAAATGTATTTATTTTGTAATAAATAGGAAAAAACTTTGGTAAAAAACTATTTTTATAATTGTTTTAAAATCGAAATACAATCTGAATGATAAAACACTCTTAATTGTTATGTCCGCCTGGCTAGCTACCACTATCTTATCTCAGTCTGTCGCCATTACAACGATGTTTATAGCATTGTTGTGTTCAGACAGTTTGAGATAAGATAGCCAGTTCCTCAGTGGTTGAGGATTCCGGGTAAAATGCGCTTCCACCTTCGCCTTATCGTCACTTTACCACCAGTTGTAGAAGAAAAAAAATTAAAAAAAAAACGCAAATCAATATATTCTCTATTACTCTCCCTTCATCAGATGAGACTAAACTACTTTTCCGTAAAGGAAAGTGTAGCTTTTAGAGTGTAAGTCTAAAATTTAGACTACTATAAATGCGGATTGGTGATAACTCGAACAATGCATTGAAAAATCCGAAACACTTTGGTCAAACTGATAATTAAATTGTGGACCTCCGGTTTTCGGGTCCAGCGCCAGCCACTCAGCTATAGAGTTACTTTCCCGTAGGGGTAAAAATATAAATGTCAATAAAAAGAATAATTACGCTAGCTATTTATAAGAAAACAGAGGGGCGTTTCTTACATTTCTGATGCGTGCGTTGCTCGTTATTTAGTGCAACGTGGACTAAAAGGCAGAGGACTTTGCGGTCCTCATTGCCTCATTGCCAATCGCGGACTAACCCTTATGGGATAATAGTCGTGATTGTATGTACGAGTATGTGTATTCGATTGCGTGTGCGTGCGTGCGTGCGTGCGTGCGTGCGTGCGTGCGTGCGTGCGTGCGTGCGTGATAGCGTATGCTCACCGCTTGTGGTCCGCGGGCGGGTCCTTCGCGCTGAGGTAGGCGACGTGCACGGCCGCGCAGTCGGGGAACTGCGACACCAGCTCGCCGTACACCTGCTCCAGCTTGTCGCCCTCTGGGAACCATAACACGCGTCATTAGACACCTTTTAGTTCGTAATATTATTTGTTATAATGCTCAAATAAAGTAGAAGAGAACGAAGCGTTAAAAAAAATTACCACTTCAGATGGGAATTGAACCTACGACCTCCGCAACCCGAGCGGCTGTCCGCCACAGAGGTATTGGTTAAACCTGATTGATTTTTACAACGTTTCGTTATCGATTACACGCGGGACTTTATGGCGGGAAAGTGGAGCGTCATGTCTGCAGTCTAGTTTTATTTTCGAAAATGTGTTGTTTTGTCGAATATTAGCGCGAAATAAGATAATATTTAACGATATTTCTCTTACTTGACCCTAACCTAACCAAGCCACCAATGGGTCGAAATACCACTGAGCGCGCGAAAGCTTGCGGATCGCACTAAGATAATAATAATAAAACACTTTATATGCACACTAAGAAATCGAACAGTTACAAAACAGGACAATAGACAGAAAAGAGAGTACAAGTAGGCGGCCTTATTGCTTTATAGCAATTTCTTCCAGGCAACCTTGGGTGAAGAGTAAAAAGTAATAGGGGAGTAGGTGCATATAGAGATAGAAAGAATTAATAAATATCTATGAAACACGGAAAAATAAGGACAGAAATATATACTTATAGTTAGCTAGATGGGAGCCGAAGAAAAGAAATAGCTTCTAACTCGATCGCCAAAAGACCTTAGAGTTTGAGTTTTTCTGATGCTCTCAGGAAGTGAGTTCCACATGCGGACAGCGTAAACTAGGAGAAGAAGTCGGTCGCGTGTTGAGGGACGTTTATGTGGACTAAGATAAGAGTTGTTGTGTTGATAAGATAAGAGAGCAATGAGAATAATGTTCCCAACGGTGTGGGTGTTTATAGGCTGCCGATGCTGAAGTACTGACCCAGCTTGGCGAGCCAGCCGGTGGTGAACTCCTTGTAGGCGTCGGCGTAGTCGTCGTTGGGCTTGGGCTTGTCCTTGTCCTTGGCGCCGCGCTTGGGCGGCTCGCACACCACGTAGCGCAGGCTGTACGTGTCCACCTTGGAATGCATTGTACTATTATAAAGAGCGTCCAATGAAACGAGACTGCCAAACTAAAAGAAAATATAGACTAAGGGGTCATTTAGTTTCTATACAATATTTTAGTAAAAGTACCAACACTTACGAGCTTTATATTAAAATGTATCTCATGGGTTTTGTAACTAGAATTAACAAAATTAAATTTTAATATGGTACATTGATATTCTTCGAGTCATCATCATCAACATTATCATCATCAGCCTATAAACGTCCCATTGCTGAGCACAGGCCTCCCACGTGGACAATAGCACGTGGGGATATTGGGCCATAACCCACCACGCTGGCCCAATGCGGGTTGGTGGGTTTTAACGAGTGCCATCGTACGACAACAACCAAGACCAACGGCTTAACGTGCCTTCCGAAGCACGGAAGAGCTCGAGATGTTTTTAATGGTCACCCATCAGGCGACCCGGCATTGCGAAAGTTGCTAAACGGGCAAGATCGCAAGCCGAACGCGCTAGCTGCTGCGCCATCGAGCTCCTCATTCTTCGAATGTTTAACAAGAATAATAAAAAGATACCTGCTTATTTGTACAACAAAAAATAGATTTTGTGAAAATTAAGAAAATATTGTTTCACCAAATAACCAGTGCACTGCACATGTGCTCAGCGTAATAGGTGGTGAGCCTATCACCGCTTAGTTGGATGTATGCCGGTATTACTTTAAAACCATCCGATACCACAAAACTTGTATAAATGAGTTGGCGTTACCTTGCGGCCCGCCTCGTCCTTCGCAAAGGTCACCGTGCCGGTGAGCGTGTGCCCCACGGTCAGGCTGGAGCGGCTCAGTCTGGCGGAAACGACTGCTGTTACTCACACGACTACGGGGGGTAGATGAGAGCGTACATGATGCATTGCTAGCTTCATTTTAGTTATATCAAGCCTTCGCCAGTCGTTCAAAGTCAAGCTGCTGACGTACACACGCCGGCAGATCAACCTATCCTATTGTGTTGTGTCGTGTGATGTCAAAAATAAATGTCTATTCTATTCTATTCTATTCTATCCAAAACTTTATTTCATATTTCTCCAATCGATTGAATCAATTACTGCTACTTACGTGTTAGGAGTAGAGATCAACCACATAATTTTGGCACATATATGTGTGTGCAATAATATTTACAATGCATCGGTGTTCAAGTGCAGATGTGTCCAATTCTGTAACTATGGCAACTGTAGACCGAACATAAACAAGAACATGGATCTGTCGCTCGATTATGGCAGATGGCAGACCAAATAATTCGAAATTATTTGGTCTGCCATGCATGCCTATGTAATTAACATTTACATACGCCATGGTTTCTGTAATGAATAGACGGTTTTGTTTTTGTTAAAATATGTAAAAAAGCATTCGTACTGTTTTGCAACGAACCAATAGCAAACGCCCTTTTGTCCTATTTGTTCCTTAAAATTATATCGTATAGATCGATCTTTTTCATGGATTCGTCAAAACGTATGGTTTTTATTTTTAACCATTTATGCTTTTCTGGTTTATTGCTATTTGAAGTAAGTGTTTTCTTCGCTAAAGTATTGTGATAAGATGCGTTATCCATAACAATAACCGTCTTTTTGGTGCATGGTTGCATCTTTTCAGCAGTTAGTACTTTACTTTACTGTTTACTGCTTTACTGTACAATGTGACGTATATGCACAAACACATTCAAAAGAAAATTGTGGAGGGGCGTGCCATCTTTTCGTGGTTTATCTGTAACTACCATAACCAATATAATGTAAAAATACAATAACAAGGAAAAACAATATACTCACTTGTCCGTAGGCACGCCTGCAAAGTATATCGGCAGCACGTTCCCGCTGGACAGCGATGCGGAACTGAATTTCTTGCCCCCTATGATTGCCTGCAATGCCAACTTCGCCATCAGTTTCAATTATCTATCATAGGGTATAAGGGGTGCGAAAGTGCCAAGTGAGCCCTGTGGGGTGCGGGTTGCTAAGTTCGAGGTGTGAGGGGTGCGGAGTATAGAGTGGGGGGTGCGGAGTATAGTGTGGGGGAGGGGGGTACGGACTACGGAGTATAGTATGGGGGGTGTGGAATATCACCGGTGTAAGTGTGTGTTATAGTGGGCGGTGTGAGTGTGTGTGTTATAGTGTGGGCGGTGTGAGTGTGTATCATAGTGTGGGCGGTGTGAGTGTGTGTTATAGTGGGGGCGGTGTGAGTGGGTGTGTTATAGTGGGGGCGGTGTGAGTGGGTGTGTTATAGTGTGGGCGGTGTGAGTGTGTATCATAGTGTGGGCGGTGTGAGTGTGTGTTATAGTGGGGGCGGTGTGAGTGGGTGTGTTATAGTGGGGGCGGTGTGAGTGGGTGTGTTATAGTGTGGGCGGTGTGAGTGTATGTGTTATAGTGTGGGCGGTGTGAGTGTGGTTGTGTTATAGTGGGCGGTGTGAGTGTGTGTGTCATAGTGTGGGCGGTGTGAGTGTGTATCATAGTGTGGGCGGTGTGAGTGTGTGTTATAGTGGGGGCGGTGTGAGTGGGTGTAGTGTGGGCGGTGTGAGTGTATGTGTTATAGTGTGGGCGGTGTGAGTGTGTGTGTGTGTTATAGTGGGCGGTGTGAGTGTGTGTTATTGTGTGGGCGGTGTGAGTGTGTATCATAGTGTGGGCGGTGTGAGTGTGTGTTATAGTGCGGGCGGTGTGAGTGGATGTGTTATAGTGTGGGCGGTGTGAGTGTATGTGTTATAGTGTGGGCGGTGTGAGTGTGTGTGAAATAGAAATAGAAATATCATATATTTGCGTTAGAATAAGGTACACAGTAGATGTTTGAAGCAAAATATATAAAATCTGCCTATTCAGCCATTACAAACAGCATGCAAATATTTATAATTAAACATTAAAATTAAAATCAAATTATTGTCAAAGTATAAAAACTCAATTAACGTATTTAATTTAAATTACATATTATTACAATTATTATATAAACATTATTAATTATTAAATGTCAAGTTTTATTAAAAAATTCATTAATCGTATAAAAAGCATGTTCCATAAGCCAGTTGTATAAGGCCCTTTTAAATCTATTAAATGGCAATTCTTTTAAGAATTCAGGTATTAAATCACTTGACCGTCACTGGAAGCTTTATTGAGATAGCATTTCCGTTTCCCGTCGGTTTTCTGTCAATATTTCCTACCTTTTAACCCCCACTACTTCCGGCTCAGTGGCGACACCTGGCAGAGCGCGCCATTTTTTAGTTTTGCTAAGTCCTAGCGCGCCATTGTGGCTCATTGGCGTTTTAGTTCCCGTCGAGATAAACGTGCACAGCGGTCTTCCAACGAATCGTTGTGAATTTTCCTACTCAGTGTACTGGTGCATTTTGATAATAAGTTAAAATCAGTGAAAGTAACAAAAAACTCTATAGCAATGGATCCTAACTCGACATATGAGCAACAACCGATTGCTGGACCCAGTGGAGAAAATCGCAAGCGAAACCGGGACCAAAGAAGTCGAAGCAAATCCTCAAGTAGCAGTAGCAGCAGCTCTTCAAGTTCGTCGTCATCCGACAACAAGCGGAAACGCTCACGCCGGCGTCGCAATAAAAGAAGTAAGCGCACACATAATTCTTCTCGTAAGATAGATCAATTAGTCAAGGAAATGAGTGAACTGCGTAATCATTTTATGCATTCTAACAATAATTATAATGACACTGCTTATGATGAGCGCATTTCTATTTTGTCTGGAGTTAGTAATGAACTATATGATCAAAATAATTCTAACGAAAAATTACAAATGGCCGATAATTTAGATTTAAATTTTACTTTTGATATCGAAACAAAATTAAAAGAGCCCACCGTGCCAAAAACTTCAGATCAATTTCTAAAAATGTTAAGCGAAGTACAACGCTTTGGTACTGCGTCCTGGGCAGATGTTAGATATAATGACACCCAAAAATTGTATAATCATAACCCAGGTTTCGTTGACCTGGAAACAAATGATGAGGTTAAAATGTACGATACTTTGCGCCATCTGGCACAAACTGAAAAAGCGTACGCAGCAATCACCCATTGCATACTTAAACAAAAAGAATCATTTCAAGAAAATATTCGAAATCTTATTTGGTGGTCTAAAAATACTGATGTTAATTCTGATAATTTAACCGACAAGGTTGAAGAGTTGTTTCTTAAGGGAGATTTACATCAAATATCGTCGGATCTTTTACAATTAGTGTGTGGCCATAGAGCTGAAACAATTGAAATGCGACGAGAAAACATTACTAAGCATGTTAAAGATCCCTTAGTAAAGGCTGCCTTAAATAAAATACCACCATCCCACACATACCTTTTTAATTCAGATTCTTTAACTTCAACGCTTGAAAAAGCTGGCGGTGTACGTAAAGCTTTTTGGCCTTTAAAGAATGATATCTTTAAATCAAACCGACTCTCGCGGGGTCAAGGTTTACGAAAGGCAAATGTTCCATCGCGTGGAACTTCTTACGTGGCTTATGAGTCAGGCAACCCTACTCATACAAATACCTCTAATAACCCACCCTCGCGGGGTGTATACCAACAGAATTCAAATTCTTATAGAGGCCAGACTTGTGATAATACTCTTGGTAATTATAAAAATACAAAAAGGGGTTCATTTCACAACCGAGGTTCGCGGCCCGATCGTGGAAATAACCGAGGACGCTCAAATGCTACTCGAAATTCCAGAGACAATACAAAGAAGTATAAATGACTGGGAGGAGTTCCAAGCGGGTCAATTAGTACACTATCAAAGACAATGGCAGGAAATGGGGGCACCACAAGTAATATTAAAATTAATTCAAGGTTATCGCATTCCTTTCTCTCAGAAACCCCCACTAATTTATCCCAATATTACAAAAAGCCCGTTTCAAACTCCGGTTTCCGAAAAAATGACTACAATAGTAAACAAAATGAAAATGCAAGGCATTTTGAAAACAGCTCCTCAGTCACCGAGTTTCATTTCTCCGCTATTTCTGGTACCAAAGCCCGATGGGTCAGCCCGACCCATATTCAATCTCAAAGCCCTAAACGAGTACATAAAACCAGAGCCATTCCATTTGATAAACATTTATCGCATCCCAGATTTTCTTCAACTTCGAGATTGGATGTGCAAGCTGGACTTATCCCAGGCTTATTTTCACCTGAAAACAACAGAGTCACAAAGAAGGTTTTTACGCATAATTTACAACCAAGAATTGTTAGAAATAACATGCCTTCCGTTTGGTCTGAGCACAGCTCCCAAAATTTTTTCTGTACTCACAAATTGGGTGGCCCAAATATTAAGAAACAGGTGGAACTTAAGGATAATAGTGTATTTGGACGATTTCCTGATAGTTCATCAGAACGTAGATACACTCCGAGATCATGTCAATATTGCAATAGAAACTTTACAAAAATTGGGTTGGCAAATAAATTTCGAAAAGTCAATTCTGAGCCCACAGCAACGAATAACCTATCTTGGTGTGGAATGGCGACCCTGGGAGAATCTAAAGTCTCTACCAAAAGAAAAAATTGCGAAAATAAAAGTAAAAGTAAGCCAAGCGATAAGAAAGTCACAAATGTCTCTAAAGGATGTACAGAAACTAATAGGGTTACTGAATTTTGCCAGCTTTGTAATACCAAGAGGCCGATTAAATCATCGGGAGTTGATAATGTTCATGATCTCAATATTGAATCCATCATTAAAAACGTACATACTACCGCCAAAAGTCCTGCACGAGCTGAAATGGTGGCTTCGAAATTGTCATCTGTCAACTCCACTACATTACCCATCCTCAACGAATTTCTTGGTGACGGATGCATCGGATCTGGCATGGGGAGCGCAATTAAACAACATAGAGTTGTCAGGCAGATGGTCACAAGAAGAGCAGACATTACACGGCAACCAGAAAGAGATGCTAGCGATATTGTACGCTCTCCAGAGGCATGCTCAAAGTTTGAGTCACAGCTCGATTCTAATTCAAAGCGACAGCAAAACTGCTGTCGCTCACCTGCGCAGAGAAGGAGGAACAAAATCGAAAACATTGATGGAAATAACGTATCGCATTCTGAAATTAGTAGACCAACACCAAATACATCTCAACATACACCATCTGCCAGGCAAATACAACAGCAGTGCCGATCACTTGTCACGTTATCGACGACCTCCGGAATGGTATCTGCTACCACCTTGTCTAGAAATGGTGTTTGCGAAATGGGGGACTCCGGTCATAGATTTGTTTGCATCGGCGACAGCTCACGTAGTTCACAACTACGTGTCTCGGGATCTAACAGATCCTCAAGCCCTATTTCACGATGCGTTCAGCGTCTCGTGGCATTACCCTCTGGCGTGGGTATTTCCACCGCCATTCATGGTTCCCAAAGTGTTAAATCACCTGATACGATCATCGGGGATATTTTTAATAGTGGTTCCACGGTGGGAGAAAGTATTTTGGCGCGCAGATCTAAAAGACCGAGCGCTTGCAGCCCCTCTAACTCTAAAAAATCTACAGAATTATCTGATGGACACATCGACCGGCCTTCCACCTCCGCAAGTCGAGAACATCATACTCGAGGTTTGGAAATGTGGGGGTGGTCAGAAGCCACAGAGACATGGAACCAAGAACAACTTCTTTTGTTAAAGAACTCGTGGCGGGAATCTACTTTAAAAACTTATGAAGTTGCATGGAAACGTTGGCTTTTATGGACTACACATAATAACGTTGATCCAAGAAACCCTACAGGGTCGCAATTAGCTAAGTTCCTGTCCGACCTCTTTTTAAAAAATAAATTGTCATATAGTACAATACTTTTACACAAATCTGTTGCCTCTACACTATGTAACGCTGATATGTCGAGTCACTTAAGTTCACACGTTCTTGTAAAACACATTTTAAAGTCAATTGCCTTAAAACAACCAAAATCTTCCAAGCCCCCAGTTTGGAATGTGAGTGAACTAATTTCCTTTTTGGAAAAATATACCTTAGATGAAAATAATGTTTTTCAAATATCACGACATACAGCGGTATTACTCTTGCTTTGTTCAGGTCGTCGCATACATGACCTAACGTTACTTAGTGTTGATCAAAGTCATTACACAAAATCGAGTGACGCTGTAATATTTTGGCCTCAGTATGGTTCGAAAACTGACAGTAGTGATCACAGACAGTCTGGTTGGAAACTTCTGTCGAACAGTATCAATCAAAAGCTGGATCCTATATATTGGATTGAAAAAACAATTGTAATGTTAAATGAAAGACGTAAAGCAACAAAAACATTTAATTTATTTATTACAATTAGGGGCGTGGCTAAGCCAGCTTCACGTACAATAATAGCAGGTTGGATAAAGACTATTTTTAAGGAGGCAAAAATTGAGGCTACTCCTGGCAGTTTTCGGCCAGCTGTGGCATCAAAAAATTGGTTAGATAATCATCCACTAGATGATATCTTGGCTCGTGGAAACTGGCGTTCAGCAAATACTTTTCGGCAGTTTTACCAACGGGAAGTAATGAAAGAGAAAACATCAAAAAATTTAAGTCGCTTGTTTAATCCGGTTGATTGATAGCTATAATTGTTAATTATAATATTCGTATATTCCTCAGTTCAATGATTCGGATCATGATACATAATTAATTACTGTAACAAATGTTTAAGGCTTACAAGTGTATAAATGTGTGTACAAATAAAAAACAGTTAAATAAAAACTGTTGTTTATTTACATTACCCACACAAGTCACATTGGCGTTTGTAGCATACATTCGTTTGTAATAAAAAATTTGTTGTACTTTACAACCAATTAAAATCTATTTCAGATTTTAAATTTATTAATAGATAATAATAAATGACAACTATTGACATGTATCATTCAATTATAAAATATTAACATTTATAAAATATTTTAACCATTTACTTCCTCAAACATTCAGTGGCATCACCAGGCGAAAACAAACAGATCTCAATAAAGCTTCCAGTGACGGTCAAGTGATTTAATAGAAGCGTTTTACCCTGAAATAAAACGCATATTAAAATACTTACCTCACTGGAAGCTTTCACTTAATTCCTGCCTGGTGTAATTGAGCCAATGAGCCACAATGGCGCGCTAGGACTTAGCAAAACTAAAAAATGGCGCGCTCTGCCAGGTGTCGCCACTGAGCCGGAAGTAGTGGGGGTTAAAAGGTAGGAAATATTGACAGAAAACCGACGGGAAACGGAAATGCTATCTCAATAAAGCTTCCAGTGAGGTAAGTATTTTAATATGCGTTTTATTTCAGGGTAAAACGCTTCTATTTTTTTAAATATTGTAATACTCATCCAGTAACAGTTTTTTTTTAAACGAGTACTTTTGGGAATTATAGCAGAGACCAACCTATTGAAATTTCGTGTGCATCGTGGATAAACTTCCTTAGCCTGTTTAAAATAATTTAAATTCTTTTTTACGAATTTAGCAGCTTCAAATATATATAGACATGGAAGTGGTAGTATGCCTAACTTTTTAAAGAGTGGTCTGCAAGGTTCGTCAGGCGCAGTACCACATATTGCCCTTATACACTTTTTTTGAGCTATGAAGGCCCTGTTTATGTCAGTGCTATTACCCCATATGATGAGTCCGTATCGCAGAACAGACTCAACATAAGCGAAGTACGCAGTAAGGGCTGTATTTCTAGTTGCTGTTTTTGTTACTTTATATAGGGCGTACGAAAACCTATTAATTTTATTGCATACTTTTTCAACGTGCTGTTTCCAATCTAATTTTTTATCAATTTCTATGCCTAAGAATTTTGTTACATTTGAAGTGTTTACAATTTGTCCCTTGTATCTTATATTTAAAGTATTTAATGAATAATTAAAATTTATAAGGCAGGTTTTATCAATATTTATTTTTAAATTATTATTACTAAGCCAATTTATTATTAATGTCATTGTTTTATTTATGTCATTTACATGATCATTTAATGTTAATTTATTATTTGTTGTCACTATTACTGATATATCGTCAGCAAAGAGGATGCTTCGATGGACAGTGACCTCTGGAAGATTGTTTATATAAACCAGAAACAATAATGGTCCTAGCACACTTCCTTGTGGGACTCCGAACCTATTTTCTTTGAACTCTGATCTATATTTTTGTGCTACATTGTTTGAGTCAAGTTTTGTTATTTCAACAGATTGCATTCGGTTCCGCAAATAGGTCTTAATCCAATTCAAAGTATTTCCTCTAATACCACTGGATTCCAGTTTTGATAAAAGTTGTTCATGTGAAACGAAATCAAATGCCTTTGACATATCGAAGAAAAGTGCTGTCGTATAATTCTTATCGTTTAGGCTTAAAAGAGTTTCATTTACGAGGTCATAAACTGCATGTGTAGTTGATTTATTTTTTTGAAACCCGTATTGTTCTTGTTTTAATACACTATACTTATTAAAAAACGATATGAGTTTCTCATGCATTACTTTCTCGTACACTTTCGCTATAATAGGTATTAAGGTTATTGGTCGGTAATTTTCTACACTAGCCTTATCATCTTTCTTAAAAAGCGGCTTAACTATGGAGAGCTTAAGACTTTCTGGGAAAGTCCCGGAAGTCATTGAGAGATTTATTAAGTGTGCTAAAACTCGACTTAACTGGACACTACATGCCTTGATGACCTTTGTACACACGTCGTCATAGCCTTCAGAATTAGTATTGCTAAGCGTAGTAATAATTTTTATTATGTCATATTTATTTATTTATTTATTTATTTATGTATTGGGAAACAAACAGCATTTTGTATTACATGATAGTAACTTAAACTAGGTTTTACATTTGCCAAAAGAGTTTCCACTTATAGACATTAAAATACTTCAATAAATACATACACAACACAACACTTAATATTAAATTTGTTTAGTACAAACCACACTGAGCAACTAGTTAATCCGACCACAAACAATTTAATATTTTATATTTGTTTTAAGTTCAAATTTTAATTTTGATGGTTTTAGATTGAAGATATCGATGTGACTATATCTCTTATTGTAAGTATCCAAAGCTCTAGAAATAAATCTATTCTTAGCATAATTTGTGCGGGAAAATGGTACAGAAAATGTGTTACGCGAACGGCTGGTGGGTCTTGAGCATTTCAATGAAACTTTGCTTAATAAGTACGGTGAATCTACATAATTATTGACTATTTTGTATAGTAAAGTTATATCTCTATGTTCTCTTCGCAAATTTAAAGGGGTGATATCATCGGTTTTGAAATTTTTGAATTTATATTTAAGTCTTTTAATAAACTTGTTTTGAATGTTTTGAATGGAATCAATATATACAGCATACTGAGGGTTCCACACTGTCGATGCATACTCAAGCTGCGATCTAACAAAACAATTATATAATAGAATAAGGGTTTTAGCATCTCGAAAATCAGTACCTTGTCGGAGAATAAAGCCCAGCATTTTGTACGCCTTACTCGTAACTTTATCTATATGAGAGGAAAGTAATAGTTCGCGATCCAGTGACACTCCCAGATCTCTAACCTCAGACACCCTAGTAACTCTTTTGTTATGAAGTTGATAATCGAAAAAGATTGGGTTTTTTTTTCTGCTATAACTTATAGTGCAACATTTATTAATATTAAGGAAAAGCCTGTTAATATTACAATAATCACTTAGCCTATCTAGATCATCTTGTAACTTCATGCAGTCGTCAATAGATTTTACAACTGTAAAGACTTTTGTGTCATCAGCAAATAACAAAAATTTTGAATTTTTAAAACAATCAAAGACATCATTTATGAAAATGTTAAAAAGCAGGGGCCCAAGGTGAGAGCCCTGCGGAACACCAGATGCTATTGGTACAAAATTAGAAATAAAACCCTTGATGGTAACAGCTTGAGTTCTGTTCTGAAGGTACGATTCTAACCATCTCAGAAGGTCGCCGTGAACACCGACATGCTCCAATTTTTCAAGTAGTATGGAATGTGATATTTTATCAAAACACTTTGAATAGTCGGTATACACAGCGTCCACCTGGAAACCCTTGTCCACGCCAACCAGAACCTCATCAACAAATTCGCACAAATTTGTCTCAGTCGACCGCCTGTCGATGAAACCATGCTGCTGTGTTATTAGTAATGGCCTTAACGCTAAAAATAACTCGTCGTATATAATTTTTTCGAAGAGTTTGGGGATAATAGAAAGTTTCGAAATGCCTCTGTAATTACGAACATTGTGCTTATCACCACTTTTGAAGATTGGCACAACCAGTGATTGTTTCCAAACAGATGGCATAGTTCCGCATGCCAGAGAACGGCAAAACAAAGAGGAAATCGGCTCCGCTAACTGCTTGTAACATCTTTTTAATAAGAGCGGGTGACATCCATCGGGTCCAGAACCCTTGCTGGTGTCAATTCGTGATAGATATTTTTCAACTATTCGTGGCGTAATTTGCACTGAATTGATAATACAAGAGTTCGACTCACCGCCCGATTTGTAATCGGGGACAGGGATTGGTTCCTTTTCGAAAATTGATTTAAAAAAAGTATTGAAAAGATTAGCAATTGAGGGTCCGTCTGATTTAGTGGAATCATCTAGGTACAATGTGTCTGGAATAAATTTATCGGTTTTTTTGGATTTAATGAACGTCCAAAAATGTTTACTGTTTTTCTTGATGTTAAGCTCTGTTTTCGATATGAAAGAATTGTAACATGATTTTTGTTGTAATTTCATTTCCTTGCGTAATTCACTAAATTTATGATAATCACTTAATCTATTGTAAGTTTTCCATTTTTTGTGAGCTTTGCATTTTTTTTTTATATAGATGAATTAAGGACCGCGTATACCATACAGGAAAGGCACGTTCAGATACATTTTTTATTGGAACAAAGTTTTCTATTAACTGGTTTAAAATGTTATAAAAGCATTCCACAGCAGAGTTAATGTCACTATGATTGAGACGTTCGGTCCAGTTAACGTTGGCTAGTTCGTTACTAATGGCGTCATAATCAGCAGCATGGAAACAGCGAACAGCGCGCGGCGGGGAACGAAGGCAAGGAACGTCGCCGGTAATGCTCTCTATAGCCAGCGCTGGGTGGTGCGCATCCTCGGGTAGCGACAATGGCTCGGTACGTGAGACCTTACATTTTAGGTTCGAAATTACAAGGTCAAGGCAACGGTTATTGTGGTTAAAAATATTGTTGAATTGTGACCAACCCGTGAAACATAAAAATGTGTGTAACTGTGAGGTAAGCATATTAGTAAATGGGTTGGATAAGTTTAAACCGGAATCCTGATCCCCACTCCAAATAGTGTCAGGAATATTGAAGTCACCTACTATAAAATATTTACTGTCGGGGTCATCCATTATTAAATTAGATATGTAATCAAAGAACTTTAGTTGAGATATAGGCTGGTGTACGCTTTGAAGAAAGTAACAGCAATATATGCATAATTTCCTGTGATTCTGCGCTCGGCCGAGTGTTATATTAATGCGTGTAATTTCTGTATCCAGGAGACTAGGCAGCATAGACAGCGACCGCACATCCGCGGGTATACCGCGACGCACCGCGATCAATGTACCTCCACCTCTAGTTGTTCCATGAGTAGCATAATCCCTGTCAGTCCGGCAAACCACATAACGTGAATCGAATAATTCCGCATCGTAAATATCGGGTAAAAGCCAAGTTTCCGTAAGGCAGATAATATCAAAATCGGTGTTTAGTAGGTTACTCATAAATAACTTAGTTTTACTTCTCAAACCTCGAACATTTTGATAGAATATTTTTAACGCCATTTAGATAGAAGATAATAAATATTAAATATGATTTGTACACTGTACATAATTGTTAGATTATTTAGATAATAATTAATGTTGAGGTTTGCGATCGAAATATCTACGTTAAAGTTAAGTTTATTTCTGCTACGAGTAAAACACCGAGCTATTAAAATACTAATAACAAATAAAAACTCAGACAAATACAGCCGCAAGTTATCTGACACGACGTTTAATTTTAAAATATTTTGGAGGTAAGTCGGAACCTCACTCATCGAACAATATACTGCTACATATAGAAAGCTAAACATATCCGCAATGAGACAAACACCACAAGTCACGCCCTGCATTACTTGTTGCGCAGGGGGGCTATACCCAACGCTTAATAGAGAATCAGCAATGGATAATAGAGGCGGCGTTGTTATAGAGAAGTAGTCGACGATACTTTTGCGTATGCATAAAAGAGGAGCAAAAAAGTGCGGTGTGCTAAACCTTTTGCAACAGTTATAACACTGAGAAAATATGACACATCGATATCTTAATCTTTCAGTTATTAATAGTAATCTAAGCTGGATAACGTAATAATTATAACAAAACAGTAATACAAAAAAAATTAAAACAATTAATGGGTTACAAGCAACAAAATAATAAGAACGTATAACACTTATGAGATCTTGTTTAAAGCTTCCTCGGATGTAATGTGTATTACGGGTGATTTTTCATTGCGCCGCACCATAATTGTACAGTTACGTACCCAACAGAACGAATAATTCTTTTCTTTAGCCTTAGCTTTTGCTTGCTGAAGGAGTCTCTTGTTTTTGGCCGACAGGTGATCATTGGCATAGATTCGATTATCTGATCCAGTGCCAGTGAATCCGATGTCACAAGCCTTAAGATTATTCGACCTTCGAAGAGCGGTTAAAAAGTCATCTTTTTTTATATCTAGACTGTAGTTTTAATATAATTGGCTTTGATATTCCGTTGTCTAAGTCGCCTTTTACAAAATCAATGTCCGTATTTACATTCAGAGGAAACGAGCACTGCTCCGCGAGTCGCTTCATACAGTTAATCAAATTTTCACCTGGTTTATACGGAATCCCATTTATCTGGATGTTGGAGCGACGCACCCACTGCTCGTTTCTATCACTCTCAGCCACTAAACCCTTAATCACATCTCGCATCTCCTCGACTTCACCATTCATTGTATCAAACCTAGATACTTGCGACTCGATGTCAGCTACTCGGTTAGATAGTACATCCATCCGCTTATCAAGTGTTGATTTGAGATCTGCAATATCCGTTTGTACCTGTTTTAAGTCAACTTTGATGGACTGAAACGTCGAAAATTCCGTTTGGAGTTCTGTGAGTTTTACCAGAATGTCATTAAGGGTAACGTTACTTGATGTCTCCGGCTGGTTTTCGAATAAAGGTGTACGTGGTCGCTCAAGCGGCAGCCCTGAAGACAATCTAGAGGTTGACGGAGTATTATTCAAGGCGGAAGAAGAGTTACCATCTCTCATTTGTGGCTCGTCGACATCGCGGCACGGGGGACATATCCAGGAACTTCTTCCATTTCCAAGTCTACTGAATCCTCGTTCGGTGGTACCGCAACATTTAAAGTGATATTTGAATTTACATACCGAACATTCAGGTCCGTGGCCTACCGTGTCTTTACAGTTTGCGCACTGGCTTGTGAACATGTTGAACACCCCTGACAATGATGTGACTCACAGTTTTAGACGAAGTGCGTGCGTGCGGGTGCATTCAATGAATGTTTGTGCCGTACTGATATTCATAAACTGGGGTCAGATAAATTGAATTAATTAAAATGTCATTTGGAGTTTCATGTCGAATATTAGTATTAGAATTGTTAGTCAAATTAATAAAATAGTTGTTGAAGGTAGAGGCAATTTTTTCCGGACTATTTATAACATTATTATTGTATTCAATTGATTCTATGTAATTATTAAAAAATGATGTAGTTTCTGATTCACTTTTTATTACTTTCCAAGTAGCTTTACAGATGTTTTTACTTTTAATTACATATTTATTATTAGTTAGTTTTTTAGCGTGAAATATGCATTTTTTCAATAACCTTGAATATGCATGATATTTATGCTTTTCGATGTAGGTACTATTTTTTGAATATTTTAACCGAAGGATTCTATTTCTAGCACAGCTTTTCCTAATTCCTTTAGAAATCCAGCACAGCTTTGTATTTGTGTTGGTTTTTGTTTTATTAATAGGAAAACAGAGTTTGTAAAGTAGGCAAAACCAGTCATAAAACTTTATGAATGCGAGATCTGGATTACCTTCTTCAAACACTTCTGAGAATGAAAGAGAAGCCAAATAATTTTTGAACTTTTTAATATTTTCATCAGAATAGTTTCTTTTATATGTGTATATTGCTTTTGGTAGACTAGGTTTTTTAGATATATTAAATTTCAGCACCTGTGCCGTGTCATGGTCAGATAGCGAAAGCGGGATTACTTCCGAAGTGGCACCTCTCACGTTGCTGAATATATGGTCTAAACATGATTGTTTTCTAGTAGCTGCTGTTATATGCTGCTTAAGATTGTAATTTTTAAGAGTATCTCTAAGTTGCCTGGTTACATTAGTATTCAATAGGGTGTTTATATTAATATCACCCGCAATAATTATCCTTTGCCTAGAATGCTTCTTGGCATATGTGTAAAGTAAAAGTGTGTGTTATAGTGTGGGCGGTGTGAGTGTGTGTGTTATAGTGTGGGCGGTGTGAGTGTGTATTATAGTGTGGGCGGTGTGAGTGTGTTATAGTGGGGGCGGTGTGAGTGGGTGTTATAGTGTGGGCAGTGTGTGTATGTTATGGTGTGAGCCGTCTGAGTGTGTGTTATAGTTTGAGTGTGGGCGGTGTGAGTTTGTGTTATAGTGTGGGCGGTGTGATTGTGTTATAGTGTGGAAAGTGTGTGTGTTAGTGTGGGCGGTGTAAGTGTTATAGTGTGGGCGGTGTGCGTGTGTGTTATAGTGCGGGCGGTGTGTGGTAGAGTGTGGTGACCTGGTGGTGGTCGGCGTAGCAGTCCAGTGTGAGCGGCTGCGGCAGGCGCTGCTGCAGGCGCACGGGCAGCTCCTGCAGCCGCTCCAGCAGCGCGCGGCTCTCGTGACGCACGTTTAAACGCAGCACGTACTCGCCCTTCTCCAGTTTCACGGAGTACTGCACACAAACAGAGTACATACATAAACTCATGCCTGTGTCCCATAGGGGTAGGAAAAAACTATGTATCGCCATCTGCTACGGTCCTTGCACACTTCTTGACAAACGGAGTACTGCACACAAATTCACGTACAGTTGAGGGAGTTTCCATTCGGCGACATTCACTTGCACAAGTTGCACATTATCTAAGCGCACGCTACTGTACGTAAGCGCGTCCGCAATGGAGCGCAAGCGAATATCGTCGAATTCTTTCACGATTCTACATACATACATCATCAGACAGGCACTACATCGCATACATCGCCTGGCACACAATTTAGGAAACGCAGGGACGCATTGCACCTTCATTACCCTCCCGGCCTAACAAGCATTCATACCCTCACGAATCATGGCTATTATGCCCAAAGGGTTAGTCAGAGACTAGGCAATGAGGGCCGCGAAAGCAGTGCACTGCCACTCCACAGCACACCGATTAACAACTGCACATGTGCTCAGAGTGATAAGTGGTGAGCTCATCGCCGCTTTATACTGTTGGGTGTGCGATCTTCTTCACTCAATTAATTAACGACACCCAAGAGAAGAGATAGGTTGATTGGTAGTATTCTTTCAATAAATACTTATTTTGTTAAAGCGACTTAAGTTATACGGAAAAACAGCTAGTGCCAATCAGACCGCTTAAATTTGAACGAGAGTGGCGCGCTGTGCTACGATCACAATTGGTGTTACCAAAGCGTGCGAGAGATCGAGTTTCGAGTCACAAACCGTGTGACTAAATCGTTCGATGGGTTAAATATTGCTGGAGTTAAACAAACGTTGCACAAAGTGTCACGAAAAATGCAATAATTCATTATTCTTTAAATCTTTGCACATATTATAATTGGATTAGCTTGGCACAACTTGCGTAGCTTAAAATCATTTTAAAATAAGTTATATCGACTACTTATTTATTAAATTAACAATTACTACATCAACACATTGTTTCGTAACATACCTTTGAAGGGTACGCATCTCCCACCGCCATTAACTGTTTACAACTATTGTATATCATCCACATCTGGGACTCGAACTCTGACTCGTACAGCATGTCGCACAGCAACGACACTATCGGTGAAACCTGATAACAATAAAAGATTAGAAGTTCAATAGACTGGCAATGTTTTTAATGCAAAAATTACTAACCGATACGGTTGCAAGTAGAGAAGTCTGGAATATTTCATAAGAATTATTTTTTTACTAAAAAAACAAGTATGTATTATCTGACCTCTGTGGCTTTCGCGATGTGGAAGCTGTAGGTGTTAATGAGCTGGTAGATCTGCCGGCCGGGCGGAAGCACGTCGCGCGCCGTCAGCGGACCCAATTTTGACTCTGTTGGCCTACAAATACAATTTGTATATCAATTAGTTTATTTTTACAGCTACCTCATGCCTCCATGTCTTATTTCACGATACAACCGTATGGTTTTCGAGCTTTGGCCCTGTAGGCGGATTGGCAATGGCATTTTGGAACCAATAGTTAAATATTTGGTGTACCGGTAGTTGATTTGGCACTAATAACAGACTCGAAGAATTGCTAAGCTCAAGTGGCAATGGGCAGATTGAGCAGGGCACCTCGCTCGAGCAGAACGGTTGTTGAGTGATGACTGCGCTCCGGCAGATACAGTGTAGGCAGGTTCTGACAAGGTGAAGGTGTAGGTAAAGTATTCGTTGGATGCGAGCAGCAAAATACCGGACGTGGTGCAGATTTTTGGGGGGAGGCCCCTGTCCAATTGTGGACGTGTATCAGCTGATGATAATTCTTTATTCCTTATTCTTTATTGAAAAACTAATTTTACAATATTTTAACTTAATGCTAAACATATAGGTACTAATAGAATCAAAATATACATGTGCCTGGACTAGGATCTTCTTGTTTTCCATGCAAAGAAAAAGATTAAATATAATAATTCTATGCAAAATACAGTTATATTCTAAGTTGCTAAATAAATTACAAGACAATATTCGTCAGAAGTTAACTACATTGTTAATATTAATTAATAATAAATTTACAGTATTCATTTGTAACTACTTGGTATATAAATAAAATATCAATCAATCAAAATCAAAATCAAAATCAAAATAACTTTATTCAGTAAGCTTAAATTAAGCGTTTTGAATCGTCAATTTTTTTTTTTATATGGATGGATGGATAGGCACAGGAACCCACCCACCCACCCCACCCATTCAGGAAGTCTTTTAGCTGTGGAGAAGAACGGGCACAACAAACTCCACAGCTTTATAATAATATAGAGGTAACGACATTTACAAAACAATATGTCGTTACCAAATTATACAGTCAATAGTCATAAAACAATTATATAAAATAAAAGATAAAAACAAAAGTGAATCTACAAGTTTTACTCGGGCACTATGAACGCATTAGAACAATGTATGCGAAACTAGAGGAATGTTAATTCCATGCATTTTTGTCATTGATGTAATCGCTTACAGTGTAATAGCCCTTTTCTAAAAGTCTGTCCTTAACATGTGTCTTAAATTTGTCAAAGGGCAAAATTATAACATCGTTCGGGATTTTATTGTAAATTATGACACTTTGTCCCATAAATGATCCATAAACTTTCTGAAGTCGAAATTTAGGAATTACAAGTTTATACTTATTTCTAGTATTTAGTTTGTGTATATCGCAATTTTTTTTGAAATGAGTAATGTTTTGACGCACGTAAACAATACAGTTATAAATAAATTGTGATGCAACTGTAAGAATATTTATTTCTTTAAACAGCTCCTTAAGGGAGTCACGTGATCCTAGGTTATATATGGACCTTATTGCTCTTTTCTGTAAAATGAAAATGGTTTCTATATCTGCTGCTTTACCCCAAAGTAGTATACCATAGGACATAACACTGTGAAAGTAACTAAAATAGACTAATCGAGCAGTTTCCACGTCTGTAAAATGCCTAATTTTCCTAACAGCATAAGCAGCTGAACTAAGTCTCCCCGCAAGGGTGCTAATATGAGGGTACCACTGTATTTTTGAATCTAAGGTAATACCTAAGAAAACTGTTGAATCAACAAGGTCCAACAGTTCACCATTCAGTTTAATTTTATTTCCTATAATATTCTTTACGTTAGGTAGAGTAAAATTTATACATTTCGTTTTCTTCGCGTTTAATTGAAGATTATTAGTAGTAAACCAATTCAACACATCTGTTAGGGCACTGTTGATGTCATCAAAACTATTTTTATTTCGATCAGTCTTAAATATCAAAGATGTATCGTCAGCAAACAAAACAATATTGCAAAAGTTTTCCGCATAAAATGGTAAATCATTAATATAGATTAAGAATAAAAATGGACCTAGTATTGACCCTTGTGGGACCCCCATTAGCACAGAAGATCCGGATGATATGGATCCGTTCACGCTAACTTTTTGGATTCTGCCGCTAAGATATGATTGAATCAATTTCAAGGCATCAGAGTGCACTCCATAGTGTTTTAGCTTTATTAAAAGGGTGTTGTATTCAACGCAATCAAAAGCCTTGGAGAGATCACAAAACACTCCAAAAGCATTCTGCGATCCCTCCCAAGCCTCAAATATGTATTTTAGCAGAGCTACACCAGCATCAGTAGTAGACCTTCCCTTGGTAAAACCATACTGTTCACTGTGAAAAAGGTGGTTTATAGCGAAGTGGGAGCCGAGTTGATCTAAAATAAGTTTTTCAAAAACTTTACTAAGAGTAGGTAAAATCGAAATAGGCCTGAAATTGCTCGGGTCATCTTTACAACCCGATTTGAAAAGTGGCAGAACTTTGCTATGCTTCATGAGATCTGGGAAAACTCCTTCGTCAACACAGCTATTGAATATGACTACAAGAAAAGGCGCAATGGACTCGATAATTTTATTAATAATTTTTGTTGAAATATCCCACAAATCACAAGTGTTTTTTATTTTTAAAGATTTAAAGGATTTAAGTACGTCTTTACAGTTTACGTGTTTAAATTTGAACACTTCATTACACATGGGTACATACTTTTTTAGCAGAATTTCTGCATTACTTGGTGAAGAGTTGAGTAACATAGTTGTGGCAATTGGTATATTTGTAAAAAACTGTTCAAAAGCATCAGCAACTTTATTGTCTTCACTTAAAAAGCTATTGCCTATTCTTAAAGAAAACTTAGTATCACGTGGCTTTATTTTACCAGTTTCGCGGTTTATGCAGTTCCATGTTGCCTTTATTTTGTTATCAGACTTTTTAATTTTTTCACTAATAAATAATGACTTGGCACATGCACAAGCCTTCCTAAAAGTTTTCGAATACTTTTTGATATACTCTAGAAAACTTGGACTATTATTATATTTTTTCTGCTCATATAAGTCATACAACTTAGCCCTACTTTTATGCAAACCAGCTGTAGCCCAATCCCTAAATTTCATTGAAATATTAGTTTTAAACTTTTTAATAGAGAAAGTTTTATTAAATTCACCGTTTATAAGATCAAAAAAATGCTTGTAAAGAGCATCTGGATTTTCCTGTATAAATGGTAAACATGCAAGTTTAGCAGTTATGTTATGCTTGAAAATTTTAACCCGTTTCTCTGTCACTGGCCTACAAGATATTTCTTCTGAGTTAGGGTGTCCATATTCAGTAAAAGCTATTTTTTGCCCACAGTGATCTGAAGATAAATTAGTTAGTATGAACTTAGACTCAGGAGCAAAGTTACAAAAAAAATTGTCTAAGCAGGTTGCAGTGGTTGCTGTAATTCTAGTCGGTTCTCTAAATTGGTAATCCAAATCAAATGATTTAAACAACGAGATTAATCTTACACTAGTTGAATGACTGTCTAATAAATTTACATTGAAATCCCCACAAATTACTATTTTCTTTTTAGATTTACAAATCTTCTTAATTACATCTTCCATAGTGGCTTCAAAGACACTAAAATTACCAGAAGGAGGTCGATATACACAAACAATTATAAATTTCTCTAACTCGACACATGACAGCTCAATAACGCGTTCAATAGAAAGGGAAACTACATCCTTTCGTTCCGTAATCTTATGTTTACTGTAATTAACAAATATTAAGGATCCGCCGCGAATTGCATTTGTTCTAGTAAAAGCACTGGAAAGCTGAAAGTTTTTAATATTAAAAATTAACTGATAATCTTTAAGCCAGTGCTCAGTTATACATAAAATGTTTATATCTTCATGTAATAAAAAAAGTTCAATTTCTAACTCTTTGCCGGCCAGGCCCTGCATGTTTTGATGAACTATTTTAATTTGGATAGGGCTGGCTTTTGTCTTACCTCTTAGTTTAAACTAGAGGTTGTGCAAGACTTATCAACTAAATTTACATTAGTAGAAATACTAACAGTGCGATAATTTTGGGTCGACATTGTTATACTACTTATAACTGTGTCTTTTAAATTATATGCTAGCAATGATGCTATCTGTAGCCTGTCTTTGTATATTAAATACATAGAATCAGTAGTCAACTTAAAACTAGATATAAATTTATTTGTATCAAAAAATACAATACTGTCACTGTGACGATAAGTGGAGTTATACAAAAGTAAGTTCAAATCAAAGATCTGTTTGTTTTGTTTCCACGATAAGTTACAGGCATAGGGAAAGGCACAAACTATTATTTTACAATGAGTTTTAGATTGTATATCAATTAAACTCTCTATGCTTTTTAAAAGGTCACGCTTTTTTATTGTGAGACTATCACCACACAGTATTAGAGCATTTGTTGAATGATTCAACTCCTGCTTGCTTAATGTACTTACTAAATTAGTGAATGTTTGGCCTGGATTGCAAAAGTTTATAAGCTCGTGGCTGAGTTTAGATTTAAGCTGCGGACCCAGGCCCTGACCTATCTTGTCAGAAAAGATAAGAGTTTTTCTAGACATTCCTTCAACAGAAGAATCTTTGTCTAAAGGTAGGTTGCGTTTTATTAACTTTCTATCACTCGATATATTATTATTATTAGCAAATGTAGCACAGGGTACCACTGGGATACCATTTATGACACTCTTTATGGGTGTTACGGATGGCAACAAATCTACTTGATTGTTCAAAAGAGAGTCATATCGTTCTGCATTGTACTTGCACAGATCTACTAACTCTGTGGCAGACTTAATGTGTTCTTCAATTTCTTTTTGCGACAACAAGTATTTTTTATTTAAAGTATCAAGAGACTCATGTAATCTCTGTATGTCAGATTGTAGTTGTTTGGTATCTCGATCATACACCTGTCTACTTTCTTTTAGTTTAGAATCGTAAATGTCTAGAGAGTCCATCAAACTCATGCGTTCTTTCCTAAGCGCAATATTTTTATAAAAACAATTATTCTTTTTAATAAGCTTTTCTGTTTTCCTAATATACCTATTAATTTTTACATATTTCTTAATTTTGTTAGTACCCAAGTAATTACATTTTACTTTACTATCATTGGTAGGTACTACTCGTTGCTTTGGTGAAACATATGATAAACTGGTGTTTGGGAGCTGTTGATGCTCTGCAGAAACAGCCGAAAATCCGCCAGGTGATGCCATCAGTTCGTCAAAAAGGTTCAGGGTGACTTCCGCTTGATTATATTGGGTTTGTTCATCCTGCTGAGATATGCGTTTGTATACCCTTGCCAACTCTTGCTCCAGCTCAGTGATGCGATTCAGGGCCCTCTCATAGGTGGTGTTGCAATCATCAAATGCTTCAATAGTGCGTTGCAGCTGGTCTTGTTGATGAAGCACCTCGGAGTGTTCATTGTGCAGTGTAGCAAGCTCGGTTTTCAATTGTGTGTTCTGCCCTATGATGATTTTTATTTCTTCCTCACTTTCATCTCTTTCCCGGAGTAGCTGGTTGCAGGTATCCTTGGATAGTTTAAGTTCATGGAGAACTTGCCGAAGTTTCGCCTCTGTGTTTTGTGCTACCGTCTTGCGGGTCATTGGCATTGATAATGGCAGAGGACTGCTTTTGCGGTCTTCAGACTAACCCTTCAGGGATAATGGCCGTGATTGTGTATTATGATGATGAATGTGCTGACGATGATGACTGTGTAGTTTAAATTGAGTAATACCTGTCATTAGATATTCTTTTGTATGTTGTTGTGTTTGTCTTGTAATCGTACTAAATGTTTTTTATCTTGTTATGGAAAATGTCTTTCTATTATAGGGAGGGCATTTTCCAATTTGCATTGACGCTGTAAAAGAAAGGGAGAAAAGAAATGCATTTTCTGAGTTTCTTGCCGGATCTTCTCAGTACAAGGCTCCCGCCCCATAGTTAGGACTTACGAACCGATGGCATAGCGACATTGACAAGTGCTTAATTATTGTAGCTTAAATTGAATAAATAATGTAGAATTGAATGGATGAATGTGTATGTGTATCCGTGTGCAGTGCGGCCGCGGCGTACCTGTGCACGGGCTCGGCGTGCTTGAGCACGGCGTGCGGCTGCACGTCCTGCAGGCGCAGCGCGCGCAGCCCCACGGCCCTGAGCCCCGCGGCGGCGTGCATGGCGAGGCGCGCGCCGCAGTCGGGCGCCAGGCCGTGGAACTCCACGCTGTAGTCCACCGTCACGTCGCCGATGTTGGCCCAGTACTTGGCGATCGCCACCTCGAGCGTCACCCCGGCCTGGCGATAAACGAAAGTGCTATTTCAAAACGGAATGGTTTGTACAGCTCGATATTTTGCACTTCATTTGTAGGTCGACTTGAGTTACGTTCTAATTTTTCTGAGAGCGACCATTAGCATCTATACCCAGAGTGCGCTAATCCTCATTTTGTATAATTCACACAAAAACATGAAATGAACAATATCTACCACACTATGTGTACTCGAAAAAAAATTGTAAAATAAGTACCTTATACTTACTTCTTACTTAAAAACTCGTAAAGTAAAAAATCAAACTCGTTTACATCACCGATGATGCAGTTCATTTAATTAAAATCTAGTAAAAGGTCGCCTGTCTCTACTTACATAACCTAAATAGTGTCCTCCTTAGCTATTGCCGACAAGAACTTTGAGGTAGAAAGCAACCCATCACATAATAGTTAAGCCTAGTTCGGACCTGTGGTAGTCATTTAGTCAAGTACTGATACATTGCTTCATAAAGAAGCTCTCGACTCGTCTAAATTACTAACAGAATAAAGGTTTAAAAAGGAAATTTAATGCCCTAATAAATAAGTTAATAGTTAATTTATAAAACAAGGGATGTTAAATAAAAGAGAAAGGAACCCAGCAAGCAAAATACCCTTAGAAACGAAAGCTTTTAAGAGCTATGTCCTTAAATAAATTTTATATACGTTCTGATTAAGATAGAGACTCTAACTTATGGCATATCGTAAGTCTATTTAAGCTATAAGAGCATATATACTTGTAAAAAATACTTTTAGAAGTATATAAGAAAACGATAAATGACATCAATGAGACCAGTAGTGTTATAAACGCACTCTGTAAGCCTAATTCTTAATTAACACTTATACATGCATTATTTAAGTCCACTTAATCTTAAAAGTGACTTATCAAAGTATTTTATTAGATAACGACTGTTACACTTATAACTTATTCTTACAGACGTATATAAGCAAACTTTATATAATGTTTATTAGAGCAATAGTATTATACACGCACTTTATAAGCCTGATTGCCCTTGAGTCTTAATTAACACTTATACATGCATTTTGTAAGACCACTCAATCTTAGAAGTGACTTTACTAAGTGTTTTGTTAGATATCGTCTATTACTTATAACTTATTCTTAAAGATGTACACACATCAAAAGTGTCTAGGGATCAAGCATTTTTATGCGGATTTCTTGAGATTGAGATGTGGCTTTGTAATAAATTTATGATTTTATAAATTTATATGGATCCTTTTTGGTGCATTTCATAATTTGAAACAGGAACTTTCAATCAATTTCTAGTAAAAGATGAAAATCAGCTGTCAATATTTTCCCTATAAAAACATACAACGCATTGAAGACATTATTAGTGCTACTGTTTCCCTACTACTGATTAAAACCAACGTTATTATGGAGCGGCGACGTCATTTAAGCAGGGAAGAAATGCTCAGAGCCGTGGGAATGATAGAAGCTGGTTCCCGGCAACGTACTGTGGCTTTAGCTCTGAATACAAGTCAGAGTGTTATCAGTCGACTTTGGACACGTTACCGAAGCACTGGTACCGTGGCTGAGCGCCATGGAGGACGGTATCGCTGCACCACACGGAGACAAGACCGATACATTCAAATCACAACTCGAAGAGCTCCAACAATAACCGCCATGATGTTAGCCGTGAGGCTTCATCACTCTTCAGGGAACTTAATTAGCGACCAAACGGGCTCTTGAACACAGAAATTGGGCAGAAGAACAATGGCGTTTCGTGTGCTTTTCTGATGAGTCTCGTTTTGGTATGAGACCGGATACAAGACGTATACGACACTGGAGAACCCCTGGACGCCAACAGCGATTAAAATCCTGCCAGGAAGTCCATCCTTATAGTGGTGGAACCATCATGGTATGGGCGGGTATTTGGATCGGCGGAAGAACTGAGTTGATTTGGATCAGAGGCAACCTCAACGCTCAAATTTATGCTGAGACGATTGTATCAGACGTCATCGTTCCTCTACAAGTGCAAATCGGTCCCTTATTTCAGTTAATGCATGATAATGCACGACCGCACACCGCAAGAGTTGTAAGACAGACTCTCGCCGCAGCTAACATCAATGTCATGCCCTGGCCTGCTCAGACGCCAGACTTGAACCCGATTGAGCATGCATGGGATATGCTACAGAGAAGAGCTCTGCCGAATATGGAGGGTATCAGTCGCAAGAAGACCTTTTTTTGTTGTTGCAACGAACATGGGCGGCCATTCCACAGCGTGATTTGGATGAACTCATTTTGAGTATGCCAAACCGATGTTCTTGTGTTGTTAGTGTTCGCGGTAGAAACACAGATTATTAATTGTTTAAGTTACCCAATAAAATTTTAAAGAAAACTGTTATTTCAGTCTTTTTTTCGAACTTTAATGTTAGTGGTTCAAATGTCAAAAATCCCTTTATTAGGAAAATGGCAAATTTCTTTATTAATGCAAAGGTGACTTGGTTTATCGTTACTGTAGACAAACGAAAACACTTTATTTGATGAATCCTTAAAGAAAATTTTAATTAATATCAATCAGGAGGAAAGTTATTGCAAAAATATATGTTGATCCCTAGACACTTTTGATGTGTGTATATAAGCTTACTTTATAAAACATTTGTAAGAACAGTAGTATTATATGCGCACTTTATAAGCCTAATTACCCTTGATTCTTAATAAACTCTTATGAATGCATTTTGTAAGATCACTCGATCTTAGAAGTAACTATTGTAAAAGATAGTAAAGAGTACTAGCACGTCAAATGTCTTAGAAACTTGCGGCGGCGGCGGCGGATGGTACGGGCGGCGATGGGCCCATCAAAATAATATTACCAACCCTTCACTTTTCTTCGATTTGGTAAAAGGGGACTAACGGACTAAAGACTGCACATACATCCAACAGCATAGAGCGACGATGGGCTCATCAAATTAATACTACCAACCTCTCTCTTCTCTTCGGTGTCGTGGAAGGCGACTAATGGACTAAAGACTGCTCATACATCCAACAGCATAGAGCGGCGATGGGCTCATCAAAATAATACTACCAACCCCTCCCTTCCCTTGGGTCTCGTAAAAGGCGACTAATGGACTAAAGACTGCACATACATACAACAGCATAGAGCGGCGATGGGCTCATCAAAATAATACTACCAACCCCTCTCTTCCCTTGGGTGTCGTAAAAGCGACTAACGGGCTAAAGGCTCACCACCTAAGCACATGTGCAGAATGTGCAGTTTTTTGTTGCTGAAGCGTGGTATGTGTTATCTCAAAAAAGTTGTTGATTTATGTAAACAGTAATAAGTCGAGTCTTTATTCATGATTATTCTACATGAGACTAAATACTTTTTCGTTTTTGTAGGCGCATTGTCATGTGACATACAAAAATTTTAAAAAAATATACTTTTTCCCCTAGGGCGAGAAAAGCTATTTTAGCCCCGCTCTAGAACGCTACAATGACGGTCTTTTTGAGCAAGAGGAGTGAAAAAATATTATATTAAAAATGAAAAATATGGAAATGTCGCCATTATCACCAATCATGCCTTATAGTGGCTTTAACAGAACCAATATAAGTGCATTACTATTGTTTTAGGTTTACACCGCACTTCTAAAATCAAATTCAACCACATTTTTTAATCCACGCGGCAATTGCTCATAACCTTTAGGGTTCCTTATTAAAGTAAAAGTAGGCTAAAAGACAAACAGGGAAGTTCCTGGTCGACCACCTTTTGACTTTTCTGCAATGCATTAGAATTCTAATTGCAATTATCTAGTTTCTAAGACATTTGACGTGCTAGTACTCTTTACTATCTTTTACAATAGTTACTTCTAAGATCGAGTGATCTTACAAAATGCATTCATAAGAGTTTATTAAGAATCAAGGGTAATTAGGCTTATAAAGTGCGCATATAATACTACTGTTCTTACAAATGTTTTATAAAGTAAGCTTATATACACACATCAAAAGTGTCTAGGGATCAACATATATTTTTGCAATAACTTTTCTCCTGATTGATATTAATTAAAATTTTCTTTAAGGATTCATCAAATAAAGTGTTTTCGTTTGTCTACAGTAACGATAAACCAAGTCACCTTTGCATTAATAAAGAAATTTGCCATTTTCCTAATAAAGGGATTTTTGACATTTGAACCACTAACATTAAAGTTCGAAAAAAAGACTGAAATAACAGTTTTCTTTAAAATTTTATTGGGTAACTAAAACAATTAATAATCCGTGTTTCTACCGCGAACACTAACAACACAAGAACATCGGTTTGGCATACTCAAAATGAGTTCATCCAAATCACGCTGTGGAATGGCCGCCCATGTTCGTTGCAACAAGAAAAAAAGGTCTTCTTGCGACTGATACCCTCCATATTCGGCAGAGCTCTTCTCTGTAGCATATCCCATGCATGCTCAATCGGGTTCAAGTCTGGCGTCTGAGCAGGCCAGGGCATGACATTGATGTTAGCTGCGGCGAGAGTCTGTCTTACAACTCTTGCGGTGTGCGGTCGTGCATTATCATGCATTAACTGAAATAAGGGACCGATTTGCACTTGTAGAGGAACGATGACGTCTGATACAATCGTCTCAGCATAAATTTGAGCGTTGAGGTTGCCTCTGATCCAAATCAACTCAGTTCTTTCGCCGATCCAAATACCCGCCCATACCATGATGGTTCCACCACTATAAGGATGGACTTCCTGGCAGGATTTTAATCGCTGTTGGCGTCCAGGGGTTCTCCAGTGTCGTATACGTCTTGTATCCGGTCTCATACCAAAACGAGACTCATCAGAAAAGCACACGAAACGCCACTGTTCTTCTGCCCAATTTCTGTGTTCAAGAGCCCATTGATATCGAATCCTACGATTGTGCATTGCTATAGGTGGTACCCTTAGCGGTCTTCGGGAATGAAGGTTCACTTCATGCAAGCGGTTTCTGACTGTTTGGTCGCTAATTAAGTTCCCTGAAGAGTGATGAAGCCTCACGGCTAACATCATGGCGGTTATTGTTGGAGCTCTTCGAGTTGTGATTTGAATGTATCGGTCTTGTCTCCGTGTGGTGCAGCGATACCGTCCTCCATGGCGCTCAGCCACGGTACCAGTGCTTCGGTAACGTGTCCAAAGTCGACTGATAACACTCTGACTTGTATTCAGAGCTAAAGCCACAGTACGTTGCCGGGAACCAGCTTCTATCATTCCCACGGCTCTGAGCATTTCTTCCCTGCTTAAATGACGTCGCCGCTCCATAATAACGTTGGTTTTAATCAGTAGTAGGGAAACAGTAGCACTAATAATGTCTTCAATGCGTTGTATGTTTTTATAGGGAAAATATTGACAGCTGATTTTCATCTTTTACTAGAAATTGATTGAAAGTTCCTGTTTCAAATTATGAAATGCACCAAAAAGGATCCATATAAATTTATAAAATCATAAATTTATTACAAAGCCACATCTCAATCTCAAGAAATCCGCATAAAAATGCTTGATCCCTAGACACTTTTGATGTGTGTATTATTTTGATGAGCCCATCGCCGCTCTATGCTGTTAGATGTATGAGCATTCTTTAGTCCATTAGTCGCCTTTTACGACACCGAAGAGAAGAGAGAGGTTGGTAGTATTAATTTGCTGAGCACATCGTCGCTCTATGCTGTTGGATGTATGTGCAGTCTTTAGTCCGTTAGTCCCCTTTTACCAAATCGAAGAAATGTGAAGGGTTGGTAATAATATTTTGATGAGCCCATCGCGCTCTATGCTGTTGGATGTATGTGCAGTCTTTAGTCCGTTAGTCCTCTTTTACCAAATCGAAGAAAAGTGAAGGGTTGGTAATAATATTTTGATGAGCCCATCGCCGCTCTATGCTGTTGGATGTATGTGCAGTCTTTAGTCCGTTAGTCGCCTTTGACGACACCCAAGGGAAGAGATGGAAAGACTGCACATATCTACTATCCAACAGCATAGAGCGGCGATGGGCTCATCAAAATAATACTACCAACCATTCTCTTTCCTTGGGTGTCGTTAAAGCAACTAACGGGTTAATTTTAAATAAAATAAACCAATTTATATTGTATTGGATTGTTTTATTTTCTCGCATTCGTTGTGAAAAGCAGAGTGTAACACTCGGCGCTAAAAACCCATTAAAACTCGGTTTCTATTTACTCCCTCGCTGAAGCTCGGGAGTAAAACTACCTCGTACATAATGGGTCATTTTAGCCCCTTGTATAACAATCTACTATTATTATTAAAGATACATTGTTGAAATGGCCCGTAAAAATATTGTGATTGTTTTTTCAAAATACTCGATAAAATCGACTTCGCAATTAAATAACAGTTAGTAATGCGTAATAAACATGAAATTATACTTACACATTTTGTAGGAAAGTGAATTAAACAGTACATAATACTTACGTTTTTAATACTCTTCTTGTTATTCAGAAAAGTTTCACGAGCACTGGCAATCCTTTCGGCGGACTGTGATTACATCTGATTACATGTCTTACTAAAAGCTCGCAAAGAGCACTACAAGTAATATCACACTTAGAACAGCATTAGTAACTGCGTTATAAGAGTAAATGCCCATAAAGAATGCCTTTGTAAATCATTTGTAAGTCTGTTTGGTATTATTAAAGCATCAACAAGAATTTTGTAAGATTGGAAATACACTTCTCGAGACCATTTTTAGATATATTTAAGGGTAAATAGACTTATTAAGTGCGCCCAAATCGACACTTATAGCAGTCTATCGGAGTACCATAAGACTGGTAAAATTATACTCTTGGGATGTGTGTAAGAGGAAATTTTGCTAGTTGGGAAATGTATAGTAATAAGAATAGAAACATAAGTATATAACAAAAGATTATTAAATTAAAGAAAAAGAAATGTTTAGCATTAAGAAAAGAAATGTATTAGTATACAAGAAAGGAATGATAAATACAAGAGAAAGAAAATGTTTTGTAATTAAATAAGTAATAATGCATAAAAGAAAAGAGATCAAAGAAAGAAAAAGAGAATCAAAACTGTGGACAATTTTATTTTTTGCAGAGACACCTAGTTGTGAAAAAGTTTTACTTATTTATTTAAAAATGGTTCTATGGTACCCCCTGGCTCTCTTCAAGGTCGTAACTTTAAGATTCTAGTTTGAGTGAAACGGGGACATTTATTTTACGAAGTGTGGGTGAGACATAGGGAAGCTATTATATTAAATACACACAATTGTTTAGCATCATTTATTTAGATGCTAAGATTTACAACAGATGTTTAAACTGTTAAATAAATACCCGGGCAGATGGATAGGGCGATCTGGTTCTATTTCGTGGCCAGCCCGCTCATCTGACTTAAATCCCTTAGATTTCTTTTACTGGGGAGCCGTGAAAGAAAAAGTTTATTTGAAATCAATTGAAACTGTAGCTGAGCTACGGCGAAAGATAACGGAAGCAGCTGAATTTGTTAACAACGGAAGATTCGCCCGTCTGATAAACCGATCATTTTTAAGATGTCGAGCTTGCATTGCGGCTGAAGGAAGTAAGTTGAACATCTGTTGTAAATCTTAGCATCTAAATAATTGATGTTAAACAATTGTGAGTATTTAATTTAATAGCTTCACTATGTTTCACTCACACTTCGTAAAATGAATGTCTTGACTTGATGTTTTCTTCGGCCGTATGGCCGGTGCGGGCGTCGAGGCGACTGCTAAATGCCGCCGGGTCTGGTTGGGGGTGCGACAGGGAACATTTTCTTTTTTTTTTGTGTTTGATCTTTTTTTATGTTTTTTTTATGATTCATTTTTTTTTTACATTGTTTGCATTTTTTTTTATTTATTCTTTTTTTTATTTTTTTTGTCATTTTTTTTTGTTCTCTCTGTCGCACCGCGGAAAATAAATGTCCCCGTATCACTCAAACTAATCTTAAAGTTACGACCTTGAAGAGAGCCAGGGGTACCATAGAACCATTTTTAAATAAGTAAGTAAAACTTGTTCAAAACTAAGTGTCTCTACAAAAAATAAAATTGTCTACAGTTCAAGAAATAATCTAGCATGTATCATACCATTTTGGAATCCTTTTTAAATGCGCTAACTTTTGAAGTTACTTGCCAAACTCCCACAGTATATTTTTTTTCAGTACAGTATGTTAAAGCTGGACGAAATAATAATTTTGAATATTTGGTTGGGTAAAAAGTGACATTTCCTTCCAAGCTTGAGCAGCTGGCTGTAAAGTTTAGGATAGTGTATACAGAAGCGTTATTCAGAATTACAAGACAAAAAAAAAATATTTAAAAAAGTAAAGATGCTGCTACAAGCAACAGGAGGTAAAAAACCGCCACTGGATGTAGATTCTTAGATTTTTTTTTAAATGTCTATAGTTTTGAAAATACGTGACTTAGATTTTTTAAATATTTTTCTGATACCTATTATAACTTGGCCTATCACCCGGTTTCGGCTTGACGTCGATATCTAGGACACCCCGTATATATATATAACTATATAGATAGTTGGTAAGAATAGATATGTAATAAGAGAATTAATGTAATAGAAATAGGAACACTATATTGTACAGATAACTAGTAATAAGAAAGATATGTAAAGAGAAAATTAAAAGATAGAAAATAAATAATAGTGGAGCTCTTCAAGCTCATGTTTATCTATAGAAAAGAGAGAAAAGAAAAACATAAAAAGCAAAAAAAGTCCTGCAAAGAAGCGGGGAGCAACAGTAAATAAAAAAAAAAATTACTACCAGAGGTGCTAAAAAATGTAGTACTCACCGTAACCTGGAACGGCAGCAGCGTGGGCGCCTCGGCGGTGACGTTGATCATCTTCTGCGTCTCGTGGCAGCGGCAGCTGCGGCGCGGCAGGATCTGCATGGTGTGCACGAGGAAGCGGCCCGACTTGTCGCGCTCCTCCGTGGACACGCGCAGCACGGCCCACGTGGCGTCCGGCGGCACTGCGGACCTTGACAAGGTTACTTGTCATGCCAGTAACTATCATAATTTTGGATTTTGATTTTATGAGTTTTTGTTTTATGTACAAACGCCAGCAGATCAACCTACCCAACATCTTTATTATTGATTTTTTTGCAATAGATATAGGATGATGATAGATGTTTACAATAGAGCCTTGGAGCCAGCGCGGCGGCTGCAGCAGTGACTCACCCACTTGCCGTTGCCTGCGGATGGCTGCAGCAGTGACTCACCCACGAGCAGGTGCCTGCGGATGGCTGCAGCAGTGACTCACCCACTTGCAGGTGCCTGCGGATGGCTGCAGCAGTGACTCGCCCACGAGCAGGTGCCTGCGGTTGGCTGCAGCAGTGACTCGCCCACGAGCAGGTGCCTGCGGATGGCTGCAGCAGTGACTCACCCACTTGCAGGTGCCTGCGGATGGCTGCAGCAGTGACTCACCCACGAGCAGGTGCCTGCGGATGGCTGCAGCAGTGACTCACCCACTTGCAGGTGCCTGCGGATGGCTGCAGCAGTGACTCACCCACGAGCAGGTGCCTGCGGATGGCGGCGGGCGTGAATGCGGCGCGGCTGCAGCGCAGCGCGGGCGGCGCGCCGCTGCTGAGGTCGAGCGGCGCGGGCTGCAGCACCGTCACGGGCACGAACAGCACGGGGCCTTTGTCCACGCACGACACGTCGTACGCGTTGATGCTGGAACGAACGGTAGGTTGGCACTCCCACATGCGAACGGCAGTTTGCCGACGACGTAAGGCGCGGTTTATACAGAAGAGACGTGTATGGCAGAGGCGGATAGTCAAAAGAAACACAATATTGAACCTTAATAGTACACCCATAAGGGGGTCCTGCACGAAATAGTGCAAATTTACGTATTTTTCAGTCACTTGTACTATGCGCTGAATTAGTTAAATACATTAAAAGAACTTAAGTAAGTTAGCCCGATCATTGCACAAGGTCATGGCCTTTTTGAAATTTGAAACGAATTCTTTAAACAATAACAAACAATACATAAATCTAATGACTCCTAAAAACATATTTTTTCGACAACTTTCTTAATTTTACGCATGAAACAATATTTTTTACATGAAAATATTTGTATTAATACCCGCAGGGCACCCCATTCTTAAAAAAGTAAATTTAAATTTTTAACACAAGCGCGTGATGGTTTTGTACATTTCGCAGACAAACATTGCTCTAATTAAATCACTAGGTCTGAAACTTCAGAGCAGAATTGTTCTAATAATATGATTGATTTAGCTTTGAAGTTAAGAGACTTGTTTTAAATTACTACTAATCGCAATACCTTTAAAATTGCTAGTTTTGCTAGATTGCTTGTTTAAAACTAAGTTTATTAACCAGATAGCCGTTTCAATCTCTTTTGTACTAGCGTTAGACAAATAAAAACCATTTTATCTACATAAGGAATGCAGAAAATTTTGTACGTTTACCTACGTTAAGGTACAAATTTCATTCAACTTTTAAATGCGGTAGCTTGTTATTACTATACGTTGTCTCTTTGTAAATGATGCTGTAAGCTCCCCAAATAAAATAAAAAATAAAATGTACAAACTAGCGAAGCAATGTACTTCTACTTGAAAGGTATTGCAATATTGTTGTATAATTGTATAATGTTTATGTTAGACAATTAGCCTCCGGAATGAATTTATTATGAAATAAAAAGCCGTACACAAATGATTTAAACTCAAAGCTTTTTCGCATCATATTTTTAGCACAATAAACATACCTGGCATAATGAGGTCCGGGCGGCAGCGCGGTAGTGTCAATCCTCACCGCGATGGGCCTGGACGCGTTGCTCATGTCCAGGTACGCCGGGATGGACACCCACGGCGCGGCGCACGTCAGCACCAGCCGGATGCCGAACTCGATCTGCTTCGGAATTATCGACTTGTCTGCAACACACCACCGACTACATAGGTTTTGTTTTATCTGCTCAGCACTACAGCGATTGTTTTTGACTAACCATTAAGTTACGTAGACATGACATGACACAGATACGTGATTTAGAACTATCGATGATTTTTATATACACACATACCTTGTAATTGGTCTACTAGTATTGTATTGTTTCAAACCAAAATAGACCTTAAGATTTACTTGGCCAACCGTACATGTTTATTATCATTAATATATCATAAAGAGACCATCATGAGTGCTTCCAAATCAATATGTTCAATATTCTACTTAAAACAAGTTAAGGGGGCTTAGGCGGTGAAAACGGAAAATTTGGCTGTTTTCTATTATCTAGCAGTTATTCAAAATATTTAAGATATTTCACACTGAAATTTTCAATATGAATTACAAAACGTATGTGTGAGGGGATGCCTGTTCCAAAACACGACTGAAAACATTAATCTCGATTAAAAAAATCCTGAAGTTATCTCTAAAATTTCATATAAATGCACATTAATCCTGAAGTTATCCCTAAAATTTCATATAAATACACATTACGACCGTGTTTTACTATAATAACTCCTATTAAATCATAAACACATAGGTACCTTTTCGATTTCATGACTGATTTTGATTTTCAAAAAACTTAACATTTTTATTTACTTCTTGATCAAAATGTGATTGGCGCTAACGAATGACCGCGCACCCCGCGCCGCGAAACACCCGCGAGGGCCCGGAATAACGGCGGAATTTTCGCTGACCGCCTAACCCCGCTTCATTCGACTATATGTGTAGTTATTGCTATTCAAGAGTACGCATAGATAATTGCGGTAACACGTATACGTGCACGTATCGGAGTCGTGCACGCGCCGGCAGGTCAACTTACCCAAAACTGTACAAAAATCTCTAATCAATATTGAATCTTATACCTAAAACATAATGTTCAAAATGTATTAAAGAAATTTTAAATGTTGTTGTATGTTAAACGTCTGAACGTTGCAGGCACGTACACTGATACTAAATACGCGCGTTTGTAATAGCAAAAACTGTTTCAATACATTTCCACAATTAATCAAAATACTATGAATAGTAATGGTATTATCTAACATAACTAACTAATTAACATACCCAGAAATGAGCATGTCTTAACAAGCACATTGTTTAATCCAGTTGCACTATTTTCCAATCCTTTAAATAAAAAAAATATATCATCCGAAAGAGTGATTTCGCATATATTATTAACATAACTATGTTTATTAGACTAAGATATAACTGCATGAACATAAAAGTAGTCTTATAGTTGTTGAATTTTATTATCAAACACCCGAATAGGTATTTGCATTTGAATGTGTCAATGTTATTTTAAATAACATAATTGTTACCCAAAAAGTTTTTTGTTTAGCGCTCCTCCCTGCCTCGCCAGACCCGTTAAGGCGACTTAGGGCATCGGAGACGTTAAAACTGTTCGAATGAAGATTGGTAAACATAAAACCACTGTCACCTATGAATGACCAAATGTCAAAATGAACAGTCCCTCTACGCGAGAGCCGTGAGCCGTAACAATGTAATATGCCGTGAAAATTAATCCTACAAAATAAAAGCTAGTGCGTGCTTTTTGTGGCTAAACTAACCCTTCAAAAACTAACAAACTAGCACTGAGAGAGAATGCCGGAGGCCACCAGTGGGATGTTTAAAGACAGATAATAGTTAAAGTATTTTTTAAAAAATCAAGTCTTATAAAAGAAGCAGCACTCACTCTCCTCATCCGTGTGGTTCTGCAGGAAGTGCGGCTCCACGGTGATGCCGATGTCCCTGGGCGGGTCGCCGGGCCGCGGCCGCAGCAGCACGCCCTTGGCGCCCGCGCCGCACTGCAGCGCGAACCACACGTCGCGCTCCGGCTCGTGCGCGTACGTGGTTAGGTGATCGAAGGCCTGGTGGGGAAATTATTTATTTTTATTATACACGGTGTCCCAGGAAACCTGTACCGGCAAAGATCTGTGATCAGGGGACACTAATATAATTATGGCAACATTCCCCCCAACATGAAACATAGCACTAAACTCCGACCCCTAGTCTCCGGCGCCCCGCTCGCCCTAGATACGGTAGCGGCCAAGGCAGCGACGGGGCAGGGGTGCTAAGAATCTCCGGCAGAGACCTGACTACCGCCAACAACGAACTTTGGCCCTGGCAAACACGCAAACACGCGTACACTGCGGACCGACGAGAAGGTTTGCGACCTGGAGAAAGCAATGAGCAAGATACGGTGGGGCATTGTGGAATTATCTGAGGTCCGAAGAGAGGGGGAGGACTCGATAATCTTGAAGTCTGGTAACTTGCTCTATTTTAGGGAGAGCGAACCACTGTCCCAGGGTGGTGTCGGGTTTATCGTCCACAGCCCTCTCGTGAACAATGTTGTCAAGACCGGAAGTATGTCGTCGAGGGTAGCGTACCTCATACTCAGAATAACCAAACGGTATTCGTTGAAGGTTATACAGGTTTACGCTCCGACTACGGCGTGTGCCGTACGACGACGATAAGGTGAAGGCTACGTATGAGGACATCTCTAGAGCCATACAAGTCTCCAAAACTCATTACACCGTTGTCATGGGAGGCTTTAACGCAAAACTGGGCAACCGAAGCGGCGATGAGCTGAAAGTGCGACGATTTGGAACCACCGGGGCCAACTGTTGGCGGACTTTTTTGGAAAGTGAGGGAGGGACTCTTCATGATGAACTACTTTTTTAAGAAATCTGAACACAGCAAGTGGACCTGGCTAAGTTCCGATGGTGCAACAAAAAATGAGATTGACTTTATCATGTCGACGAGGAAGCACATATTCGATGATGTCTCTGTGATCAACGCGTTCAAAACTGGCAGTGATCACCGGTTGGTAAGAGGCACATTGAACATCAATATCAAGCTGGAAAGACGTCGATTGATGAAGTCTACGCTTCGTCCTGCACCAAAGACTATATAACCAATTGACTGCGCGACTGCGGGGCTACCGCATTCGCCAAGCATATGATAAAACGAGTGTATGCGACGATTTCGGCTTCATTGTGCTTCGCGCAACATCCCGAGCCGCGCGTCCGTTAATAATTACGTACAATAATGTTTTAAAACGCATTGTACCATAAAAGTGCCTAGCTGTGCTTTAAAATAGTATAGAAAGTCAAGTTCTACCTTAAAATATAAAAAAATCATGGCATAACCTTTCACAGGTAAGTAATATTTAATTAAGAAATACTTTTTTCGTTTACATAAAATGAGTCAAAATGGCTGGAGCTGACGCGTTAATGTCTTTCTACTTGTCTCTTTTTTGTTAATGCAAATTTACGCGTGCAGTTGTCTCTTTTTTTCTCGATAGTGCAGTACCGTGAAACACAGCCACCATATAGATAAATATCATACTAAAACATTTTTCCAGATACAATTTTTCATCAATTTGACACTGAGACGCCAAACCATCTCATCGATTAAGCCTCCTGTGTGATTTTTTTTTATGCTAAGCCCGGCAAATGACCCCACTCCACCTGATGTTAAGTGGAAATGAAGTCCAGGCGCGAGGACAACTGATGCAGCGTAAGAGACGTACCTACCATCAGTCACCCTCACTCTGCCGGCCCACAAAGTGCTTCTTCACGCCTCGTTTGAAGAACCCTATGTCATAGGTAGGAGGGAATACGTGTGCTGGTAGACAATTCCATCTTTTGGAAGTGCGACAAAGAAACGAGTCACCAAATTTCTTTGTGCGTGATGGAATGTTAGAGACTGTAAATTGGTGACTCCGGAGAGCAGCACGCGTACTCCTATGGAAGAAGGGAGAAGGAGGGATGAGGTTAAAGAGTTCTTCAGAGCACTCGCCATGGTATAAACGGTAAAAGACGCTGAGTGACGCAATATCTCTACGCAATTGCAAAGGCTCGAGAGTTTTAGTGACCTCCGCATTGCCGATAATGCGCACAGCGCGGCGCTGCAATCTGTCCAAGGCATCGAGAAGGTACTTTGCGGAGCCGTCCCAAAGGTGAGAGCAATACTCCACGCAAGACCGCACCTGTGTCTTGTATAATAGACACAACTGATCAGGCGTGAAGAATCGCCGCACCTTGTTCAGGACACCGAGTTTACGTGAGGCATTTTTAATCACGGTTTCGATGTAGTCCTTTTGGTTCAGATCGCAGCGGATATACATACCGAGCATGTTAATACTGCTCTGCAGGCTTGGAGATGTACCCTGAAGAGAGGGAAGGGGAAGGAATGGCGACTTTTTCGCTGTGAACGCGCACACCTGTGTTTTCTTGGCATTGAACTCCACCAGATTATCGGAGCCCCATTTAGGAATGAGGTAAAACACCCGATCGAGCTCAATGACAAGATTTGCTAGCTTCATTTCGGTGTCTACCCGCCCAGCCGTTGGGTGACCGTTATATCCCCCATGCACTGTGCTATCATCTGCATATCAATGAATGTTTCCAAGAGGAAGCATGTCATTGATATGCAGAAGGAACAGCGTGGGGGATAGAACGGAGCCTTGAGGAACACCAGCGTTCACTGACATGAACCGCGAAGCGCATCCAACCGAAAGGACACGGATTCTACGCTCATGCAGGAAGCTAGCAATCCAGGTACAGAACTGAGCGGGCAAACCGTATGCCAGGAGCTTGGAGAGAAGAGCTTTGTGCCAGACCCGATCAAAAGCCTTGGCTATGTCTAGGCTAACTGCCAGTGACTCGCCACGCTTGTCAATAGCTCACCCCAGAGATGTGTGACGTACGCTAGAAGATCACCCGTTGACCGTCTTGGCCGAAACCCATATTGACGATCGTGAATTAGGGAGTGATCTTCTAGGTATCGAATAAGCTGTTTGTTCAATATTCGTTCTAGGATCTTACACAACACTGAAGTTACGGCTATAGGGCGGTAATTAGTCGGATCTGACCGATCTCCTTTTTTAGGGATCGGTTGCACATTAGCTTCTCTCCAAGATTCCGGCACACAACCTGAAGAGAGCGAGAGACGGTACAGACGCGTTAACACAGGGGACAACTCCGCTGCACACATTTTCAGGACTATTGCTGGGATGCCATCAGGACCGTTGTTAGCTTTCCGGACATCGCTTGACTGCAGCTCCGCACGGACATCACACTGCCTGATTTTAATATCAGACATTGTGTGGCCACAGTGAGGAATTGAGGGTGGCTGTGCATTACAGTCATCAATCCGGGAGTTAGCCGTAAAGAGTTTGGCCAGGAGATCGACCTTTTCCTGCGGCTTGTGAGCTAAAGTTCCGTCATGAGATCTCAGTGGTGGCAGCGAGGGTTGACAGAAGTTGGATTGCACGGCTTTGGCCAGACGCCAGTAGCTACGGCTGCCCGTAGGATGCGTCAGGAGTTCTTGGCCTACTCGTGCAACGCGCTGGGCATCCGCTCTAATGTAGGCCCTCTTACACGACTTGGTGGCATTATTATAGGCTGCTTTTAGCGAGCGAGTTTCGGGATCCCCATGAGCTTTACCTCTGATCCAAGCGCGGTATGCCGTCTGTTGGCTCTCAACAGCGCTGGCACATTCGCGATTGAACCAGCGGTTGCGTCTGCCTTTGCTGATGACATAGGAGTGTGGAATATAGTATTCCATTCCTAATACTATCTCATCAGCAACGGCAGTGGCGCTAGCGGTCGGGTCCTTCCCACTAAAGCAGCGCTGCCTCCAAGGGACGGATGCAAAATACTCCCGCATACCGTCCCAGTTTGCCGACGCGTAGTGCCAAATCTGGCGTTTCGAAACCGCTATTGGCGGGCGTGATGCCAAGGGCACTGTGCTGGATATCAAGCAGTGATCCGAGGAACCTAAAGGAGCTCGAATCTCCACCCGGTATCCAGCTGGGCGACTCGTCAGCAGAAGGTCGAGTAAGGAGGGCGCATGGCCAACTATGTCTGGGATCCTGGTGGGCTGGTTCACCAGTTGCGTCAGGTCATGCGTGAGAGCGAATGCGTGGGCAGTTCTACCAGCACGCTCTGTTTTGGAGGAACCTAACCACAACTCATGGTGGGCGTTTAAGTCCCCCAAAAACACCAATTCCGCCGATGGAAACCGCTCCTGCCCATCATCTGCTACCCGACTAAGATGTTCAATTAGTCGAGTTGTCTCCATGTCGCCCTTATGGGATCGGTAGACGCAGACGTAGACACGGCAATAAGAGCCCAAGTCGACGTGTACCACTAGGAGGGAGAAGGAAGGGTCCTCCAGACAGCGCAGACGGCGACAGCAATCATCCGCCCGAACGAATAAGCGAACTCCGGCTTTGGCTTTGAAGGATTCTTTAAGCACAAAGCCGGGATAGTTCAGGTAGGTGGTGTCAGCAGGGCGGATTACTTGCGTCTCCGTCAGGAACAACATTGCTGGCCGTGCCGTCTCAAGATGGTGGTGGACGGCATTGAGGTTTGCATGGAGTCCGCGGATGTTAGCGAACTCCACCTCAAACGGTAAGGTTGTGGTGGGGGTGTGCACCGCTGTAGTACCAGTTTTGTTGTTAGGCGCTGTCATTTTAGGAGTGGAAAGAGAGAGGCGTGAATCGAGAAAATGATGCCGCGATGCGAATGGTCAAAGTGTGGTGGCCTGTTTCCCCAGGAATTTGCCCACAGACGAGTATTATTAACCTGCCGAACGGAAGGGCCCCCGAACCCCCCGGGAATGGCCGCCGGGACCCCACCTTCCGGTCACCAACCGGCACGACAGCCTCACGAGCTGGTTAGGCTCGCTTGGGCCCCTGTACTGTGCCACGGGCGGCCAGCGGGACAACCGTTTCTACGGGTCTCCCTGGTCGGCAGGTTAACGAAGTCCTCCTGGCACTGGTTTGACGGAAGCCTCCACAGACCAAATACATCGCAGCATCATCCTCTCGAGCTCTGGTTATACGCTGGCTGATCCCGAAACGCGACCGACAAGCAGTCACTTGACGGGTTTTACACCATGCGTACAGTGGTCACCAACCAGAAGCAGATCATCGCTCCGAGTCCGTTAGTCGCTTCTTACGACACCCACCGGACATAGAGAGGGGCGGCGATTGGTATTCTTTCTCCGTCACCGCACGGATAAAGTACGGTGATTTAAAAGTATGCAGATGCATGGCTTACATTTATTTCAAAAAATCTCTAGGAGAAAGGATAAGGATAAGAAAACTTTGCACTAAGTTAAGTCACTTCAAAAACCAGTAGTTACTTTTTTCATTAAATAAATAACGAGTCAATGCCACACGCAGCCTGTACGAGATTGGTATGGCTCTCAAACAGCTTAAGAACAGCAAGACATCCGGTGCTGACGAAATTACGACTGAGCTTCTGAAAGCAGGCGGAAGACCGGTACTCGCAGCACTTCAGAGACTATTTAATTCCGTCGTACTCGGAGGTAGAACGCTAGAAGCGTGGCATGAAAGTGTGGTTGTGTTGTTCTTTAAGAAGGGCGACAAGACCCTACTGAGGAACTACAGGCCCATATCACTTCTAAGTCACGTTAATAAGCTGTTCTCAAAAGTTATAACTATTCGTCTCACACGCAGGTTTGACGACTTTCAGCCAATCGGACAAGCCGGATTCCGAAAAAGCTTTAGCACCATAGACCACATACATACGTTGCAAAACTATTAAGGCAAACGAAAACAAAAAGCGAAACTATTAGGGCTTATGTTTTTTACTAGAGTCATTCTGTTATTGGATTTACGAAAGTTGAATAAAATAATATTTTTACCTTCTCAATGTTAACGAGCCCGCTGCCCTGTGCCCAAGGTTCCACGTGGTTCAAAAACGTGGCAGTGTTTTCTAAAGCCCGCTTGATGGAGTACGGGGAGTAGGGCAGATTCTTCGCCTTCAAACCGGACACTAGCGAGGCTGTGGATATCAATTTAAGTTAAGATTTATAGTCGTGCAACTTCGAGTTGAGTAAAAAGTGAGTCCTCGTAACAACTTACCAACTACACCAGCAACATGTGGGGCTGCCATTGAAGTGCCGTTCATGAGTTGAGAATTTCTCAACGTGAACCTGCATGACAAATTTCCATATAAGTAAACATTTGATTTGTGGTTTGACATAGTAAATTCCGGATTGTCTAAATAAAAGTTTGTTAAAAATAGGAGCATATTTTAAGTTTTTGTGAACGGGAGTTAACATGCGTCACAGCTTTCTCACTAGTCGTGATGATTACAATGAATAAATTCTGGCACCGAATGAGCAGATATAAGCTTCCAGATTCCTATTGAGCAGTTCCAGCTGTGAAACGGGCTCCAGCTGCCAGCTGGTGCCGCTGCCGTCCAGCTGTATAAGCACGCACCGGGCCACAGAGGTGCCGGCGGCCGCTGCCGCTGCCGTCCAGCTGTATAAGCACGCACCGGGCCACAGAGGTGCCGGCGGCCGCTGCCGCTGCCGTCCAGCTGTATAAGCACGCACCGGGCCACAGAGGTGCCGGCGGCCGCTGCCGCTGCCGTCCAGCTGTATAAGCACGCACCGGGCCACAGAGGTGCCGGCGGCCGCTGCCGCTGCCGTCCAGCTGTATAAGCACGCACCGGGCCACAGAGGTGCCGGCGGCCGCTGCCGCTGCCGTCCAGCTGTATAAGCACGCACCGGGCCACAGAGGTGCCGGCGGCCGCTGCCGCTGCCGTCCAGCTGTATAAGCACGCACCGGGCCACAGAGGTGCCGGCGGCCGCTGCCGCTGCCGTCCAGCTGTAAAGCACGCACCGGGCCACAGAGGTGCCGGCGGCCGCTGCCGCTGCCGTCCAGCTGTATAAGCACGCACCGGGCCACAGAGGTGCCGGCGGCCGCTGCCGCTGCCGTCCAGCTGTATAAGCACGCACCGGGCCACAGAGGTGACGGCGGCCGCTGCCGCTGCCGTCCAGCTGTATAAGCACGCACCGGGCCACAGAGGTGCCGGCGGCCGCTGCCGCTGCCGTCCAGCTGTATAAGCACGCACCGGGCCACAGAGGTGCCGGCGGCCGCTGCCGCTGCCGTCCAGCTGTATAAGCACGCACCGGGCCACAGAGGTGCCGGCGGCCGCTGCCGCTGCCGTCCAGCTGTATAAGCACGCACCGGGCCACAGAGGTGCCGGCGGCCGCTGCCGCTGCCGTCCAGCTGTATAAGCACGCACCGGGCCACAGAGGTGCCGGCGGCCGCTGCCGCTGCCGTCCAGCTGTATAAGCACGCACCGGGCCACAGAGGTGCCGGCGGCCGCTGCCGCTGCCGTCCAGCTGTATAAGCACGCACCGGGCCACAGAGGTGCCGGCGGCCGCTGCCGCTGCCGTCCAGCTGTATAAGCACGCACCGGGCCACAGAGGTGCCGGCGGCCGCTGCCGCTGCCGTCCAGCTGTATAAGCACGCACCGGGCCACAGAGGTGCCGGCGGCCGCTGCCGCTGCCGTCCAGCTGTATAAGCACGCACCGGGCCACAGAGGTGCCGGCGGCCGCTGCCGCTGCCGTCCAGCTGTATAAGCACGCACCGGGCCACAGAGGTGCCGGCGGCCGCTGCCGCTGCCGTCCAGCTGTATAAGCACGCACCGGGCCACAGAGGTGCCGGCGGCCGCTGCCGCTGCCGTCCAGCTGTATAAGCACGCACCGGGCCACAGAGGTGCCGGCGGCCGCTGCCGCTGCCGTCCAGCTGTATAAGCACGCACCGGGCCACAGAGGTGCCGGCGGCCGCTGCCGCTGCCGTCCAGCTGTATAAGCACGCACCGGGCCACAGAGGTGCCGGCGGCCGCTGCCGCTGCCGTCCAGCTGTATAAGCACGCACCGGGCCACAGAGGTGCCGGCGGCCGCTGCCGCTGCCGTCCAGCTGTATAAGCACGCACCGGGCCACAGAGGTGCCGGCGGCCGCTGCCGCTGCCGTCCAGCTGTATAAGCACGCACCGGGCCACAGAGGTGCCGGCGGCCGCTGCCGCTGCCGTCCAGCTGTATAAGCACGCACCGGGCCACAGAGGTGCCGGCGGCCGCTGCCGCTGCCGTCCAGCTGTATAAGCACGCACCGGGCCACAGAGGTGCCGGCGGCCGCTGCCGCTGCCGTCCAGCTGTATAAGCACGCACCGGGCCACAGAGGTGCCGGCGGCCGCTGCCGCTGCCGTCCAGCTGTATAAGCACGCACCGGGCCACAGAGGTGCCGGCGGCCGCTGCCGCTGCCGTCCAGCTGTATAAGCACGCACCGGGCCACAGAGGTGACGGCGCCGCCGGGCGCGCACACGCTGACGCCGCGCGCGCCGTCCAGCGCGGGCCCGCGGGAGCTCCAGCTGAAGGCGCCGCCGCCGAGCTTGGTGCGCATGGAGTACGCCGCAGACATCATCTCGGGCGACACGTAGGCGCCCACGCCTGTGCAAAATCATTCAACACATTCTAATACAGGTATCATAGGAACAATGTAAGTATGTCGCTTGTGAAAAGTGAGTTAGCAGTGACCAATGTCAACCAAATGTCGTAATTACTTTATAAATCAGTGGAGCTTCTTGCGCTTATTCTTCTCCACAGCTTAAAAACGAGTCCTGAGTGGGTAGGATAAAAATCATTTTGGACGATTCAATAGCCTTTAACAATTAAATCTCCTGGAATATTAATATTTTGGATTTTATGATAGATACGCTGCGTGGCCTCCAGCTCATACGAAAAACGAGCACCTAAAGTAATACATGTATGCAAGTGTATTTAGCATCAGCAGGATGTATACACATGGCGTGGGATGGGACTGACTGACCGATGAGCGTGGGCTGCGCGATGTCGGGCGGCGCGCCCACGGTGCAGAGCGCGGGCCCGTGGTTGCCCGCCGACACCACCCACGCGCAGCGGTAGCGGTTCACCACCGTGCAGATGATGTCACCGACGCGCCTAAGGACACACAACATTATTATAACAATAGATAAAGCATTTACTTGCGGCTTGGCTTGCTGGCATTAAGTTTTTATTTTTTAGCTGGCAGGCGTTATACTTTTATCATTTAATTCATATCTGGCAATGAAAGAACGCACCTTCTGTTGTTAAACCAGCCCATGAGCAATAGTGTTATTCATTCAGTAAAGTATTTTTGTGACAAAATATGTAAGTATCAATTCATTAAAAATTATCACTTTCCTTATGTTTCATGGATATAGTAATTATCAAAATTTTATCCTGTATAGCGACACTTATAGGTAAATCATGTAAAGTAAAACAATTGTTTGAAACAAACAAACGAACTTACTCACCCAGCATTAGACCAATGAGCATGTTCCCCATAGCTCATATTGATGACGTCAATCTTCATCTTCTTCGAGAGTTCCATGACTTTAATACAGGCTCGTACGAGGGCCGTTCCAGTCTCCATAGAACCGAGGCGAGAGTCTCCTATTGTCAAAGAAACGATCTTTGCCCCCGGGGCAACACCGTTTAGCTCAGGACTATCGGGGAAGTAGCCGGCGGCGATTGCGGCTACGTGCGTGCCGTGCGTTGCTGAAATGCGACTCTTTTTTTAAGTTTGTCTCTAGTAACGCTGCTAACAACTTACATAAATTGATTGTTCTCAGGACTCAGGCTTCGAACAGAAAAGTCAAGTCAAAAACAAAAAAATGATGATTTGTTTAAGAGGTTTAAGCGCACTTTGTCCCATTTGCAGTTGGTTCTATTTGCAGATGGTTACATTTGCGGTCCTATTCGCAGTTCGTCCCATGGAAGAAGTTTGTAAGGGAGGAGGTAGGTATATGGACTAAAATGGGTTGGAAGTATCATATATGTTTCAAATCATTCAAATATGGCGTATATCTATGTTTAATTTGATTTTTAATTCATAACATTAAATTTTTAATTACTTGTTTTTTTATAAATTAATCATCGGCACAGAACAGCCCCCTTACTCTTTAATCTAATCTCAATGTCGATTTCAAACCCGTCAAATAACAATACAATAATAAGTGCGCACTCTTGACGCGCTAAAATCGGGATCAGGTTGAAATCGAAATCATGTTCATATCGGAAAGATAAGTATGAAGTTTGCTGCCAATAATGTCATCGATAGTGAGAAGCTTTTGTGTTTATGACGTATCGATAAATGTAATACATATTGAAAATCCACGTTAATAGCTAACATTATAGCTGTATCTAATTAATGAAGTCATAACTCATTTTATATCATAAAAGCCATTTTAGCCGTTTGTGTCGCTAGGGGAGTGACACTTGCCCGCTATTTTTGTCTTTGATTTGATTTTTCCCCGTTTGTCTTAAATCAATTTACGGAGGATGATGTTAAGAGAACAATACTCTCCATAAGCTCTAGTGCTGTGGGTAACGATTCTATAAGTCGTAATATGATCCTTCCTTTATTAGATATCCTTCTTTCCATTATTACTCACATCCTCAATACTTCAGTAGGGTCTCGAGCATTTCCGTCATCTTAGAAGGATGCTTCTGTTATTCCACTTCCGAAAAAGTCCAAACCTACCCTGTATTCCGACTACCGTCCTATTTCCATATTAACGTTTCTTTCTAAGGTCATTGAAAAACTTATTCATCGTCAACTAACTACTTTCCTAAATAAAAACAATCTCCTAAATTCCTTTCAATCTGGTTTCCGTACTGGTCATAGTACGACATCGGCCTTAACTAAAATCACTGACGATATTCATCATGGCATGGAGAATAGTCATCTTACTCTATTGACATTATTAGACTTTAGTAATGCCTTTAACTCAGTGGATTTTGACGTTCTCCTAAGTGTTCTACGTTCTATTGGCATCTCTCCCTCCGTGGTTGATTGGTTTCAAAGTTACCTGATGGGGCGCCGGCAACGCATACGTATTGAAGAATCTTTCTCTACATGGAGCAATATTGGTTCTGGTGTCCCTCAGGGTGGCGTCTTATCTCCCCTACTTTTCTCAATTTTTATTAATTCAATTTCACAGTCGCTTTCATGTTCCTACCACTTGTATGCTGATGATCTCCAGATCTACACACAGGCACCGTTATCGGATCTTTCACGTGCTGTGGAAGTTACTAATGCAGATCTTGAGGTCATAAATAATTGGAGCAAGTCTTAACCCTAGCAAAACGCAGACAATTATCATTGGCAGTCCATATTTTGTTTCTAGAATCAATTATGACCGTATACCTCGTGTTAATTTCGCGGGCGCTGATATTCCGTTTGCAAAAACTGTAAAAAAATTAGGAATTACTTTTGATCAATGCCTCACTTGGCGCCCCCAAGTGGAGGCAGTTCGGAAAAAGGTGTTTGCTGCTTACGGTTCCCTCAACCGCCTTCGTAATTTTTTGCCGACTAGCACCAAAATAACTCTGGCACAGACACTTTTACTATCCATTCTTGATTATGCGGATGTCTGCTACGCTGATCTTCCGGAGGAACTTCTTAATAAGCTAGAGCGTCTGCAGAATGTCTGTATAAGATTTATTTTTAATTTAAGAAAATATGACCACGTTTCGTATTTTCGAGCTCGGCTTAACTGGCTGCCAATTCGACGGCGTAGGGACTTACACGTTCTTTCCCTTCTATATTCCGTCCTCTTTTTACCAACTTCTCCTCTTTATCTACGAAGTTGTTTTTTCTTTCGTTCTTCTTCCTCTAGTAGGACTTTACGTTCTGCTTACAACCTTTCTCTAACGACTCCACTTCACTCCACTGATTTCCTTTCCTACTCCTTTTCTGTGCATGCTGTCCGGCTATGGAATGCTCTACCAGAGAGCATCAGGAGTGCTCGTACGTTGCATTCGTTCAAGGGTCAGGTCCGGAGTCATTTTTTACGTTTAACATCTTAGTTTTATTTATTTCCCTAATGTACCGTAATATTGCATGATTTCTTCTTATCTCATTCATTTATTTAAATTTTAATTATATTTCATTATTATTATTAATATTATTATCCAATCTATTTCATATTTCTATTTCTTATTTCCCTTATTCTTGCACCCATTTCAATTTTCTTTTTATTATATTTCTATCACCCAAGGTTGCCTGGAAGAGATTGCTTGTTAGCAATAAGGCCGCCTGTTTTGTACTTTGTCACTGTATAAACGTTTTCTGTTATATGTTCTTGTGTGCAATAAAAGTATATTTTATTATTTATTATTATTATTATTATTGTCGTCCATTTTTATCAACAGATAATTTAATGGGCGTAAAACAATAAAAAATATAATATTAAAATCAGCAAATCTATGTCTCTCTTCAAGTAACAAAACGCTACAAAATGTCAAAATACAACAAAATGTCTATAAATGTCATTCCGTTCGTTTCGTTTCGGCGTTCCTTTCGTTTCGGGGTGCTTAGTTGTTTTCGTTTGGGATTCGTATTTTTATTGAATCTTGGCTATTCCCTGTGGTATTCCGTTTTTCCCAAAAACAGATTATATTCATAATCGTATCACAGATTATTTAACATAGACAGAGTCTAAAATGGCGTATTTTTTCAACTCCAAATTTTTATTTTTTTGCCTTTTACAAATATCTAACAAAAAATGTAAGACTGCTATATTATTCAGCGTTTCATAGAGTAATTTTTCCCATAAAGTGTACCTCGGTACATTAACTGGCCAGATTTTAGTGACCTCCTTTGTGTGTTTTAAAATTGTTTCGTTTTTCGTCTTGGTACAAGCACAGAATAACTAATAGTACTACTGTACAGAAGGACTACTGACTATCCCCGAAGGGTTAGTCAGAGACTAGGCAATGAGGACAGCGAACTGATCATGTGCTCACCGTGACAGATGGTGAGCCCAATGCCGCTTTATACTGTCGGCATTTTCGACACCCAAGGGAAGATACGGGTGGTATTCTTTCACCGCTACGCGACCGACACGGTTACCTAAAAATAAGTATTTACCGAAAAATACCACCGGTTAATGGTGGTCATACTAATTTATCATATCAGTATGACTACGAGGATATACATTTCCTCCTAGTCATACTTACGTTTCTGAACATCCTTTCACCACAATCAATAAATACGTATTCACGTAAAGTACCACTTTAGTTATTGTGACAATGTCGATTGTCAGCAGATTGGAACTCAATCCGATCACAAATGTAACTGTCTCAATAGCGTCCAGAGTACGGATTTGAGCAAAGCTCAATGTCATTTACACGAATACATAAATACATTTTATCGCTGGTTCACATTTTCAATTTCGATCGATCGGGATCGGGTTCAAGAGTAAGGGGGCAGAAGGGACTGGCACATATTGAAGCAGGCCTATACCCAGCAGCGGGTGGTTGCGGACGGATATAAATTAACAGCAGTAGGCATTCATTAAGTCCCGTGAGCCACATCAGTCACACAACTTATTTTCTATTGCTAAACCTTTGGACGGACAATCAAAAATCACATGGTATAGACAAAAAACCCGAACAGGGTACTTACAACACATGCCAACCACTTCAAGAGTCTGCCCTTCATCATGTACATTGATACTGACAGTCATTTCATCCAGTGGGGTTAAGTGGGTGTGACTTTGCGTGACACTGTACTCTCCAAGGAATGGCCCTGATTCCAAGTCACCAGATTCCGATGTGTCAATACATGCCCTGTCAAAGAATATGACAATATAGGTTACTGTTAATTTCTGCACATGTATATGTTTAAGGTATTAATCATAAAATATACAAGATTAAGGACTTCAGGGAGAAATAAATATTATTAGTTTAAGAATAATGTTTTAGGTATTGTTTTGGTAGCAAAAGTTTAAAATCTTACCTCCATACATTCCCATCATGAAAAAGCACACAGTCATAAGTAGGCCCAACATCGTTGTACTTTTTTTCTGCATTCTGTAGAATTTCAACCCTTGCTTCCAATTCTTCTTTTTGAAATTTTTCCGAAAGATTAAGGTTAGAGCTTTTAGAAGCTAAAACAAATACAGTTTTAAGTTTATTGTTAAAACTTTTTTCTTTACCTAGCTATTCATTTCTACATTCTAATCTATACAGGATGTCTCAAAAGTCGACGTCAAGCCGGAATCGCATGATAGGTAAGGTCATAACAATTATCAGAAAAATATTTAAAAAAAAATTATATCTTTTATTTTTAAAATTATAGCAAAAAAAAATATTCGGGAAAATGTACCACCCTGTAACAGTTTTTACTTTCCTGTTGCTACAAATCTTTACTTTTTGCCATTTTTTTTTACTTATTGCATCCTGAATAGTGCTTCTGTAATTTGTAACCTTAAAATCTGAGCTAACTGCTCCAGCTTGAAAGAAGATGTCATGTTTTGCAGAAGTACGTTTTAAAAATCAGTTTTTCACCCTACTCTAACTGACGGTCGTGAAAAAAAATTAATTTTCTCCGAGAGCCGACTTCCAAACCAAGTGCATGGTGAAGGAAGAATGTCATTACCTTACGAGGACGTTGTCCTTCAAGCAGTGGAAGAAGACCCAAGTACTTCGGTACGTACAATTGAGGCCAGCACAGGAGTTCCTAAAAGTACAGCGCATCGAATATTGCAAAAAAATGAGTTCCACCCATATCATGTGCAGCGAGTACAAACTCTTTTACCTCGGGATTATGAGCCTCGGGCTGCGTTTTGTGAAACAATGATTCAAAAACACCGAGACGATACACAATTCTCAGAAAAAAAATTATGGTTGGACGAATCGACGTTTAAAAAAGATGGATACATGAACTTTTAACTTACACGAGTGGCATGTAGAGAATCCAAACTTAATGAGAGAAGATAGATCACAGTATCGTTTTAAAGTCAATATGTGGACTGGGATTTTGAACGGAAGAGTCATAGGACATTTTGAATTACCAAAGGTCTTAAACGGTGAAATTTATTTGGATTTTTTTGTAAACCATTTACCCAATTTACTCGAAGACATGCCACTGAATATTTTGAGAGATATGTGGTTTCAACAAGATGGCTGCCCAGCGCACTATAGCCGCTCAGTTATAGAACATCTAAATGAAGAATATCCGGGCAGAGGGATAGGGCGGTCGGTCTGGTACGATCTCGTGGCCAGCCTGCTCACCTGATTTGAATCCATTGGATTTTTTTTTATTCTGGAGCAGTTAAAGTAACGGTGTATTCAAAATCAATCGAAAATGTAGCTGAGCTCCAAGAGGGAATTACGGAGGCAGTTGATTTTGTCAATAATGGAAGATTCGCTTCGAAAATCTTTTTTAAGGAGATGTCGTGCTTGTATTGCAGCTGAAGGAAAACAGTTTGAACATCTTTTGTAAATAAATGTTACCATTGAAACGGAACTGATTTTTTTAATTTTTTACTACTAGGATCCTTATTTGCTTCTGTGACTTATAAGCGTCTCTATCTTTCTCTCTTACCTTTATGGAATTACTCGTTCAAACGAGAATTTGTAATTTGAGGTCTTAAGGAACGCTTTGAGTTCACTAGAATCACTTTTAGTAAAGTCAAAGAAATTATTCAAAACCGACTTTCCTTGAAAAAATAATTTTGTACCCGATCTAAGAAATAATGTAATAAGTGTTATACCACTTTAGAATCCTTATTAAATGCACTAACTTTTAAAGTTACTTGCCAGACTTGCGTGGTATGATTTTTTTTCAGGACCGTCAGTTAAAGTAGAGCAAAAAACTGATTTTCAAAATGTGGTTCTGCAAAACATGACATCTTCTTTCAAGCTGGAGCAGTTAGCTCAGATTTTAAGGTTACAGATTACAGAAGCACAATTCAGGATGTAATAAGTAAAAAAAAATGCCAAAAAGTAAAGATTTGTAGCAACAGGAAAGTAAAAACTGTTACATTTTCCCGAATAAATTTTTTATTGCTATAATTTTAAAAATACGAGTCATAAATTATTTTTTATATTTTTCTGATAATTGTTATGACCTTACCTATCATGCGATTTCGGCTTGACGTCGACTTTTGGGACACCCTGTATAAGGCGACTGCTCGAAACCGCAAGATACTTCAAGGGCTGGTCAGGTCAAGTGTTTTAAACATGACAAAAATAGCAAAAAACTTCGTGCTTTTTTCATTTTTAATTAAATAATTCATTTTGTAAATTTTTATTTCCATTCAAATTTTTATTCTTTGAGTATAGAATTTATTTTAAAGCAATAACATAAGAAAAATAATATGAAAAACAAATAAAAATAACGATTATTTACAACGCGCGGGCAGCGGTCGGCCGTTGACCCAACCGTCTGTTGACCCGCCCGCGTCAGCCGGGCAATAAGTGCCTACGTTAGTCTGCAATGAGATCATTTTATTTTCTTATTACGAAATGTGCGTATCTTTTTTATGTTATTGCTTTAAAATAAATTAGATTCCCAAAGACTATCCAATTAAAATTCGCAAAAAATTATTTAATTAAAAATGAAAATGGCACGAATTTCTTTTTTGTCATTTTTGTCACATTTAAAACACTTGACCTGACCAGCTCTTGCAGTTTCTTGCGGTTTCTAGCAGTCGCCTTATATAAATGAAAATCAATTGGCACAAATGTATGTTCGCGAATCACTTGAGAACGGCTAGACCTATTGAGCTGATTCTGTTTTGTTGTCTTTGTTATGATTAGGACAAAGGTTTCTATGAAAAACTTTTATTTAGCACTTACAGGTGTCATTTTCAAATTCCTGTAAATCCTTATTTGCTTCAGCAAATGCCGGCTTGTGTCCAACATCCCAAAGGTGCTGTTTTCGATGTTCCTGAATACGTTCTTTGAGCTTTGTGGGATACAAACTGAATGGATAAAGGACACCCACACGCCAAGCACCAGCTGGATTTTGCCATGTTTCAGGAATCTGAAAAAGTGTAAAATGTGTTTAGTATCACTGTGATCCTTTGCACGATTTATGTCTAAAAAGAAAACGACCAAAAATACGAATGTCCAAAGGCATGTCGATGTGACAAAATTATTCAACTATACAAAATGTTTAATAATAATATTGTCTAAATATAAAAATTACCGATTATTAATTAATTAATTTTCCTACACTCACTCCAATTATCTAGCCCAAGAGAAGCTTTAATATGAAACACGTTAAATGGTCACTAGACAACATAAACATACTTACAATACTTAAATACATACTTATTATACATAGAAAACACCCAGACCTGAGACAATTTAGAAAAACAATAATTTCTAAATTGACCCGACCGGGGATCGAACCCGGGACGTCGGAGATGGCGACACCATGAAAACCGGTGTACAAACCACTCAACCAAGGAGGTCGTCGAAAATAATATACTCCAACTATAAAAATGTCCTTTAATAAAATTGTCCAAACTTAAAAATGACCAGTATTAATATTGCCCAACCATAGAAATGTTGAATAATAAAATTGTCTAAATAGACAAATGTACAAACGCATGTTGAAATGATAAAGTTGACCAATCATAAAAATGTCCAATAACAACAACCTTGTCCTAACTAAAAAATCACCTAATTAAATTATGGCCAAAAATACTGAAACCCAATAAAAAACGTCCATGGCTTTTAATTTATAAATACACATATAAAAATGTATGACGGCAAATATTATGATGAACCACTAACAGACAACTGATCTAATATTTTACTTCACCCGACCCAGACCCCCTGAATATTATGTCTAGCTTTACGCTGTGAGAAACTGTTAAGGGAATTAGCGAACTAAACTGACAAAACAGCGAGACAGAGTCTCTGCTTTCTCGTTTAATATTCAGACCGCATATTAATAAAAGTCGATACAATTATTATTACTTATCCATTAGTCAACAATGTCCATTAAACTTAAAATCTAGCACCTTTAAAGTAAAATAAATTATACACCTTACTGTATTAGTTCTTCATTTTTACCTTTGACGAAATATAAATACGAAAAACAATGCGGTAGTAGAACATAAAGGGGTTTGGGTAAATGTGAATCTCTACATAGTATAAAACAAAGTCGCTTCCCGCTGTTTGTCTGTACCTATGTATGATTAGATCTTTAAAACTACGCAACGGATTATGATGCTGTTTTCTTTAATAGATAAGAGTGATTGCTAAAATCAACAGTGAAATGGAAATAGAAAATCACAGGTCCTCAATAAAGCTTAACACAGTCGGAGTCCCTCAAGGGAGTGTTTTGGGCCCCTTAATGTTCCTTCTATATATAAATGACCTCCCGGATACTACAGAATATACTTATACTCTATTTGCTGACGATGTATCTGTTGTTATACCATGCAACGATACTAAAACATACAATAATGAAATCAATAATACTATTAATAAAATTATAACATGGATGAAAAAGAATAATCTTAATGTAAATTTAAAAAAGACGACATTTATTCAATTTATAAATAAGAATGGTATAAAACATAGTTTAAATTTAGGTTTTGAAAGTTCTGCTATCGAGAAATCTCATCATACTTTGTTCCTGGGAATAGTCATAGACGATAGGTGTTCTTGGGCCAAACATATTGACAAAATATGTAGCAAAAAAAATTCTTTTGCATATGCTCTATGGAAACTTACGAAGGTTAGTGATAAAAGAGTAGCCATCCAAGCATATCATGGCTATGTGGCCTCTCTTTTAAGGTACGCCATTTTTCTTTGGGGTAACTCGTTTCATGTTGGTCAGGCAATGCTTTCTCAGAAACAATGCTTAAGAGCTATTTGTGGTGTGGATTCCTTAACATCTTGCCGGCCTCTTTTCAGGGAACTCAAAATCCTTACTGTCTCAGGGATGTATATTTTTAAAGCTTGCATATTTGTTTAAACTAATAAACAGTTATTTGAGCGTAAAGAAATATTTTGCAACTTCAATACTATGTATCCCAATAGACTTGTTCAGCCTGCTAGGACAACTTCTCTTTATAGCCGAAATGCGTACTGTATGGCAGTTAAGATTTACAACAGATTACATGACGAAATGAAAAATCTGCCAATAGTTAGTTTTAGAAGTAGATTGAAGAATTGTTTGATAAATAACAGTTTTTATTGTGTTAATGAATATTTCAATAGCTTTAGACCTCAGATTTAGCTAACCCAAATATTTTAGCTCTCTTCTTTGACAATTTTATTAACTAATAAGACATACCTACATGACTTAATGAATTAATATAAATATATATAATTTTTTATTGATTTGACTTATTTAATTAATCAGTTTTTATTTAACTAATTAATAAATAGTACTTAATAAATCTTGCATGCCAGAGTCTGGTGACTAGTGTGATTCAAATTTTTGTAACAATTTTATGTACCACTTTTCAAGCAAAATAAATGATTTGATTTGATCCAAGAGGAAGGTTCATATGTATAATACATGCATAATATAGAAGAGAAATACTGATAATTGTAGAGGTTTCTAACATGCTGTAGTAAATAAACACATTTTTTTGTGTTTACGTTGCAAACACTGGCTGAACCCTACAAGATAAATCGAAATAATATACTACAGTATTGTGCACCTTAAAAAGTTCTACAAAAACATCCGCGATGGCATATATGTCTATCTCTTAGGGATAACCCACAATAACCATTTTTATCCTTTCCTTTTGAAAAGTAATAATGACTTATTTAGATTTTAAGCATTACAAAATTAATCCCTATCCAATTAAGTACCTTAAATACATTGCGCATGTAATATAAATCAATATGGGCTTTACAGCTTTTGTAATTAAATGATCATTGTAAAATCAAACAAGAAAGTGCTATATCAATTTCGATTTTTAATAACCATGTCTTTGATTTAATGTCAATCCAACCTTTTTGATTATACTATTTATTACAATTAACGATCTATATAAACGAACAATAGTTGAATATGAATATCAGTCAATGTCAGTTAAAATATTTAATTGTAAGTGACAGCCTAAAATTATTTTAATAAAAAGTTTGTAAATAATGTATGAATTTGTGGTAATGGCATTATCATCTACAAGTCAGTGCAATGGGACTATAGAAAGCGATTTAGATTTTATAGAAACAGAAAGGGGACGCAGAAAATTGTTATGTGCAGGGCATCAGTTCTGTCTAAATGTAACAAATTCAAATAAGAAAACGTTTTGGAGGTGTGTTAATAGAAGCACTTGCAATGGTTCCTTGACATTGAATTATAGAATGGATAGTTTATTTAGAGAGGGAAAACATTTGTGCAACCCCGATTTTCATTTAAACAAAGTCGACAAACACTAGAATTTGTGCAAGAAAAGTGTATGAACAATCAGTAAAATTTACGCTGAATGCATGAACAGTTCAAGTAGTGAACAATTGAGACATAAAAAATTGTAAGATTGACTTGCAATTTGGCACTTTTACCTCCAAGCTACATTTCATAAAGCTGGCTAGATATTGTCAAAATGATGCCAGAAAAAAATAGTAATGTTGATGAGTTTACAAATTACTTCACCACTCACTCAGTGTAAGCGGATCTGTGGTACTGCGTTAAAGAAACAGACCTGTTTGTAGTAGACGGCACCTTCAAACTTTTCAATTCAAGTCGATTTGCAAAGTACAACGGAAACAACAGCTACGATTATAACAGTATTTTGCTGTCTATTACCCGATAAAAAACAGATATTATTACCTACCTACATGTTTAGTTTTATAATCGTTTGATGAAAAAAAATTTTTGTTTGATTTTTATACAAAAATAAAAAATAAAAATATAAAATATGCCTTTATGATTGAGTTTTATTTTTGATTATATTAAAGCTAATGTAGTATATTAATTTAGTATCAGCATTGCACCCGTGCGAAGCCGGGGCGGGTTGCTAGTATAACAATAAATGTAAAAATAATATGTAATAATCCTTTGCAATAAATGTGTTTTGATATATCACTAAAGTAGATTTGAGTCTATAGAAATAGTACGAGTACCTACAATGGGAACTTATTTATGGCTGTAAGTTATTATAGTTGGTCATGTATCTGGTCAGTTGTTTCTATAGTTGTACATTTTTTTGGCTGGATGTTATTATAACTGGACATGTATCTGGTCAGTTGTTTCTATAGTTGTACATTTTTTGGCTGGACGTTATTATAACTGGACATGTATCTGGTCAGTTGTTTCTATAGTTGTACATTTTTTTGGCTGGACGTTATTATAACTGGACATGTATCTGGTTGGTTGTTTCTAGAGTTAGAAATTTTTATGGCTGGTCAAATAACTGATTGGACTATTTCGAAATGTTGGACATTTTTCTTTTTTGACATAAGTCGTGCAAAGGACTGATGAATATAATCATAAAATGCAGACCTGTATAGAGGGTTGTTAGGTGCTGGACTGGGTTTTTACAGTAGAAGAAGAAGGCCAATTATATAAAACTCTGGCCTGTCCGGTCTTTGTTAGGATTTTGGTCAAACCTGCCACAATGCACATGCTAGCACATCAATTCTTATTGCAGTATGTTACGCAGAAGTGATTTGTCTTGAATTGGTAGATAAAGGTTAAAGGTAAAGGTACTTTCTATTAATTTTTTGTCTGTTCAATGACAAGTTGAATACTTACCAAAGAACAAATCAGGACTTACAAGAGGCTTTATAAAACTGGTACCTAGGCACTTTTCGATCTACTTTAAAATTACTAATTGTAAACCTATGAACCAAGGGTATCACTAAGTTTATGTAAAACTTCCAACTAACATCAGCTAATTTAAAAGACTTGAATCTTGAATCATACCTTCAACTTTCGGCCGGTAAGGCCGGTGATACAACCTCCTACTATTTCTTTTATAACCGTGCTGGTATCAACATCTCCACAACCACTGCAGTCAAAGCGCTCTATAACCTTTCTGTCACCACCAGGGGTCACCTAAAAACAAAGAAACGTAGACAAAAACAATAAAAATCTCCAAAACCGCAAGTAAACTTACCATGACAAGACACTTTCATACCTGCAAACCAGTTGCTGCCGGGTCCACACCAGAGTCAAAAATGGCAATAACCGTGTCCCTTCCATCGTAATTTGGATTCTTGTTCAAAAACGAGATAACTCCCGTCTCTTTTTTCGGTAATAATCCCCAAATAGGAAAGTCACAGTCAGTCGGGACGTCTGCCATTTTTGATGATTCGATACCTAGTGTTGCTACCAACAAAAATAAAAAACAGTGTTGCTACCAACAAAAATAAAAAACAGTGTTTGCCAGCTGCGCCCAAATGACAGAGACATTTTAATTAAAATCAAGTATCTAAGTCTGGTTATCAAAAGTAGACCCTAGAGATTTTAGCAAACTTTTTACAATTCAATTTCTTGATGGCTTGCTATGATATAGCCAGTGTCTAGGTTTTAGGGAGACAATGTGGTTTAGTTTTTGTTTGTGACTCTGCTTTAAGCTTTAAGGCGTTATGCTCATGAGGAAAACCGTCAAAGAGTAAGATTTAATTTTGAGGGACTGTTTATCGAGTTTAACTGTTGAAATACGTTGTATACTTTTTTAATTTTTTAATCTGTTATTCATGATTTTATGGCAATATCTGTCAAAAATTGACAGTTGTTGACAAATGACAGCCGCTAGCCGTCAAATTAAACATGACGTGACGGCATTGTTAACATTTCCCTTTTTTAAAAGCAAATGAACTATGGTTTATGCAGCCATGTTAGACATTTTTAAACTAACATATCTGTTTTTTGAAGACTTAGTGTTTCCATATTAAAAAATATTAATAATTAAATAACTCTTATCCGCGATTCGATAAAAATAAGACAAAACTTGGTTTAGGTAGCGAATAATATTAGCTTTACTTTATGACCAAATTCTATTGTATACAAATTAAGCATTTTTTATATGGAAAGTGCCGGTTCTCTAATTTAGTTATTGTTCTGAGACTTGTAGTGCGGGCACGAATCTTTAAAGTGACATTAGACGTCGACAAATTGACATTGGCAGTGACTGACTTGAACTGTCAAATTTACTTGAACTGTCAAATTTTATCGCAAACTTTTTACATGGTAATGGGAGATTTTCTGACATCCCAAATAAAAAAATAAAAATTAGTTCTAAAATACTCGATAGATGACGTTTTATGAAAGCCGACCCGTTCCTACCTAAGGGCTGCAAAAAAATAAAAAAATAGTACTTCCAAATTTTTATTCAGGATCTCCAGGACCTATTTCTATTTTGTAATGGAATAAATATTTCGTAGCCATACACGTCTTCTTCATGGACTCGCCTTTTACTAAGCGCCATACTAATCTATGCTAAGCGCCATCTATGAAGTTATTTACGAACCAATTTCTTCTTTTTTTTTGATCTCGGAAAATCGCCCATTGAGATGGTAATGCTAAATGCAAATGTCAACATCAATTTCCCAAGTTGTCAGTTGGTCGTCAATAGTTTTACGTGATCTTGTTTTAACGATTTACGGGTGTAAAAATTAATAAAACTAATAAAAGCGAAGTGCAAAAGATGTTGTTTTGCATGATGTGATGCTTGAGTTTTAATACAATGAGTAAAGAAATTGATATTGACCTTTTTAATACCAGTGTTGCAACGATAAGGCGTCTGAGCCAGATATTTTTTGAAGGTTACATTGATGAGCAGTAGATAGTGATTAGTGAATAACTTCTGTACCTATTTGACTGAGTTTTTTGTAAGACTGTATCACAGTTTAAGCTACTCTATTTTTAACAGTGAGAACCTGTAATTGGCTTTCTGACTTTACCTATAAGTTTCTACATTGTAACATAGCTGTCATTCCATCCACATCGCCTTGATGGATGGCGGTCTACTACTGTGCGTTTTTCAAGAAATTTCTTGCCTCGAACTACAGTGTTGTGGAACCAGCTCTCGGCGGCGGTATTTCCGGACCGTTACGACTTAGGGATCTTCAAGAAACGAGCCTATTCCTTCCTTAAAGGCCGGCAACGCGCCTGCGATTCCTCTGGTTTTGCGGGTGTCCATGGGCGGCGGTGATTACTTTCCATCAGGTGACCCGCTTGCTCGTTTGCCTCCTTCTGCTATAAAAAAAAAAAACCTGTTGGTTTTCCTATCAATAAATAAATAAATAAATAAATAAATTATTTCAAAGTTTCAAGAAAAACAACAGGAGAAACACGCCAAATTCAATCAAAAACAAGATTGTTTACGTGTGGTGATTGATTTTTTATGTAGTATGACGCATTTTTTTGATACTTTCTTTATTAATAAAATTTTGAGTATAATGAATAAAAAATATATTATGGAATATTGTTTTTCTCTCTATTCCTACTTAATTCCTAACATATAAGAAAACAGGCGTTAGAATCATTTTAATATTAGTAAATGGTAATAATTAAAAAAAGTGGTTTTTATCTCATTTTTGCACCTGTGCTCTGGCTGATTATAGTATACCAGCGATTCGCCCCAGCTTTGCACGGACGCAATCTCTGATCATCCCGTCCATAATTTTTTTCATAATAAACTTTGTCTTTACAAATTACGAACGAATTAGAAAACGAACATTATTAATTATTGCGTCTTAACCACAGACATATAATAGAAGCAGACCAAACATTACAACAAAAAAGCATGCCCATTACGCCTACAGACAAATTTCATGCACACATTTACAATAAAAGGGGCTGAACTTAGGCACGCAAGGGACCTCAAGTACCTACATCTATAATAATGTTATACCTACGTAAAGAGGATAATTTTATATTTTATAGACATTTGAAGATACTCATTAAATTAAAAAAAAATCACCAGTAGAATGCTAAGTTATCTATCATTGAGTGCCAGGCAGGCTATGTCTATATCTGTATCTGGCTGCAACGCCACCTCATTAACTTAATAGGCCTATTACATCTCGACTGTGATTTTTGCGTAAAATGGCCAATTTTGGCGTTCTTGATCCAAGAAAAAAAATACATCACCAGTTTTGACTTATTGTATAATGTAGAATAGCTATTGGCATAGTTCGTAGCGGCCTCGCTTTATGTAAATTTTGCTTTTTTATGAAACCCCAAATTGATGAAGGTTTTCATAAAATGCGCGAAGGCACTTTTTTGAGCTCCTAGATTGAACTACTGTTTTAAAGAAATGAAAAAAAATTTAAAATGTAATCTATTATATAGTTGTATAGTGCGTAGCGGTCTCGGAATTTTTAGATATCATTGATTTTATGTAGAAAAAAAATCTTATTCAAAACCAAAAAACTTCGAAAATCGCTTCAAGTTAACTGTGAATTTCTCCTATCTACGATATAATTGAGCAAACTTTATACTAGAATAATTGTTACTTCTTGAGAAATAAAGATTGTATAATGAATTTATTATCCTATTTCGATAAAAACGATAAATATAACTGCAAAATTACTTCAAAATACGATGCGCCGGCCGGCCGAACTCAGCTTATTCTCGCAGAGTGGAGATTTGTAATATTAAGCATGATTTTATTATCCTACTTCGATAATTACGATAAATACAACTAAAAAGTTAGTACAAAATGCAAAAATGCGCATTTTACGCAACAATCACATTTGAGATGTAATAGATCTCTTAATAAAATGCATGAAATACTCGTAGTAGAACCGTTAGGTAAAATAAAAAAAATGAAATAAGTAATTAAAAACAGCATACATACATACTCTGCTGGTATTTTTTTAATAAAAATAAAAATTACAATAAATAATGTCACAATTTTTATTAAAACTAGTGATAAGACCGCCGGGTGGTTGAGTAGTCAGCGACCCTGACTGCGGGTAACTGTATATTTTGCAAGTCCCGAAAAAATGATGTCCGGGATACTTTTTACTGAGTCTGTTCAGGAAGTAATGATGAAGGTTTCTGAAAACAAATAAATTTATCATTTTCTGTATATTTCAAAGTAACAGAGTTGAGAGACTGCTCAGACCCATCTTCTTCATGTTATACCCTAGAATACTGTACAACAATATAATACTTACGTTAACTCACTTATGTAGTTATTACAGCGCTTGAGGTACTCGGCTGTAAATTTTGCAAATTCCTCAAAACATGATCTCCACTGGCATTGCTTCTTACCGGACCTTTTAATAAAGATTTAGATGAATCCCGAAAAACAAATGAAAAAAGTTATTATTTTATGCACATTTTCATACAAGAATACATCCCTACCACTACCATAGGGTTAAAGGGATAGGATAGGGTTTAAGTTAACAATATTATAAAAATAATTTACTCATATTTAATTTATCCCTAATGAAAAATATATTGCATACTTAAATCTAATCTATCTTCAAAAATATACCTATTAAACAAAACTGGAGCCTAAATACGGCCCCGTAAAATTGTACAAGTATATGAAACGTCAAACGAGATCAGAGTTACTATATAATTGATTATTGTTACCACAAGAACCTTTCAGAAACTACTTTACGTTAAGATTTTACGAGATTTGCACTTATGACAATTATTCACTACTTCTACAATGCCGAAAGATTAATAATAATCACACAATTACTAAAAAAAACATTATGAGATTAGATAGCACAACAAAATTTACCAATGGAACGTAATTTCAGGTGTTTTTCTATATGAGGAGTTGCCGCACAAGAGCGCACTACACTTCACCATTTTATTTTAGTAATTTTGGCTCATAAACTTTATTAGATCACAAAAAATAAGCGAAAACAATCTCCTGTACGTCCTTTGTTGACAAGTCTAGGAAGACATTTGTAGCTTAATTGTAGCTTGGCAAGATGGCGTTTTGCCTCACGGTCCAGTTTGTCTATGTGTGTGGAAGTGTTGCGACATTAAAAAGAAACGAGATAGTCTCATTAATTTGTGGTTGGAGAGAAAGAAGTAGAAATATTGTTTTATTCTCATCTATGTAGTTGTGAGATAATGTTTGGTCTGCTTCTATTATATGTCTGTGGTCTTAACCTATAATAGATATGAGCTCGCAACTTTTTAAAAACGAAATTGTTTCAATTTTGATTTCAGATGTAAAAATGATAGTATCAACTTCGTGTATTCAGTGTATAGCCAATATTATATAGCCGCAGATTTTTTGAAATTGCCGCCGTTTCTCAGGGACAACTTTCATTAGCCAGACTTTATCAAAGTGTCTAGCCCATTGAGCTTTATCAATGGTCTAGCATATTTACTAAAAAATAATGTACTGCCGTAGGGCCGTAGGTCACGTGATAGGTGAGTTAGAAATTTAACCCTTTAATGCATCATGATGTAGATCTACATCGTAACTTTAAGCTTTTTTAAAATATTAATTATATTTTTTATACTATTATTTTTAAAGGATGAAATGTTTACTAGAAAAAATAAAGTTGAGTCTTCTGGGTCTTCTCGGTAGCTCAGCGGTTAGAGCAGTGGACCGGCAATCCAAAGGTCGTGGGTTCGAATCCCATTCGAGCTTCCTGAGACTGGTTGATTTTTTTCTAGTGAACATTTTATCCTATATTTATATAGCATTGTGAATGCAAAATTTCAATAATATGATATTAATTTTATATTAAAATAAATATTTCGATTTTTTTTTGCTAGCCTAAAGCCTGTCCCACTGCTGGGCAAAGGCCTCTCCCAAATATTTAGTTTAAACTTTGTAAATAAAACATGTTTTTTTAAATATTATAATATTAATTATATTTTTTTAAATTACACATCATAATATACAAAGAAGTTTTGAAAGAAACCTCTTTGGATATAAGAACGCAACCTTTTTTTGAAAAAATGAATAAAAATACTTCTGTATGTTCTATTTTAATATTTTAAGTTGAAATAGATTCGTAATTACTAAAACAAATAAAAAGTGAAAAAAATAATATAAAATAACCATAATGAAAATAAATTATTTAGAAGAGCATTTTTTCAGGATTTTTATTTAAAAAAGTGCCGCGGAAATTATTATTTTTTATTTTTCCCGATTTTTTGGTATCACATAGTATCCATTAAAAAAGCTTTATATATTAAATAAAAAATCATGCATTTAGGGGTAAAGACCAGTCGCGAAGCGCAGCGTAGCGATTGTCTTGAATTTCGAGGTTATTTTTTTTATTAGACAACAGAAATACTTGCTGCTATATTCCTGTAGGTCATTTAAATTGTTATTGTTGTCTAATAAAAAAAATAACCACGATATTACAAAATACATACCTACTCCAATGAATAATAAGTTGTGGCAGAATAGCTTTTTATGTTAGTCTGCCGCTAATGAACTATTTCACTACGCTACCATAATGTATATTTAAAATTAAACTTTATTCCCTTGCGTTAGGGAACAAATTGGAATACCTAATAACGTACGGCAGAATAACATTATTTCTTAGCTTACCACCTTCTTACCACTAGTGGCAGTGAATGGGCGATTTACTGACAGCCCAAATTAAAAAGTAAAAATTAGTTCAAAAACACTCGATAGATGTCGTTTTATGAAAGCCGTACCTACCTAAGGGCTGTAATAAGTTCTACACTTTTACTTGTCTACCAAAAAGAATAAAAAAATAGTATTTATTTACCTATTTATATTCAGGACATCCAGAACCTATTTCTATTTTGGAATAGAATAAATATTACGCATCGTGCACGTGCTCTTCATGAACCCGCCTTTTACTAAGTGCCATACTAATCTATGTTAAGCGCCATCTATGAAGTCATTTACGAACCAATTTCTTTTTTTTTTGATCTCGGAAAATCGCCCATTAATTTTTATTAAGTGAGGAGGTTCTTTTCAAAACTTGACTATTTCACTTTTCAATTTTATTTAGAATTTGAGAAAAATGTATTTTAGGTATGCAGCAATGTATATTGATATTTTTTTTATTGAATATTGGTACACGTTTCAAAAGTTTAGCATTATTTCATTTAGCATCATTAATATATACTCAATAAATCGACAATTTAAAATGAAATTATCTAGTTTTGACGCGGCTGATTGGATTATTCAAGTTTTGTTATGAGCTCTAGACTTGGATTATAACAAAAAGGGAAGATACGGCATGCTCCTACTTGTAGTCATTCAAAATATAGTCCTACTCAACTACATAAGCAAACACTCACACACGCACACCTGTAAGGTTGATTTCACAGTCACGCGTTTGATCAGCGCCGGCCACACACGCGCGCTTGCAATTCCTTACCTATTTATATTCAGGACATCCAGAAACTATTTCTATTTTGAAATAGAATAATATTACGCAGCCATACACGTGCTCTTCATGAACCCGCCTTTTACCATGCGCCATACTAATTTATGCTAAGCGCCATCTATGAAGTCATTTACGAACCAATTTCTTTTTTTTTTTTGATCTCGGAAAATCGCCCATTACAATCCTCTGTATGTTCATGATCATTTACATCATCATTTTTAACATTATTGTTTTCATTCATTACACTTCAAAATAAGTTACGTGAAATACGTTACAAAACATCACATTAAACACTCTGCATCTGCAACTGACTTGATTGAATTACAACCTCAGATTAATAACTAAAGCATAGAAGGAGTCCAAATGTTTTTGAGTGTGAGTCACAGACATATAATAAGGTGTGAGTGCTGTCGGTCGCAGATGACCTTTACAGCTTTACCGAGCTTGTTTGGGGGCGGCGAGAAACTTAAAGGTTCCTCAAGCCGTGATGGTCGAAATTCCCCAGAGGGTTTCCGGTGGGGGATGGCATCTCGCCGCAAGCGAGTCTCCGATCCCCCCCAGAGCCTCTGGGGGTTCGAGCCGGTAGGGAGCGGAAAACCCGAGGGCGCCTCGGGTTTACCGTGTCGTGGGAGGTCCAAATGAGACTCGTATCGTTGTTTTATTTTATCAAATGGGTCATAAACATTGAAAGGAAAGAGACACAATAAGTTGCTAAAAACGACAAAAAATGGAAAGTGAAAATCAAAGTCCATGCGCCACTCTACACAAGCCTTGTGCAATCGTTCAATAACAAAAATATCAGCTTGCCATCTCAGACCAAATATAAGCGTGCCATATTAAAAAGTAAAGAGCATAAAGTTCTAACTGAAAAATGAAGGGATAAAACATGTTTTTGTTGCAATTTAGACTAAAATAGTTAATTAACTTCAGGATTAATCATATTTTGTTCCAAAACTGAATATTTGAAATGGGTAATCCCATTTCGAAGTGGATTTATTAACTTTTGACAAAATCGTGTGTATTGTTTTTTTTAGTAGAGCTAATTTAGCTAAACTCTTGTTTTCGCATCGTGTAGATTTCAATGTTACCAACCCAAAAAAAAAACATGTTTTGTCAAAAGTGTATAAGAATGTCAAGTGTGAAAAGTCAAGTTTTGAAAAGAACCTCCTCATGTAACCACTGGTGGCAGGCTAGCCCTCAGAACAATAACTAAAGCATATTGTTCTGAGAGCTAGCCACTCACTCGTGGCACATAAAAAGCAAAAAAATTGACGCAACTGTCAACGTCAAATTTGACAGAATCGAGCATAGACTAACTAGGTATGCGATATTTTGCAATCACGATAGTACACACGGCGTCAGATCAACCTACCCTAAACTGTCAAATTTCTCCAATCAATATTGATCCTTAGAACCAAACTATAACGTTCAAAATTGATTGCAGAAAAATGAAACTTTTGAGTAGGTTGATCTGACGCCGTGTGTACATAAGATGTACCACAGAACCGAAATAATCAAACTTGTTTATACTAAAGTAGTCTGTAAGTCTATGAAAACACGGTACAAAGTCAAGTGTGTTTTTGTAGGTGCGGTCTCATGCGACCGCTTGGAGCCTGAGGGGCTAGACCTCAGAACATTAATTAAAGCAAGACACTTCCTAAAAATATGTGGTATTTGTGGCTTGTAAAGCCGGGCATTGACGGTCAGTTTTTCGCATCAGTTGAACTGACGTCCATCCAAAATTTTATTCAGGGGGGTGTCCCGGTGTCACTCCGCAGTTTAGACAGGTATGTACGTGCGGCCGGCGCGCCTCCCAGGCAGGCTGCCTAGGCGTGTGGCAGGTTGCCGCTCGGCTCGCACGCTCCACGTCGCGCGTTGTCGCTTAAGGCCAGGTATTCAAACTTAAACTCAAGACATTTATTCGATGTAGGTGTAGGTAGCTATTCAAATAGGGTTCATTTCTAAACTTAATTCTAATAAACTATACTACAACGAAAAGGACCCTTCTCAGCATGATGTTGCATTGCAGCTTTAGAAATATATAAAGCTGCAACGCTGATTGTCAGAGAAGCCCTTGAAGTGTGTGTGTATGAGTGCGTGCCGTTGTTGTTGAAAATAAATAATAAAAGTAAATATGTAATGTTTAAATATAATATTTGAGAATATATAGATTATTTTAGTATTTAATTATATGTTGTGTTTGTGGATGTGATGTAACAATATTAAAAATAATATATTTAAAACCAAAATCAATAATGGTATATGTATGTTCTGCTCAAAGTAGCTGTTATATTTGCTGCTCAAGTAAATATTTCATATAATTAATTTAAAAAGAATGAACAGATTGTGAATTACTTTGGTTGATACCTCCACCAAAGAAATTCACAGTTATTCCAACACTTCGTGGCAGCATAGCAAAAACTACCACGAAATGCAGATGAACCATGTTTGGGCAGCTCAATATCAATGCAAGTCTTTTTTTCCTTCTTAGAATTGCGCATGCGTAAACCCTGCGCTCCTGACGTCAAATCGATATCGAGTTAGCGTTGCTTAACAGAATATGAACGCTCGGGTTATACGATAAGTTTCAATTTCGCGTGAATGTCGTTAGAGAGTGAACCTTCTGTACGGTAGTACTATTAGTTATTCTGTGATTTTATCGTGAGTTTCGAATCGTCACTCCAGAGTTTTAACTGACGCATGACAGCGCAACACGAAATTTTCCGAGACTACAATAATCGAACCCAGCGCGTCGCGCCAAACTACCCGTGAGTGTGTGATCGTCATTCCAATCGCGTCAGTTCGCTCGCAGCGCCCGCGGTGATTGAGCACGCTGCAATGCAAGCGTGCTGCGTATAGTTTATGTAACAATGGCGGCATCGGTGTCGTGTCCTCTGGACGTGTACTAATGACAGAGTTTATTGAAAAATATAAAAATTTATTCCTTTTTTTTAAGCCATTCTTTCATCCACTGCTTTCTTTTTTTGTTTTTTGGTGAGTATATGACAACAAACAGTAGCCGCAGTAACAATTAATGTTTCTTCTTCGGAATCAGAATCCATTTTTTTTTTTGTTGACAGGCGTAGTACACGTTCTTTAATAAATAGCCCGGCCGGTCGAAAACTGAAGAGCCGGAGTGACGCCAGTGAGTGGGGGAATCTATTCGGCACAAAACCGTTTGGAGTGACGCCACAGTTTTACGTCTAGACTCTTAGACTGTCGCGCAAAACTGACCGTCAATGCCCAGCTTTAAACAGTGGCCTAATTTCAAGTTTTAAATCAAAAAATTGGACCACTAACTAATCCCGGATACAAAACGAACAAAAGTAAATAAACAAAAATTGACACTACATTCCTGATATTTCGTTTCAACGTTTTATTATCATAGGATATTTTAAACTAACAAATAATACAAATCCGTGTGGTAAACGTAAACTTTCACTTTGCAGAATTCAAAACTTTAGAATACAAAGAAGTTTTTAGTAGGTACCTAGGTACATACTTTTTACTTACCTAAACAAATGGAAACAACAAATTACTAGAAAAATAGAATTGACAAATCAATGACTTTTGTTGTTTGTTGTTGTTCAATATTCTATCTGAAAAGTTTTATTGATTTATTTTCAAATGTGGTATGAAATTCTACCAGCTGTGATTATAGTTACTATTGGTGTTGGTGCACCTGGCTACGGGCTGTGGTGGATTCATTATTTAGTATTGGGCAACGTAAGTAATAATAACTTAAATGTAAAAAATATACATGTCTATAGTCAAAGGTAGGTAGGTATTTAGTTCCTGTAAAATACCTACTCAATATAAAATGTTGGTAGGTAGGCAATGCTTAAAATCCTGCAGCCAGGCCAAGACTTTGACTGGAATGCTAATGTAGCGAACATTATAAAAAAAAATCATGCCATTGTTTCACGCCGATGTTCCGTGACTGAGTGAGAGGGTAGTATTATGTCGGGCGAGCCGGCCCAATGTCTCTGACAAACGTTTTTTACTTTACATGCCAAAAAAATCTACAAAAAAACTGTGTTTTTAATTTTTTCCTAACTTAAAAAATGGCTGAGATATTTATGTCAAAGTGCGTATTTTTAAAAACGCGGGCGGGCGCTCACTAGTCGATGACGTCACGCCCTCCTTTCGCACGCGTGCCGATGCGCAATAAAAATCAAAATTATAAAGTTACAGTGGTAAAATTTTTATAAAAATACTGTATTGTGCCTCGGTACTTTAATTCAAGAGTTAAAACACCTAATAATAGTAGGTACATTGATAACTAAGAAAGGAGCTATAATGACCCATTATCCCAATGATATTTTATGTTTAGATACGTTGTCTGACCTCCGTAGTGGCAAGGACAAATCAAGCTAATTGACTGGACTTCACTCAGTCACCCAGTTGCACTGGTGGTAGGGCTTGACCCGTCTGGTTGGTGACCACCGTACGCATGGTGTAAAACCCGTCAAGTGACTGCTTGTCGGTCGCGTTTCGGGATCAGCCAGCGTATAACCAGAGCTCGAGAGGATGATGCTGCGATGTATTTGGTCTGTGGAGGCTTCCGTCAAACCAGTGCCAGGAGGACTTCGTTAACCTGCCGACCAGGGAGACCCGTAGAAACGGTTGTCCCGCTGGCCGCCCGTGGCACAGTACAGGGGCCCAAGCGAGCCTAACCAGCTCGTGAGGCTGCCTCACCATGCCACGCATAATCTCGGGGTGGTCCGTCGTGCCGGTTGGTGACCGGAAGGTGGGGTCCCGGCGGCCATCCTCGGGGTGGGGGGGGGGGGTTCGGGGGCCCTTCCGTTCGGCAGGTTAATAATACTCGTCTGTGGGCAAATTCCTGGGGTAACAGGACACCACACTTTGACCATTCGCATCGCGGCATCATTTTCTCGATTCACGCCTCTCTTTCCACTCCTAAAATGACAGCGCCTAACAACAAAACTGGTACTACAGCGGTGCACACCCCCACCACAACCTTACCGTTTGAGGTGGAGTTCGCTAACATCCGCGGACTCCATGCAAACCTCAATGCCGTCCACCACCATCTTGAGACGGCACGGCCAGCAATGTTGTTCCTGACGGAGACGCAAATAATCCGCCCTGCTGACACCACCTACCTGAACTATCCCGGCTTTGTGCTTGAAGAATCCTTCAAAGCCAAAGCCGGAGTTTGCTTATTCGTTCGGGCGGATGTTTGCTGTCGCCGTCTGCGCTGTCTGGAGGACCCTTCCTTCTCCCTCCTAGTGGTACACGTCGACTTAGGCTCTCATTGCCGTGTCTACGTCTGCGTCTACCGATCCCATAAGGGCGACATGGAGACAACTCGACTAATTGAACATCTTAGTCGGGTAGCAGATGATGCGCAGGAGCGGTTTCCATCGGCGGAATTGGTGTTTTTGGGGGACTTCAACGCCCACCATGAGTTGTGGTTAGGTTCCTCCAAAACAGACCATGCTGGTAGAACTGCCCACGCATTCGCTCTCACGCATGGCCTGACGCAACTGGTGAATCAGCCCACCAGGATCCTAGACATAGTTGGCCATGTGCCCTCCTTACTCGACCTTCTGCTGACGAGTCGCCCTGCTGGAGACCGGGTGGAGATTCGAGCTCCTTTAGGTTCCTCGGATCACTGCTTGATATCTAGCACAGTGCCCTTGGCATCGCGCCCGCCAACAGCGGTTTCGAAACGCCAGATTTGGCACTACGCGTCGGCAGACTGGGACGGTATGCGGGAGTATTTTGCATCCGTCCCTTGGAGGCAGCGCTGCTTTAGTGGGAAGGACCCGACCGCTAGCGCCACTGCCGTTGCTGATGAGATAGTATTAGGAATGGAATACTATATTCCACACTCTTATGTCATCAGCAAAGGCAGACGCAACCGCTGGTTCAATCGCGAGTGTGCCAGCGCTGTTGAGAGCAAACAGACGGCATACCGCGCTTGGATCAGAGGTAAAGCTCATGGGGATCCCGAAACTCGCTCGCTAAAAGCAGCCTATAATAATGCCACCAAGTCGTGTAAGAGGGCCTACATTAGAGCGGATGCCCAGCGCGTTGCACGAGTAGGCCAAGAACTCCTGACGCATCCTACGGGCAGACGTAGCTACTGGCGTCTGGCCAAAGCCGTGCAATCTAACTTCTGCCAACCCTCGCTGCCACCACTGAGATGTCCTGACGGAACTTTAGCTCACAAGCCGCAGAAAAGGTCGATCTCCTGGCCAAACTCTTTGCGGCTAACTCCCGGATCGATGACTGTAATGCACAGCTACCCTCAATTCCTCACTGTGGCCACACAATGTCTGATATTAAAATCAGGCAGTGTGATGTCCGTGCGGAGCTGCAGTCAATCGATGTCCGGAAAGCTAACAACGGTCCTGATGGCATCCCAGCAATAGTCCTGAAAATGTGTGCAGCGGAGTTGTCCTCTGTGTTAACGCGTCTGTACCGTCTCTCGCTCTCTTCGGGTTGTGTGCCGGAATATTGGAGAGAAGCTAATGTGCAACCGATCCCTAAAAAAGGAGATCGGTCAGATCCGACTAATTACCGCCCTATAGCCGTAACTTCAGTGTTGTGTAAGATCCTAGAACGAATATTGAACAAACAGCTTATTCGATACCTAGAAGATCACTCCCTAATTCACGATCGTCAATATGGGTTTCGACCAAAACCGTCAACGGGTGATCTTCTAGCGTACGTCACACATCTCTGGGGTGAGGCTATTGACAAACGTGGCGAGTCACTGGCAGTTAGCCTTGACATAGCGAAGGCTTTTGATCGGGTCTGGCACAAAGCTCTTCTCTCCAAGCTCCCGGCATACGGTTTGCCCGCTCAGTTCTGTACCTGGATTGCTAGCTTCCTGCATGAGCGTAGAATCCGTGTCCTTTCGGATGGATGCGCTTCGCGGTTCATGTCAGTGAACGCTGGTGTTCCTCAAGGCTCCGTTCTATCCCCCACGCTGTTCCTTTTGCATATCAATGACATGCTTCCTCTTGGAAACATTCATTGCTATGCAGATGATAGCACAGTGCATGGGGGATATAACGGTCACCCAACGGCTGGGCGGGTAGACACCGAAACGAAGCGAGCAAATCTTGTCATTGAGCTCGATCGGGTGTTGGACCTCATTTCTAAATGGGGCTCCGATAATCTGGTGGAGTTCAATGCCAAGAAAACACAGGTGTGCACGTTCACAGCGAAAAAGTCGCCATTCCTTCCCCTTCCCTCTCTTCAGGGTACATCTCTAGGCCTGCAGAGCAGATTAACATGCTCGGTATGGATATCCGCTGCGATCTGAACCAAAAGGACTACATCGAAACCGTGATTAAAAATGCCTCACGTAAACTCGGTGTCCTGAACAATGTGCGGCGATTCTTTACGCCTGATCAGTTGTGTCTATTATACAAGACACAGGTGCTGTCTTGCGTGGAGTATTGCTCTCACCTTTGGGACGGCTCCGCAAAGTACCTTCTCGATGCCTTGGACAGATTGCAGCGCCGCGCTGTGCGCATTATCGGCAATGCGGAGGTCACTAAAACTCTCGAGCCTTTGCAATTGCGTAGAGATATTGCGTCACTCAGCGTCTTTTACCGTTTATACCATGGCGAGTGCTCTGAAGAACTCTTTAACCTCATCCCTCCTTCTCCCTTCCTCCATAGGAGTACGCGTGCTGCTCTCCGGAGTCACCAATTTACAGTCTCTAACATTCCATCACGCACAAAGAAATTTGGTGACTCGTTTCTTTGTCGCACTTCCAAAAGATGGAATAGTGTACCAGCACACGTATTCCCTCCTACCTATGACATAGGGTCCTTCAAACGAGGCGTGAAGAAGCACTTTGTGGGCCGGCAGAGTGAGGGTGACTGATGCTACGTCTCTTACGCTGCACCAGTTGTCCTCGCGCCTGGACTTCATTTCCACTTAACATCAGGTCTTTTTTCAACTTTTGCTCTTTCGTCCGAGACACAGTAGTAAGCAGACGTGTGGCATTTTTATATGGCATATTTTAAATAGTGAATTCAGTGCATTCAACTTTAAGCCGTCAGTGCAAACGTGTTAAGGACTATCTTACTTGCATCAATCACAGTAAATTTCCATAAATTAACCGGCTCCTTGCCCACACCACACCGGCAGCGTAGCGCGTAGCGCGTAGTCAGCCCCCACTCCACCTCGGGGAAAAAGGACAACGGCCATTCTTTGACTCGCTCCCACCTTAACGCGGGTCCAGAGACTACGAAAAACGCTACGCGTCGCGCCCTTCCTACCTCCCCCCTGCTGCGAAGTACTACGAGTGTTACGTACAGCTACATTATCTGCATCTACTAACTACGAAATCTATTGTTTCAACAATTCCTACAGAAATGAGTAACGTAAACAGATCGCTCTCGGAATCAAACATAAGTGAGGTGGGCTCAGATAACAGCCCCGTGCGATGTATTACGCGTCGCAACAAAAGGATTAGAGAAGATGACTTACCTGCGGAATTTAGCAGTTTTAAGGAAGAGCTCAGGGAACTAATGACATCCTTTATGTCAACCCAACAAATGCAACTTTAAGAGATTCGGGCAGACTTGAAGGAAATTCAACAGACTAATTACAACATCGACCAGTCAATTAGTTTGTTGATGAGTCACGACGAGGAGTTCCGTAAAAAAATTGAAATGTTGGAAATCCAGGCTAAAATTGACCGAGATAATATAGTGATTCTAGAGAATAAAATAGAGGACCTTCAACGAGTGTCGCGTAAAACCTGTGTTGAACTGAAGAATGTGCCGAAAAAATCACAAGAATCCAGTGAGGATCTTATTAAAATGGTGCTGTGTCTATCTGAAACCATTAACGAGAAGTTGGAACCTCGTGACATAAAAGATATTTTTCGCTTACCGTCCAGGAAACAGGAGATCAACACGAATTCCCCCATTGTTGTGGAACTTGGTTCAACCATATTGAAGAGTGAACTACTCAAACATGCCAAGTCTTTCAATATTAAAAATAAAATTAAAATACAAGCCAAACATTTAGGACATACAACCAAGGAAGATACTCCCGTATTTTTAACGGAACATCTCACCCCCCAAGGAGCTCGCCTGTTTTTCCTGGCCCGGGACCTAGTAAAGACTGGAAAATATAAATACTGCTGGACCTCCTATGGCAAGATACTGGTTCGAAAAGACGACACCTCAAGAGTGATTCACATCACAAACGAATCTCAAATACACAACCTGGTACAGAGTGCATGACTGAGCTACGATTATTACCTAAATAGATACCTATATTTCTTAGCGATCCCAGTCGTCTTATCTATATTATCTCTAACAATGAGTAAGATTATAAGTAAAACAGGTAAGCCCAGCCGCTGTGTTATGCTATTATATGAGTTCACAGTAAACACAACACATTTTTCACCGAGTTTCATACTATCTGATACATACATACAACATATTACATCTACACAACAAAACACATACATACAACATAACCTATACCCAACTTCGTTCTGGCATCGCTACTTAAATGATAACAAAACTAATCTATTATTAAAACTACACCCACAAATTATCTTGCATACCAAATATCTGTATCAAACTAACTCTACCGACTTAAAACAACTAATTACTACCCAATTAAATAATAATTATAATATTTATAAAATCAACCCATTAACAACAACCCTTACGTACTTTATTACTACACATAATGAGTGATAGAATACAAGCTATTAATAATATAGACAGTCTGGACATAGCTACATCTATCAATTGTGACTGTGATGATCTTTCTAAGCACCACCGTACAGATAAAGCCAATCTTACAATTATTTCGCAAAATATCAGGAGCATTTACTGTAATTTTGATGACTTTTTGACTAACTTATCTACCTTTACATTTGAAGTTGATGTTATTATTTTGTCCGAGTGCCGTTTACATCCAGATAAACCTATCCCAACTTTAAATAGCTACACATCATTTACTACCACACGTTACCATAACCAAAATGACGGCGTGGTTGTGTATGTAAAGGAAACACTAAAACCTAAAGCCTCGGAAATCCAAATAACTCACGCTTCGGCAATGCAAATAGAAATATCAACGCACACTATATTAGGTATCTATCGCTCACCCGCAAATCATAACGCAGATCCCTTTATAGACTCGCTTTCCCATCATCTAACAAGTATTAATACCCAAAGAGATATTATTATTGCAGGTGACATTAATATAAATATTATACCCTTAGATAATGAGAAATCCACCGATAAAAGAAACCGTACCTCTTACCTTGACATGTTGTCAGCTTACGGTATTCTTCCGGGTCACACCATGGCCACAAGAGAAAGAACATGTCTAGATCATTATATGCTAAGAATAAATAAAAAAACATATTCAGCTTTTATTGCCATATTAAATACTACTATCACAGACCATCTCACAACTTTTCTATCTATAACTAAATCAAAACAGAAACTAACCCCAATCAAAACTGCGTCAAAAATTGATTTAGAAAATGCTTTAACACGCTTAAAAAATAATAAGAAAATGTCTGAACTACTTTTTTACACTGACCCTAACTTAATTACTGACAATTTGATCCAAATTCTTAAGGAATCTATAAAAGAAAATACTACTGTAATAAAAATACCTAAAAGTAAACGTATAATAAAACCCTGGATAACAAATGGCATCCTCAGATGTATTAAAAATCGCAACAAGCTCCAAAAATTATATCGTGATGACCCTGACAACGACATCAAAAAAATTACTTATAACGCGATATAGAAATTACTGTAACAAACTGATAAAAAAATTAAAAAGATCATATGATAGGAACTTACTTACAAAATCTATTAACAATAATAAATTATTATGGAAAAATATAAAAACACTAACATATACAAATAAACCTACTAGCGTAAATTCGGAACTCACAAACGTCAAACTAACCACACTCGATTCGGCAAATTTTATAAACAGTTACTTTGCTAATATTGGTAACGAGCTAGCTAAAAATATTAGTATAACATTAAATGAAGGTGATTTTAACCAATTTTTGCATCGATTACCAACTCATTCGCAATCACTTGTTCTCTTGGATACAGACCATGATGAAATAAATGCAATAATAAATAACTTAAAATTAGACAGTGCCCCTGGTTGGGACAATATTTCCACCTCATATATTAAATACGTTAAAAATGAAATTATACCTATTCTCACACATTTGGCAAACCTGTGTTTCGCGACGGGTATATTTCCCAATTCACTGAAAAGATCTATTATAACGCCGATTCATAAAGGTGGTAATAAAGAGAATGTTAGTAATTATAGGCCTATCTCGGTGCTTCCAGTCTTGGCCAAAATTCTAGAAAAGCTAATAAATAAGCGTTTGCTAAAGTATCTGGACACTTACAATATTCTATCACCAAACCAGTTTGGATTTAGACACGGAATCTCAACAGAAGATGCAGTTACGGCCATTAGTACATTAATAACCGAACAAGTCGATAAAGGCATAAAATGTCTCTCGGTATTCATAGATTTAAAAAAAGCTTTCGACACGGTCTCAAATGTAATTCTTTTGCAAAAATTAGAAAAAATTGGCATTAGAGATACCCAGTTACTTTTATTCAAAGACTATCTGACTAACAGAAAACAAAAAGTTAAACTTGATAGCTGCACAAGTGATGATATTGACGTATCATGTGGAGTTCCACAAGGAAGTGTCCTGGGCCCTACCTTGTTCCTCATTTACATAAATGATCTCTGCAACATGTCTATTCCTAACGCGAAAATATACTCTTACGCTGATGACACAGCAATCGTTTTCACTGGTAGCAGCTGGTCTGATTTAAAAGTGAATGCGGAGCAGGGTACAGCCCAGGTGGCCATATGGATGAGAAATAATCTACTTACCCTCAATACTGACAAGACTAACTACATTTGCTTCAGTATTTATAATAGTTCTCAGCCTTGCCAAGACTTCAACATAAAAATACACACTTGTGGGGCATTGGATGGTTTCAATGATGGGTGTGGATGTCCTCAAATTAATAAAGTACAATATGTAAAATATCTGGGGGTGATGTTGGACCAAAGGTTATCATGGTATCCTCAAATTGAACAAATTACATCAAGAATACGTAAATTTAACTGGATATTTAAATCACTAAGATATATAGCCCCAAAAGATGTGACTAGCAGTTCGAACAATTCTAGAAACTTATTAAACGAAATCTACACCTCGCTAGTACAATCAATAATAACTTATTGTATCCCTATCTGGGGTGGAGCACTCAAGACACGTTTCCTAGAAGTAGAGAGAGCACAACGTACTTTACTAAAAATAATGTATTTCAAAAAAAGGACATTCTCAACACAAAATTTATACCAAATTAGTAACCTACTATCGGTACGTAAATTATACATTAAACAGACAATTTTAAAAAAACACAAAAATCTAATTTATGAACCATGTATAACGGGAAGAAGAAGAAAGAATAACATAGTCAACGTTCCCCATAGAAAAACTCAATTTGCTAAGGTACAATTTGAATCACGCACAGCTGTTCTATATAACAAAGTAAACAAAGAAATGCTAATATACAATAAATCCTTTCATGAGTGTAAATCTATAATTAGTAATTGGGTAAAAAACTTAAGCTACGACGAAACGGAAAATTTTATACATAATTAAATATACAGATAAATACACATGCACAATAATATATAGACGCATATTATATTATATTCATTTCCATACATATACAAACATTCACACATAAACACACACACACACACATACACATGCATACTTATATCATACATATCATGGAATAACACGGTGAACTAATAAAAGCGGCTTGGTGAAACTTAAAATTAAAAATCAATATGTCTAATACATTCTTGAGATATTGTTTATAACTAAAATTCGTAGTATAACTTAAATGATTGTAAAATTGATTCTCTTAAAATATTGTTTATATAACTATAAATTGAAGTCCATCTTAAATTATTATAAAACTGATTGGTAACCGCTTAAAATATTACTTATAACTAAAATTATTGTAGTGAAACTTAAAATTAATTACCTACTTAAAATAGTTTAAGTTTAAGAAAGTTAATTAGTTAAGTCTGTATTGTATTTAAGAAAGAGCGGAATCCCCTGGTACAGGCAATTACAAGCTTAAAAGGGGGCTCCGGCAACTGTTGTATACAACTGTTTTGAAAAGAAATAAACAATTTTTGATTTTTGATTTTTTTGATTTTTGATCAGGTGGAGTGGAGTCATTTGCCAGGCTTAGCATAAAAAAAAACACGTCAGTCAGTGTCACGTCCATTACCTTTGCACCTTTTTAAAGATTTTAAAGGTGTGTCACAGCAATCAAAGTTCTAATGAACAGAAATAAGATTCCACCTCCGCGAGTGTTAGTTTATACACGTGTTTAAAAACGAATCTGTAATTTCGGATTTCTAATCAGTTTCTTCGCTGTATTACTAGTTTACATTGGTGCTGGTTAACTTACTACTAACATCCGGTAATTGGCGAAGAAAGTTTTAAAGGAAAATTAATATCACAATATTTGTATACAGTGTATTTTCTACACACGTGAAATTGGCAGAATTGTGCTAGAGCACATTAGGGTCCAGTAACTAAAGAAAGAAGAAGAAAGATTTTAAAGTTGTTTTGTTAGATAAAATGCCTGCCTGTGTATATTTCGGGTAATTTTACCCAATTTCGGGTAATTTAGGCTTCGAGCGGGTAAACTCCGGGTAACGTTCACTGCCGGGTAATTTTATTTTGGATAGTTTTGCGACCAAAACTTTACCTACACGTTTACAAAATATTAATTTACTAAACTTATTTGACTAGCCAAGTCAAATAAGTTTAGTAAATTAATATATGGGCTATGTTCCCTTTACCAACCTAATTAGGAAATAAGTGTCTGTATCATTTTCTGTCACCTGTTACTGTCACCTGGATGAATGGAAATATTGGAATCCATTCAATTCAATAGGCTTGTATCCACTAAGAATAAATCGGGTGGACTGGCGTTTCAAATGATCAATTATAATAAGTTTCTAAAATATTCATTAGGTATAAAAAATTGGGATTATTAATATTTTTAAAGAAAAAAATTGACAATAATACGCGTTCAGTCATACGACATTAAACGAAAATCAAAATCCGTGACGTTACGCCGGCCGTGCCAAATGACATTTTATTGTAGTGACATTTCTATAGAACAAGCTTCGAACGAAATAGAAATATAGAATAGAATAAAATAAAAAAAATGGAAGGAAGATAAAATTGAAATTTTCAACTTGAAAACATTTGAAAATCAACAAGTATTAATAATTTCTGTTAATTTCATAAACGTACCGCATGTTAAAATAAACCGTACCTTTTTAAAAAAAAACTACTGAACGGGTAATTTCGGGTAATTTTTTAATCCGCTCGGACTTTTTCTTGAGTGACTTGCGGCAACACTGGATTTTAAAGGTGTGTCACAGCAATCAAAGTTCTAATGAACAGAAATAAGATTCCACCTCCGCGAGTGTTAGTTTATACACGTGTTTAAAAACGAATCTGTAATTTCGGATTTCTAATCAGTTTCTTCGCTGTATTACTAGTTTACATTGGTGCTGGTTAACTTACTACTAACATCCGGTAATTGGCGAAGAAAGTTTTAAAGGAAAATTAATATCACAATATTTGTATACAGTGTATTTTCTACACACGTGAAATTGGCAGAATTGTGCTAGAGCACATTAGGGTCCAGTAACTAAAGAAAGAAGAAGAAAGATTTTAAAGTTGTTTTGTTAGATAAAATGCCTGCCTGTGTATACAGAAATTATAAAAACTATACTGCAAAAGTCATTGCATTATCCTGTATAATTATACAGGATGTCCCAGAAATCAAAGTCAAGCCGAAAATGGGCAATAGGCCAAGTCGTGTTAGTTATTTGAAAAATATGAAAAAAATATCTTTGTCATGTAGGTACTTCTCAAATTATAAGGATTTAAAAATAAATCCTAAAAATTTACACCCTGTGATGATCTTTCAAGTCCAGTGACTACAAATATTAAGTTTTCGTCAGTTTTCTTTTATGTGATGTAACCATGAATAACCCTTCTGTAAATTGCAGTTAAAAGTTTAGATTAGATTTGACATACTAATTGCTACTTCATATTTGAGAAAAAAAAAATTAATTGTTAGATTCCTTTAGTTAAGATTTTTATTAAAACAGATTTACAAGGTTATAGAATAACAAATTTTCGAACTGTTTGCCTTCAGCTGCAATGCAAGCTCTACATCTCTTTAAAAATTATCGTGTAACAAGACGTCTCCACATTTTTATTTTAAACCGGTACTGCGATCGGTCTACCCGTATCAAATTTGGATTTTCCACGTGCTATTCGTGTAAATTGTAGAGGTTCATGTAACCGTCCTTTTTAAATGTTGATTCATCGGATCATAGAATATTTTCAAAGAATCGTGACAGATCGCAGTACCGGTTTAAAGTAAACATGTGGACGGGAATTTTGAATGGTAATGTTATTGGTCCAATCGAGCTGCCGGAGAACTTTTATTTAATTTTTTATTTGGCAACGGGTAAGCGCTTGGCCTTTATCTCACCTGCTGGTAAGTGACGATAAGGCCGAAGGTGGAAGCACGCTTCACCCGGAATCCTCAACCACTGAGGAACTGGCTATCTTATCTCAATCTTTCGGAACACAACAATGCTATAAACATCGTTGTTATGGCGACACACTTAGATATAAGATGGTGGTAGTTAGCCAAGCGGACTTAACAGCCCTACCACCAACCAAACCGAGCACATAAAGATGTACCCTGAGAATCGAACCCGGGACCTCTGGGTCTGAAACCGGTGGCTTAGCCACTAGACCACAAAGGCGGTTAAAACTTAAGTATAAACTTAAATGCCCAGGCTTAGTTGGACTTTTTACAGAATCAATTACCAGATTTATTAGAAGAAGTGCCGCTGAACATTTACGGCCGCATGTGGTTAGTGTAGGGTTGCCCCGGAAACTAAATTATCTGGAATTTTTTTCAAAATGTCTGCATTTGGGGTCATTATCTGGATAAATAGATTTTAAGATTTAAAATTTTACTTTTTTTTTTAAATCAACAATTTTGACTTAATGACCAAACCTTATTGAATAATTAACTCGTACTTAATTAAGTATGGGTAAACCCTATTTAACTTAATTTTTACGTTGCCACAAGTATTGTGTGTATCATTTTACTACCTCTACCAATTTCGAGCCCTGACGTGTTTTGAGTTAAGATTTTAAACAATTTACATAAGTACATAGAAATTCCGCCTAATATTAGTTCGGCTTTAGAGAGGCGCGGCAGCTGGCTGGCCCGCCCCGGCCGCCGCTATTCTTGTAACTTGTTCGTAAATCTTTACGAAAACTATTTTTCTGGAGATTTTACGTGACGTGTTACGTAACGTTGATTATTATTATTATTAAGTGGTATCGACAAGATGGCTGCCCAGAATTATGCTCCCACAGTACGAGTTTCTCAATCAAAAATACCCCGATAGGTTGATTGGGCGGAAGGGTACAATACCGTGGCCTGCTCGTTCACCTGACTTAAACCCCTTATATTTCTTTTACTGGGGTACTGGAAAAAGTGTACTCTTACCCTATTCAAGATTTAGACGAGCTGCGCCAATGAATTGCCGAAGCCGTTGAATACATCAACTCGAGAAGATACGCCCGTCTTATTACGCGATCATTTCTAAAGAGATGTAGAGCTTGCATTGCAGCTGAAGGCAAACAGTTCGAAAATTTGTTAAAAAACCTTGTAAATCTGTTTTTATAAAAACCAACTAAAGGAATCTAACAACTGATTTTTTTTCTCAATTAAGAAGTAGCAGTTAGTAAGTGTCATACCATTTTAGAATCCAGGCTAAACGCGCCATCTTTTAATGTTACTTGCCAAAACAGTGTAGTACTTACATTTTTTTAAGAACAGTCGGTTAAAGTTGGTTGATGTAATTATTTTAAATCATGTTGGGCTTATTTGAAACTGAAGCAGTTAGAGACAGTCATGTTTTAACTTTTAACTGTAATTTACAGAAGAGTTATTCATGATTACATCACATTAATAAAAACTGACGAAAAGTTAATATTTGTAGTCGCAGGACTTGAAAGATCATCACAGGATGTAAATTTATAGGATTTATTTTGAAATCCTTATAATTTGAGAAGTACATTTTTTTTCATAATTTTCTAATAAGTAACTAAAACGACTTGGCCTATGGCCCATTTTCGGCTTGACTTTGATTTCTGGGACACCCTGTATACGAGGTAGTTTTGCTCCCGAGCTTTAGCGAGGGAGTAAATAGAAACCGAGTTTTAATGGTTTTTTAGCGCCGTGTGTTACACTCTACTTTTCACTACGATTGCGAGAAAAAAAATAATTGATACATAATGAAATAGGTAGGTAGTTTATTTTATAAAAAAATAACTCGTTAGTTGCGGCGAGCGGCGATGGGCTCATCAAAATAATAGTACCAACCCCTTCTCTTCCCTTGCGTGTCGTAAAAGGCGACTAACGGACTATAGACTGCACATACATCCATTGTCCCTATCCACTGACCCCCCTATAGATAGGGTATCGCAGCTGGAACTACGGGTCCGGCTGTGTTTCTCAGGGGTACTACGGGGTTCCGGTTCATATCCCCCGCTGGTTGTGCCTTGACCGGCGCCTCCGGCGGTATCCGGACGTGGGTTGGACTCGTAGTGGCTTGTGGTTAGCTGTAGAGTTTGGGAATGTTCGTTTGTCCTGTTATTGTGTGCCAGGACTTCCAAACTCGCGCACAGCGAGCGGGGCTTAATAGCGGTCTCTGTGGGGCCAACAGCGAAAAGTCCTGCGGGGAAACGTGAGTTTCCCTTATAGTTGGCAGCTTTGTCCGGTGGTTGGTTTTCATTAGACATTGGTGTTGACAGCTCCGGTACTAGTCTGGAGAACTAGTAGAGGCGGCCCCCTAGATGCCGTAGCCTCCGGTCCAGCCAGCCGCGTAGGACGTGGGAACTGGCTAGGCGCCCGGATGAGTTGCGAGAAGTGAGTGTGATTACTACTCCGCGACCAAGGTGGACACTTGCGAGTTGACTTTAGAGTCGACGACCCGAGCAGTAGCCACTGCGAGTTGTGCCCTTCGTGCAACGAGAAGTGAGCGAGCTTGACAGCTTCGGTTACCTATCTGGACAATAGGCAGTGAATTACACGTGTTCACGGGGAAACTCTCCCGAGACTAGTCTTATGAGTACCGAATGAAGAGCGCGCTCTGGCGGGCACTGATTTGGCGTCAAGACCTAACGCAGATGGTCTCCTGCGCGAGTATTTTGCTGGTGCAGGGACGTCTGGCACTTCTTGCATAACCTAACGGTTGGGCTCAAGGTGCAAGTACAAATAAAACTTAGTGAATAAGGAGAGGGGATGCACATACATCCAACAACATAGAGCGGCGATGGGCTCATCAAAATAATACTACCAACCCTTAGATTAAAACAAAAAGGGAAGATACGGCATTAGCGTCTCGTGAGTGAGCCGCCAAAATTAGGCCTAATGGCACAATTTCACTTCAGTCACAATCTGCCGAGCGAACAGGCTACATCGCTCTATTGCAGATATTCTACTGTGTGAAAAAGAGAAAGACGCTACTCCGCAGTGGGGTCGGAATCGGTCGTACGTACTCGTCTGTTGCGAAGCGACCGAGACGTCAACGCGCTACTCGCTGACTCCCTCGCGCTGACGTTGAAACTTACCGCTTTGTCTCGCTCGCTCGATTTACACTTTATAGGTGTGCGTGTGTGAGTGTTTGCTTAAGTAGTTGAGTAGGACTATATTTTGAATGACTACAAGTAGGAGCATGCCGTATCTTCCCTTTTTGTTTTAATCTAAGTACCAACCCCTCTCTTCCCTTGGGTGTCATAAAAGGCGACTAACGGACTAAAGACTGCACATACATCCAACAGCATAGAGCGGCGATTGGATCATCAAAATAATACTACCAACCCCTCTCTTCCCTTGGGTGTCGTAAAAGCGACTAACAGGCTAAAGGCTCACCTAAGCATATGTGCAGACAGTGCAGTTGTTTCTTGCTGAAGCGTGGTATGTGTTGTCCATAGATTGTTTAAATAGGTATCTTATCTACAAATCATACAAATATATACAAATCACATATTTAATAGCCCTGGCGAAAAAAACGAAGACGACCGAACACGCGTACCGAGTGCCGCGTCCGCGCGCCGTATCGCGGTCGCGGGCTGAACAGGGCTGCGTTCCGTCGCTTCACTCGAGTGCACTCGAGCGCACTCCAGTGCGCGCTCTAACCGTTCCGTGGCTTGGTGAAATTTTACTCTGATGGCTGTCAGAGCGTAGTTTCATCCGTTCTGTGGCTCAGAGCGCAGCATCCAAACAACCATCAATCAAATCGGGTGGTTATTTTTCACTCTGACAGCTATTTGACGTTTAAACCATCGTTATAAAGTGTCAAAGTTTGCAATTTATGTCAAAACGTCTCGAAAATTCCGCGTGTTGTTTCGTATTGTTTTACTTTTTAAAAATTTTGTTAAACATGGTATAAAAGTGGAGAAAATCGAGACAGAAAAAGAATTGGTAAAACTTTTGAATCAAGTCGCCTGAATCGGGGGTAGGGTGGGGGTGGAGAAGGTAGGGGGAGGGGGAAGGAGTACCCCCCACTTAACCCCCTGCCGCCAACAAGTAGTTTTTAAGTTATGTTAATTTTTGTATTTTGAGGTTATGTATCGTAGTAAAACTTTTGAATCGAGTCGCCATAATTGGTGGGGGAAGGGGCAGGGGAGGAATAAGGAGTGCCCCCCACTTACCCCTCCTGCCGCAGAAAAGTAATTTTTAAGTTAAGTAATTTTTTTAAAAATATGGAAATTTACAAAAATGTCGTTTCTGGCGCTTCCCTGGCCGCTCCCGCGGCACGCTCGCTTCGCTCGCTCGGCTCGCGCGTTTTTGGTCAACATACTCTCTCTTCGGTCGTTCCCTCATGACTGAGGATCGTGATCATCACGGCAGCACTTTGGATTGGACGAACTGTCTCCATGGGGTCCGGTCTGTGGCCATCCTCACCGCGGCGTAGAAGCGGGACGTTGGTGTTTCCTTCAGTTGGTCAGACCACCTGGTCGGGGACCGGCCTCGTGAACGTTTTCCTTCCACGTTTCCCACCACAATGAGCTTTTCTAAGCTGCTGTCGCCACGTCTGGCGATATGGCCAAAATAGCCCAGTATGCGACGATGACATAAGGTAGACAATCGGTCCTTAACGTTCAATTGCGACAGAATTGAGATGTTAGTGCGTTTGGCTGTCCACGGTATTCGCAGCATTCTTCTCCAGCACCACATCTTGAAAGCGTCTATTCTCTGTCTTTCTCGAGCCAGAATAGTCCATGTGTCCACTCCGTAGAGGAAAAAAGGGAAGACCAGTGACCCACCGAGACGCATCTTGGTGTTGTTTGTGATGCCTCGGTTTCGCCAGATATTTTGGAGACGAGACATTGCGTCCTTTGCTATCGCAATCCTTTTCTTTATCTCCGGCACACAGCTTCCGTCATTGCAGACTAGAGATCCGAGGTAATTAAATTGCTGGACCACTTCTATGTTAGGGATTGTGCTCGTATTCGAAAGGTGTCCAACTCTGTCTACCATCATTAGCTTGGTTTTACTTCTGTTGATAGAGAGACCCATGCACTCGCTTTCGGATTCAACTTTTTGCATTAGCTGTTGCATTTCTTCCATAGAAGTAGCTAAAAGCGTTGTGTCGTCAGCATATCTAAGTTTGCAAAGTTTCCTCCTACAGCAAAACTCCCCTCGAAGTTCTCCGTTGCCTTACGGATGATGAACTCACCGTAAATGTTGAAAAGCATAGGCGACAGAATACAGCCCTGCCTCACACCCTTCTTTGTTGCGAACACATTAGAACAGTCGGTGTCGACCCTGACATAGGAGCGGTTGTCTGCGTAGAGAGAACAGGACCTACCCTTAGAGCATTCAACCAACTGGAGACGACACGCGCACCAATTTCTATGCAAAAAAGTCTGTCATTTCCTGCGGGGGGAAGGAAACACACATAGAAATTGTTAACACACTAATGCATTTTTGAATGACGTCGCTACGCACGCAAACGACAACATTGTTGAACACTAGCATAAAATAGACGCACACTATTATATTCACACACAGAGATTACCTGTCCGTGCACAGGTCTAACGTCATAATGGGCGATTTTCTGACAGCCCAAATTAAAAAGTAAAAGTTAGTTCAAAAACACTCGATAGATGTCGTTTTATGAAAGCCGTACCTACCTAAGGGCTGTAATAAATTCTACACTTTTACTTGTCTACCAAAAGAATAAAAAAATAGTATTTACTTACCTATTTATATTCAGGACATCCAGAACCTATTTCTATTTTGGAATAGAATAAATATTACGCAGCCATACACGTGCTCTTCATGAACCCGCCTTTTACTAAGCGCCATACTAATCTATGCTAAGCGCCATCTATGAAGTCATTTACGAACCAATTTCTTTTTTTATTTTGATCTCGGAAAACCGCCCAATAAGTAAACGTCTATAGAGGTTGACACTATCGATTAAATTTTTTGGATAAGATAAAGACAAAGATAAAGACTAAGACAAAGATGTCAATAATAACAAAATGTATTTTTTTAGAATATTATTTATTGCGCAAATGCCAAATGAATCTTTATCTATCTATCTATCTACTTTAGAGCATGATATTAAAGCATTCTTAATAGAAGATTAAAGTATATGTAGTACCTATATAAAACATAAATTCATCCTTCCAAAATACGTATTATGATGATTATAATTAATATTACAATGAAGGGTTTTATTTCGTGTTTTATTTTAAAGCTTAACCTATCTAAATAAACTCCTAGGAAGAGAAAACTTAAAAACAACTGGTATACAAAAGTAAAAAGATCAAGAGATTGCAAGCAAGAAATTGATATTTAAAGAACAAGGTAAATGATTTAACTGAACTCTGAAACGATGATTTGAGTGAAAAGTCTTCAATAAAACAGGAAGAACGAAGAATTTTAGTAAACATTAGAGTGGGAGAGCATGAACAATTAAAGAGACAAATGTAAATGAAAGATAGCGATAAACTTCTTCGAATAAAGTATTCACCTAAATTAAGGTGTTTTGCACTTACCTTAGATTATTACTCTACAAAAGCGTATAAATAATCTACGTAAAACTTTTGGAGCATGCTTACCTTTCCCACAGGCTCTGTCAAAGTGGTACGGCAATATCGACGGTAAACCAGGCTTTACAATAGAAGCTCTGAATGCTCTTAAAATGACAGCAGAAAAAGTCCTGACAAAATTTACTGTTGCTCTGATATTCAATGAGACAAAAATAATGCAACATAAAGAATCAGGATCAGGGATCCCAAAACGCAATGTGTGATTACGTATACGGATATGTTGAACATGCCTTTGATTTCGTGACTGATAATCATCTTAATATCCCAAAAGTTACTTGTTGGGATAAACAAAATATTTAAGATACCCATTGGTAATTTTTGGTATAAAGGACTACTGGTAGTCAATCACGAATACATTAACTCTGATTGGCAATGCTGGAGTTGAGGTAAAAGCCTTGACTTATGTGACACTGCAAAGGCAAACTTAGCCATGGCTGAGGAATTTGACTGTTGTTTTGACTAAACCGCCAGCATCGTTTCTAGATCCTACTTCAGGTCAAAATGTACATTTCTTTCTTGACCCATCTCATATACTAAGGTGAGTTCGTAATTCATTCGAACATTACGGCTGTTTTACAACTGTATCGGAAAAAGAGATTACATGGAGCCAGTTAGAAAACTTACACTACCTACATCTAATAAGAGGAATTATTTTACATAGCTAACAGATTGAGAGAAAAACATTCATTTTAAAATTAAAATAATAAGTGTGAAACTAGTTCTTTAGTGAAAGCGTTGCAGATACGCTACTTTATGCAGAAGCACTGTCCACTTTCCAGAATTTACTGATGCAAAGCTACATCCCTAAAATTTGTAAATGATTGTGTTTGATATACTAGATTCTCGAACGAGGCAATGTAGTCTCAAAGAGCTCTTAGCATCGAGAATTATAAAAAGCCTTTGATAGATTAGGTTAAATTCTTGATTATTTTTCATAATTGCTAAGTTTGCAAAACTACAGCTTGAAGGTTAGGTTAGGTCAGACTTGTGACCAATAACAGAGAGGGCCCAGGCCTCCCGATCTCCTCGTGCAGTCTTTGTTCTTTGCAAAACACCTGGGGCCCAAGTCTGCTAATTTACGAATGGCATAGTTGAATCGCAATTGGATCGCATTGTAATTGTTTGACACATTTCTTATTCTTAAATGAGTAAGAGAATACCAAATGTGTCAAACAATTACAATGCGATCCAATTGCGATTCAATTAAGCCATTCGTAAATTAGCAGACTTGGGCCCCTGAGTTCCGGAGAATATTTAGTTGTAGGGATTTTCCCAGTTTTTATTTTAAATAGCTGTCTTTAAGAAGCTCTTTTTCCTCCACACTAGTTTTGTCCAGAACTAGACGTTCTTCTTTATTAATTAAAGATTTTTTTGTTAGGTCATTCAACATTTCATGCAGTCCTGTAACTTTTTTTTTCAAGTGTCTTTTTTGCGATTGTAGTCTTTTAATTGGTTTATTTTTTATCTGTAGACCCTTTTTTAATTTTATTTTTCTTGGTGAGTCTTCTAATTTTGGTTTGCAAGGTGAAATAAATGCGACTTCCGACTGCGACGTATGGGTCTCGTCTATGGGAGATATGTATTCTTGAGTTTGAGGTGATTCAAACTTTCTCCTTTTATGATTGGCGTTTTTGTTAATTCTGTTTCAGACTCTTCGCAAGGGAAAGCCTAAAAAATGTGTTAGTATATCAGCGTTAGGAAGATGATTATTTGCATAATCTCTCATCTACAAATTAGCATGTTTCTGAATGATCGCACGTGTATCGTCATACTCTACAACATTGTCCGCTTTTTTCACTTTTTCGATCACTGATAAAGACGTACGGCAAACAAACAGCACCTAGGTCGATATTAGTTCAAAAAACAAATTTATGGACCAAAATATATGCTATATATATAATTTAAAGAAAACAAAGATATCTCTTTGTTTTCTTTAAAGTTTCTCTAAAAACGAAGAAGGAAGACGCGGGCCAAGTAAAGCGAAAAAGTACCCAGCTTTGCCACCTTTAAATTGCTAAGCCATTTTTAGATTTATGTTGCGATTCTTGGAGCCAACATTTATAACTGGGCAAAGATGCCAACGTGATACTAAAAATGATCAAACATTTAGTACCGTCGCGTCGTGAGTTAGGTGGGCAAACTTAGGTAGACTATTTTTAGAATTTTCATACAAAAATGTTTGGGAAACAGGCCTGACACAAATGTAATTAAATTTTAGATAATTAGTTAGTTAATTAAATAAATTATTTAAATTTCGAACATTTTATGGAATTAAATATTTAAGTAGGTACCTAATTGTTTTGTTCTTTACTGACTTAACTTATATTTCTAACATTTTGGCTCACTCACTCACTATCACTTTAGAATACTAGGAAAATACAATTTGTTTGCTGGATATCCAGTACCAAATTGTTGAAGCCTACCTACCAACCTTAGTTTATCTACGGAACCACAAAAGGTAGATAAGTTCACACGCCAGCAGGTCAACCTAGCCAAAACTGTCAAATTTCTCTAATCGATATTGATCGATTCACAATGCCAGTAGTAGGTTGAGTTACTGGCGTCTGTCTGACTACAACAAAAACTCATGCTAATGACTTGAATAATAATGTCAAATACTTAATAAATTTTCAACAATGTAGCCTAGCATAAAAATCACGTTGCAAAATGTTGGCACTGCTGGTTGTTCAATGTCAAAGGTAAAATCTAGTAGATATACACAATAAAATTCACCTTTGATAATTTCAAAGTTAACACGACACCCTGTTTCAAAATCCTCTTGTTATTGAGTTGTAATATAAAAGAAGCATTAGGAAAATGCTGTGAACAAATTGTGCTCGTGCGCTTAGGAGCCCACGAAACATGTTTTCCACAGGCTCGGATCCAAATATCATTAATATTTGCATCTTTTGAAAATCTGAAAAAATTATAGCAAGAATAAACTTTATGATAAGTCGATATCGATATTTTATACTGTCGTATCTCTAATTGAGTTGCAGTGTGCCAATGAAATGAAATCAAATTTTCCTAATTTCGAGAAAAGTAACGGGCTGTCAATATAAATTAATTAATAAAGTAGACCGATCATAAACATACAGTCATATGAGGGGTACAAAAACAAAAACGCCACTGTCCAAAAGTTTTGAAAAATCAAATTGCGAAAAAACCTCTAAAAGTTACTGAAGAGGTATATTAATAAAATGTTTTATCTAACTTTTACTAAATTACATAAATAAATAAAAGAATTATTACATTATGCAAAAAGTCAGCTTTAAATAGCATAAGTTTGAAATTTTTGACAGGACAGTGTCAGGTTTGCATCATAACTCTTGGACAGTGGCAGGTTTGCACCGCACCGTCATACAAAATACGGTTGGCAAAAATAAACATTAATAAAATATTGCATAATGAAACGTAATAGAAAAGTTACATAAAGAGACACAAATTACCTTTGTTTTATTGTTTATTTAAAAACAAAAAAATCGAGAAGAATTTGTTAAACATGCCTGACGTCATACTAAAAATTACATGGCTGCTGCCTCATGATTGGTCAATTTGGACAGTGTCATTTTTGCTCACTTCACTTTTTAAAGCTAATTTTCTATGGGACAGTGCTAACTTTGCATGTCAACTAATTAAATGTTCAAATGTATTCCAAGACTCCCACAGATGGCATTAAAAGTTAATTTTTTGACAAAATGGACAGTGGCGACTTTGCTTCTATACCCCCTCATATAGTATTGATAATTTTTAAAGCAATTTACTAAAAAAATATTCAAGAAAAAGAAAATAAGTAACAATTTATAAATAGTGATCTATCATTCAATTAATAAGCATTGTTCCGTCGGAGGAAGTGTGCGAGGTGTAATGATGGTAGATTGATTTCATGGCGATGGTAAATAACGACTGCGTCTCTTTATATGGTGTTGTATATTTACAGTGACTACATTGTGACTAACTTATTATCTAAAGCTAACAAGACTATTTATACAATAATAACTACGTAGATGTTGGAGGGATGATGCCGTGTCATATCTTTATCGGATCTGCACGCGTTTAGGAATGTGCTTACAAACTCTTTAACCAATACGTGATGATAATAAATTATGTGGCGACGCAGGCCGCCACAAGCATCTTAGTGAAAAATAGTTTTAACTATTGTTAAATGTGCCATATAGGTTAGTTTTTTTTTGTTGGCACATTCTTCTTTGAAAGTTACGCAAAGTTGCAGCTTGTTGTTTTAGTGGCAACACTTTTTGATTGAAAATTTTATTTAGTTTTTTTGCAAATTTAGTGCATTATTCATTATTATAAAGACAAAATAATACTAACCGATGGAAAGTAACGCTGTCCTTTTGTAAATTTGAATTTTCTGAACGCTTTTTGCACGGATTTAGGCTGCAATTTGGCATTATTTGCTCCCGTCGTGACGCGTCAAATGGGATTTGCAAATGGTGCAGTGACACGCAGAAACTAGTTTTATAAAACGGGTATGACCATTGGGCATACCCTTTTGGCAGAGGGGAACGCCTGCCAGTGGCGTCTCCTGTTGGTTGAATGCTCTAAGGATCTACCAGATGCCTAGGTACACCCATCTCTATAAGCACGTCCCACAAGCTATTCCATCTCACGCAGTCAAAGGCTTTCGCGTAATCTATGAAACACATCACGACTGGGGTATTAAATTCACGGCTCTTCTCAATGATTTGGCGGACACTGAGAATCTGCTCTCGAGTACCTTTCCCTTTCACAAAACCAGCCTGTTCTTCGGGAATTTGCCGCTCCAGGTAGTTTAAAGACGTGCGTTCAGAATGTGCAGAAGTATTTTGCTGGCGTGTGAGATAAGGGCGATGGTCCTGTAGTTGCTGCATTTGTTAGTAGAACCCTTTTTGTGCAGGGGGACAAAGACAGATTCCGTCCAGTCATCGGGCCAGCGACCAGTTTGCCAGATATGGTTGCAAACCTCTCCTATGAGGGCCACGCCTTTAGCACCAAGATTCTTCAGTAGTTCCGCTGGTATTCCATCTCTACCTGGAGCTTTGTCATTTTTCAAGGCTTTTATGACCTGCTCAACTTCTGCTGGAAGAATTTCAGGCTCCAGTTCCTCAGGTTCCCACCTTACACAAGGCTGGAGAGTGTCGCCCGTGTCATAGAGCTCCGCGCAGTATCGTCTCCATCGCTCCAGAATTTGGCGGTGTTCGCAAAGAATATTCCCGGATTCATCCTCTATGACACGTATTTGCACATTACGTGTCCTAGTCAGGTCTTTCAGCTTGCGGTATAAATCTTTAGTCTCGTTTTTTATTGCGTGTCTTTCAAGATCTGCACATATTCGGTTAATCTGAGCGTTCTTATCTTGTCGACAGCGTTTCTGTACCTCTCTGTTTAGCTGTGAGTACCGCTCCAGATCACTGGGTGTTCTTAAACCTCTTTCCTTTTGTTCTCTCCGCTCGATGATAACGTTGGCTGTTTCAGGTGTTATAAACTTTTTCAGCATTGACCGTGGCTAACGTATTTTCGGACGCCGCTTTAACTATTGCCTCCCTATGGGATTTCCATTTTGTTACTCCCTCCGATCTCTCATTGGGTTCTAACATGTCGGAAAGTCTGCTCTCGATCGCGCATCTGTATCCCTGGAGGTTTACCTTAGCGAGAGGTTTTAATATTTTTGCTCTCTGTATATTCTTCAACCTGATCCTAAGAGTCGCTACCAAAAGCTGATGATCGCTTCCACAGTCGGCCCCGGGGTATGTAACTGCATTTAAGACCGACGATCTCCACCGTGTCTGGATCATTATGAAATCAATCTGGTTTCTACATCTATCTCCAGGAGCTATCCATGTATAGAGTCTGCGAATATGGTTCTTAAAGCAGGTGTTCATGACTGTGAGGTTTTCTTCGCTGCAGAATTGTAGGAGTCGTTCACCTCTTTCGTTCCTGACACCCACGCCATACCCACCGACCAGCTGGCGCAGGTTGAGGTCGTCCTTGGTTGATCCGATTTTCGCGTTAAAATCACCAATTATCATTGTGATTTCTCGTTTTGGGATTTCTTTGTTGGTCTGAGATATAGTCCCGTAGAAATCTTCAATTTCCTCCCCCGTGGAGTTTGTTGCAGTTGGGGCGTATACTTGTATGATGTTGAGCTTGCAAGGTATAGCGTCCAGCTTGATTGTGATGACCCTGTCACTAACTGGTCTGTATTCTAGGAAAAATCGATCAAGTTTTGGTGGGACTATAAACGCTACTCCTTTGCTACTCTCATCTTTGGGTCCAGAGAAGTAAATCCTATTTCCGGCGTCTGAGGTAAAATGACCGGAGTTCCTCCAGTGTGTTTCACTAAGTCCCAAGATGTCAATTTTTTTCCTGAGCATTTCCCTTTCCACGATTTCCAGCTTCCCGACCATATTCAGTCCACGCATGTTCCAAGTCCCAATGCGATGACGATGTCGCACTGATACTGTCTCAGCGTTCGATCCATTTGCACCAGTAGCATATTTTCCATGCGGCGCCTGGTGATTAACGCTCGCATGGCCGGTAGCACATTTCACACCACCTCGCCCGGGTAGGTGGCGCCGGGCGTTAGCCGGATCGCATGACGTTTCGTTATTCCCTTTTCCGTACTTATTATCCATGATGATTTTCTTGGGAATATAATGCAGTGGTTTCCCGTTGCCTTCTGCATCAGACTTTTAGCACCAAGCTTTTAGCCATTTAAGCACCAAGGTTCCTGAAACCTCATCCCACCGGTTGCCCGGTGAGGCGTGTGGTTATACCGCCATTGCTCGGTCGCCAGAGCCTCGTCCGTTGTCTAGCAGGGAGCAACACGTGCAGGTGAGGTTGATTGTTGGGGCCGGCAAGATCTTAGGCCGTTCTACCCCTTACTCCCCAATGGCGGAATTTCATGGCGGGGGGCTTGGGGGCTTCGCCCCCCGAGCTCCCCTCGCGGGGGGGGGGGGGGGGCGCCCCCGTCCCCCGCTTCGGTTTTGTTACTATGGTACTGTATAACCTAAAAACGTGTAATATTTCGTGATTATAGCTGATTTTGACAAAACTTTCAAGTGGTGTTTTTTTTTGTATTTTAACGCAACGGCGGTAGCTAAAATGTTAATAAACCTTTATTTAAGAACCCCGGGGGGGTCCCCACAGTGTTAGTTTCTTCAAATTCAGGCGACTCGATTCAAAAGTCAACCCGAAGAATTTTCTCTCGTTTTGGACAGGAATACTTCAGAATAGGTTAAAAAAACAACTCGATCGTTCCGTGGCTCGGTTGCAACTCAAACGAGTTTAACTTTAACCAAACAACTACACCCAAAACGACGGAACGCACTCAAGGGGCGTGACGTCATAGCATGAGCGCGCGTAATCTCGGAAATTCAAAAAGGGTTTAAAGTTCTCGTCGTTATAACTTCGAAAATACTGCATGTATTGAAGTGAAATAAAAACTAATGTTATGTACATGATCTACGCTCCGATTTTAGGTATTGTATTTGATAATAATATTTTGACCCTTTTTTGTTCTCCATTCGTGCTGCAGCGTGGCTTTACCACTCAGTGTTGTATTCATATCACTCAAGTTAGCATCACCCAGAGGTTAAACCTACAAACGCGAGTGATTTGAACCCTCAAAACACGTTCATTACATTCCATTACCTCACAAAAAATAAGTACAGAAAATAAATCAAAAACAGAAATATTGCTATTTATTGTTTAAATTAGTATGACAAATAAAAACGATAACATTCGTCTTTGTCAAAGATGCATACATAAAAAATATTATTTAAGTGTGGTAGATAAAAATGTGTTTTAAAACGTTTTTTTAGAGGTTTTATTAATTGATTTCGAAAATAACGCGTTTTAGGTGAGAGGTACACGTTTTATATGGCGTTTTTTCATTTTAATCTAGTTTTCTTGTTTGCCTATTTATTTTGTTTTTATCAAAAATTCATTCTTTCTACTTTTTGGACCCACAATATAGTGCGTATACTTTAAATTAAGGAAAACAATGGAATATTTATCTGGGGTACCATAGTAAATTACTTACACAACACACCCATAGAAGTAATACAATACAATTTATTAATTTAATGCATTTTAATTAGTAGTAGTATTTGATAGCCTAGTCAAGTTGACCAAGCATTACAATTTTTCATATTAGAATTTCTACTTATACCTTTGACTACATCAGATTTCAGACGTTTTACTAGTAGGTCGTTTTACCTTTGTCGTTAATGCCTCCAGGGCACTGCTAGTTTTTCCTTCTGATACGGAGGGAAACGCTCGTCGCTCACCCCTGTCACAGTATAAATATGAGCTAAAGCAGTAAGGAAGCTACGTAGTAGTACAAACGCTCGAAATGACGCACGCCCACAGACGCACGAGTTTACAGGGCCCCTAAGCGGACATCGCAGTGCTCTCAGTATCAGTAGCGCGTATCGCGTCGAGAACGAGTGTTCACTGTTGTGTTTTGCGTGCGCTGTGCGCGCGATTTATAAAAATGCCACGAGTGTGTGTATTTAGTAGTATTCGGCTACTTGAACTCGGCTTCTTCAAAACCAGAGCTTTCGTTTTTTAAACTTCCAGCTGATGTTGAAAGGTAAGAATGATTTATTATTACTAAATAAAAAGCGTTTTCTTTTAAATAAATCGTTTGGTTGTTTAGGATTTTTTGAGCGCGCGTTATTTTAATGGTGAAAAGTAATAAGAATTGATACTACAAAACTTAATCATTAATAAACTTGCTTTAAAATCGATATCTGAGGATCTGTGTAGTTTCTGACAATGAACCCGTAATTAGAATGAGAAAAAGTAGCCGCCAAATTGAACTTTTTAGTTATTTAACCGATTGCTTTGAAAATCGATATCTGGGGATCTGTGTGGTTTCTGACAACGACTCCGTTATTAGTATGAGACAAAATAGCCTCCATCTTGAACTTTTAGTTATTCCAAAAATTTGCTTTAAAAATCGATATCAGGGGATCTGTGGGGTTTCCGACAATAAATCCGATAATAGAATGAGGAAATTAGCCGCCATATTTAACTTATTAGTTTTTAATTAAAAAAAATTAAAAGTGACAACCCTTATGCTTTGCTAGTTATATCAAAAAAAGCGCTAACTAGCTGAGATACAGCGCTAACTAAACAAAAACTTTTTCAGTTTTACAAAAATAAGAGGACAACCCTAACGCTCAATTGGCGCGTAGGTATATAAAACAAGAAAAGGGCCGAGCTTCCGTACTGCTTTAGCTTATATTTATACTGTGCCCCTGTCCTGTCTATTCGTAGGACATACAGTTCGCGCGGGCTGCTGTATTTTTCACTAGTAATTGGCGTAATACACTGCAGCGTTCGACGAATTACGAATAGACAGGGGGTAAGCGCTTGCCACTAGTGTAGAGGGCCAAGCTTATAAAAAAAAATTGTATATTATGTAAGCAAGTAGACCGCGATATACATCAAGAATTAGAACTTCAACTCGGTGGCGCGTTATTTATTATTAACATAAGTATTGAATATTTGACATAATATATACCTATATTATGTCAAATGAAAGCGGTGATTATGGGGCTTTTTAACATCGCATAGGTACCTACGACGTTGAATACTGTTACATAGAACAACTTTAGGTTGTACAGTCGGCATCAAATTCAATGCATACTACACAGACGTATAAAACTATTAGGGAATTTGGTACAAATGATCATTATATTTAAACTGTACCTATATTAAATTAAGACGTGAGTGGATGAAGGTGATAAGTCACAAAATCAAATTTTGAGTAAATCGAGGTTAAAGTTTTACTTTTATTTTCTGAGATAACTCAGTACATAAGTGATTTTTATACTAAACTATGATGCAAACTTGTTTAAATTACGTAAAATATTAAGGATATGATATCAATTAAACACTTGTAATAATATTATTATATATTTTAAAGAAAAACTGAATATAACTCCTTCTTCCATGAACAAAAGTCAACTTTTCTATACTTTTAGCTTTTTAAAATTAGGTGTTATGTACGAGTGTGGGTAAACATTGTCTCATTTTTTCTAAAACTAAACCATATCAATAAAAACGTAAACTAAGAACAGCCCCAAGTAACACATCAAAGCAGTATAGCCAGTATAACTGCCGACTTACAGCATTTGCCGACTTACGTTTTCGCATTTTGAGTTTGTTCTATAGTAGCATTACAAACGTTTATACGGCTACCTGTAATGATTATTTGGGCACAAATTATACGGCTTTAAATCTTAAATAGTTTCACAATAGTTGTTTAATTGCATCACAGAGGCATTATATTGGCATAAACGTTTTTTTATATTGACTCGTCATAGTGGCTTCGATCAGCTGTGAGCGTAGCAGTGACGCGCAAATTGCACCGTTATCTCCACTATCTCCGATCACAGCTCGAGCTAGGTCGTCAAAACAAACATCGCAGGCGGCTTTACCAAAATAGGTGCAGGATGAACAGGCAAAACTGTGTTCACAGTCAATTAAATTGTCACAGCACCAGAAGGAAGACAGTAGCGACTGGCAAAAGGTAAATTATCGTAAAAGAAAGCCAAAGTACAGATATTTAGGCGAATCGGGTAAAGCAAAAGTGTCAGTGTCGTCGTTTAAAGCGGCAGAGAAGAAAATGCCTATTTTCATCACAAACGTACATAATGAAACTGTGGAGACCGATATCGTTGATTATATAAAGGCAAAAACGCAGGAGAAAGTATTGCTAGAAAAAATCAATACGAAGAAAGTTTTAGATCACAAAGCATACAAATTCTTTGTACCGATGTCTAAATTATCCTTGTTTTTAGATGAAAAAATATGGCCTGAAGGGATAATATTCAGACGTTTTATACATTTTAAAAATAGACGAGCTGGCGCGATGACGTCAGATAACGGCCCTTTGTTCTCCACCAATGAATAGTACGACCTACAAGTTTGCCAGCTACAATTGTAAAAATGTAAAAAGGGCGGTGAGCGATATTACACGCTTATGTGACGAATGTGCAATTATAGCACTTCAGGAAACCTGGCTACTTCCAAATGAACTACCGTTTCTGAATAGCATAGATAGCAGATTTAGTTGTACGGGAACATCAGCTGTTGACACAACGGAGGGATTATTGCGTGGCCGACCGTACGGAGGCACGGCGTTACTATGGAATACCAGTGTCTTTCCTACCGTTACGGTAATAAGTTGTGATAATCCGCGAGTGAGTGCTATTCGTGTTGATACGGCTGCGAGCCCGTTTATAGTGGTGTGCGTATACATGCCGGTTAATAAATCGGTCAACTTAGCGACGTTCACGGACTGCATGAGTACTGTAAGTGCGATTAGTAATGACTATAGTAACGAACCTATTTATGTATTCGGGGATTATAATGCTCATCCAGGTGAATTATTTTTTAAGGAATTAAACAATATATGTGACGAGTATAAATGGGTAGTTTTGACATAATAAGGTTGGGATTGACATCCGATACTTTTACATACATAGATCCAGCGTGTGGATCGAAGCGATGGTTAGATCATTGTGTGATGTCACAGTCGGCCGCGGTATCTGTGTGCAATGTTTATGTAAAGTATGATATATTATGGTCAGATCACTTTCCTATTATTTGTGAGTGTGATTTGGGGTGTTTGACTCCTATAAAAAGTAATTATGAGGCATCTGTTAGTAATATAGGGTGGGGAGAAAGAACATTAGACCAAATTTCACATTATCGTTATGAATGTCATCTACGGCTGAGAATGATTGATTTTCCAACTGAGTTTGTAAACTGTGCGGATAGGAACTGCAATGAGCCGACTCATAAATTGATTATTGATAAACTGTACTCCGACATTGTGTCTGCCTTATCACAGGCCGCTATGGTAGGGAGGGGAAGCGAGCGTGGGCAGTGTAAGCGTAGCCGGCCTAAAACAATTGTAGGCTGGAATAAGCATGTAAGTGGCAGTCACAGGGAGGCCAGGGCGTGTTTTCAGGAATGGCTGTTGTGCGGACGTCCGAGCACGGGTCATATTTATAAAAACATGTGTGAGAGTAAGAAAATTTTTAAGTCGCGTCTGAAGTGGTGTCAAAACCATCAAGACCAATTAAAGATGAATATACTCGCCGCTAAACATTGTAAGAAGGATTTCAGTGGGTTCTGGAAGAACACAAATCGTCTGACGAATAGGCCCAGGGTCTGCCGGTGACTGTGGCCGGTACTAGTGATCCGGAAGATATTGCAAATAAATTTAAAAACAGTTTTATTGTAAAATCACCGTTGGGACCGTCATCGTTACCATTATCTGGGAGAGTTAATGATAAACATGTTAATATCAGAATAACGGCCAGCGAGGTAATGAGGGCAGTAAAATCAATTTCAAAAGGAAAATCTCCTGGACATGATGGATTGAGTGTAGAACATGTGCAGTACGCTGGTCCTCATATTTATAGGGTTTTAGCTATGCTTTACAGTCTTTGCTTGTCTCATTCATACCTCCCCGCCGACATGATGAGGACTGTGGTGGTCCCAGTGGTGAAAAATAAGGCCGGTGACTTGTCAGACATGTCTAACTATAGGCCAATCTCTCTTGCCACAATAGTTGCTAAGGTGTTTGACAGCATACTTAGTGCACAATTAAATAGTTATCTGCACTTAAATGACAGACAATTTGGGTTTCGACCGGGACTGTCTACGGAAAGTGCGATATTGTGTATGAAGAGTGCTGTCAAATACTACACTGCAAGAAAAACACCTGTCTACGCCTGTTTCCTCGACCTCTCGAAGGCCTTCGACCTTGTGTCATATGACATACTGTGGAAGAAAATGAGAGAATCCAATATGCCGGATGAACTTATAAATATCTTTCAGTATTGGTACGCGAATCAAGATAATAACGTGAAGTGGGCGGGCAAGATGTCGGATCCGTACAGGCTGGAATGTGGAGTGAGACAGGGGGGGTTGTCATCTCCTACCATTTTTAGCCTCTACGTTAACGGTCTGATTGAGGCGCTCAGCAGGCAACATATAGGTTGTCACATAGATGGCGTATGTTTTAATAACATCAGCTACGCGGACGATATGGTGCAGCTGAGCGCCTCGGTCTGTGGACTAAGAAAGCTGATGAGGATATGCGAGGTCTATGCGGCTGATCATGGTCTGCTGTACAACAGCAAGAAGAGTCAGTGTATGGTCTTTCAGAGTGGCTCACAGAAAGTGACTGAAATGCCACCGTTATTACTAAACGGAACGCCGGTAATGAGGGTAAATCAGTTTAGATATTTAGGTCACCTAGTGACGCCCGCGCTGAAGGATGATGCTGATATTGAGCGGGAGCGGAGGGCGCTGTCGGTCAGAGCGAATATGGTAATTCGTAGGTTTGCGAGATGTTCCACTGGGGTAAAGATTACTCTCTTTCGAGCTTACTGCACCTCTTTTTACACGTGCAGCCTGTGGACTGACTACACGCAGAAGACCTACAGCGCCCTTCGAGTCCAGTTCAATAATGCGTTCAGGATGCTGTTGGGTCTCCCCCGGTTTTGCAGTGCATCTACAATGTTCGCAGAAGCGCGTGTAGATTGTTTTCACACCACTATGCGCAAACGAGCCGCCTCGATGGTGCGGCGTGTGAGAGGGAGCTCCAACAGTATGCTGGCCGCACTTGCTGACAGGCTCGACAATCCCTACATTAACTATTGTTGCAAACTGCACATTTCGCACTGTAGTTGGACTGTCTGAACATTTGTATATTGTATAATAACTGACATGATATGATATGACATGAATTAATTTAATTATAATTGAATGTATGTATTATGGAATTTTCGAATAATTAAGTAATTAATAATTGTATGAATCATATGTACCTAATCTTATAAATTTGAATAATGTGACTGACAATGTATTAATATGTGAAATGTGATGAGTCTTGTTACTTGAATAAATGATTTATAATAAATAATAGTTACCGCATCCTGCCTTATGGTAAGCAGGCGATGCTTTCCAAAATAAGAAGAGAGCGCTCCCTACTGTTGAATAAGCATGGTAACAAGCGCACCCATTCATGACGGCCTGCATAAATGCCGTTTCACGCTCCGCTTAAAAGACCCGGGACTAGGAAACACATGCGCCGGCAGGGAATTCCAAAGCCGAATGGTCTTACAGAGGAACGACTTGCCAAATCTTTTGGTACGAGTACTAATACTGTACAGTATGATGGTGGTTCATAAGACCAGCACGTGTAGTCCGGGAGAGGAAAGGAGAGGGCGGGATTAGATCAAAAAAATCTTCAAAATACTCTCCGTAGTAATTCCGGAAGAAGACACCGAGAGAAACAATGTCTCTACGCAGCTGGAGGTCCTCAAGAGGGGCTGTAACCTCAGCATCTCCACCAACGTATAACGTACACAACGTACCGCTCGCCTGTGCAGTCTACCAAGTGCATCGAGGAGGTATTTAGCGGAGCCGTCCCATAGATTGGAACAATACTCTATACTCGATCGCACCTGAGTGTCGTACAGCAAACAGCGCTGCTCGGGAGTAAAAACCGCCTTACCTTATTGAGAATACTCAACTTACGGGAGGCAGTTAAAACAACACTCTCCATGTAGCATTTTGGATTCAGTTCCTGGCCGATGTCCATGCCAAGAATGCTGAGGTTCACCAAAATGGGTAACGGAGAGTTTTGAAGAGAGGGAGGAGTAAGGAAGGGAATTGGACGAGAATGCACTAACCTGGGGTTTGCTGGCATTCAACTCGACCAGGATTTCAGATCCCCACTTAGAGACACGATCGAGAGCCAGGTTCAGTTTGGCAACCAGTTCTCACCTTTTCACCACGATATCGGCTTGCTTTGCGCAGGATGTCCCAATGAATATTTCCCAAAGACAACATGTCATTAATATGCAAAATAAATAGAGCAGGTGAGAGCACAGAACTCTAAGGCACGCCGGCATTGGCTTTGTAGAACGCGGAGGAACTACCCTTACAAAGGACACGAATTCTCCGCTCTTCTAGAAAGTCTGCAAGTAGCTGTAGTTAAGGAAGGGGACAATTGCATTAAAGAAGCATTGTTATGATCAATGAAGTTGCTAATCGCATTACAGAAGCACTAAGCTAGCAATATTTTTGATAATGAAGATGTTAAATGCATTACAAAAACATTAGACGAGCTATTTAAGTGTTCACAGTTAGAACTTAATAAACCCTACATTATTGCAAAAACATCTCTAACACCACGGTACAAATGTTTATAATACATTAAAGTTGTAATTAAACTACTTTGTCCTGTAATATAAGATTGTGAAAACATAATTTAAGTATTTTAATTTTAGTTATTTAGCCAAAGGCCAGAGAGAAGACATGTGATGAACCATTGTAGTGCCTTTTTCTATAAAGTAGTTCTATATGAATTCACAGGTATACCAATAGACATGATGTAGACTGAAATAGTGCCATTACTTGAAAGTTATTTTGTGGATCCTTGAGCAAAACAATTAAACCCATTTCAGAATTTTTGTACTACATGAGTCCGTTTGCCAAGAGTTGATAGGTTAGAGATAAAGAACTTTTTTCTTTCTGAACGTATTATCTACATAACCAAAGCGCGTGGCTTATTAAAATAATTATGATGCTGTTAACAAAAAAATGAAAGTACCTAGATATAGTTTCATTCGAGTATCTACTTCAAGGGCCTTTATTGTGATTCTATAGATTGGGCATTATTAACGTCACCAGTTTTCAGTAGCTGGTTTTAGTTATATACGTTCGTTTCCAAAATGGCCGATAAACAAATGGTTTTACTTTACGAATACAGTAAAATGAATGTATATACAGCCGTACGCATTACAATAACCACGTGTATTTGATTAAAGAGCTGTTAGCTGTACAACTGAACTCAGTTGATCATTAAAAATGCAAGAATTACATTGAATCACGATTATGCTGTTCAGCAGTACTAGACTTTTACTTACCACTTAAAAGTACTATTACACAACAAAGGGCACTAAAAACAGCTCAAATCTGTATAATGGATTTACGTGGCATTATAATAGTTCATTATTATGCTATTAAACAGCATTTAAGCATTTATCTATTATTTAAGAATGCTATTGTATATCCAAATGCACTAAAAACAGCTAATATCTGTATAGTTGCGTTTAGATTTGCAGCACTACAACTAAAGGATTTACAAAAGCATTTTGACATGCGATTATCCATCCGTTATATGTGTAAAGGATCATAATGGTTTTGAGATGCCAGTATGAGGCGTCAAGATGCTCGGTGAACTTATATAAGAGTTTATACGGACCTTAAGTTCTACATAAGTATACAATTAGTTTCTTAAAATGCTTCCTGAAAACAATTGAATGTCGAGAATGAATGAAGGTGATAATAACTATGTATGTTACATAGAACCTTCATTCATTGAAAACTGACATCGCGTCATTCGAGCATCATATGCTGAGTGGAAAAAGGTGTTATGTCCGTACATATCACCTTCTTCGATGTTACAAAAACATTTGTTATTGTTTATTTATTTTGGAAGTTGGTGATATGGGCCCATACCTCTTACATCCAGAGCCATTTTTAAACTGAACTGTACATAACACCTTTTTCAACTTTCTATTTTCCAAAATGTGCCTTAAATCGACAGTTTTAAGGTCTGTAGCCATTTTTATCGACATATAACCTTCATCTACGCAAAAAAACACCAAAATCCGAAAATGCGACATATCACCTTCATCCACTCACGTCTTCATTAAAGGTTCCCGTATATTAAAATCCTCTATGATTATGCCTAAACTTATTACTTAAGCTTACCTTTTGGCTGGTCACTCTGATTTAAGCTTCCTTTTGCCTTGGATAAGGCTGGCAACACACAATTACTAACTGTCACTCTACTCTGAGTCAAGAAACTAGAACTTGTTCGATATTTTGTTCTGTTTTCTGAAAGTATGTGGTACGAAATTCTGCCAAGTTTCTTCATTATAACAGCAGGTGTGGGATTGCCGGGATGGGCTCTCTATCACATACACAACCTCACATTAGGGAACGTAAGTAGTTAATTGAATGTAACCCTACTATTAGGTAACAACTTGGAGATCTCCGAATCTTACATCCTCTAGGAATCTGGTAGAACGACACCTCCTACACTGTAGATAAAGTAATGTTCACTGTAACCATACAGATTAAAAATAGTGAGTTCTTCAGTTAGGTACCAATGTAAACAAATATTTTTGTTTCAATTAATACACTATTTTAGTAGATTCCATAGGTACTTGACAAAGTAAACCATTTTATTATACTTTCTAATAAAGACCAATAAAGTTTCATTTCCTAATATTAATAATTCTACAGCATCATAGACGCGGCCTCTTAGACCGATGGAGCCGATCACAGTACCAGCGGGACATGAGGCTCACTGGAAACCCCTACAAAGTTAATGTATGTATAAATACAATAAAATTCCAGTCATGTGTTAGTTGTGTAAATACAGCCCTAGTTTTTAAATAAACTACACCTTGAAATCAAACACTTCATTCTTACTGCAACATAAATTATGAGGTTGTAAGACTAAAATAGTATGTTGAATTAACATTTACACTCCTAAATGCTGTCAACTGCCGTAAAGCCAGACACAATAGTAATCCAATTGTTAGTAGGTTTGCTCACAGTCAAGGGGTTAAAAAGGATTTCATTTAATGTGTTTGTAAATTGTAAATTAAGTGTAATGTTTTGATGTTTACTTAATAATATGTCATGTTTGTGAAAAAGTTGATGGCTCACTAAATTTTGTGAATTGTAATAAAATGTAAGTACTTATTCATATTATTTGTTAAAAGTGTGCCTAATCATTAACTATTGTTCCAGGGACTGGACTCTATCCCAGATAAATAAATGAAGATGCTATGAATTTAGAGAAATATTATGGCAATAGATACACAATTTAATGTACAATAAATGTTTTTTTAAGTTATGCTGTTTAAATTTTTATAAGTATCCATTAAGGCTAAGGCGCTTCTCCTGGGACACTGTTTTGTGTTTTCTAACACCTAACATCTAACAAAATACACATACATATTTTGTTAGATGTTTGATGTTAGAAAACACAAAAGTGTTGCAGTAGACCCGGCTTAAGTTATACAATGTTATAAACCAAAAAACAATTTTCTTTTACATGTAATTATAACCAAATAAAGAAGGTGTTTTGCTGTTTTTTTTATGTTTAATGGCGCGCACGATTTGTGGTTTAGCCAAGGCAAAGTAAAAGGTTGCTATGTGTTCAATACAACATTATTGGTACTTACAACGGGTGTTATTTTAAACGCCTGTTCCCCAGTCAGATCGGGAAACATTACAGGCGTGAACCCCGCGAAAACCAGTCACGTTCACGCCCACAGACTACATAGGGATACTATACTATGCATATCAGACGACAATCTTCCATAGATTATTTTTCACTTATTTGGAAATGTCAATACTGAAATGATGAAAATAATAAAAATAATCAATAATTTACAATTGTTTTTTTTTTAAGCAAAAGAACCGTTCTAGTTTTTATAGTTATCATGCAATGGTTACTTAAATATTCAGTTTTGTTTTTTATTTTTACTGTTTATGCTCTAAGGTATATATACCTATACTATATTATTAGTCCTATTTGTTTCAGGTTTATGCTTTAGAGAAATAAAACAAACTTTTATTTATTAAATGATTTATTTTATTTCTTTTTATATTTTAACAAAGCTTTGGCCTGCAATTTCAGTAGATTACCGTTTGCTAATCTAGAAATATCGGTAAACATTAGAATTTTATTAATTGTGTTACACCCAATTAAATACTTATTTGCAATACTAACGAGATTGTAATAAAAAAATTGATTAGGCTTTCTCTGTGGGCAAGACAATCTATAAACTCTAATGGGTATTTGGAAAGAATAATTTGTTTTAGGTTTTCAGTTATTTTTTTTATGTGACCATTTTCTTCTAATTCCATTCGTTAGTTTGTGTACCTACGCCTGGCGTACTCACCATGGAATCCTGTTATTTCAAGAATGCCAAAAAACTGTACCCAAATAGTGCCCAAAGAAAATAAATAGTACCCATATGGTTCAAAAGTTATAGACAGTTTGGTGAGTACGCTAGGCGTAGGTTACGCCTAGCGTTCTCACCTCTCAGTTTGGGAAATCTGAGCAAGCTACAACTTTAATTAGTAAGTATGTCAAAAAACTGTACCCAAATAGTACCAAATAGTGCCCAAAGGAAATAAATAGTACCTTTATAGTTAAAAAGTTATAGACATAGTTTGGTGAGTACGCTAGGCGTAGGTTCTACGCCTACGCCTAGCGTACTCACCTCGTTGCGCGAAAACAGAACCAGGAATAGCTCTCATTTCTATCTCAATAAAAAGTAAGTACCGAAAATAGTACCCTCTAAGAGTGTAATTGTTATTTGACTTTTACACTAGAAAGTCATTAACCTACTACATAATACTTATTATTACTTTTAGTTTTGTTGAAATGAATAGGTTAGGTAGTTTAATATCAGTTATCTATTTGATTATAATTATTTTTCTTATAAATAAGATCCATGTTTTCCAAAATATTGACTATCGTATTTTTGCCGGATTTCATAAAGTAAAATTTGGTCCGAGAAAAGCACCTTCTATTTAAGGAACTATTTGCCATAAGTCTGAAAATGAAAGCTCAATATTGTGCGAGAACAATCTGTTACTTTTGTTGATCATAGTGCAACTTATCGACGCGCGACAGCGATGCATCTTAGTATGAACAAGTTACAATAGATGGCGCTTATCACACTTCTTACTTTAATTACTTACAAACTGACCTGTATTGTGAAAGTGCTAAAGATCAATATTGCAATTCACAACAATTTGCTTGTCGCCGCGGTGGGAACGCATAGCTTTCTGGAACCGATTTTTTTAGTCGTTTACATTAGCGATGGGCGATTGTTACTAAAAAACCATGTATTCGATTGTCGATTCATTCGTCATAACTAAGAAACAATCGAATAAAAATTGACAATCAATTGTTACTAAAAATATTCGAATGAATCGATACAATGGGCGATTTTCCGAGATCAAAAAAAAAAAGAAATTGGTTCGTAAATGACTTCATAGATGGCGCTTAGCATAGATTAGTATGGCGCTTAGTAAAAGGCGGGTTCATGAAGAGCACGTGTATGGCTGCGTAATATTTATTCTATTCCAAAATAGAAATAGGTTCTGGATGTCCTGAATATAAATAGGTAAGTAAATACTATTTTTTTATTCTTTTGGTAGACAAGTAAAAGTGTAGAATTTATTACAGCCCATAAGTAGCCCAGCTTGCATAAAACGACATCTATCGAGTGTTTTTGAACTAATTTTTACTTTTTAATTTGGGCTGTCAGAAAATCGCCCATTGTACTTGTATCTCTATCATGTGTTCGATTGTCGATTCATTCATCCTTACCTAAAAAAATCGAAAAAAATTGATGATCGATTGTTACTAAAAAATATTCGAATGAATATTTATTCGAATTTAGATAAGTAGATAAACTAATAAGACTACAAGTTACATTTCAACGATTTTCGAAGCTAATTTTCTCCGAAATCATACCTACCATTCACTAAGTTTGTAGTTGTAGGTAGGTATATGCAATTTGTACGTGTGTGTGGTCATAATATAAGTAATCCTATACCGACGCGCGTGACTTCGTTAACGATCGATTGATGTAGAATAAGATATTTTTTATTTAAACATTTATTTTGTTCAAACCTGTAAAGTATGTAAAACGGGGAACAATAAAACAAGACGGCCATTAACACACTGACGTTTAATACCACAAAGAACACTCATCAACATACAACGGGCAAGGAGGATGTATGCATACATAACACACCTCCCTCAATAGTTATGACATTACATGACATCATCAGAAGAATTGACTATAGTCCACCCTGGGTCGCCTTCTTGTAACCACTCCTTGTTGACTTGTGAGTTGTTCATTTACTGCTTCTTCTGTGGCATCTGACGATACCGGACTTGGCACCCGGCGCTGTACGGACACGTGACTTGGTGAGGACGAACGCTGGCTCTCAACTTATCACTTCTCTCTCCATCGCCGCTGTCGTTAACTCTGTCACAGGTGACTTCCGCGGCCAAAGAGTCATTCAACGACGGTGCAGGCAGTGATGATGAACATGGCAGTGGTGGCGTTGCTGTGGTTAAAGGCGGCCCAACCCGTATCTCAAGATCATCATCCCAGGCCTTCGTTGCATTAGTTTTATGACTACAAATAATTAATTGATTACTATGTTTTTTTAATTCATTTAACGATAAACAGTCTCTAATAATGAACACATTTTTGCCAATTTGCTTAACAATTACACCGTTACCCCATACAAATTTATTATTATTACTGCAGTGTCTTTTAAACATAATTATTTGACCAGGTAAAAAGTTTCTTTTTTTCCCCCCTTTTCTTTTAGCTTGCATACACTGGTTGGATTTAACTATTTTAGCCAAAGAGGTAGTCGAAGACGATGACAACGGAAATGGATTTAATAAATCTAACCGCGACCGTAACCTGTGACCGTACACTAATTGAGCCGGCGACGTTCCTGTAGTCACATGAACCGAGTTGCGATAGTCGAACATATACTTAAACAATTTTAGTTTATTTTCTTTAGCGTTCGTACTACCCATAAGGCACGGCTTAATTCCTTTCTTAACAATCTTAACATACGATTCAGCCTGGCCGTTACTCGCCGGATGGTAAGCCGGCGACGTCACATGCGATATGTGATTTAGACTACAAAAATGTCTGAATTCTTGCGAACAAAAATAAGTGCCATTATCCGTTACGAGCGTATGAGGTAACCCGAACCTCGACATAAACTCGTACATTTTCTCAATGACAGCAACACTAGCCGTATTATTCATGTCATATATTTCGACCTCAGAAAAAGGAATTTCGACCCACTTAGAGTACGCGTCTACAATAACAAGAAACATGCGGCCGTTTATCGGGCCGAGGAAGTCTAAATGTACACGGTAGAAAGGGTGCGGAGGATACTTCCACGGCACCACTGGCGCGCGCGGTGGTGACGGCCGCAGCTGCGCACATATCTCGCATGCCAATATCATGCGCTCCAGGGCATCGTCTATTCCTGGGAACCAAAATCTCGACCGAGCTTCGGCTTTAGTTTTTACAATACCCAGGTGTGACGAGTGCAACTCTGACATAATTCTATGGCGCAAAACTTCCGGAATCACCACTTTATGCCCTCTCATTACGCAACCGTTTTCGTAAGCCAGTTGCAACCTACATTGATGGAAAGGTTTAATAGCGATGTCAATGACCTTACGGGGCCAACCTTTTGAAATGTAGTTAATAACTTTCCTTAATACCCCATCGCTTATCGTAGCATCCCGTAGTTTATCGATTGTGATCGGCATCGCACCTTGCACTACGATGTGTCATTCGGACACATAAGCGGCACGATCGTCATCGTGACGCGGTGGCGCGCGCCCCCCCAGCTCCAGCGCCGCCGCGCTCGCCGCCGGCAGACTCGCCCGAGACAGATAATCCGCACTATTGTTCGCACTTTTAACGTATTCGATTACATAATTATAACCGCTTAAAAATATTGCGTATCTTTGTAATATGTTAGCGGACACTTCTGGAATTCCACGGTGGGGACCAAATATAGATAGCAGCGGTTTATGGTCTGTTCTCAAAACAAAAGGCGTTGATCTTCCCTATAAATATTGGTAGAACCGACGGACTCCGAATATTATTGCTGTCGCTTCTTTTTGTATTTGAGAATACTTTTTTTCAGCTGCGTTGAGCGTACGTGAAGCAAATGATATTGGTTTTTCGTATCCGTCTATATTAATTTGAGACAGTATAGCACCTAAACCGCTCGATGACGCATCTACAGTCAAAATAATATTTGCATTAGGATTAAAATGTGCCAATATCTGGTCTGAAGCTAACATTTTCCGAATTTTCTCAAACGTCTCTTTTTTTAAACTAGACCAACGCCATTTCGTTTGTTTTTTTAACAGGTCATATAAAGGACTGAGGATGGTTGACGCTCCCGGTACAAAACCCCTATAATAATTTATTAACCCTTAAAAAAGATTGCAATTGACTTACATTCGTCGGTACCGGAGCCTTTAAATTCGATTTTATTTAGTAACAATCGCCCATCGCTAGTTTACATTGCCTTGCCACCGCAACCGCAAAGGTTTACGAATAGTTAATTTCTGAAACAATTAATGAAAAAACTTGTGAATTTTGTTTCATTGTGATGTGAGTGATCTTTAAATGAGTAAGTACCTATGTATATTTCATCTGTAATTGCATTTTATGTTCATGTCGATTTGCAGTTGATCTTTCATTAGCTAGGTAGGTACCTACTCAGTTTGAATATATTATATCGCGTGTAAAAAGAAGCTTAACGAAGCCGCAAGCTACGTGTTCTCCTAATCAATACAATCAACGTTTGTTCTGACACAACACCTGGGAAATGTTCAGTTTCTGAGATATTGACGTTCAAAGTTAAAAAAAAATGTCCACGTTTTTTACATAACTCAGTTTAGAATGTAATTACTAAACTTTCGTCTAAAGAAACTATGTCTTAATTTTGGATATTTCTTAGCTAACGAGCCTTTTTAAATCACTGACCGCATTGTACATTGAACGCGAACTCCACACACACGCGCTCTCGTCACCAGTGTTTGATAGCACGCGAGTTCAATGACCGTCGGTCCGGGGCGGGAAGAGCGGGGCGAGGCCAGCTGATCACTCGAACGAACGTAGTGATATTGACATTTCTATCGTTAGGGTTTTTAATGTTAAGTGTGATTTAAATACTTTACTGACAAAACGCAGCAGTACCTAGGTCTACGATTTATAAAATAAATTTAAAACGATAAAGGAAAATTATTGCACAAGAAAAATGACGGATCTCCAACTTGGCTCAGGTGGAACTAGAACCCACGTCCCTCGTAATCCGGACGAGTGCTCTGACCGCTAAGCCACTGAGATCGCAATACTAATTTAAACATAACAAACACAAAACATAACTAATTAAAACGATAATTTTATTTGCAAAAACTACAACACGTCTATCGTTCGGTTATCTACCATCCTACCAACCAGGACAGCTCTTGTTATGCTGGATTTACACGGAGCCAATACTTGAGACAATAAACTAAGCCATTCCAATTTTGGCATCGTGTAAAGTCCACTACATTGGATTGTCCTCAAGCCGTTTTTGCTTAGCATTAGCATTGGCTTATTGGACTGGCATATTGGATTGTCTCAAGTATTGGCTCCGTGTAAATCCAGCATAACAAGAGCTGTCCTGGTTGGTAGGATGGTAGATAACCGAACGATAGACGTGTTGTAGTTTTTGCAAATAAAATTATCGTTTTAATTAGTTATGTTTTGTGTTTGTTATGTTTAAATTAGTATTGCGATCTCGGTGGCTTAGCGGTCAGAGCACTCGTCCGGATTACGAGGGACGTGGGTTCTAGTTCCACCTGCATTCAAATCCAGCATTACTATTAGTCGGTTCGTAGGTAACATCAACAATTCATAATTATTGACGTGACAACGTCTTATAAATTGGTTTGCCGGGTGACACTTCAAGAAACTGCGTTACGCTCCGCTCACGTTATGCGCTCACAATGAGAGCGAGTGAGAGGCACGCGTCCCTTCCACTCGGGCATGGTTAGCCCGCCTAAGAGCGAGAGAGACAGACATAAAAAGTGAAAGGCACGCGTCCCTTCCATATAATTCTTTGTATAAATAAATGTTTTAAATTGTTACTATTATTTCATCTTTCTTCCTACTATACGAATGAATATTCACATTAAAATTATTTTACCACTCAAAGTCGTTGTCACGTAAAACTTTCGCCCGTATACCGACTTTACAGGCAACCAATATTTTATTTTATTTTCTTTTCTTATTCCCTATACGCCTACACAGAAATAGCTCAGATAATAATAACGAAAAGATTAAATGCAGTTATGCAGAGCTTCATAAGCATTTAGTATAAAATACTTCCACCCTACCCAATTTACTCTAAATCAATCCAGTTTTAAAGCTACATTTAAAATAAACGTAACTTTTCATTTTCATACAAATAACAGTATCCCAAGCGCCTGCCTAAAATAATTCGGCAGTTTCGTCTAATAGCAACATCAGACAGCGCACTCGTAGAATCGAACACATTTTCTCAATGGTAGCACAGGACTTCCCGAGCGCGCGCCGCCGCGCCGCGAGTGGCCAGAAAAGGAAACTTTTTTGTGCGAATCGCATGCGCTGATTGGTCAGAGGCCCGGAGGTATTAAAAGGATCACGGTTTTTTCCTTAGTTCGGTTTCGTACGTTATCGAATGCGTAATTAATTACACCTAGAAGTAAATTTTCTCGTTTTCTCGTTTCGTTTGGTTTAGTTGTATATCCAACTGTTTAGTGCTGTTAAGTGAGTGTTTCTGGAGTGCTTGTTGTGCTGTATTTTTATTAGTGTCGAAGATTTAAGATGCCGTTTCATGCATACAGTACACGCGAGTACGTCAACATGGTGTACTGTTACGGTATGGCTCATGGAAATGCCTCCGAGGCCTTGAGGCTGTATGGGATTGAACACCCTAATAGCCCTCAGCCTCGTGATCCTCGAGTGTTCACTCGTGCGGTGCAGCGATTATTGGACAACCAGCCTATCGCTCCCATTTTAGGGGGGGGCGGGGCGCAAATAAGTACTGCAGCCGAAGAAGCCGTTTTGGCGGTGATGCGCCAGAATCCTCGTTTGGGTACGCGGACAGCAGCAAAAGTATTACGGAGTCAGCGAGGACATCGCGCTCGCCATATGGTATCCCACTCCACGGTCCATAAAATTTTAAAAAGAAATAGGCAACGACCTTATAAGAGACACAAGGTGCAAGCCCTTGTTCCAGGCGATACACAGCGCCGTATGGATTACTGTAGATGGCTCCTGCGGCAAAACAGAAATTTTGTAAAAAATATTATTTACACCGATGAGAGTACCTTCACAAATAATGGGATGTGGAACAGAAGGAACTCACATTATTGGGCATCAAGCAATCCTTACCAAACCCAAGAAACGGGGTTCCAGACGCGGTGGAAGCATAATGTTTGGGCAGGTATACTTGGTAATCAGATTCTCGGACCCGTTTTCTTGCCGCACAGGATGGATGGAGCTGCCTATCTCGCCCACATTAATGGGTTTTTACAAAATTTTATGGACGACATACCGTTGTCTCAACTGCGAGACACGTGGTACCAGCACGATGGCGCTCCCCCCCACATTGTGAGACCAGTACGCGAGCGGCTGACGCAATTGTTTGGTGATGTTGAGGTTTTTGTGTTTTAAGCACCGCCGCCATAGTTCCCACTCCCTCCCGTCAGTGATCAATGGTATTTCGTATTTCTCTCCGCGCCGGCCGTCCGCGTGTTTGTGTAGTGTGCGCCATTCAACTCACAACACACACACACGCTTAATTTGCTGCGCTTTACATTGCGTGCATCAGAAAAAGATTATTTTTTGACTTGTAAAAATGAAAGTCGTTTCCCCGCAACGATATTTGGGGATTATACTCTTTATAAGCAACAGAATGCGTAAGTTTCGGCTTCGTTAAGGTTCTTTTTACACCCTGTATATACTTACCTACAGAAATACGTTATTGTTTTTTATTAATCGTAGAATAACAAATTAAATCGTATTCTTAGTTTTCTGGACTGTATAAGTGTTTAACTGTGTCGCGTACTTACCGGTGAAAGAATACTACCACCCCCTCTTCCCTTGGGTGTCGTAATAGGCGACTAACAGACTAAAGACTGCACATACATCTAACAGCTTAGAACGGCTATGGGCTCACCACCTGTCACGCTGAGCACATGTGCAGTCGCTATTTATGTAGGTATGTATCTATATTAATAAAAATCAATTGCCAAAATGTTTGTACGTGCATCACTTCAGAACGGCTGCAGCAATTTGGCTAATTCTTTTTTGTTGTATTTGTAATTGTCGGGACAAAGTTTGTATAAAACGAACATTTTTGAAAATTCGTTTCGGGGTAAGGGGTTCACGCGGACAAAGTCGCGGGCGGGCGGTCATTCACGATCAACAAATAATAAATAAGCAATGCTTGATACTTAATTAATATAAGTTGAAGTGGGTCTCATTCACCCTCGACTACAAATTTTGTGATTTATAACAGTTATCACTAGATTTATAGTCGAAGTAAGAATCCCCGCTAAAAACCAGCCTTCATATAAAAAAATCCGCATCCAAATCTAGGATATTTAAGAGCTACGGTGCCAAAGACAGACACACCATCTCAGGACCCCCCTTTTTTAGCCACCCTTGGTTTACTGTTATTAAATATGTACCTATTTTATTTTAGGCCGTCGTCTATTAGTGAACTCCATAGTTATTCCAATCTCAATTCCTTTGGTAATAAAAATAATATCTTACCATTCACTGTGCTCGACTGTACCACACGTAATTTTTGTCTGTAGAAGTTTGCTATCAAATTTAATGACTTTCTAGTGTATAAGTCAAATAACAATTACACTCTTAGAGGGTACTATTTCCGGTACTATTTATTGAGATAGAAATGAGAGCCATTGCTGGTTTTGATTTCGCGCAACGAGGTGAGTAGAACCTACGCCTAGCGTACTCACCAAACTATGTCTATAACTTTTGAACCATAAGGGTACTATTTATTTCCTTTGGGCACTATTTGGTACTATTTGTGTACAGTTTTTTGGCATTCTTGAAATAACAGAATTCCATGGTGAGTACGCCAGGCGTAGGTACACGTTAGTTTTACAATATCTCCATAAGCCCTCACGAGCTTTTCAGAAGGGTATGTAAGTTTGTAGGTCATAATTTTTATTTATTTTCATTAATATTTATTTATTAATTAGATTTTTACATTTTTGTTTAACTAACAGGTAAACTGACTTATTGAACAGACTCCAATTATATTTTAATAAGAAAAAGAATACCTACTTGTGTTTAATTTCATTTAAAAACCGATATTGTCATAAATTTTTCGTTTAATTGTTTAATAAAGAAACATTTAGAATGTTCTAACACTTTATGTTTCATGAGAAACTTTAGCTACTTCTAGCACCTTTTTGCAATCAAAGCAAAAAATCGAGCAATCTAGCTACTTTTTGCAATACGTCTAGCTGCTAGCTGGAGGTAAGAGTTGGCAACACTGCTTGTCTATGTCTTTGTCTTTCTTGTTATTGTTGTGTTGTTGTGTGTGGTGATTGATTGTAGTAAGAATATGTAATCTTTGAGTTATAGAGTTACTTATTGTCTCATCTCAACTAAAAACTTGTAAACACAAACAACAAAGTAGCGATGGGCGATTGTTACTAAAAAAACAATCGAATGAATCGACAATTGTACTACCATGTATTCGATTGTCGATTCATTCGTCCTAACTTAGAAACAATCGAATAAAAATTGACGATCAATTGTTACTAAAAATATTCGAATGAATAGATACAATTGTACTAGTATCTCTATCCTGTGTTCGATTGTCGATTCATTCGTCCTTACCAAAAAAAAATCGAGTAAAAATTGATGATCGATTGTTACTAAAAAATATTCGAATGAATATTTATTCGAATTTAGTTAAGTAGATAAATTAATAAGACTACAAGTTACATTTCAACGATTTTCGAAGCTAATTTTCTCCGAAATCATACTTACCATTCACTAAGTTTGTAGTTGTAGGCAGGTATATGCAATTTGTACGTGTGTGTGGTCTTAATATAAGTAATCCTATACCGACGCGCGTGACTTCGTTAACGATCGATTTATGTAGAATAAGATATTTTTTATTTAAACATTTATTTTGATTAAACCTTATTCAGGAAAACTTTCCCGAGAAGTATTTAGAATAAACTACTTTATTTCGTATTTCATAGACCTACCTAGTAGGTAACCTAACTCTAGGAACATTCGCGCAGTTTACCTAATAACAATATTGAATAATAACGATTTTTATTCGAACACAATTAACTTTCGATTGTTTTTATAACAACTGCGTTATTATTACTAATAATCAACTAGTAATGATTTTTATTCGAACATTTTCGATTGTCGATTGTAACAATCGCGTAGTTACTAACAATCACTCAGCGATTAAATAAGTAGTAACGATTTTCATTCGTACACAATCGACTGTCGATTGTTTTTATAAAGTCGGGTCCGCTGCGCCAGATTTTGAACAAAACATTGTTCGAAAACATAAATTACTCAATGGGCCACATTATTACTCAATGGGCCACGCCCCTTATTTATGTTTTCGAACAATGTTCTGTTCAAAAATCTGGCGCAGCAGACCCGCCTTAACAATTGCGCAATTACTAATAATCGACTAGTTATGATTTTCATTCGAATAATTTCGATTGTTTTAACAATCGAATAATGCGATTTTATTTAGTAACAATCGCCCATCGCTACCTACAACCCTACAACAAAACAAAGTAGTAGTTTTGTTTTCTGTGCATAAGATTGTGAAGCGCAAAAGCGAAGAACATTACATGATTATGCGAAACTATCTCTAAAAAGAAATTCGAAGCAGCTATTCAAAATAAACTTTATGACCAATACGCATAGCAAGTGAGTCTACAATAAGTATAACCGTGATTGTGCAGAAAAATGGGCGAGAGATTGTACCTCAATGGGCGAGAGTAATCTAATAATATCAATACTTCAAATTTTAGTAATGTATTTAACTCCCAACTTTTTCCTAAAATATAATACATTTAAGTCATGGACACTTGCTCTATAGACATCACTGTCGAATTTCTTGCGGTTGCATTCCATAGTATTTTGTATTATTCCTCTGTCTATCCAGAATGCGTATTTGAAAAGAGGCGGAAGTATAATATTGTGGTTTACAGTTGTATTCATCCTGAAGTAAGCCAGTACATAAATCTCTGTATAAAGAATGTTAAAGAGTGTCTAAAGAATGGACAACTAAGTCGTGTTGTATTTGCTGTGACAAATAACACCTACGAGCCACTGGTAAACTTTATTTTTAATATTTATGAGAATGCTTACTATGAAGAAACTCATGATGCTTACTTAATTCAAGTAGAGCAGAATCTAAGATCATTTTTCCTGCATTTGTCATCAATTACTGATAAGTTTAAAAGTTTACCTGAAGACAGTAGTTTTAGTGTGTTTATTCATACTAATGAATCCACAGCAGTGACTATAGCAACTATTCCTGATTTAGAAGACTTTCCCCTAGTTGAAATCACTGAGAGTACTAAGGAATCCGAAAGTATAATTCCATTAAGAAATTTTCCACTGCGAGGTTATTGTATAGAAAGCTATGTAGAATTATAAAAAAAATTCTTGTAAATTAGAAATAAAATGTTACATATTAAATAATAAAAGCATTTTTTTATTTAGATGTAATTTGATTTGATTGTATGAGTAATCACAATCATTAACTTCAACAGCTGTGTGATAATTATATAATCTGTAGTTATAACTTCTATTTATTTTTTATAAATAAATAAAATTTGTTTATGCTCACACCAATAATCTAGACCAAGATAGTATTCTCTTGAAACTCATTGATATGGTAAGATAACAGATAAATATACATAAACATAGAAAAAACACCCAGACCCAAAATCAATTTAGAAAAAGTTTTTTCTCTATTGACCCAACCGGGAATTGAAACTGGCACCTCAGAGATGGTGCGAGACCTGGCGTGCTAACCACTCGACCACAGAGGTCGTTTAACAGTATAACACTATACAAACTTTGTACTCTACTTCTGTGAGAAACTAACTATAGTCGGCTATTAGCAATATAATGAATACTTACTACCCATGCTATGAAATACGTATAATAATTATATGTATTTCATAGTACCTATAGTAAATGTAATGTAAATATATTGTACTTATTAGTGACTTCTCATCAATGAAACTGACAATATCAAGTGTACATAGCTAATGTAAAAACCTTCAAACAACTAATGGTTTAAAATGAAATGATTGGATTGATTTACAGATTTTTTATAGAGCCGTGTTGCATAGCGGCTCTTTACAAGAATACTACCACCCCTCTCTTCCCTTAGGAGTCGTAAAAGGCACCTAACAGACTAACATCCATCAGCATAGAGCGGCAGTGGGCTCACCACCTGTCACGCTAAGCGTAATTGTGCAGTAGCTATTTGGTGAAAAGTGGACTATGGCTGGAGGACTGCTTTTGCGGTCTTCATTGCTCTCTGACAAACCCTTCGGGGTTAAAATGAGATTATAATATAGGTATGTAAACGAATTTTTAAGAAATAAATGACATTTCTTTTTTAGGTTTAATATTAGACTATAAACAGTCGGGGAAGTACACGGTCGAACAATTTTTTTGCGAAATTCGCTTGCGCTCGGTTTCGAACTTCCGACGCGTACGTACAGTAGCGTGCGCGTAGGTAGGTAGTGACCAAGCGAATATCGCCCTAAAATGGTCGGCGGAACTAGCTCGACTGTACATGGGAACAACATTATAACCAAATTGTCTAGTAAAATAAATTCTTATGCCTCTGCTAACTGGGGAAAACTACAAGAAAATAAACAGCACTTCAAGCATATTAAAATCATGTTGGTTCTTTTTTAAGATATCGATACCTACTTAAAATGTCAAAGGTCTTAAAGGAGATTTTGGCGAAAATGAGTTATTAATGCAGCCTTCTCTTTTTAGGTACTATCAATTGGTATAATTAAGGTTCACCTATGTAATTTATTGAGCGATATATGTCAGGTTGAAAATATGCGATTTTATGTATTAAACACTAAGTTCTGTAGAGTAAGTAAACTTAAAAGTTCTTTCCCATAATGTATGCTTTCTTAAAGGTCACTTAAAATTTTAAACGGTCTGTTTCAATTCAGTCCGAAAAATTACAAAGAATGACCTTTACACCGAATTGATAGTTTGAAAAATCACAAAGCTATGTTAATTTTTCTATACATTTCGTTTTCTTGTTCTCCTGAAAAGTTATGATTTGTCCTTTAAGACCTTTGACTTTTAGGTATCGATATGGCATAGTATTATGGGGAAATTCATGTCATATAAATAGGGTTTTATTGCCTAAAAGTCATGCATTTATTAATAATTAGGACATTTCTGCAACATTGTACAGATAAAGTAATTAAATAATTTACTTTGTACCTACTCTTTTAGAACTGATAAGGTAGTTTTGTCTTGTTATCCTATTACAAGTTCATATACTTAAGTAATAAGTACATTATAACAACTTTGTCTCAGACGGCGTGACTGCTTACTCAAAATATTCCTCTTAGTAGGTATTCTTAAATACCATCCAAATTATTCAATTTAACTGTAAGACAGCGGAGTCGTGAGTATACTTCGTCCCAGTCTATATACGCCCCAATAAGTTTCCTCACATTTTTGTTGCTATCGCTATAAGCATTGCGACCATGTAACATCCTTATATTGTCAAAGACAAGTATATTTCCCTCTTTAGTCTTAAAATTAGCAGCAAACTGTTTACTCAACTTAAGAAACAATCCATGAGCTTCGTACCAAGCCATCACTTTTTCAGATGGTTCAGGAAAGTAGCTGCCTCTCTGGGGTATTGAAAAATTGATCCTGATTATTTCTCCATGTTTGTCCAGACAAATCACAGGTGCTCTATACAGCTTGAAGAACTCATTCCCATGTTCAACGCCGATATCGCTCCATTCTACTTCTACTTCTGTTAGGAGTTTGTACGCGTCCGGATTGTTTTCTTTCATGTATTCTGCAACGTAGTGGCTATCTGATAGCAAATTGTCGCCACCATTGCTTTCTGTCTGGACTAGGCAATGTAGTAAGTTGGTTCCGGGGCAGTATTCATAATAAGGCAAATCGACGTGCATTTGCAAGTCGGTCGATAGGTAAGCTACGTTGCTAGTGTTCGGAACATTTTGCACTACAAATTTAGCTCCGTAGTGTGTCCTTTTCGGGAAGCCAACCTTCTTCACAATAGCATCGAGTGCCGTTTCAGATTTCGGTGTGTTCTGAATTAATGCTACTCCGTAAACAGATAAATTGTAAAGCCAATCGTACAATGCTTTATCTGAATTTAGGACATCATCATACTCGAATTTTGCAAATATATCTTTGAAATTGTCCTTATTCCAAGTTTTCTTCGCGGGCTTGTAAATAGTTTCGTTGTATTTGAGTCGATTGTGATGCGTGAAGCTCCTGAACTTGAGCCAGCTCAGTGTGTACAGCGACGCGTGGCCGTCCGACCACGTTACTTCAATAGAATCTTTACTCTGCACCACTTCTTTGGGTTTAACTTTAAGGTCGAATTTGCTCCAGTCAAAGATCCTGCTCTTAGCTGATGAGTGGAAGCACTGTTCGCACTGGCAGTTGTCGCGCAGCCACACATGCGGAAACTTCAAACTTTCACCGGATATTTCTATTTTCAAACTGTCGTGCACTAATCTCGTTTGTGGAACATTTTGGATATTTCTCAATTGACCTTTGAACACTCGCTTCACTACATGCATGGTTGACGCACACGAGACTGAAGTAGTTACTGAGGGCGCGAGCATTGATACATTGGTTTTATAACTTTATCAATGAAACTGGGCCTACCCAGAGTTCAGATAACTAGTGATAAAAGTTAGTTTGTCATTTAAATTTAAATGATAATAAGATGCTATTTAGGTACGGACAAAAGTTCATTAGAGGTATCAGTCTTTACGTAGTGTACTTACGTATAAAAATTCATACGGTTATCATTGTCATTCAGTACAATGCGACAGATAGTATTTACATAGATAGCAAAGTTAATAGCAAGCTCTTGACCTCTCACTCCAAAACGTAGACTTTGTTCTAAAATGACACTGCCCCATCTACCTTTTTATAAACAAATGGAATGGTCAGGTTTAACCGTGGGTTCCACTAAGTCCACAGCCGCAAAGTAGGTACAACAAAGAAGAACCTACCTATTATTTTATTACGTTATCTTTTGCTCCAAGCTGTACTATTTCTACACAGGTAGGTATCAATAATTTGAAAACATGCTCAAACAAACTATATTCTTTACTATTCTGTCTATGTATCTAAACAACAAAAATAGTCTTTGAATAACATTAACTAATTAGTTTAGCTACTAAAAGTGATTGGCATAAGTTCGAATCTTGTTTGGAACCGACCATCCCACGGCTGGGCACTGGCGTCCCACATCACGATAGCACGGGGGGAGATCTTGAGCTCCTCCGTGCTTCGGAAGGCACGTTAAGCCGTCCCCGGCATTGCCATGAGCTGGCAGCGCTGCAGCCGCCCGAACCCACCAACCCGCATTGGGCCAGCGTGGTGGATTATATAAGACCCAATCTCCCCTTGAGCGATGTATGTTACAAGCTATTTATGGTTTGGATTTACTGTTCGAAAGATTTTAATAAAATTTTCATGGAAGTACTGCCCATATTAACGACTTCTTTTTAATGTAAGTATGAAGTTGTTGTTATCAATGCTGTCGTCAGTTATGAATTTTTGTAATAATGCTGCGCAGCATAACCCTACACTATAAACGCCTCAGAAATATTTCTTATCAAAGAACTAAACACAAATGTTAAATATTTGATTTGAGATAATGTTATGTACTATCAACAAAATCTGCCGTATACCACCTTAAGGGCTATTTTCATTTGCATTTGTCAAATCTATGGTACCGGCTTGCTCAAACTTGCCTTTACTGTCGTACTCAAAAATCATAAAAATGTGAATACAGTCAAGATGTTAAAAAAGAGTTGTTTTGTTTGTCGTTAATGAAAACAAAAGGCAGACGGCCACCATCCATACCCCTATCTGCCTTTTGTTTACATTTTTATGCAACAATTTCTTTCTTTTAAATAAAGGTTTTTCGTCATTGGTCAATGTTAAACAATGGGCGGGACGAACTATGGTCATCTCGAGCAAGCAAAAATCTTTTGAAAATGGTACTGCATCGGATTTGTTGATAGTACAAATGAAATGTTGATAGCTTTAGGAAAAACGATATGTCATAAATTGAAAGACATCATAATTCCCATATGAAGTAACTTTAATACAATATAAATATGTAACGCAATAACATATTATACCTACCTAATATGTATCCGTAAAAAGTAAAGTAAAACGGTAACTGCGGCTTATTTATCAATTTATGATCATTGAGTATTATAATTATTTTATTCACTCCATGTTTATAACACAGCTAGTTCATTAACAAAAATAAGTTACCATTACTGTGACTAACATAAACTCTTGTTTATAACAAGAATTTTACAATTTATGTAAGTAATAAAAACAAGTGACATAAAGCAATTCAATTATAATTATTATACTTAAATTCCTAACTTTATTCATTGAAATTATACAATACTAAATTAACAACATTTAGATAATAGTATTTTGTTCACTTGAATAAAGTAACATATCTAAGTACATGCATGAAAACTTATTCGAATAATAGATAAATAAGTATAATATAGTGCGCATGCATTAGGCGATCGCTACATTAAGAAGAAAATGATTACTGCAAATGTTTAACTTCATTGAACTTTTATTTTGTTCAAAATATTAAAAAACGTAATTATTCCAAATTATAAAAAAAAATCATCTCATCACCAAACTAAAATAAGATGCGTAAGATAACATTTATTTTTGCTGCATAAACTAAGTTAAATTCAGTTCAGTTGTCTCAAACGTTTTTTTAAATGGTATTACTAATTCTGTGTAGGTATATCCTAGAAGTCTTTGATATGCTGGAACGTGAATCCACGTCGCCAAACAATATAATTTCAATGTGGTTTTATTACAGCCTACGGGTATATAGGTAATAAGTTTATAAGTAATGTCACGAGTCTATATATTTTATGTCTCAAAGATGAGCCTCTGATTGCTAGTTAAGAAAAAAATGAAGAAGTACACCGGCCCGCCAACCTATCCAAAATTTACAAATTTCTCCATTCGATATAATATAGATCCTTCTCCCTAGATACAAAGTTCAAAGTTTCTTGAAGTAGTTTAACATTTTATCTTAGGTTGAATTGCTGGCTGTCTACCTGTAAGGCTTATAAAAAGAAACAAGCGTTCAACAAGCATGATGTTTTGTTGTAGTTTCCTTGCGAGCCGCCACTTTAGCTAGTGAGCGTGACCTGGATCCTGTGGTAGGCGTTGCTGAGGATGCCGCGGATGTTCCAGATGTCGTGGAACCGCTCCGGCTGCGTGTTGAAGTTGCTGTCCGTCGCCTTCACCCACAGCTCCACCTGGTGGAATTATCACAATATTAACATGAGGAGGAGCTGTGGTGGAGGTTTATTATTAAAATAATACTACCAACCCATGGTCTTCTCTTAAGTGTCGCGACTAACGGACTTTGGAGTGCACACACAAAGCCAAAGCTATCTTAGGGAACTTTTGTCAGCCGTCCCTACCACCATTGCACAAGACCGATGACTGCCTGGCCTATACTGCAAAGGAGAAAGCCGATCTCTTGGGCTCTCTTTTCGCATCAAACTCGACCTTGGACGATGGGGAAAACTCTCCACCAGCCATACCGCAGTGCGCTTGTACAATGCCAAACGTTCAGTTCCTGCAAAGGTCAGTTCGTAAGGCTCTTTTTTCCCTTGATATCCATAAGTCGAGTGGGCCTGATGCAGTTCCACCCATTGTGCTTCGGACGTGTGCTCCTGAATTGGCACCAGTTCTGACGCGCCTTTTCCAGCTCTCTTACACCACTGGCGTCGTCCCGAGCTCTTGGAAGACAGCCCTTGTCCACCCGATTCCAAAAAAATGCGATCGCTCAGAACCGTCCAACTACAGGCCAATAGCTATTACCTCTTTACTCTCCAAAGTAATGGAGTCCATTATAAACCGCCAGCTCTTAAGGTACCTAGAAGAGAACCAGCTACTAAGTGATCGCCAGTATGGTTTTCGTAGCGGTCGATCGGCTGGTGATCTTTTAGTGTACCTTACTCACCGATGGGCGAAGGCAGTCGAGAGTAAAGGGGAGGCACTGGCAGTTAGCTTGGACGTAGCGAAAGCTTTTGACAGGGTATGGCACAGGGCTCTTCTCTCTAAACTTCCATCATACGGGCTTCCTGAGAAATTGTGTTCATGGGTTGCCAGCTTTCTTACTGGGCGTAGCATCAGAGTCGCAGTCGACGGTTCGTGCTCCGACATGAAGCCCGTGAATGCTGGAGTCCCGCAGAGGTGTGTGTTGTCCCCTACTCTGTTTCTTCTGCATATCAATGACATGCTGCATAACAACAGCATTCATTGCTATCCAGACGACAGTACTGGGGATACGCTCTACACCGGGCGAGCTAATATTTCTCTGGAAAGCGTTAACGAGAGCCGGAATAAACTTGTGACTGACACCGAGAACATGTTAAGTCATGTCTCGGATTGCGGCCGACATAACCTAGTCCGCTTTAACCCCTCCAAAACACAAGTTTGCGCATTTACCGCGAAAAAACATCCCTTCGTCGTACCTCTGAACTTTGAGGGAGCTCCCCTTGATACCAATCCGATTATTGGAATCCTTGGCGTCGATATTTCGAGTGACGTTCAGTTTCGTGGTCATTTGGAAGGTAAAGCTAAATTAGCTTCGAAAAAGCTGGGTGTGCTTAATAGAGCGGGTCAGTATTTCGCGCCGGCCCACCGCTTACAACTGTACAAAGCACAGGTCAGGCCGCATATGGAATACTGCTCCCATCTCTGGGCTGGAGCACCCCAATACCAACTCCTTCCATTTGACCGCATTCAACGCAGAGCTGCTCGAATTGTCGGCGACGTGGTTATTTCAGGTCGGCTCGATCCACTGGCTCTTCGGAGAGACGTTGCGTCTCTCTGTATATTGTACCGTATATATCATGGGGAGTGTTCTGAGGAATTGTTCGGCTTGATCCCTGCCGCTAATTTCCTTCACCGCACTACACGCAATCGACTGTCATTCCATCCACATCACCTTGATGGACGGCGGTCTACTACTGTGCGTTTTCAAGAAATTTCTTGCCTCGAACTACAGTGTTGTGGAACCAGCTCTCGGCGGCGGTATTTCCGGACCGTTACGACTTAGGGATCTTCAAGAAACGAGCCTATTCCTCCCTTAAAGGCCGGCAACGCGTCTGCGATTCCTCTGGTTTTGCGGGTGTCCATGGGCGGCGCTGATTACTTTCCATCAGGTGACCCGCTTGCTCGTTTGCCTCCTTCTGCTATAAAAAAAACACACATCCAACAGCATAAGGTGGCGATGGGTTCACCACGTATGATGCTGAGCACATGTGCAGTATTTCGTGACATGTGGCCTGTGAATGGCAGTGCATTTCTTTTGCGGTCCTCACTGTGTCTCTGATTAACACTGGCCTAATTTACCCAGGTGTTAGACTTGTACATGTGGAAAGGCCGGTACGTTTATGGGCGGATAATGATAAAGACGTCACCCAGCTGGGTGCATCTAATCACCCAGCTGGATGCATGACGTCACCCAGCTGGGTGCATGACGTCACCCAGCTGGGTGTATGACGTGACCCAGATGGGTGGGAGACGTCACTGACTAGCGGGCCTAGCATGCGTAACACGAGATATGTCGCGGACGATGTTCTCTCTTCCTTCGATGGCGGGAACGACAAATTAATTCGGTTACCGATGTCAAAACTCGATAAAATTATGTTGCATGTTAAGGCCCCAGTACAGAGTGGCGTATGCTAGCCCACTGCCGGCCATTGCCATTGTGTAGACGGGGTAAATGGTGTACAGTGGCGGGCAATTTGTCGATAGTGGCGCGCAATTTACCCCGTCTACACAATGGCGATGGCCGGCAGTGGGCAATCATACGCCACTGTGTACAGGGGCCGTTATGTCCATTTTCACATATCGTGTGTATAGACATAACACGAGAAAACGAGTCGAGAAAATTTAGTGAATTAGCGCATGCTACCTGGCCGTGCGGCGGCGCGGGCACGGCGGCCTGCCACAGCGTCCAGCCGTAGTGCTGCTTGTGCGGCGCGGCGTCTGCCTCCAGCGCGGAGGCCTCCACCCAGCTGCGGCCGCGGTCCGCGCTCACGTCCACGCGGAGGATCTTGGCGCCGCCGCCGGAGTACGCGTACCCTGCGAGTCGAAATCGCAAATTTTTATTAAAACGGAAACTTATTCTATTTTAAATTGTTATGTGTTCATAAAATATCGTATTCAGTTATTCGACACATGGCTGTATGAACACGATTCCTTTGCCTATTCTAAATAAAACAAAAACCATTAAAAAAATCTATGTAAGACTAGCGGCCCGCTCGCGACTTCGCCTGCGTCAATCCTGTACCCCGTGACGAGTTTCCAATTTTTTTTTTAAATCAAACCTTACCTAAACACAACAAAATAATTAACCGAAAAGATGTAGCCGTTTTGAAGTAATGCGCGATCAAACATTCGTGGCAATTGATTTTTATTTAATAGATAACTAATTACCGTTAAGTCCTACTTCGCACCTGTATATGTCAGTAATATAATCGAAAAAAGTATATTGCTTCGCTTGTTTGCATGTATCATTGCTCGACTAAATGACTAGCACATGGGCTTTAAAGATAAGTACCTACATATTATCTACACACAAAACATCCTTCCGCACCTCTACGCAGCCATTGACGACCCGACCTCAACCCTCGACGGTGCTGCAGATAGCCGATGTGACGGGTAGGTTGTACATAGATAGATTCAAGACTTATCCTCATAGGGTTAGTCAGAGATTAGACAATGGGGCCCGCAAAAGCAGTCCACTGCCATAGTTCACGTTTCACCAAGTTACAACTACACATGTGCTCAGCGTGACAGGTGGCGAGCCCATCGCTGCTGCATGCTGTTGGTTGTGTGTGCAGTGTTTAGTTCGTTAGTTGTCTTTTACGACACCCAGCGGAAAAGAGGAGTAGTAGTATTCTTTTAACACTAGAACTCAGAACAAATTAGCAGTACCTTATACTAGGCTCCATAAAATAAATAATTCTTTTAAGGCCCTGTGTGTACGATTTTACAACAAAGTACGAAATGATATTCAGAAATTAGGATCTTGATAATATTTAAAATCCAAATATTAATGTAATAATAAGTAATTTAAAAATAAATGTTAAATATTGTAGTGCCCTAAGAGGGTTCATGTCATGCCTATAATGTACCTATAAGTTAATATCTGTACACCTGACGTGAGACAATAAAATTATGAATTATAATTATGAATAAATATAAATCAAAGAAAAGCTTATTATAAAGTGTCAGATTACACAGAAAACAAAACAGCTTGGGTCTGAAATGCTCCAAGTACTCCAACAGCTATTTCTAATTGTCTATAATTAATTTATATAGAGTACCATACATAGTTTACATTCAAATTCATATTTTGTATTTCATGACCTGGTAACGACACATTTATTTGCGCTGTGGTTTCTTGCGCCCGTTCTTTGCCACAGTTAAAAACTACGTCCTAAATGGTAGTAGTTAAAAAAGATTTGAACGATTCTAAGTACTTATTAAATGAGTATATTGAATAAATATTTTTTGACTTTGACTAACCCTTTGACTGGTACAGTATTAAATATTTTTTATGTCTTCCTATCCTATTACAACTGAATAAGGTTCAAATTATGGTGGCATGTAAGGTACTACCGGGTGACAAGGCCCACTTTTTTACAATTGAAATAAAACCTATATCTTATCATTTAGAAGAAAAAAAGTGTTTACAATGAAAGCTATGACTATTTCAAAACCCAAATAAAAGTAGAATTATTGAAGCTACAACGATAATAAGTTAGGTTTTTTTAAAACATTTTTATAAACCCTTATTTTGGGCTTTACTGAACATGGTACTTATGCCCAATAAGGCCTGTGCCTTTTTTAATTCTTTTGGTGCAAATATAAGCATTAAAGACCATAACGATATATACACATCAAAATTGTAACATTCATATTTTTCGATAAAAGCAATCGGATACTAAAATGATCAATATTTTGTTACAAAAAAGTACTTTTCCACTGTGTAATAAAACAGACGAGATATCGAATTTTTAAGTGTTTATTATAGGTATTAATATTAGATTTTACTTATAAATTTTTGTTATTTATGCTAAATTAAGTAATAATTGTTTAAATTTCTATTTAGGCCCAAGCGACTACTTCGTTGGGCTTCCCTAAACGTTGCGGGCATTACAACACAAATTGAATATTTACAAAATAAAAGGCTATAAAATCGCACATGTTTATGTAAATATCAAAAGAGTAATGATCAAATAAACACACTAAATAAAAATCTACTAACAAATCGTAGTATTAACAAGTAAAAACTGACGTTTTTTAGGAGCCAAAATTAGTAATATGAGCGGCCGCGACCGATGTCGGCGAACTACCGGGTGTCACTGACAAGATGGTGGCCGCTCGCAGTCCGCTGCTGCGTTTCGGCGTTCATATTGATGTGTTTCATGCACCCTTCGAAGTTGGCACGGATCAAATGTAATAAACATAGTTTTCTGCGCTTGGGCCTTGGAAAGCTGTGGGCCTTGTCACCCGGTAGTACCTTATATTGCCACTACCAGCTAAGGGCTATGAGCCGTTACGCGAGAGGCTCTTTTAAAGGTAAGTATTACACGAGTGCCTCACCTTTGACCTCCACGCAGCCGTTGACGACCCGAGCCGTGTCCCCGTGCGCGGGGCTGCAGATGGCCGAGGTGACGGGCAGGCTGTACACGGGCGGCGCGCGCGCGAAGTCGGCCGTGGCCCAGCTGGCCGACGGGTTGAACGCGCGGTAGTCCTTCTGGTGCCAGTGCGACGGGCTCTCGTCCTCCGATATGGTGATCGATTCTGGAGTTATTATATTTTATTTTATTTTTATTTTATTTTATTCTTAGGAAGGTTTACAGCCGTATTAATAGTAGTACAAGTAAGTAGCATCTAAAAGCTAATAACAAACCTCCACATATAGACAAAAAACATCACACATATCCAAAACATCGCAATTGTCTTAACTTAATCTTAAAAACCTAGTTTCAATCATAATTGACCCTGCCATAGCGCTTGAGTAATTCATTTGCCAGTACTCGCTTCATTGAAGTAATACTATCACAAAATAAATCTATGTCAGTGTCATCGCTTACTGAGTTAAACAAACGACAAGTACGTATCAGGTAGCTATTCTGTCGATAATTCGTACGCGCCGGTGAAATGTGTAGCCTTAACTTTTTGCGAGTGGTGAAATTACGAGGCACAATGAGCTTGATCCCATTCAACAGTTCAGCCGTGTCAACATCACTCTTTAATATTTTGGACAGGTACGTTACGTCAGCGATGTCTCTGCGGATCTTTAGAGGTAGATTTTAGGTGAGATATTGATGTACACACGCCTGCAAATCAACCTATCTAAAACTGTGAAATCTCAACAATCGATATTGACCCTTATACCCTAGCGACAAAGTTCTATGTGTATTAAAGAATTTTGTGAATTTTTACATTTTTAAATTGCGGTATATTCAAATGCTGACATCTATACAAGTTGCAGACGAATCGACAGTTTATGAAGAAAAGATCTTCATTGCTAAGGATATTGTAATGAATTTTAAAATGTAATCAGATCTAAATAAATATATAATTATTATTTCGCATTCACCCAGTATCAATCGACCTCAATCGTCTATTATAAGCACAGAATTCGTAGCAGCGCTTCACAATGCGAGCTTTCTTTGTTTCTTATCTAACCCAAATGAGGTACTATGAAACTCGTTAAAATGGAATCGATCTGACCGAAAATAGAACCCGAGACCTCAAAGATGGCACGACGCCAAAACCGGCGTGTTAACCGCTCGATCACAAAGGTCGTCAAGGTCACCCGGTCGCTCGGTATCCGAGAAAGAATCTGCTAAAATGCTAAGCTCACCCAGCCACTTGACGCTGCGCACGGCGGGCGCGCCGGGAGCAGCGCGTGCAGCGGCTAAATGCTAAGCTCACCCAGCCACTTGACGCTGCGCACGGCGGGCGCGCCGGGAGCAGCGCGTGCAGCGGCTAAATGCTAAGCTCACCCAGCCACTTGACGCTGCGCACGGCGGGCGCGCCGGGAGCAGCGCGTGCAGCGGCTAAATGCTAAGCTCACCCAGCCACTTGACGCTGCGCACGGCGGGCGCGCCGGGAGCAGCGCGTGCAGCGGCTAAATGCTAAGCTCACCCAGCCACTTGACGCTGCGCACGGCGGGCGCGCCGGGAGCAGCGCGTGCAGCGGCTAAATGCTAAGCTCACCCAGCCACTTGACGCTGCGCACGGCGGGCGCGCCGGGAGCAGCGCGTGCAGCGGCTAAATGCTAAGCTCACCCAGCCACTTGACGCTGCGCACGGCGGGCGCGCCGGGAGCAGCGCGTGCAGCGGCTAAATGCTAAGCTCACCCAGCCACTTGACGCTGCGCACGGCGGGCGCGCCGGGAGCAGCGCGTGCAGCGGCTAAATGCTAAGCTCACCCAGCCACTTGACGCTGCGCACGGCGGGCGCGCCGGGAGCAGCGCGTGCAGCGGCTAAATGCTAAGCTCACCCAGCCACTTGACGCTGCGCACGGCGGGCGCGCCGGGAGCAGCGCGTGCAGCGGCTAAATGCTAAGCTCACCCAGCCACTTGACGCTGCGCACGGCGGGCGCGCCGGGAGCAGCGCGTGCAGCGGCTAAATGCTAAGCTCACCCAGCCACTTGACGCTGCGCACGGCGGGCGCGCCGGGAGCAGCGCGTGCAGCGGCTAAATGCTAAGCTCACCCAGCCACTTGACGCTGCGCACGGCGGGCGCGCCGGGAGCAGCGCGTGCAGCGGCTAAATGCTAAGCTCACCCAGCCACTTGACGCTGCGCACGGCGGGCGCGCCGGGCACCAGCGCGCGCAGCGGCCGGCCGTGGTCGGGCGGCAGCGGCGCGCCGTTCATGTGCGTGGCCAACAGGATGCACGACGACGGCTCGGCCACCAGGCTCAGGGGAATGGACGTGCTGAAGTTGACGCCCGTTGCGTCCACGTCAGCCCCGGTGAACTGGTGATTGTAGTCAGAATATCATACGTTAACAACATGGGGTCCTTCAAACAAGGCGTAAAGAGGCACTTGCGAGCCGGCAGAGTGAAGGTGACTGATGCTATGTCTACGGCACCGGTTGCCCTCGGGTCTGGCCTCCACTTCCACTTCTATTTCACAATTGTATTTCTATATCAAAAGAGCGATCTTTTGCTGCGAAGCAAGGAATCAAAATATAAGAATTATTAACACAAAAGAATTGGTCCTTCGAACCGGATTTTCTGTAATTCGTACATTACACTACATTTAAATTACACATTTGTAAGACAATTTTATTTCTCATATCAAACAATAGCAGCAGATAAGCAACAAATAATTGACATTCAACAATTGGTCCTTCGAGCCGGAATTTATTAATAATAAACGTTCTTTAAAACTATCTCACAATGACGTGCTTCCCGTGCGTGTCTTCCAGGTCCACGCCGCAGTGCAGCAGCACGTCCCGCAAGTACACGCCGCCCCACACGGCGCTGCTCACGGCGCCGCCCGCCCAGCTGATGCCCTTCACCGGCGCCACCTGCTTTGGACACAAACATTACAGCATTTACAGCTAGCTACATATTTATTTATAGACAATATTTTAGACGAAAGGCGAAAAAGAGTTGGAAATAATTAAAACAGTTTATTTATTTTGAATTCATTTTGAATACCTACTTACCTACTGATTAAATTCTTTTTTTTTCTCTGCAGACAGTTTAACATAAAACCATCTTTTTATATTGTCCTTTTTATCCTCGAAAGAGCTCGATCAATCGTAGCGATGACTTGATTTCATGAGTAGTGGGATTATAATCTTTAAAAAAGTACCTCATTCATCTCGCTGCGCCTATTACCCGCGCACATGAGCGCAGCGCGCACCGTGCGCTGCGGGAACTGGCGCAGTTCGTCCAGCGAAAACTCAACGGTGCGCGGGCGGGCGTCTTTGATGAGGAGGCGCACTTTGTGGCTACCGGCGTCCAACTCTGGAACAGGCATGTGTTGACGCACGTAAAATAATTCGCTGCAAACAGAAATCCACAAGGCGACGATTATTAGCCGGTTTTATTAGTTTTAGACTAACGAAATGGGTTGGAGGCGAGGGTATGTGATGTTAAAAGGGTGGCTAATGTACTCCGACCACCTGAGGGCCTAGTCAATAGAATGATTTATGTATGGGATTTGACTTTATGTGAACGATACGTCATTTAGCGAACGCTTAATTGGTAATTTTAAAACTTTAGAGAGCATTTATTTATTTGATTATGTAGGTATCTAATCTGTGGTAGCGATCGACTAGAATCATTATTCTCGAATTTAACTTGTCTACTAATTTGCAATGAATAAAAACAGTCAGTTTGCGGTTTGACGTCCGTCGTCGACAAACCACTGAGGCACCTCACAACTACAAGCCGTCGTTATCTGCCGGCGGCAGCCTCCATCACGCCTAACTGCCGTTCGTGTGTGATTGGGCGTCACGCGTCACGTATAGTACATACTTGGGCGTGTCGAAGTGCGCGATCTGCTCCCGCGGCGGGATCTCGGCGTTGAAGGGCTTGGCGGTCTTGACGATGAGGCGCGGGTCGCGGCGCGGCTCGCGCGCCCACAGCTCGCAGTCCGACTGCTCCACCACGTCCTCGTCAGGCAGGTTGCCTGGCGTGAGGGTTTAATTTTATTTTCTTGACTGGTAAATTTTACGGATGGATGAGACTTTTTGATATAGACGTTAATATGCCGTTGGTTTAAGACAATATACATCATCATCAGCCAGAAGACGTCCACTGCTGGACAAAGGCCTCCCCCAAAGATCTCCAACACGACCGGTCTTGTGCTGTTTGCATACAGCGGCTACCCTACCCGCGACCTTCACCAGATCGTCGGACCACCTTGTTGAAGGCCTGCCCACACTGCGTATTCCGGTGCGCGGTCGCCACTCGAGAACTGTTCTGCCCCAGCGGCCATCGGTTCTACGGGCGATGTGCTTTGCCCATTGCCACTTGAGCTTGGCGACTCTTTGGGCTATGTCGGTTACTTTAGTTTGTCTACGAATCTCCTCATTTCTGATTCGATCACATAGAGAAACCCCGAGCATAGCCCTCTCCATTGCTATTTGCGTGACTTTGAGCCTGCTAATTAGACCCATAGTGAGCAACCACGTTTCGGTACCTATGTCATCACTGGCAACACACACTGGTCGAAGACTTTCGTCTTAAGACACTGCTTTTTTATTTTGGACGAGAAGATATTTCGGAGCTTACCGAACGCTGCCCAGCCGAGTTGGATTCGACGATTGACCTCTTTCTTTAAGTTGGACCTACCTAACTGGACTGTTTGTCCCAGGTACACATAATCGTCAACAACTTCAAGAGCAGAGTCTCCAACCTACAGAGGAGTGGGTACGACACGTGAGTTAGACATGATTTTCGTCTTCTCCATGTTCATTTTAAGGCCCACTTGTTGAGAGACACTGTTGAGATCACCGAGCATTGTGCCGAGGTCCTCCAGGGTCTCAGCCATGACTACTATATCGTCGGCAAATCGAAGGTGACTGATGTACACGCCGTTAATATTGATGCCGAGTCCTCTTCAGTCCAGAAGCTTAAATACGTCCTCCAGTGCAGCAGTGAAGAGTTTCGGAGAAATGACATCTCCTTGTCTCACTCCACGCTGCAGCTGGACTGGCTTCGAGCTCTGGTCCTGAAGACGAACTGTCATAGTGGCGTTTTCGTACAAACACTTCAACACTTCGATGTACCGGTAGTCAATTTGGCACCGCTGGAGAGACTGTAGCACGGCTCATGTTTCGATCGAATCATAGTCCACAAACGCTAAGCAAAGTGGCCGGTTATACTCTTCGGTCTTCTGTATAACCTGCCGCAGCGTATGTATGTGGTCTATGGTGCTAAAGCCTTTTCGGAATCCGGCTTGTTCGATTGCCTGGAAGTCATCAAACCTGCGTGCGAGACGATTAGTTATAACTCTCGAGAACAGCTTATAAACGTGACTTGAGAAGTGATATGGGCCTGTGGATCCTCAGTAGGGTCTTGTTGCCCTTCTTAAAGAACAACACAACCACACTTTCATGCCACGCTTCTGGCGTTCTACCTCCGAGTACGACGGAATTAAATAGTCTCTGAAGTGCTGCGAGTGCCGGTCTTCCGCCTGCTTTCAGAAGCTCAGCCGTAATTCCGTCAGCACCCGATGCCTTGCTGTTCTTAAGCTGCTTGAGAGCCATACCAATCTCGTACAGGCTGATGTCCGGGATATCTTCGGTGTAGTGTCGGGTTAGCTTTGCTCTAGTGTCTGTAGCTAAGCTATGTACAGGTGGCCGCGTGGATGTGTATAGCTGTCCATAGAACTTCTTGACCTCTCCTATAACTTCGGACCTGTACCCCAAGCACGAACCATTATGGTACTAGTTAAGGTAATCGTATTATTTTGTATGAAAATCATAAAGTTATTTAACCTTTTTCATACAACATAATACGATTACGAATACCTTAACCAGTACTATAATGGTTCGTGCTTGGGGTACTGGACGTGACAGTTCTGCTGTCATCGGTTTTCAGCGTCGTCAGTTGGCTCTGCCCAATACCCAAATCTCTTGCGAACACTTTTGAACCTTTGTTTCGCTCGATAGCCTCTTTATTATAGTCGGTATTAAATCGGTAGTGTCGCGAGTCAAAGACTTCGAACCGCCTATTGAGCCGCCGAAGCTGAGACGAATCGTCCGAAGAACGCAGAACCATCACGCGCCGCTCTTCCATCAGTTTAAGAGTATGGTCCGAGAGCTTTTTAGGTCCTCTTGTTGCGGTTGGGTCTAAGTTTGTTTTGGGGGTTAAAGTTACTCGCGTCCGTAGGTTTACCCTTGAGACCCTACACGTGACCCCTGGGTGGTGCAAAATGAGTGACACTGACTGAGTGGTAGCGCCACGCTGCGTTGCAGCACGCATTGGACCGGCTCGCCCAGCGTAATACCACCCTCTCACTAATATTCGGCGTGAAATAATGGCACTTGGTGCTGTTGTGTTTCGTCCGACCAGTGAGGGTTCCGGAGGCCCCTCCCCCACCCCCCCTCTTCCCAATTCCTATTCCTTCCTTAAACCTATTCCTCCCTTAAAGGCCGCGCGTCGCGATTCCTCTGGTTTTGCGGGTGTCCATGGGCGGCGGTGATTACTCTCCATCAGGTGACCCACCTGCTCGTTTGCCTCCCTCTTTTATTAAAAAAAAACCCAACCGCATGGACAGTTTTTACAAACCTGTTGTTGTAATCGTCCACGTCTACGCAATCCTTCAGGCATTCGAAGCGATTTTTCAGTTCGAGCTGGAAGCTTTCGGGGTTTTGGATTTGGATGGGTGCAGGGCGGAGCGTAGACTTCATCAATCGACGTCTTTCCAGCTTGATATTAATATTCAATATGCCTCTTACCAACCGGTGATCACTGCCAGTTTTGAACGCGTTGATCACAAAGACATCATTGAATATTTGCTTTCTCGTCGACATGATAAAGTCAATCTCATTTTTTGTTGCACCATCGGGACTTAGCCAGGTCCACTTGCGGTGGTCAGATTTCCTAAAAAAGGAGTTCATCATGAAGAGTCCCTCCTTTTCCAGAAACTAGAGACAATATACAGTTCGATTCAATTAGGATGGCGGTTGTGAATTGAGCTGCGAGTGCCGCAGTGCGCAGGTGCCTCAGGGCGGGAGGGCCACCGCGGGTTGCGGTCTGCTAGCGGGCGGGGGGTGACACATAAAATACGCTACTGTGACGCTACTTGTGACTAACTTCACGGACGCCATTCTGTTAGAATCGGACTATACCTGTGTCTGTAATGAGCTTACGGAGATAAAGTCTATAAATTGGTTAAACACGTAAGACATAAATATTTTTTATATTATTTAGGCACATTCTCTTCGGCTCATGGCCTTCCACTACTGAATGAAAGCGTCCCTCAATGAGCGCCAACAATCCCGGTCTTTAGGCACCCCGCATTTATCCATTGCTTCGTGGTCGTCGGTTCATCGACCGACACAGGTATAGTTTATCGATGATTGACACAGATAGGATTGTAAAATATAGCCTATATAGGTACGGTGGGGTTCACCGTCGCTTTACCACTTTGTAGCGATTTTAGTATGAATCGCACCGACCGGCCGGGTACGTGCCCGTACCAAACAGACGACGCGGTGTGCAAGGGATTTTGACCGTTAGACTGGTAAAGCGACGGAGTCCGCCATTGTACGTCCCACTGCTGGGCAAAGGCCTCTATCATTGAAATCAAGTCTTCGCTACAATAGATAGGTATTGGCTAAATCAGCACGCTTGCCTAATGCTGGTTGGTGATCACAAGCCAGGGCTATGCATTGAAAAATCTGAAACATAACTTTGTTTAACTAATGCTCGACATTCACGGTCAGTTAAACTGATCAGTTTTACTGACGTACATCCAAAAACTGACCGTGAGTGTAAAATCTTAAGTTGAAATTTTTAACTGATGACAACCCACGGATATTTCCGGGCGGACCGTAATCCGCTAGCTTCAGTTCGTTTGCCATCAGTCGAAACTGACCGTGAGTGTGCGTGCTTACATCCGTTTGCCATCAATCTTAGCCAGTATTGCCAACTTAGCTACTTTATAGCTAGATATAGCTATTTTTGGGAGCTAAGCAGCTAAATTTTTTAGCTACTTTTCCTAGCACCTTTCATAAGAAGTATAGAAGTACCTACATGCGAGAAATCGTCTTTTTGAAGTTGCGATAAAAACGCGGCAGATTTTGGCAGATTTTTTTGCCAATGTCGGGCAGATTCGCCATTTTTGAGATGGTCACACTGCCCTTCGATCGAGAAATGAAGGCCGGTTTAAAGCCAGTGAGTGAGGACCGTTTTAACTGATCAGTTATTTAACTGATCAGTTTAACTGACCGTGAATGTGGAGCTTAAGCTACGCTTAGTTAACGACTAACACACCTTCACACATAAACGCGCTCACCTATTCTGTACGACTCGAGCAGCTGTAAGATGTCGTCCGTCTTGTGCATGCCGTAGACGTTCCAGAAGGGCTCCACGCTGAGGCCGCCCGCGTTGAGGATCTGCTCGCCGCCGGGGTGCGACGGCAGGAACCGCGTGACGTCATACACGCCGTGCTTGTACGTCACCCAGAAACTGGATCTGACCATGACAATAATGTAGTGTTAATTCCGCTAACGAGTGTCATCAAGCATGTCCGTATCCGTCAGAATGGCGGGTGTGTGACTTCCAAATTGATCAAAAATAAACTATGTAAATGTACGAAAAATGTACGTTTTTGTACTGAAATAAGTATAAATGTACGTTTCTGTAAGCGTAGCAACAATCATTTTGAAGTGAGCCGCCATTATGATGTCAGGTTGGCGGGTGAAATCTTTTACAAATAACTTTTTTCAAATTTAACTTTAGGACAAATTTGTACGTCAATTGTACTTAAAGGAACACTATTTAAAAACTTCCTAAATGTTATAAAAGCTCTGATATTGTAAAACGTGCGTGAGCCGCTATCCTGACGTCAGAATGGCGGGTTGTTTCTAAACCAATAAAACTATTTTGATCCACTAAATAACAAATAAATGTACTTATTATGTTCTTGATAGATTAAAAAACAAAATTGGATCGGTAAATTCATAGCAAGATTTAATCAATTTTATAACATTTGATCATAGGTACAGGGTGGAAAGATCGAATGCCATATGGATGGCTACTACCTTAAATATTGGAAATAGCACATTGCGTAAAGGAGACTCTCCTTTATTTATAAAACCAATAAATTATGCATTTATGAATTTTTAAAAAATCGCTTGTCTTAGGCGGGACTCGAACTAGTCTAATGCGACAAAAATACATGCCATATTTTATGATGCAGATAGAGAGGGTTACTGACAAGGCTCATTTTTCTCTAAATAACAAACACAATCAAATTAACGGAAGGTCATGAAACTAACATTTACCTTTTAATTTTGGTTTCACCCGTCACGTGAAACGCCACGTAAATAAAGGAAATAGCAAATTGTACGGAATGGAGACTTACTTTTATTTTAAAGAATAATAAGGAACTTCGTTCCAATAAATACTGTAAATGTGGATTTTTCAATTATATTGAAAAATTTGTTCATGTCTCATTTTTAAATTACTTACCTATGCAAGCAACTATGATGACTAGTTATAATAATAATAATTGATGCAATTTCTTATTTAAGAAGTAGATTACTAAAGAAGTTGCATTAGTAATCGCAACTAAACCGATAGGTAAACATCAGTGTAGCTCATTTAAACATCTTGCATGCCAGAGATTAGAGTGTGTTGTTTTTTCAGTAAGTATTCGTTAATTGATTAGGTAATGAAATGACAAACCACAATACAAGTAATTCTTAATTTTCAAGGTCTTCATTTAATTCATGGTACATAAGTGTTAGCAATCAATATGAAAGACCCTTTCGATCTGCATCATAAAATACGGCATGTGATTTTTACCACATTTGATCGGTTTGATTCTGGTTAAAACAGACAATTTTCAAAAATCCTTAATTGCAGTATTTATTATTCTCTTAAATAAATATAAGTCTCCATTGCATACAATTTGCTGTTTCCAATAATTAAAGTAGTTGCGGTGCATTTCACGTGACGGGTGAAAACCAAATTAAAAGGTAATTGTTACTTTTCATGGCCTTCCGTTATTTAGATTGTGTTTGTTATTTAGAGAAAAATGAGCCTTACATTAAGCTTAAGCCTGTAGGGCAATTTTTTTTCTTTTTTTCGCTTTCGACGTGCATCGTAAAATACGGCATGTTATTCTTGTCGCATTTGACTAGTTCGAGTCCCGCCTCAAAACAAGCGATTTTTCAAAAATCCATAAATGCAGATTTTTTTATTGTTTATATTAATGGGAAAGTCTCTTTTGGACACAATGTGCTATTTCCCATATTTAAGGTAGTTGCCATCCATGTGGCATTCGATCTTTCCACCCTGTTTGGTCAAATGTTATAATATTGATTAAATCATGCTATTAATTTACTTAACCAATTTTGTTTTTTAATCTGTCAAGAACATAATAAATACATTTATTTGTTATTTAGTGGATCAAAATAGTTTTATTGGTTTAGAAACAACCCGCCATTCTGACGTCAGGATAGCGGCTCACGCACGTTTTACAATATCAGAGCTTGGAGTTTCTCCCGTGTTCTTTTCGCAACAACACGTGTTGGGAGACTCCATTTTAATTCAATCTACCGTACAATACTAAATGTATTAAAAATAATTTTAAACCACTTGAAATTGGCTTAATGCTAAACGCGAAGCCATTAATTAAGATTAATAATAATAATATCAGAGCTTTTATAACATTTAGGAAGTTTTTAAATAGTGTTCCTTTAAGTACAATTGACATACAAATTTTTCCTAAAGTTAAATTTGAAAAAAGTTATTTGTAAAAGATTTCACCCGCCAACCTGACATCATAATGGCGGCTCACTTTAAAATGATTGTTGCTGCGCTTACAGAAACGTACATTTATACATACTTCAGTACAAAAACGTACATTTTCCATACATTTACATAGTTTATTTTTGATCAATTTGGAAGTCACACACCCGCCATTCTGACGGATACAGCATGGGTACAGCAGACCTTTCCACATGGACAACTGTACATGGGAAGAATTGGCCATAACAAACCACGCTCGCGCAATGCGGTTGGTGGGTTGACTGAGATGACAAGATTAGGAACAGTTTGATTTGATATAAACTGAATGGGTGCCAAACATAGGCAAGCAAAAGCAGATAAAGGACTAATCCAGCTGGCCTATTCCTTAACTTGACTGACAGTAAAAAAAAAGGACACTCAAGGAAATTCGCCGTACATTGCGCGCGCGCTCTGTATTTTTCAATAGGAATTGGCACAGTACACAGCGGTGTCGGGCTAAATTTCTTGGGTGTTTTTCACTTTAACTGTCAGTCGAGTTAGAGTATAGGCCTGCTGATCAGTCAGCAGTAAGTTTGAACTCTGCCAATGTGTCATACAAAACAGAGAAAAGATATGATTATGAAGAGCAATAGGATTATTAGAAAACAAGCAAAGAGCAAAACAAAAAAAATTATAAAAAAATATTAGAATTGAACACAGTAAGTAAGTGCTTATTAATAATTTTAATACATTTTTATTAATTTATTCTATATTGTAATCATTGTTAACTTTTGGTTGAACTCACTTGCTGTCATGTTTGCTGACTTCTTCAGCGCTGTACGTAGGCAATTCGGGTCGTTTAGCACCAGCATCAATTGACACTTTGCCATTTTTGTCTTGAGTTTTTATGTCTGTCTTATGCTTAACATCAAGTTGGTCTGAAACATTCAATTACCTATTTCTTGCATTTTACTACTGTCTTAAACATGAGATTTTTTAAAATGTTTAGTACTGCTAATTATATGGAGAGACAATTTTTTTCTTTGTATTTACATCTTTTGTGCAAATTAATTAATTTAATGTTTAGTAACGTTTTATGAACATTTATGATAATGCAATCACGTACATTACATTGCTGTTGCTTCCTGTATGTACATCTTACTCTGCATGTTGTAGATCTCTAACCCTGTTATTTAATAAACGTTCATTAAAGTTACACTTAGGACTAAATTGACGCTGTCTCTATGGTTTTATTAACAAAATGAGGCAGCATCGCTTTAAACCGAGGTGTAACATTTAGCCATTTTTATTAATAAGACTTAGCGTGAATAAAAAACAAACAAACACACATAATTATTGTCTATTGATGCCATTAATAATAATGTTAGTAGATGTTTGTTTACCTGATAAAGCAGATCCAACAAGAACAGAACCAAATATGACAGCAGATGTGAATGGCTTTTTCCATCTCCATCTATTTTCTTGATCTTCACTATTGCCCTTGCTGAATGCCCTTACAACAACTGGAGCAACATTCACTATTCTGGTTTTTGCTATAGTACTAAAAGAGATACATAAAAAGTTATTAAGTACGTAGTTAATTATGTAGTAAGTAAGTAGTACTTAATTATTATTAGAAACTGTACTATGGTGCGATATTTGAACTGCTAATAGTATTATCTACACAAACTATAGTAGGTACTTAAATAATTAAAAATAAAAAGGTATTAGAATATATTTTTTTATTTTAAGACACTCAGACTCAAGCTTATCAGTAAAAATAAACAAAATCTCATTTAAAAAAAAGTACCTAGTTACTAAATATAGTTAAAGATTGCGTCTGATATATAATTAGTTCTTCGACATATTCAGGAATTTCATTCTTTGGCATAGGTAATTCAGATAATATGGGCTATGGCTTAGCTTATTACAAAGTAATACGCATAAAATTCCTGAATTCTTGTTCTTGTAACTAATTAAATTCCTGTTACATAAAAAAACTTACCGTAGCAACAACATTCTTTTCAAAGACATTTTTAAAGTCAGTTAGATTATAAGTGGCATGGTAAACACTGATTATTTGTTGCGTTAGCCGGTTATCAGCTTCGTAATCAATCGCACTTAGGTTGACCTTGCGTTGTTTTTTTGTTGTAAGTTTAAGCCCGGGCCCGCCGAGGAAGATATTCCTGCTCCTGCCTCACTGCACTGAATGTTGGCGATCCAATTTGTGTTTGATTATAAACGAGCAATAATCAAACCAATAGCAAGTGCGTACAATTTTATCAAGACATTTTTGTTTCCTTAAATTATAGCTGCCTGCGGCAATTGATTGTAATTTAATAAACGAGAAATCAGCTGGAATGGAAGTTGAGTGAGAAGGAAGATAACATGACATTGACACATTATTAGGTGTATGTATTGTGACATTGACATCATGACAATTTGACATCACAAATCACAACACAACACTGACAGCCGACAACTTTTTTTTGTGCTTTTGTTAGATGAGAAAAATTAATCAATCAATCAATACTTTAATCAAAGTCAACAAATGGCCAAAACCAATTACAGATATGATAAAATTACAACATATATAAAATAAATTAAAATTAAATAAAATTAAATCAATAAAATCAAAAATTTAAAATACCATAAAATTGAATTAAATTAAAATAACATAAAATTAAGTCAAATAAAAATTTAAAATAACATAAAATTTGAAGTAATTAAATTAAATTAATATTAAGTTATTAGCTCGTACATGTACCATGTCACAGTGATACACGTACAGAACCGCTCGGCGAAAGCGCGCAGGATACTGTTCGGGCTAGCCCGCACCCTGCGCACCAGGGATGTGCACCGCTTGCGCATGGTTGTGGAGAAATAATCCACGCACGCTTTGAGCGAACATCCCTGAGGCGCTACAGAAGCGGGTCAGCCCCAACAGAACCCTGAATGCATTATTGAATTGGACGCGTATGGCGCCATACTGTTTCAGTCAGTTAAACTGATCAGTTAAATAACTGATCAGTTAAAACAACTGATCAGTTAAAACAATCCTAACAAACAAATAAAAAATATGTTACGGTTCCCGAACCGATTGAGATATAATGCCGCTTGTGGCACTCTATACGCTTCGTACTAGGATGCCGTCAAATTACGGCATCGTAACCGATCGTACTAAGTTGCCGCTTGTGGCACTCTATTCACTGCCTACACTTTGTACTAGGATGCCGTAATTACGGCATCGTAACCGATCGTACTAGAATGCCGCTTGCGGCACTCTATCCACAGCCTATATTTTAACTGACGACAACCCACGGATATTTCCGGGCGGACCGTAATCCGCTAGCTTCAGTTCGTTTGCCATCAGTCCAAACTGACCGTGAGTGCGCGTGCTTACATCCGTTTGCTATCAGTCGGAGCCAGTGTGGCCAACTTCGCTACTTTATAGCTAGAAAGCTACAATTTCATAAAAATTGCAGCTAAATTTTTTAAATACTTTTTTTAAGCACCTTTCATAAATAAGAAATATAGAAGTACATTCGAGAAATCGTCTTTTAGAAGTTGCGATAAAATCGCGGTAGATTTTGGCAGATTTATTGTTAATAATGTCGGGCAGATTCGCCATTTTTGAGATGGCCACACTGCCCTTCGATCGAGAAATGAAGGCCGGTTTGAAGCCAGTGAGTGGGGACCGTTAACTGATCAGTTTTACAACTGATCAGTTTAATTGACCCTGAATGTCGAGCTTAATATTCAACAAACTGACTAATATGAAAACAATAGAAAAATGGAAATAAACACTCAGTGCCGAAATAAACAAAGAATAAGCTACGAACAGTTATTCCGTGTTTTGTTCCTGTCATGTAAACGTAATTTCAAATTAGAGTAAAAGAGACAAAACACGGAATAACTATTCCGACCTTATTCTCTGTTTCTGTTTATTTGTAAGGCACGGCACTCAGAGTAAAGTACCTACTCGAATGTTAATTCCAAGGCATCCGCGTAAATTGTGGTGTCTTCTCTGTTTCGGAAGAAAATTAGTAGGAAAGTGAAATAAGAATCAAGAATCAATATCATTTTATTTAGGTTAGGTTTAGGTTACAGCAGCATGTTATTATGCCAGCATCGGTCGGTTTTCGTACACGGTACTGATTTCTGTGAGTTCGGCACGTGCGGTTTCTGCAAGTGAACGTACGTTCGGGGTCACCGTCGCTTCACCACTTTGCAGCGATTTTCGTATGAAACGCACCTAGGGTTGCCAGGTCTTAAGAGCGTTTACGCCGAGCACGAGACCTCAAGTTTAGGTTTTTAAGTCCAAATATCACGCACACAGAAGCGAGCTGTGAGCGCGCGCGACTGTGTGTGTAGAATAGGCTAGTTCTGCTCACTATAGTCAAACTCACTCACTTTGATCCGTTAGATCGAATTTGCTTTTTCGTAATAGGTACTTCGATATTTTTTTTAATATGGGCGTAAGTAATGCATGAAATATGTACGTATAATATTATATTGCATGCATTTTTATTAAACTTTCAATGTATGCTATGTATGTCTTGTTCGGGTGGAATTTTGCAACTCAATTTTGACCCACTTCCCGTTTACTGATTGAGCTGAAAATTTGCATACATGTGTAAATCGCGTAACAATGCAATTTTATGATTGACATGGTGCTGATCTGATGATGGAGATGGAAGGTGGCCATTGAAACTTTGCAATAAAATAGCACAACCTAATCGAGTTTGGGCTCGTTTGAATCGTCTTGACGAGTAGTTTGTCTTTCAATGGTAACCAGGGTCTGATGATGGAGCTGTCATAGGAACTCTGTAATAACACGGCGCAACCCCATCGAGTTTCGGCTTGTCTCATTCGACTTGACGAGTACTTTGGTTTTAGATGGTTACCAAGGTCTGACCTGATGATGGAGCTGAAAGGTGGTCATAGAAACTCAGTAAAGAAACAATGTAACCCCATCGAGTCTCGGCTCGTTTAATTCGTCTTGACGAGTACTTTGGTCCTAGATAGTAACCTGGGTCTGATGATGGAGCTGGAAGATGACCATAGGAACTCAGTAATTAAACAACATAACCCCATCGAGTAAAGGCTCGTTTAAATCGTCTAGACGAGTACTTTGCTGTTAGATGGTAACCAGGGTCTGATGATGGAGCTGGAATGTGGCCATTGGTACTTCGCAATGAAATAACACAACCTAATCGAGTTTGGGATCGTTTAAATCGTCTTGACGAGTAGTTTGTCTTTCAATAGTAACCAGGGTCTAATGATGGAGCTGGATGGTGGTCATAGGAACTCTGTAATAAAACGACGCAACCCCATCGAGTTTTGGCTCGTTTGATTCGTCTTGACGAGTACTTTGGTCCTAGATAGTAACCTGGGTCTGATGATGGAGCTGGAAGATGACCATAGGAACTCAGTAATTAAACAACATAACCCCATCGAGTAAGGGCTCGTTTAAATCGTCTAGACGAGTACTTTGCTGTTAGGTGGTAACCAGGGTCTGATGATGGAGCTGGAATGTGGCCATTGGTACTTCGCAATGAAATAACACAACTTAATCAAGTTTGGGATCGTTTAAATCGTCTTGACGAGTAGTTTGTCTTTCAATAGTAACCAGGGTCTGATGATGGAGCTGGATGGTGGTCAGAGGAACTCTGTAATAAAACGACGCAACCCCATCAAGTTTTGAATCGTCTCATTCGTCTTGACGAGTACTTTGTTTTTAGATGGTTACCAGGGTCTGATCTGATGATGGAGCTGAAAGGTGGTCATAGGAACTCATTAAAGAAACGACGCAACCCCATCGAGTCTCGGCTCGTTTGATTCATCTTGATGAGTACTATGGTGCTAGATAGTAACCAGGGTCTGATGATGGAGCTGGAAGATGGCCATAGGAACTGAGTAATTAAACAAAATAATAACCCCATCGAGTAAGGGCTCGTTTAATTCGTCTAGACGAGTACTTTGCTGCTAGATGGTAACCAGGGTCTGCTGATGGAGCTGGAAGGTGGCCATAGGAACTCTGTAATAAAACGACGCAACCCCATCGAGTTTTTGCTCGTCTCATTCGTCTTGGACGAGTACTTTGTTTTTAGATGGTTACCAGGGTCTGATCTGATGATGGAGTTGAAAGGTGGTCATAGGAACTCAGTAAAGAAACGAAGCAACCCCATCGAGTCTCGGCTTGTTTGATTCGTCTTGACGAGTACTTTGGTGCTAGAAAGAAAGATCTTAAAATGTATTTTCATTTCAGGTTATCGAAGATGAGGTTCCACAAACAACAAATAAGGTTAAAGGTCGAAGACTAGTAGGTTTTCAATACTTTTTGGACCAAATTAAAATACTTAGTAACCACAATAGAGCCACAGGATGTACAATTGATAATTTACAAGTGATAAAGGAGCATAAAGTAGGCTTATTATCTATATTTTTAATAAAGTATAATATTTACCTTTAGATAAGTCTAAGAATCATGTAAAATCTTGTTTACATAAGAAAGGTCAAAGTATATTTAGTTGACAATACAGCCTGGTCATAATTATATTTTCACATTATAGTTTCTTAGTCAATTATTTTTAGATCTAATTAATTTTAAGCTGGTATGATAGCCTTTAACAGCAGTGTCTTCCAGACAAAGGTACTACCTACTCATAATTTATGTTGCGTTTAAAGTAATGTTCTCTTACTTTCGTTGGAGTTGCTCGAGTGTGTCATGCTCTCTCAAAGTGTCTCTGCGGTGGTGGCATGTGCGACGGGTCGTTACGTTCCCTCAAACATGGTTAAACGAAGCGATGGCTGATTCACATGTTCATTTTCATTCAAATTCATTTACTCAATATATGCTACAACAATGAACACTTATGAATGTCGCTATGCAATCGGTTCGTAAGTCCTAACTATGAAGCGGGAGCCTTGTACTGAGAAGAACCGATAAGAAACTCAGCAAGGGCATTTCTTTTCTCGCTTTCTTTTACAGCGTTAATACAAATTGGAAAATGCCCTCCCAATTATAGAAGGACATTTTCTATCACAACAAAAAAACATTTAATACGATTACAAGACAACACAACTCATACAAAAGAATATCCAATAAAAACAAGTATTGCTCGATATAAAATAAAATAAACAATGTCTTACAGTATCTCTGAAACAAGAAAAAGAAAGGCTATTCAATACTATCAGTAAAAAATAAGATTGCAAGAGCAGACCAGCCTCCACAGGCGGCACCCGTTCACGAGTATGACATGTGAATCAGCCATCGCTTCGTTTAACCATGTTTGAGGAAACGTAACGACCCGACGCACATGCCACCACCGCAGAGACACTTTGAGAGAGCATGACACACTCGAGCAACTCCAACGAAAGTAAGAGAACTTTACTTTAAACGCAACATAAATTATGAGTAGGTAGTACCTTTGTCTGGAAGACACTGCTGTTAAAGGCTATCATACCAGCTTAAAATTAATTAGTTCTAAAAATAATTGACTAAGAAACTATAATGTGAAAATATAATTATGACCAGGCTGTATTGTTAACTAAATATACTTTGACCTTTCTTATGTAAACAAGATTTTACATGATTCTTAGACTTATCTAAAGGTAAATATTATACTTTATTAAAAATATAGATAATAAGCCTACTTTATGCTCTTTTATCACTTGTAAATTATCAATTGTACATCCTGTGGCTCTATTGTGGTTACTAAGTATTTTAATTTGGTCCAAAAAGTATTGAAAACCTACTAGTCTTCGACCTTTAACCTTATTTGTTGTTTGTGGAACCTCATCTTCGATAACCTGAAATGAAAATACATTTTAAGATCTTTCTTTCTAGCACCAAAGTACTCGTCAAGACGAATCAAACAAGCCGAGACTCGATGGGGTTGCTTCGTTTCTTTACTGAGTTCCTATGACCACCTTTCAACTCCATCATCAGATCAGACCCTGGTAACCATCTAAAAACAAATTACTCGTCAAGACGAATGAGACGAGCAAAAACTCGATGGGGTTGCGTCGTTTTATTACAGAGTTCCTATGGCCACCTTCCAGCTCCATCAGCAGACCCTGGTTACCATCTAGCAGCAAAGTACTCGTCTAGACGAATTAAACGAGCCCTTACTCGATGGGGTTATTATTTTGTTTAATTACTCAGTTCCTATGGCCATCTTCCAGCTCCATCATCAGACCCTGGTTACTATCTAGCACCATAGTACTCATCAAGATGAATCAAACGAGCCGAGACTCGATGGGGTTGCGTCGTTTCTTTAATGAGTTCCTATGACCACCTTTCAGCTCCATCATCAGATCAGACCCTGGTAACCATCTAAAAACAAAGTACTCGTCAAGACGAATGAGACGATCCAAAACTTGATGGGGTTGCGTCGTTTTATTACAGAGTTCCTATGACCACCATCCAGCTCCATCATCAGACCCTGGTTACTATTGAAAGACAAACTACTCGTCAAGACGATTTAAACGATCCCAAACTTGATTAAGTTGTGTTATTTCATTGCGAAGTACCAATGGCCACATTCCAGCTCCATCATCAGACCCTGGTTACCACCTAACAGCAAAGTACTCGTCTAGACGATTTAAACGAGCCCTTACTCGATGGGGTTATGTTGTTTAATTACTGAGTTCCTATGGTCATCTTCCAGCTCCATCATCAGACCCAGGTTTCTATCTAGGACCAAATTACTCGTCAAGACGAATCAAACGAGCCAAAACTCGATGGGGTTGCGTCGTTTTATTACAGAGTTCCTATGACCACCATCCAGCTCCATCATTAGACCCTAGTTACTATTGAAAGACAAACTACTCGTCAAGACGATTTAAACGATCCCAAACTCGATTAGGTTGTGTTATTTCATTGCGAAGTACCAATGGCCACATTCCAGCTCCATCATCAGACCCTGGTTACCATCTAACAGCAAAGTACTCGTCTAGACGATTTAAACGAGCCTTTACTCGATGGGGTTATGTTGTTTAATTACTGAGTTCCTATGGTCATCTTCCAGCTCCATCATCAGACCCAGGTTACCATCTAGGACCAAAGTACTCGTCAAGACGAATCAAACGAGCCCTTACTCGATGGGGTTATGTTGTTTAATTATTGAGTTTCTATGGCCATCTTCCAGCTCCATCATCCCTGGTAACCATCTAAAACCAAAGTACTCGTCAAGACGAATGAGAGGAGCCGAAACTTGATGGGGTTGCGTCGTTTTATTACGGAGTTTCTATGGCCACCTTCCAGCTCCATCATCAGGCCCTGGTTATCATCTAACAGCAAAGTACTCGTCAAGACGAATCAAACGAGCCGAGACTCGATGGGGTTGCGTCGTTTCTTTACTGAGTTTCTATGACCACCTTTCAGCTCTATCATCAGATCAGACCCTGGTAACCATCTAAAACCAAAGTACTCGTCAAGAAGAATGAGAGGAGCCGAAACTTGATGGGGTTGCGTCGTTTTATTACGGAGTTCCTATGGCCACCTTCCAGCTCCATCATCAGGCCCTGGTTATCATCTAACAGCAAAGTATTCGTCAAGACGAATCAAACGAGCCGAGACTCGATGGGGTTGCGTCGTTTCTTTACTGAGTTTCTATGACCACCTTTCAGCTCCATCATCAGATCAGACCCTGGTAACCATCTAAAACCAAAGTACTCGTCAAGACGAATCAAACGAGCCGCAACTCGATGGGGTTGCGTCGTTTCTTCAATGAGTTCCTATGACCACCTTTCAGCTCCATCATCACATCAGACCTTGGTAACCATCTAAAAACAAAGGACTCGTCAAGACGAATGAGACGAGCCGAAACTCGATGGGGTTGCGTCGTTTTATTACAGAGTTCCTATGACCACCATCCAGCTCCATCATCAGACCCTGGTTACCATTGAAAGACAAACTACTCGTCAAGACGATTCAAACGAGCCCAAACTTGATTAGGTTGTGCTATTTTATTGCAAAGTTTCAATGGCCACCTTCCATCTCCATCATCAGATCAGCACCATGTCAATCATAAAATTGCATTATCACGCGATTTACACATGTATGCAAATTTTCAGCTCAATCAGTAAACGGGAAGTGGGTCAAAATTGAGTTGCAAAATTCCACCCGAACAAGACATACATACATTGCAAGTTAAATAAAAGCTTGTAATAATTTACTTACCAAAGTACTAAGATTTGCAAATCAAGCTATAAATTTGCACTATCTTCGAACTTACGGAAAGGTCGACAACCGCGCCGGGCAGAGCGTCGAGCGACGTGACCACTCTCTCAGAGGCCTCGCGGCGGACTGATTTGAAGCGAGTGGAGCGCAGGGTTTTGTAGTAGTTTTAGAGCAGTTTTAAAATATTCATAGAAAAATTATAGAGCTTATTTAGTAAAAACAATTTTGTGAATAATTTAAATAACACTTTTTTCTATAGTATAAAGCTTTTATCTTCTAAAATATATATAGTACATTAGAGAAAACAATTACTTTATCACCTATAATTTCTTAAAAAATTCACAATGTTTGGAATTTTATCGTTTTTGTTAGTAACCAAAATCAAAAAATGTTTTCAACAAACTATTTTGCTGAGGATCTTTAAAATTGAAATAAAAATGTTGTTATTAGATTTGTTAGTAATTTAAACACATTTTTAAGCTTCGAAGTTGACGCGGAAAGTCAAATTATGAAAACCTCTGTTCAGTTATCTTGTTATAAATTCTAAAATATCTATAAATTTAAAAATGTTTTCAACAAACATTTTCGACTACAAGATCGCCTAATGATATAAGTATTTAACATATTTGTAAAGTAAGTATTAACAGATATTAAGAGGTTTAAAAAGTACAGTTTTTGAGCAAAACGGCGTAAAAGGACGAAAACGCTCTTAAATAAAAAAGCCGGACTCAGCGCTGTATCAGGCCGGACATTTTGCCCTAAAAGCCGGACATAGTGTTTGTGGAAAGCCCAAGACACTATTTTAAAGCCGGGCTTACGCTTTTCAAGCCGGACAACAGTTTTACAATAAAAAACTCAGATGAGGAGTAAAGTTTTAAATACTTAATTATTATTTATGAATTACACATTTACAATCAGTTTTGGCATTTGCACTTACTAGAAACTTGGAATAGAAAAAACAAAATAACAATCTTAAAATTTTCAAAGAAAACCAAATGGAAAGTACTTCGAAGTAAAAATCAACCTGCTTTGGTGTAATTCGGAATGAAATTCTTCATTAGCAGATGATTTGAAATAAGCAGCCCACTGTTGATGTGCCAATAGCTTCTTTTTTTTCTATATTGACTGGTATTGTCATAGTGACCGCATCCTGCCTGATGGTAAGCTGCCGATGCAGTCCAAAATAATGAGAGCGCTCCCCACAGTGGAATAAGTGGAAAGGAGAGGGAAGGATTAATTATAAAAGTTCTTCAGAACACTGAGAGAATCAATGTCTTTACGCAGCTGGAGGTCCTCAAGAGAGGCTGTAACCTCAGCATCTCCAATAATGCGTACCGCTTGCCTTTGCAGTCTATCAAGTGCATCGAGAAGAGAATAATGCTCCATACTCGATCGCACCTGAGTCTTGTACAGCAAACAGCGCTGCTCGGCTCAAAAACGATTATTATTATTTTAGTCAAACATCGAATTTGTAACTAATTTACGGTATCTTAACCATTATTTTTTGATAATTTTGTCATTATAAAACCTATTTTTGTCAACTTATAAAAGTTGGCGTTTTGTAGTAGGAATAACAAGAAAATCTTCTGCCGTGTTACATACCGCTAACAATTATACATTCTGTCAAAAAAGTTTCGGGAACAGATGATTTGTTTTTGTTTATGATTCCAATTCAATTTTTTTGGTTTTTTTTTGTTGTTGTTAGATTAGCACAACTGTTATCCTTTTGGCGCGGAGTTTGAGTTGCATCTGTTATTTAGAATAAATACAGTGCTGTTTTAATTAGTTTATATCTAGTGTGTATTGCGAATTTCATAATGGATAAAAACATCGAACAAAGAGTTTGTCTTTTTTGCGTCGCCAATGGAATTTCGTGATGGGAATCACTGAAAATGTTACAGAAGGCTTACGGTGAATTAACTTTATCAAAAACACGTGCATAAGAGTGGTACAAAGCGTTCAAAAGCGGTCGAAATGTCATGGAAAATTTGCTTCGCTCTGGTAGGCCATCAACGTCTTCAACTGAAGTTAACATCGCAAAAGTGAAGGAAATGGCGACTGAAAATCCTCATTTAAGTTTGAGAGAGATAGCCGCTGAACTGAACTTTCTGTGTCTCACAAGTCGATCCGTACCATTTGAAATAATCACTTGGGTATGAAACATGTTGCCGCTCGGCTAGTCCCAAAAGACCTGAATTTTCTCCAAAAACTCAAGCATAAGAGTCGCTGAGGACATACTAGAACGAGTCAATTCCGACCCAATATTCATGCAACGTATTGTTACTGGTAACGAGACGTAGGTTTACGAGTTGGACATGCAAACTTTAACAAGCTTCGAAGTGGCGCCTTCCGATTCCGACTGAACCGAAACCGAAAAAACCACATTGAGGTAAATAAACTAGAGAAGACGTCCCATACAATAAATGTGCACATCTACTTACTACTTGTACCGTGTGCGGGGCTACCTAGTTGTAACAAAACAGAAAATATTGTTACTTGCATTTTACCAATACATGGCCGCCGCTTCATGTCGCGGCAATTTGATAAAATAATTATTCAAATGCATGTTACATCGATAATTTAGTACGTATTTCCAGGTGAAAAGTGATTTCTTTGGTTTTATTTGTATTTTCTGAGTTGTTTAAACAGTACTTTAGCACACATAAAGACATATTTTAATAAAATAGAACACAGAATACATACATATTGTTGCGTCTAGCGCCTGCCACAGACTACTACAGTTGGAGCGAGCTGGCTCTAACGCGTGTTACAAACAATCTTCTTAGTTGAGACGTCTTCTCTAGTACGTAGGGGAGAGCGGGTGTGTAAGTGCCGATTTTGACAAATCCTTGTATGATTCGGATAATACAAGTCTATGTCTGAAAGTAGTGGGACATCCTAAGCCAAATTTAGTCTATAATACGAATTTACCTACAGATTTTACACATTTTTAATAGTTTTTAAGAAGAAGTGACTTTTTTATACAGCGGCGGCAAGGCACTACCAACCCCACTTTGGGGCAAGTTGTGCCGTAGCTGAGGTCGGTTGTGCCGTTGATAAAGCTAGGTGTTTTACATGAATGAAAATTAATTTACAATTTAAAAGACATCAATTTTATAATAATATTTTTATTCGTTATTCTTTTTACTTTAAATCAACAGTTTGAGTCAAATTTGAGTCCATCCTTGATGACTGCATCAGCAGCCCTTTGTAAAAGATCCTGAGATGTAGTTTCCCTTTGAGTTTTTCGCTTGTACGTCCTCATTCTGTCAAAGATAATAAATGCAGTATAAAGTATCATGTCAAAAATTATTTTTTTTCTTTCGTAAGTGCTCGCATAAACATAAAGAAAATTGTAACAATAAATATTGCTTAGGGGTCAGTTGTGCCGCGGCACAAGCAGCCCCACGTGAACGGCACATTTTACCCCGCTTAGGAGAGTTTGATATTTTGTCTCACATAAAAAATCACTCTGCTCAAAGCATTAAAATTACACTGCATAACAAACTAGCATAAATAACAAACATTTTACTAAAACTTTCATATTAAAAGCACGAAAAATGCTAGCTTGCGACCAAAAAGTATCGAAACGAAAATATTTACTTACTGGCGCTGAAGGACCCTCACATGCACTGCCACTATATCCACGTCGCTGACGCAACTAAAATTGCGGCCGCGTGTGCCCAACTCAGTGCTTCCACTTTCATGATTTCCTTTCCCCACGCCACAACTGTCATTTCAAATGTTAAGATTTGTCTGATAAAAATATTAGAAAGTACTTTGAAAATGAGTGATTCAAGGAATAAAACTAAAAAAAAAACTACCTATGAAAATCATTGAAAGTAGGTACGAGGAAAAAGTTATGTTAACAGGAAAAGAAAAGTTATTCCGGCAAAAAGGTAACCTTCTATGCTGGTCAGTACCTACCTACATTGTTATTGTTGCTTTATTTTAATATTGTTTCATTTAATTTTACAATTGCGTTAAGCAAATATTTTTATTACAAATATTTTATATACAGAAAATATGCAAATGTAAGAACCGATGAATAAAAAAGAAAATAAATAAAAGAAAAGAGAAAAAAGAGAGAAAAATAAAATAATAAAAAAAGAAAAAAAGGTGAAAAGGAAACTTTTCTAGTGGAAAGTATGATTGCTTACTACACTCTTTAAGTAATTTAAACATCCCGCTCACCAAAGACTCTGTCTTTAAGCTAAATAATAATTAGAATCAGGCGTTACTTTGCGGAAATCCATGATATACAAAAATGGAAAAAATATCTAGTGTTAATCCCGCTAACTCACTAATTTATCAAGCTTGGATGCTGCATGTAAGCACCGCCCTCCCGCCCGCAATGTATGCACATGCAAAAGGAGCGATGGATGCTAAATAAGGCATGCAAACCGAAACCCGACACGTGTTTCGCCCCTCCACGGGGCATCCTCAGGAGCTGTTGACTGGTCGAGAGCTGCGCGCCGACTGAAACGGCTGCGAAGCTCTCGGCCCCTTATATAGCGCCACCGTTTGACATTTGTGACGTACGTGTGTTGGAGCAGTTAGAAATTATAAAACATAACAATAATAATTACACACTGTTGAATGACCAAACAAATTTAGTTTCCTCCCCATAATTGCGTCTGATTGCGGGTAGTACGTCACAAATGTCAAAACCAAAACAAATCTTCATCTGGTATTACTATCAAGGGCTCTCCAACTAAAAAATGGCCAGGTGTAAGCGGTAATGGATCATCTGGGTCATCACTCAAGTGTGTCAACGGGCGTGAATTCAGACATGCTTCAATTTGTGATAGCACCGTTGATAACTCTTCAAATGTCAATGTGGACTCTCCTATAACTCGTTTTAGGTGGGATTTGACTGAGCGAACTCCAGCTTCCCATAGGCCACCGAAATTTGGAGCATGCGGTGGAATGTAATGCCAAGTAGTACCTTCTCCTGCCAGCAACTGACTCAATTCACTTTGCAATCCATAGCTAGCTTTTGTAAACATACGCTGGAGCTCTTTGTCCGCACCAACAAAGTTAGTACCATTGTCGCTGTATATATCCTTACAACGACCTCTTCTTGATACAAATCTGCGGAATGCGGCTATAAAGCCTTGAGCCGTAAGATCTGATACAGCCTCTAAATGAATAGCACGAGTCACCATGCATATAAATAGGCACACATATCCCTTATATGATTTGGATCGCCTTCCCGGAGAAAATCTCAAATTAATGTAACCGGTAAAGTCCACACCTGAGCTCTTAAAAGCTTTCGAAGGGCGTAATCTTACTTCTGGCAAGTCTCCCATCATCGGGTTATGCTTTTGTGTGGAGTACCGTTTGCAGGTATCACACTCTCTATGAACTCGGTTTGTCATTACCCTCGCACCTATGATCCAATACTTAGACCGCAAAAGGTTTTGCAATATTTGAGACCCACCGTGTAAAGTCCTCTTGTGTGAATCCATCACAATCAATTTACTCAGATGACTATTATTTGGCAAAATAACTGGATGCTTTCTATCATATTCTATGGAGGCCTTACTAATTCGTCCAACTACTCTTAAAATCCCATTATCAGTCAAAGGGGTTAAGAGAGTGGAGAATACTCTTTTTGGGAACAACCATTTTAACTTCGTAATTTCAATTGGAAAATATAACTCTTGAGTTCCTTTTATGCAATGCTCTAAAACTTCGTTTCTTTCTTCGGCGGTAACGATTTTATTAAATACAATTCTCTGATCACTTGGCAATTTAAAATCTAAGAATCTTCTACAATAAGCGAGTATATTAAGTAATCTTGTGAGCGATGGATACTTAGTCCAAAAAAAGTCTTCTTTAATAACTATATTAGTCAAAGCCTTGATTGGTCTCTCTTCTTCATTGGTATCAAAATTTACCTCACTTATGTATGATTCATTTTCTGATAACCATGGTGGACCACGCCACCACAATGGATGATCTTTAAGCTCAGTACAACTCACACCTCTCGATGCACAGTCGGCGGGGTTATCACTTGTCCGGACATGACTCCATTGATCTCGGGTAAGCATGGTTAAAATTTCTGATACTCTGTTACTCACGAATGTGTTCCATCTACTTGGTTCTCCTCGTATCCATGCTAATACAACTTCGGAGTCTGTCCATGCATGCAATTGTGATTTGGGAACTGACAGCACTTGGGAAACTTCGAATAATAACTTAGCAGCTAAAACGGCGCCACAGAGCTCTAATCTTGGAATTAATATCTCCTTTTCAATTGGCGCTACTTTAGTTTTCGCCGTCACCAGCGAAACATAAACGTTAGAATCGTCCGTAACTTTCATATAGACTGCAGCCCCATACGCTGCTTGTGATGCGTCAGCAAAAGCATGTAACTCGATTGTACAAGTCTTCTTGGAATTTAACCATCTTGGTATTTCTATACCTTGCACTCTCTTTAGGTCCTCTTTAAACTTTAGCCACTCATGCAGTAAAGGTGAGATTAGTGGATCATCCCAGTCTAAGCCAGACTTCCACAGCTTTTGAATATATATTTTTGCGGTAATAATAATCGGGGCAATCCAACCCATTGGATCGTAAAGCCGTGCTATAATCGAGAGCACGCCTCTCTTTGTCACGGCTTTACTATCATCTGCTATATGTAAAGTGTACTCAAAATTGTCCGTACTTTTATTCCAGCAAATGCTAAGCACCTTCACCATTTCGTTGGTTTTAAAAATCATTGGTTGATCCATTCCTTTATTCTCCTCTCTTATATGGTCGAGTAACTTGACATTGTTACTGCACCATTTTTGGATTTGGAATCCTCCAGCCTTCATCATACTGTTGAGTAGTTCATAAATCTCAATAGCTTCGTATTCCGATTCGCATCCGGTTAAAAGGTCATCCATATAAAAATCTTCCATTTTTATTTTGGAAGCAACCGGATACAGAGCTTGCTCATCTTTAGCTAGTTGCTGTAAGGATTTAACAGCTAAGTATGGAGCACAGGCAGTTCCAAACGTCAATCTCTTTATTATAATTGATAGTGGTGCATGGGTTCGAGAGGGTTTGACCGCCATAAAAATCGTTGGTAATCTACGTACTTCTTATGCACGCAGACCTGTCTGTACATTTGCATTAAGTCCGCTACCATACATATTGGGTGCATGCGCCATCTGAGCAATATGTGGCGCAGATCTTGTTGTATCTTTGGGCCTACCAGTAATTCATCATTCAAAGAAACATGATTTACTCCTTAACATGACGCGTCAAAAACTGGACGCACTTTTGTAGTCTCTTTATCAGCTCGAACCACAGCGTGATGTGGGAGATAAACTGCTGTTGGATTCTCAATCTCATATTGATTGGCTATGTGTTTTGCGTGACCTTGCTTTATATAGTCTTCTATTGCGTCGGAATACTGCTGTTGAAGAGAAGGATTTTTGGATAACTCTAGTAGCAAAAATCTTTTTGTAGAAATTTCTTTAGAGCGGCCATTAACACACTCAGGCTCCTCGGTTTTAAAAGGAAGACAAACAATATAACGTCCTTCTTTATTTCTCGTGGTAGTTTTTTCAAATAAGTCTTCAAATTCTTTCTCTTCTTTGCTCATTATCTTTTGAATGCAATCTGGTTCTGTCTCAATGTCCCAAAATTGCTTCAGTAATTTGTCTGTGTGGTATGAAATATGTAGACTTATAACTCGGTTTTCTAATGAGGTAGGTAGGTTTGACACTCTTCCGGATAATACCCATCCAAGCTTTGTGTTCTGTGCAATAGGACCCCCATGTATTGGATGTTTAATCACTCCCTTCAACAATACTTCACTGTGTATTTCGACTCCTAAGAGAATATCGATTTTCCTTGGTAACCCATACTCAGTATCAGCCAATGGTAAATTCTCGATTTCAGGCCAATTTGCAATAGTAATGTTACTAGTCGGTAAAAACGTCGTTAAATTATTCAATACAAATGCGTTGACTAGAATTGTAAACTCAGGATTGTGTATGGACTCTATGGTAAATGTTACCGTGCTCTTTGTTCTCATTTGTCCGTCTCCGACTCCAGGTACAACACCGTTTACAGAAGATTTTTCGAGACCTAGTAGCTGCACAGTTGCTTCCGTTACAAAAGATGCTTCGGAGCCTTGGTCTATGAGTGCTCTAATTTTGTGAATACTGCTAGTTCTTGACACTGCATTGACAACCGCTGTGGCCAAGAGCACCTCCTTGTGATTCTGCTTCTCGGTAGCAAAATTGATCGATGTAATTGATCAGAGAATGGCAACACCATTCTCTGATCAATTACATCGGGCTCTGGAAATCGCTTCTCATGCGACTGGGGCTCAGTAGTAGACTCTATGGATGTAAACTCTTGATTCTCAAAATACAGTAGAGTATGATGTCTCCGACCACAACGACGGCAACTCATTGTTTTTTTGCAATATTTAACCGCGTGAGCTGGCGTCAAGCCGTTGAAACAAAGACCTTTTGTCTGTACGTAATTTGATATTTCTTGAGGCGATAGTTTTTGAAATTGTTGGCAATGATATACTTGGTGTTGCTCTGCACACATCGGACAAGCGACCAGTTTTAAATTCTTCGTCTCAGGCGAATTTGTCACAGCATGCAAACTTTTAGGCAATTGTTCTGAATCTTCGCTCTAAAAACAAAACCATTTGACTCCATGTAGGCAGATCTTCTAATGAAGCTGTGTTTACTTCTGATTCCCATGCTTTTCGTGATTCACTGTCTAATTTGGAGTTGACAATATAAATTATCATCACGTCCCAAGTCTCAGTATTGACTCCGACATTGTTAAGAGCTTTCAAACAAGAATTTGTTGTATCCAACAAACTTTTGAACGCATTCGCTGACTCAGATGTTAATAGTTTTTGTGCAAACAATTTCTTTAATATCTCATTTGTATTATATCTCTTATTCTTATAGTGTCTCGTAAGCTGTGACCATGCCTCATGGTAATTATTCTCAGTAGTAGCTAAATCTTTTATAAGATTCGCAGGTTCTCCGCACAAACTACTCTTTAGGTAGTGTAGATTTTGCACTCCACTCAAACTCGGATTGTTATGAATTAGTGAGAGAAACATGTCATAGTATGACTCCCACTATTCATATTTACCACCAAATGCTGGCAACTTTATTTGCGGCAGCTTGACTTCACAATTGACAGAACTGGGTTGACCATTAGTAGTTGTCGAAGAGAGAACCGGTGCAATACTTCCTCGGTCGGAAATAAGTTTAGTTTTATGCTCCAAATAAATTCCTTCTGCTTTGTTGTAATAATCTTCCTTGAAGTATGCAATCTCAACTCGGTTTTCTTTTGGCGCAATATCTAAAATCTTGTCATGTATGTTGTCAAAATGTGTCCATACTTTCTCTAAATTTTCCAACCTTGACTCAATATATGGTAGTGTAATCCTCTCTTTCGGAGACTTCTTATAGTTGCTTTTAGATTTTAAGTCGGCAATGTCTTAAAATTATTTCACCAAATTTTTCTAAGTCCCATAATCAGTAAAATCGGCTATGTCTTTAAACTATTTCACGAAATTTTTTTAAGTCCCATAATCAGTAAAATCGGCTATGTCTTTAAACTATTTCACTGAATTTTCTAAGTCTTTTATTTATTCACTATTCTCACGTCTAAGTTACTTTGTTTATATTTTCTTGTTCACTCACTTTTTATCACTTTACTCACGGTTGTCCAGTTCATTCCCGGGTTTCGGCACCATATGTTAACTTGTTCGATGTGTATATAGAAAAATAAAACTCACTCACACTGTCTCAGAAGAACTCCATTTATTCAACTTAGCAAACCTTTAAGTAGATTCACGGTGCGAATTCCGTTAGCGCGATTCAGGAATGTACAACGCCATATATCCTGCATTGTACGAACTACACTCTTTAAGTAATTTAAACACATCTCTTTCCCCTTTTTTTTCCCCTCTGGCCCTCAATTTCCCCTCAAAAGGGGAAGTTCCCCTCATTGTGGAAGCACTGGCCCAACTGTTAGGCATTATACGACACAATACGACCGTTTATCTATCTCTTTCTGTTTTCAAGATATTCGCGTCGGCACAATTTACCCCCGGCACTTTCAGCACTTTCCGCTCTCCCCTACATTATAACTCAATGCGCCAAAGTCGATCAAAAGTCAAAGTCATGTTGACTGTTTTCTTTGACTATCGCGGTGTTGTGCATTCGGAAAGAATTCCGGCTAGAAAGCCGGAAGGTCAAACGGTAAATAAAGATTTGATTGTTATGCGGCGTTTATGAGAGCCAATTCGACGAAAAAAGCCAAATTTGTGGACAGAAAATTCTTGGATATTGCACCACGATAATGCGCCTTCATTGTGAACGTATTTTAACCAATACCTCAACAAATACCATCGATTAACCACCTTATTCACCAGATATGGCTCCAGCCGACTTCTTTCTTTTTCCTAAACTCAAATTACCACTTCGTGGCACTCGTTTTCATTCGGTAGAAGCAAAGAGATTAGTAGAAGACATGGAGAATTCGCGGCGAGAACTGAACTCAATTCCGGAAGAAGCGTCTAAAAATGTTTTGATGATTGGATTATTCGTTGGCATAAGTGTATCGTTTCTGAAGGAGCATACTTGGAAGGCGATAAAATAAATTTGGATGAATAACTAACATTTTGTGTATTTTAGATTTTTTCCCGGTACTTTCTTGACAGAGTAGTATAGCGTAATGTAACTCAAAATGAGTACCTATGTACTTAGCGTTTTGATTTAGTAGATATCAAAGAAAATCTTAGGATTGCACTATTTTTAGCATTAAAATAACAAGAAAACTAAAAGGTGCTAATAGTCAAAATATTGCTAAAAAACATTGTTATACTTAATTTTATTTTATGTACCGAGTAGGAAAGGTGATTGGGACTAAAATTTAGATTTAAACAGATATTTATTAATTTATTTTAATTTTAAGTAAGTATGTAGTTTTAGTAGATATCCAAGAAAATCTTAGGTTTGCACCTAACTATTTTCGATTATGAGCACAGTGCCTAAAATGCAAGATGCCACTGCTGTTAAAATACCTAAAACGCTAATTGACTAAGAAGCAGATTGCCTAAAATGCAAGATGCCACTGGTGCTATAATACCTAAAACGCTAATTGACTAAGAAGCATATTGCCTAACCGTGAATCCTACTAGACATTGTAATTGCCTAATTGCCATTTAAATTACTATATAAATAAAATAAAAATGGGAATGTAAAACAGTAATACCATTTTTAAATTAACATTAATTAAGCAATGTATTAAAGTGATTGGCACGGTCTGTCTAGTACATTTTTAATAGTCTTTGCAGCAGTGGCATCTTGCGTTTTAGGCAATCTGCTTTTAGTCAATAAGCGTTTTAGGTATTAAAGCAGCATTGGCATCTTGCATTTTAGGCACTGTGCTCATAATCGACAATTTATTAGTAACAAGAAAATTAAAAGGTGCTAATAAAGTCAAATTATTTATTCAATGTAAACCTTTACAGAAACTTATTGACGTCAATACTAATAATAATTAAAAAAAACAGTTAACTAATTTTTAGTTAAGACTTAACAACTAATCTTCAAGGAATGCGGAAGGTGCGTGGTTCGATTCCCGCCTGAGGTTGTCAAAATCAAAATCAATATCAAAAAGTCGTCTTTTTTCAGTGTTTAAAATTTTACTTAAGTATATTTAAGCGTTAATAAAAACGCTAAAATATAAAACATTAATCTATAAACGCAGCTTCATCTTAACCGAATGATTAAATATTTGTAAAAATATTTCTTTCGGATCTCAGAGGTGAAAACTTCTAAGATTTGATGAAGCAATGTTGACTAAAAACATAAGCATCAAGCACTGACAAATTTCGACGGTTGAAAGCCAGACCTCGGTAGCCAAGTGGTTAAGGCAGCCGCCCGGAATGAGGAAGGTGCGTGGTTCGATTCCCGCCTGAGGTTGTCGTCTTTTTTCAGTGTTTAAAATTTTACTTAAGTATATTTAAGCGTTAATAAAAACGCTAAAATATAAAACATTAATCTATAAACGCAGCTTCATCTTAACCGAATGTTTAAATACATGTAAAAATATTTCTTTCGGATCTCAGAGGTGAAAACTTCTAAGATTTGATGAAGCAATGTTGACTAAAAACATAAGCATCAAGCACTGACAAATTTCGACGGTTGAAAGCCAGACCTCGGTAGCCAAGTGGTTAAGGCAGCCGCCCGGAATGCGGAAGGTGCGTGGTTCGATTCCCGCCTGAGGTTGTCGTCTTTTTTCAGTGTTTAAAAAAATTTACTTAAGTATACTTAAGCGTTAATAAAAACGCTAAAATATAAAATATTAATCTATAAACGCAGCTTCATCTTAACCGAATGTTTAAATATTTGTAAAAATATTTCTTTCGGATCTCAGAGGTGAAAACTTCTAAGATTTGATGAAGCAATGTTGACTAAAAAACATAAGCATCAAGCACTGACAAATTTCGACGGTTGAAAGCCAGACCTCGGTAGCCAAGTGGTTAAGGCAGCCACCCGGAATGCGGAAGGTGCGTGGTTCGATTCCCGTCTGAGGTTGTCGTCTTTTTTCAGTGTTTAAAAAATTTTACTTAAGTATATTTAAGCGTTAATAAAAACGCTAAAATATAAGACATTAATCTATAAACGCAGCTTCATCTTAACCGAATGTTTAAATATTTGTAAAAATATTTCTTTCGGATCTCAGAGGTGAAAACTTCTAAGATTTGATGAAGCAATGTTGACTAAAAACATAAGCATCAAGCACTGACAAATTTCAACGGTTGAAAGCCAGACCTCGGTAGCCAAGTGGTTAAGGCAGCCGCCCGGAATGCGGAAGGTGCGTGGTTCGATTCCCGCCTGAGGTTGTCGTCTTTTTTCAGTGTTTTAAATTTTACTTAAGTATATTTAAGCGTTAATAAAAACGCTAAAACATAAAACATTAATCTATAAACGCAGCTTCATCTTAACCGAATGTTTAAATATTTGTAAAAATATTTCTTGCGGATCTCAGAGGTGAAAACTTCTATGATTTGATGAAGCAATGTTGACTAAAAAACATAAGCATCAAGCACTGACAAATTTCGACGGTTGAAAGCCAGACCTTGGTAGCCAAGTGGTTAAGGCAGCCGCCCGGAATGCGGAAGGTGCGTGGTTCGATTCCCGCCTGAGGTTGTCGTCTTTTTTCAGTGTTTAAAATTTTACTTAAGTATATTTAAGCGTTAATAATAACGCTAAAATATAAAACATTAATCTATAAACGCAGCTTCATCTTAACCGAATGTTTAAATATATGTAGAAATATTTCTTTCGGATCTCAGAGGTGAAAACTTCTAAGATTTGATGAAGCAATGTTGACTAAAAAACATAAGCTTCAAGTACTGACAAATTTCGACGGTTGAAAGCCAGACCTCGGTAGCCAAGTGGTTAAGGCAGCCGCCCGGAATGCGGAAGGTGCGTGGTTCGATTCCCGCCTGAGGTTGTCGTCTTTTTCAGTGTTTAAAATTTTACTTAAGTATATTTATGCGTTAATAAAAACGCTAAAATATAAAACATTAACTAATCTTACTAACTAACTATAGCCTGTGATAGACAAACGCGCATCGCTACCCCCAGTACCACGTAGGATCGCTTCGAACCGAAATATAAGCCGTGGTGATAGAATTCTGTGTAAACAAACGTATCCTGATCTAGACAAAAAAAGTTATAATATCGCTAAAAATATTGTTAAAGTTTTATTTTATGTAGTAGCAAGGTAATTAGGACCAAAATTTAGATTTAAACAGATATTTATTTATTTATTTATTTTAATTTGAAGGTTCTTACATAATAAATGACAGCATGTAAGTACTACGTAGAAATAAAGAGATGTAGAGATTAAGCAACATGCCATTGAACATTTGAAATATACATTATAATTTATTATTATAAAATACAGTAACTAAACTATAATAACTATAATACTTAAAATAAATTACAATTCGAAGTTAGGAATAGGAACTTACAAGGCAAACTTGAGATCAATCAACATGTTTACGTAGCTACAAATAATGATTTTAACAAAAATTATAATCGTTTTTGCTCTTATAAAGCATAGTGCAGGATGTTGGCTTTAAAATGGCTATGCTGAAGTGGGAATGGGCTGGCGACATTGCACGAAAATTTGATTCCTGGTGCAAGAGAATCCTAGAGTGGGATCAAACGCCCCCAAGAGGAATACCACAAATGAGGAGGAAGGATGACATCAAGAAGGTGGCCGGTATCAGCTGGGTCCTTACTGCCCAGAATTGAAATAAATGGCGAAGTTTGATGAAGGCTTACACCAGATCTCTGGTTGACAAAAGCTAAAACGAAGAATAGAAGATAATCGTTTTTATATAAATTTTACAAAATGAAAAATGCTTTGAACTATTCTTCGTCACTTTTATCCGTTTCGTGAACTTCTGTCTACTACCCAATTTTTTTCATTATCTGAAGAAGCTTCGATCGCTTTAATTTTATTCCAAGAAACTTTATCTTTGCAAAAGTTTTTTGTCTAATATTTTGCAACAATGCCGTTTTTAAACTCTAGAATCATATCTTGTTTAATCACTATAACGGTATAAGGCTTTCCGTTTGCTTTGGGACATCGAACTAGGGAATACCATTCATCTGGCTAATAAATCTCTTTACGTTTAGCCAATTTTTCAATCAAGTTGGCGGCATGTCTCTCGCGGGCCGCCGCCGGCCGCCGCCCGCCGCTCGCCCACCACACACTCCGCTAACTGAGATAGCGGTATGTCTACCATACCACACGATTGCCGAAAGTACATTACTAAGCGTTATGTGAACCTCAAAACTTTTTTGTCGCTTATAATATTTTTATAAAATTTGGGAGGTTTAATACTTACAAAATAGTGAAACGATTTACGTAAAAAACGAAAATTTCAAAATTTTGAGTTAGAGTAGTGTTCATTGGAGGCATCGCTATTTCTATATATCACTGTGAATGCGAAAATTTTATCATCATCAGCCTACAAACGTCCCACTGCTGGGTACAGGCCTTCCACGTAGACAATAGCACGTGGGTATATTGGGCCATAACCCACCACGCTGGCCCAATGTGGGTTTTAACGACTGCCATCTTACGACAACAACCGGAACCAACGGCTTCACGTGCCTTCCGAAGCACGGAGGAGCTCGATATGTTTTTAAGTCACCCATCCAGCGACCTGGCATTACGAAGGTTGCTTAACGGTCAAGATCGTAAGCCGAACGCGCTATCCGCTGCGCCATCGAGCTCTTCAAAATTTCAATAATAAAGAAAGAGAATGATTTACTTTAACGAGTTCAATTTAAGTGCACAAACATACTAGAACTTTATAAGGGATTTAGGATAAATGACTTCAGTTGAAAAACCAAGCAGCTAGAACATGACCCAACAAAATTCCTTTAATTGTAAAACCACCCATTTAAGTAAGTAAAAAAGTATTTATCAATAAGTAAAATAGTAGGGAGGACAAACTCAAAGATAATCATGGTAGTTAAATATCTTGAAAAAAGTAAAAATAAAGTAAAAAAGTATTATTTAAAAGATATAAGTGATTAAAAAAGATACTATAGAATAAACATAATTTATACGCTTGTTTTCGAGATATTGTCGATTAGTCATCGTAAAGAAGAACTTTCAGTCATACCAGTTGATTACACAATTACTCTTTTTTTATTTTTTTCTCAGGTAGGTAGGTACATTAACAGGTACCTACTTCAAACAGATCTTGTAAAAATACAAATTATGAACTAATAATATCTGGCATGCAACATATGGCAAAATTATTTGCAGGTTAACCACATACGTACCAATGACAATTAAGGGTAAAAGCAATTACAAAGTAATAATAAAAACTATATACGAGTAATAGTGAATTATATATTTTTAAAAGAGTAAAAAATAATAAAGTATACATAAATTACAAATAAGTTGACAATGCATCAATATTAACTTTATAAAAAGACTAATCACACAGTTTTTGGTGGGTATTCCATTGATTTGCACTGCACGACTTTAGCAATCAATTCACATGTGAGAGGTTTGTGGGTAATCTGTAGTTATGCGAAACCAGTAATTTAGTATCGTATGTTCGCATCAGTACGTAGTAGTTCTCTTATCATTTTAATTGCATACAAATTCACCACCGTTCAAAACAGAGAGCACCTTGGGAGTGATGTAGTTCGGCACGTCTTTGCCATAGATGAAATCCAAGTGGCCGAAGGTGTGGTCAGGAAGGATGCACTCAGTCACATTGGTCTTGAGGTGTCTCTTGAGCGTTGCAATATCTCTGACATCTCCAACGTAATCGTTGAGACTGCTTATAATGTACAAATCAACCGTGAATAGGCTCAAATCGATAATTGGTGGTTTTACTTTACCATAAGTTTTTATATTGTCGAAGAACCCATAGTCACATTCAGCAAACCCATTGTCCTTCATCTGTCCCCAACGTAGGAAATCTTTCATCGATGAACCCGCTGGCACGTGTCCTGTTAGAACTTTGAGGGTCTCATCTTCGATTTGGAACTTGCTATATCCAAAAAGAGCAAAGATCAAAACGGAACAGAAAGGATATTGGACCTCGCTGAGTCCACAAAGAAGTTGAGCAGTTTTCTGGGCAAATCCACCGTGAGGGAGAATTTCAAAGTTAGTACCGTTACGACATCCATCCAATAGAAGAGATGCTATTGCTTGACCGAATATAACGATAAATCGGGCGTTCTCCAACCAAGCTGTCACGGAAAGCCCAAAGGCAACTTTGATCTTGGCATTGTATTCTGGCACTTTAGCACACAGCATCAAGAGCATGGCGGCTCCTTGACTGTGGGCCACGTAAGCCACTTGTGATTTTCCAGTATGTTTTAGCACGTAATCGATAAAAGCAGGTAAATCGATAAGCGCCATTTCGTCAACCGCGAAGTCCCAAAACTTAGAGTCCTTGTCAGGATTTAAAGTTATGTGGTTTCTACTGTACCTGTTACCTCTAACGTTCGGTACCCAGACATCATAGCATGCGTCAGCGTAGACGTAGCAGTGCGCTTTGCCGGGGCCAAGGATGATGCAGTCATCGCTGCTTAGGTACAGGCCGTGCATGAAGATGATAGGAACCCTATTTGCACCGACTGTTTGGCAGGATTTTTTTAGGGGCACGCGGAACATTGTCAAGCCATAACCGTCCTTAGTAGTGAGCTTGTGTTCTTCAACTGGGTATCCGTCAAACTTGGCGAGCTCATCGAACGTGAGACCTGCTCTTGGCGAAGCCCCGAACAGGGCAACGTAGTCGACGGGATCATTATCACCAGCTAGCGTATGCTGTACCGTTACTAATAACACAAAAATCCCACAGCTTAGGATCATTGTATAAATACAGTAAACTGCGTATCCGTGTTGTAGCTTAATGTAAAATATGTCAATAATAAACCTTATATTGACTATGTTTCACAGGCACTGAGAAAGACATCTTCGATCGCCACATTTTTATAACAATTGGCTTATTTCTCATTATTTACATGATATTAAAATTATTCGTTATCAATATTTGCATTTATGCCTGGGGGTCTCGTAACAAATCCATGGTTCCGTAATAGTGTCGCAGAGTTAATTTTGTACAAGTATGAAGGAAAAAATAATAACTTTTCTTTTAACTTAATCATGACAAAGTAATTTACAAAAAAAGTGCTATGTTAAGCGTTGTGTGTGTGAGTATGTAGTTTCTGCACTATGTGTATGTGTGTATGTGGTTTGTATATGTTGTGTTTGTGAATAGTATGTCTGCATGTGTGTGTATGATACTTAGTGCATGAATATTTTATCTTGGATTTTTAAAAGGCTCTCAGCTTTCTCGTAAGACCACTCCACCAAGGTCTGTGTGACTAGTTTTCTCGTCGCACCAACAGAGCTATACTACAATGAAGTGGCCAATATTAACTAACTTATTGTAGAAGAAAATTCCAGAACATTTACTTTTCTTTTTCAGTAATAAAAATTAAAGTACTCATTACATGTGTTACATGTTATCACTGTTCTATGCACCGAGGCAGCCACACGCATCACTATAGGTTCATGCTCGCATTACAGTCTTCTAATACTTAGCACATTTTAACCGCATCTGTGGTCTAGTGGCTAAGCCACCTGTTTCAGACCCAGAGGTCCTGGGTTCGATTCCCAGCGGGGGGTACATCTTTGTGTGCTCGATTTGGTTGGTGGTAGGGCTATTAAGTCTGCCTGGCTAGCTACCACCATCTTATCTAAGTCTGTCGCCATAGCAACGATATTTATGCATTGTTGTGTTACAACAGTTTGAGATGTGACAGCCAGTTCCTCAGTGGTTGAGGATTCCGGGTGAAGCGCGCTTCCACCTTCGGCCTTATCGTCACTTACCATCAGGTGAGATGAAGGCCCAGGGCTGACCCGTTGCCGAATAAAAAAAAAACATGAGTCTGCTTTTAAAGAGCGTTGGTTGAATACCTTATGGTTTTTTTATTGCAACCTCTAGGTCACCTGTTTGCTTTATCTTGAGGAGACGGGTCGAAGGTGTGGACTAAATACTGTCAGTAATTGGCGACAGGTTGGCATAGTTCTGTAGGAAAAAAGTGAACAACAGAGTCATAGGTTCTGTCTTGCCACAACTTGAAGATCCCACTTCATTGAAATTTAACCAACTGTTAATAAAACTTCGCTAGTCTTTGGCCGTTACTATTATGAGCACAGAAAGGAGCGTTATATTAGGACGCTACTATACGAGTATACTATGTCGAAATACATTTGGCGCTACATACATATTCTTGGTACTGGACCAATGCCATGAGAATTTTATGGCTTTTCCAAATGCTTCCCTATGTTTTTCCTTGCGCTTTGTCAGTCATAATACTACTAAGTTTGAAAGAAAATTGCAGTTTGCATTTCTACATGAACAATAAAATTCTTCTCGCCTCGACTCTATACCGAATGTCTGCCTGCCGCTGGGCTTGTTCAAATCCTTTTTTTTTTAAATGAAACTGGGTATGCATTTGACCACCAAACTGCTTGATGAACAGGATGTGGTCTAAGGTATTGCATGCTTACCCAGGAGATGCCTTATTCACTCTTGCCTTGAAAAGACCAAGGTTATAGTGATCGAGAAACACATGAGCTGACAGCGCATTACACTCTTTGGCGGTTCGCATGAGAAAGGAACCAGCAAAACGCTTGGTCCGGACAGGTGGAATGTCAACCATGTAGGGGTGGTAAGCAAGCCTGCGTCTAGTGTAATGATGGTGGAAAGGGGCTGAAAAACGACACACGTTCCTTTGATTTTTATAAATATTTATGAGTTGCTATTGGTACGTTGTAAATTGAAAAAAAAAACAGTTTTAACGTCGTACTCACGAAGCATAGTTTACATTGCATGGTATTTCATGGTTTAATTATTAATTATGCAAAATAATGACGTGAAAGCTATTTTCTTATCAAGTAACACTTGAAATAATACTAAAGAAATTTATTTTGAAATATACTTGACTATTTGAAAATATCGTTTAATATATGAATGCTGTTTTGACTAGAGTTGAGTTTCCAACTGATAGCCAACGAGCTGTTGGCGTTTCTTCAAAACGCCATCAACAGATATACGAAGTTTGCATCCTGCAGACCTGCAAGTCCAACTACAAGGAGGATGAGAATTGCAGTGGCAAGATGCCATCTCGCCGGAGGGATGGAACTGAAAGGAGTCTCCACGACATCATCAGCCTGCTGAAGGAGACTAACCCGGACGTCATGCCTTCGTTCGTGGCAAAGTGCTACACAAGCTGCCCCCCGTCACATTCGACCACGTCGATGTCTCTAGGCGGCTGAAGAACATCACTTTCCTGAAAGCGAGCCTGGCCGAAGTAGTGGAGAAATTAGAGGCGAGGCGAGGCGAGAGAGAAGAGGAAGCCTGCCTGTCGCAACCTGTGTGGTGTGGCACCGACCGGGCCGAACCACTTGCTGCGTCCAGCTATACCAACGACGCTGCTTTACGTGTCCTGACTCTATTTCTCTACAAAAGCAGAGGAGATCGTAGAGTACATATGAATCAAGAGCAAACTCACTCTAAGGGTCGAACGGTTTAGAGTCCCGCCACATCTTGAATTTTAATTCATTTGTGTGAGAGTACCGACCGTCCAGCTATCGGATTTTATAAAAGAGGAGTTTTGGCCGAGAGGTGTCCGGTTCCGGCGGTTTCGTGGTCGGCTACACCACGCTGCGTCACGTCGCCGTGTTTGTGAAATAGTGATAAGTTTTTATATTGTATGTATGTTAGTCTGTAAAGTATTTATATATGAGACTACTGCGTTGTCTGAACACAAATAAATTTAAAAATATATATATAATTACTAGCTTTATCCCGCGGCTTCGCTCGAGTTAGTTTTGTCGAGAAAAAGTAGCCTTCTTCAAGTCTTCATCTATCTCTATACCAAAATTAATCAAAATTGGTTTAGCAGTTCTAGCGTGAAAGCGTAAGGCGAACGCTACACGTCAATAAATATTGTGATAAATATCGTGATATTTATTGATGGATCTTGGGCTGGATCACAGCACACCCTACACCATCAATACGGATCGCGTCAAAATTACGTACTTTGCACGAGGCAGACGTGTAGGATTGCCACTTGCACTTTAAAATAGAGTATTGTCTCTTTTTCATGTAGGCGTACTTTATAATCAACGCTACGACACCAATAAAGTACGCTAATTAAAATCTTTTAGTAAATAAAAAGTAAATTAATGCTTAAGTAAAATTTTAAACACTGAAAAAAGACGACAACCTCAGGCGGGAATCGAACCACACACCTTCCGCATTCCGGGCGGCTGCCTTAACCACTTGGCTACCGTGGTCTGGCTTTCAACCGTCGAAATTTGTCAGTGCTTGATGCTTATGTTTTTAGTCAACATTGCTTCATCAAATCTTAGAAGTTTACACCTCTGAGATCCGAAAGAAATATTTTTACAAATATTTGAACATTCGGTTAAGATGAAGCTGCGTTTATAGATTAATGTTTTATATTTTAGCGTTTTATTAACGCTTAAATATACTTAAGTAAAATTTTAAACACTGAAAAAAGACGACAACCTCAGGCGGGAATCGAACCACGCACCTTCCGCATTCCGGGCGGCTGCCTTAACCACTTGGCTACCGAGGTCTGACTTTCAACCGTCGAAATTTCTCAGTGCTTGATGCTTATGTTTTTAGTCAACATTGCTTCATCAAATCTTAGAAGTTTACACCTCTGAGATCCGAAAGAAATATTTTTACAAATATTTGAACATTCGGTTAAGATGAAGCTGCGTTTATAGATTAATGTTTTATATTTTAGCCTTTTATTAACGCTTAAATATACTTAAGTAAAATTTTAAATTTTCTTTTTCAGTGTTTAAAAAATTTTTACTTAAGTATATTTCATCGTTAATAAAACGCTAAAATATAAAACATTAAATTAAAGCTCTAAGGCTAAAATACTCTATTTACGTAAAAGACAAATATGTGTCAATTGTTGCAAAAAGCAACAAAAAAAACGTTTTTAAGGACAAATAAACAAAATGTAAATAGTACATGGTTTGTTAAACTATAGGGCTGAAAGTAGCTTATTTACTCCCTCGAACGGCAATAGTTCGAGGGAGAAAATAAGTCTTTCATTCACCCGAGGTAAACACTGAGCTTCCACTTAAGCGTCCGAGCCCCTATATACAACATGGCGCCCAGCGTCCAGCTGTTTTCAGAGCTGCTAGAAGAGTGTACAGAAGAATACGAACTACGCCTAAGGCGAACGCTACACGTCAATAAATATTGTGATAAATATCGTGATATTTATTGATGGATCTTGGGCTGGATCACAGAACACCCTACACCATCAATACGGATCGCGTCAAAATTACGTACTTTGCACGAGGCAGACGTGTAGGGTTGCCACTCGCACTTTAAAATAGAGTATTGTCTCTTTTTCATGTAGGCGTACTTTATAATCTACGCTACGACACCAATAAAGTACGCTAACTAAAATCTTTTAGTAAATAAAAAGTAAATTAATGCTCTAAGGCTAAAATACTCTATTTACGCAAAAGACAAATATGTGTCGAATGTTGCAAAAAGCAACAAAAAAAACGTTTTTACGCTACGCTAACGCTAACGCTAAAAAAACGAGTAAGTTTTATTTTACATAAATCTACAACTTTATTGAGATATTTAGTTCAAGTTAATGGTAAAATTAGTAATAATTTGAATCTATGGATAACACAGGCCACGCCCACACAGTCCACGCTTCAGCAAGAAACTACTGCACAGTTTGCACATGTGCTTAGGTGGTGAGCCTTTAGCCCGTTAGTCGCTTTTACTACACACACGGGAAGAGAGGGGTTGGTAGTTTTATTTTGATGTGCAGAATTTAGCCCGTTAGTCGCTTTTACTACACACAAGGGAAGAGAGGGTTTGGTAGTTTTATTTTGACGAGTCCATCGCCGCTCTATGCTGTTGGATGTATGTGCAGTCTTTAGTCCGTAGTCGCCCTTTACGACAGCCATGGGAAGAGATGGGTTGTTAGTATTATTTTAATAGTAAGTCACAACTACACATGAGTTACTGTTCAACAAATATGATTGTATTTTGATATTGCATGTTGTTACGGCGAAAGGCGGTTCGCCGTAACAGCGACGGAATATGGGTTAGGCAGGAGGTAAGGGAGTTTCTGGGGCTTACCTGGTTCGGGCTGGAGCTGGCTGGAGCTGAAGGCAGGCGCGGGGGGGCAGAAGCGCGGGGTTGAAGGCAGCAACACACAACACAAGTCACTCCACTAGGCACTGATCGGAGGCGTCTCAAGTATAGTTGAGCTGGTACCAAGCGCTCTTATTCACAAACACTGTAGTCGTGGTTGTTAACGGGCTGAAATCTTGCGCGCGCGACGCGTGGGTTCGTCTTGAACGCTTTAAGCACACTACGTGGGCGACCGCGCCATCCCGCCGTCTAGCTGCTTCGTGCAGTATACTTGTCGACTCGCGGTGATTGGCCGATCATTCGTTGCCCAGTCGTTGCATCAATATGCATCTTAATCGACCGGCGCAGAGACGGTTATCCGTCGCGCTTTGGCGCGAACATCTTCCCGGGCCCCAGAGGGTAGGAGGGGGGGGGGGGAAGGAATGGAAGTTAAAGGGGAACTACAGCCCCGATTCGTGCTGTGTCGAGTTAATGTCGAGTGGGTGTGTACATGATGAGCTGGGAGGAACGCACGTGTGTGACTGTATGAGTACAATTGTATGAGAGCTGAAAGCCTGTGTCACGAAGCACAGGGGGGGCAGGGGCGCGAAGCGCAAAGGGCCGCAGTCAACGCAGAGGCGTGGGGGCGCGGGGGCGCAGAAGCGCAGGGGGGGCATAAGCCCGGGGGGCCGCAGTCAACGCAAAGGCGTGGGGGCGCGGGGGGGCAGAGGGCGCGGGGGCGCATAAGCGCGGGGGGCTGCAGTCAACGCAGAGGCGTGGGGGCGCGGGGGCGCAGAGGGCGCGGGGGCGCATAAGCGCAAAGGGCCGCAGTCAACGCAGAAGCGTGGGGGCGCGGGGGGGCAGAGGGCGCGGGGGCGCAGAAGCGCAGGCGGCGCGGGGGCGCAAAAGCGCGTCTGATGTCATGCACCGTATAGGTGCGGGCTGACTACATGTGTTTGTGTGCTGCAGGCTAATGTGTGAGTGCACGTGTGTAGAAGTACTATGCTCTTGTGGTGAGCACTCACGAGATTGAGTCGATTGCCAAGGCAAGAATTAAAAGCAGAAAAAATATAAAATTAACACGAGCGAAAAAATAAAGCACGCTATTTGGCACGCGTGGTGAGCATGCACGAGGTCTGAGCCGATTTAACACGACACGACCATAAAAATTTCATTACAAAATAAAACGGGAAAAGCAACAATATCGTCGTCTAGACGCGGGTGTATTATACGTACCTAAAGTTATATGTGCAACCCAATTAGTAAGTAAAAATATAACACGAATCGAACACTGTTCTTGGAACACGTTCTTAATTTATTTTTGTGGGTAGGTTAATAATATTTCGCAATGCACTTTGCAACGTCTATCGTGCAGAAAGGGTCATGTAAGGCAATGAAATTAGGAATGTTACGCGATAAAATTTAAAAATCAGAAATTAAAATTAAGCTACGTGATAACTACGAAATATGAGTAAATATTATTTTAACGGGTCGAATGACCAACATGTAATGAAATCGTTAATGGGCTGAAATAGTTATCCCATATACACATAATAGTGGACTGTATTAATAATGTGGGGCTGAATGTCTACGGTAACACAGGTACCTACTCCTGCGACCCCTCATGCGACCGCTGTGCATGCGAGGACGCATGCAGCGTTCTGTCGGCGGGTCGCTTTGCCGGAGTGTCCCGTAGCGCGGGCGGAAGCCACCGCGCCGCCGATTCCGGCTGGTAATGCTGTGTGGCATCGTCCGGTCGGTGAAGGGATGTGTGGTGATCTGCGATGCCACACACTCGGCATGCCTTCACCGACTTGCATTCGTCCGGGTAATGCGGTCCGAGGCAGCGGGGACAGCGCTCGCGCGACACCACAAAGTCCCACCGGCCCTGCGTCGGCTGGGCATTGTAGTCAGCGCACGCTACCAATCTATGCCCCCTAGTCCTACAGTAAGGGCAGTAAGCGATGTTTGGGCTGGCGTGCATTGTGTGGGTGTTGTGTAGACGTGTATGGGTGGCGGCACGAGTCGAGGCAAAAAAATGAAGTGTGTAAGGTAGTAGGGTTTAATTTAGTGGACTGTTACTGGGATGTATCCGGCTCGTAAAGGATCAAAATGTTACGGCGAAAGGCGGTTCGCCGTAACAGCGACGGAATATGGGTTAGGCAGGAGGTAAGGGAGTTTCTGGGGCTTACCTGGTTCGGGCTGGAGCTGGCTGGAGCTGAAGGCAGGCGCGGGGGGGCAGAAGCGCGGGGTTGAAGGCAGCAACACACAACACAAGTCACTCCACTAGGCACTGATCGGAGGCGTCTCAAGTATAGTTGAGCTGGTACCAAGCGCTCTTATTCACAAACACTGTAGTCGTGGTTGTTAACGGGCTGAAATCTTGCGCGCGCGACGCGTGGGTTCGTCTTGAACGCTTTAAGCACACTACGTGGGCGACCGCGCCATCCCGCCGTCTAGCTGCTTCGTGCAGTATACTTGTCGACTCGCGGTGATTGGCCGATCATTCGTTGCCCAGTCGTTGCACCAATATGCATCTTAATCGACCGGCGCAGAGACGGTTATCCGTCGCGCTTTGGCGCGAACACATGTCGTGACTACCTATAATTGAGACAGCACTTAGCATTAAGATAAACTTGTTTTTTGTTACATTCGAATTACTGTATGTTTTGTTGGTAGTTGGTAGAAAAGTATTACTTTCCACCCGCTCCTCAGGCAACTTCAAACCTACTTTCCGTGTATGAGGAATAAAATAGTAGATTGTTATACAAGGGGCTAAAATGACCCATTATATACGAGGTAGTTTTACTCCCGAGCTTTAGCGAGGGAGTAAATAGAAACCGAGTTTTAATTGGTTTTTAGCGCCGAGTGTTACACTCTGCTTTTCACTACGAATGCGAGAAAATAAAACAATCCAATACAATATGAATTGGTTTATTTTATTTAAAATTAACCAGTTAGTTGCTTTAACGACACCCAAGGGAAGAGAATGGTTGGTAGTATTATTTTGATGAGCCCATCGCCGCTCTATGCTGTTGGATAGTAGATATGTGCAGTCTTTCCATCTCTTCCCTTGGGTGTCGTCAAAGGCGACTAACGGACTAAAGACTGCACATACATCCAACAGCATAGAGCGGCGATAGGCTCATCAAAATAATATTACCAACCCTTCAATTTTCTTCGATTTGGTAAAAGGGGACTAACGGACTAAAGACTGCACATACATCCAACAGCATAGAGCGGCGATGGGCTCATCAAAATAATATTACCAACCCTTCACTTTTCTTCGATTTAGTAAAAGGGTACTAACGGACTAAAGACTGCTCATACATCCAACAGCATAGAGCGGCGATGGGCTCATCAAAATAATATTACCAACCCTTCACTTTTCTTCGATTTGGTAAAAGGGGACTAACGGACTAAAGACTGCACATACATCCAACAGCATAGAGCGGCGATGGGCCCATCAAAATAATATTACCAACCCTTCACTTTTCTTCGACTTGGTAAAAGGGGACTAACGGACTAAAGATTATTGCACATACATCCAACAGCATAGAGCGACGATGGGCTCATCAAATTAATACTACCAACCTCTCTCTGCTCTTCGTTGTGGTAAAAGGCGACTAATGGACTAAAGACTGCCCATACAACCAACAGCATAGAGCGGCGATGGGCTCATCAAAATAATACTACCAACCCCTCTCTTCCCTTGGGTGTCGTAAAAATGACTAACGGGCTAATGGCTCACCACCTAAGCGCATGTGCAGACTGTGCAGTTTTTTCTTGCTGAAGCGTGGTCTGTGTTATCTCAAAAAAGTTGTTGATCTAAGTAAACAGTAATAAGTCGAGTCTTTATTCATGATTATTCTACATAAGACTAAATACTTTTTCGTTTTTGTAGGCTCATTGTCACGTGACAGACTAAAATTTAAAAAAAAATTACTTTTTCCCCTAGGGCGAGAAAAGCTATTTTAGCCCCGCTCTAGAACGCTACAATGACGGTATTTTTGAGCAAGAGGAGTGAAAAATACTTTATTCATTCTAAAAAAGGTGGCAACCCTAGACACGATAAATATTGACGCGCGACACTACACGCAAGATAAATATCACGATCTTGGATCTAACATTGGATCACTGGATTTCCAGAAATCCTGCGATAAATATTGTGATCCGTCAATACACTACACTACACGTCAATAATTATCGTGATCCGTCAGTATATATTGACGGATCACGATATGGATCTTGCGTGTAGCGTTCGCCTAAGTGCTCGGCCAGAGTGAACACGCGGGCGCGGATCGGGCGCAGGGCTGGCGCGGGGCGGGCGCGGCGCGACGTACTCAAACATATGAAATCTTATTTGGTGGGGCATAATATGTTTGTACGGTACAAACATATGCCCCGCGCCCGCGTGCCCACTATGGACACTCAAATAAGATTTCATGTTTGAGTACGTCGCGCCGCGCCCGCCCCGCGCTCACGTGTGCGCTCTGGCCGAGCACTAACAAATAACATACTCACCGCACGATCTTATCACATCCACAGATTAATCACATCTCAAGAAATTAAATGTTTTTTTTTTTAACTAAAGGTCAAGCCAGCGAAGTAGGTACTTGTATCTTGTCGATGATGTTCCTCTCGGCTAGAATACAAACAACCCTCAACTCTTCCGAAGGTGGCTCGCGACCACGAACTGCAGGCACCAAATAAATATATTCTACTAGCAGCCTGCCCGCGACTTCGTCCGCGTGAACCCTCCTTACCTATATAATATTTTTTATAACACATTCGCTCGTAAAGAAGCTCTTATTACACCGATTTCAGTATCGTAATGTAATAAGTTTCGCACTAGTGCGGTAATGTAATTTAAAAATTAGTAATCATTTGAATCTATGGACAACATAGGCCTTTAGCCCGTTAGTAGCTTTTACGACACCCAAGGGAAGAGGGGTTGGTAGTATTATTTTGATCAGCCCATCGCCGCTCTATGCTGTTGGATGTATGTGCAGTCTTTAGTCCGTTAGTCGCCTTTTACGACAACCAAGGGAAGAAAGGGGTTGGTAGTATTATTTTGATGAGCCCATCGCCGCTCTATGATGTTGGAAGTATGTGCATTCTTTAGTCCGTTAGTCGCCTTTTACGACACCCAAGGGAAGAGAGGGGTTGGTGGTATTATTTTGATGAGCCCATCTACGCTCTATGCTGTTGGATGTATATGCAGTCTTTAGTCCGTTAGTCGCCTTTTACGACAACCAAGGGAAGAAACGGGTTGGTAGTATTATTTTGATGAGCCCATCGCCGCTCTATGCTGTTGGATGTATGTGCAATCTTTAGTCCGTTAGTCGCCTTTTACGACTTCCAAGGGAAGAGAGGGGTTGGTAGTATTATTTTGATGAGCCCATCGCCGCTCTATGCTGTTGGATGTATGTGCAGTCTTTAGTCCGTTAGTCGCCTTTTACGACACCCAAGGAAAGACAGGGGTTGGTAGTATTATTTTGATGAGCCCATCGCCGCTCTATGCTGTTGGATGTATGTGCAGTCTTTAGTCCGTTAGTCGCCTTTTACGACACCCAAGGGAAGAGAGGGGTCGGTGGTATTATTTTGATGAGCCCATCTACGCTCTATGCTGTTGGGCAAAGAAAAATATATGTTGGCTTACCAAAGATTCATGCACTAGAGAAACAACAAAAAAACGCAGTCATTTTCTAATTTTTTTTTTCCTCACAAATATGTTATAAAACGTCGTATGGCATACGTGCGCTTTGATAATTACAGCCTCTGCTTTCTTGTAGCCCTCGCCTACGGCTCGGGCCAGCAATATCGCCTCGGCTGTAATTTTCATCTTACCGCACTTATATCATAATGTACTATTATAACACATTTGCTCGGTAAGAAGCTCTTATTACACCGATTTCAGTATCGTAATGTAATAAGTTTCGCACTAGTGCGGTAATGTAATTTAAAAATTAGTAATCATTTGAATCTATGGACAACATCCCGTTAGTAGCTTTTACGATACCCAAGGGAAGAGAGGGGTTGGTAGTATTATTTTGATGAGCCTATCGCCGCTCTATGCTGTTGGATGTATGTGCAGTCTTTAGTCCGTTAGTCGCCTTTTACAACACCGAAGGGAAGAGAGAAGTTTGTAGTATTCTTTTGATGAGCTTATCGCCGATCTATGCTGTTGGATGTATATGCAGTCTTTAGTCCGTTAGTCGCCTTTTACGACAACCAAGGGAAGAAAGGGGTTGGTAGTATTATTTTGATGAGCCCATCGCTGCTCTATGCTGTTGGATGTATGTGCAGTCTTTAGTCCGTTAGTCGCCTTTTACAACACCGAAGGGAAGAGAGAAGTTTGTAGTATTCTTTTGATGAGCTTATCGCCGATCTATGCTGTTGGATGTATATGCAGTCTTTAGTCCGTTAGTCGCCTTTTACGACAACCAAGGGAAGAAAGGGGTTGGTAGTATTATTTTGATGAGCCCATCGCCGCTCTATGCTGTTGGATGTATGTGCAGTCTTCAGTCCGTTAGTCGCCTTTTATGACACCCAAGGGAAGAGAGGGGTTGGTGGTATTATTTTGATGAGCCCATCTACGCTCTATGCTGTTGGACAAAGAAAAATATATGTTGGCTTACCAAAGATTCATGCACTAGAAAAACAAACCCAGTCATTTTCGGATTTTTTTTTATCCTCACAAATATGTTATAAAACGTCGTATGGCATACGTGCGCTTTGATAATTACAGCCTCTGCTTTCTTGTAGCCCTCGCCTACGGCTCGGGCTAGCAATATCACCTCGGCTGTAATTTTCATCTTACCGCACTTATATCATAATGTACTATTATAACACATTTGCTCGTAAAGAAGCTCTTATTACACCGATTTCAGTATCGTAATGTAATAAGTTTCGCACTAGTGCGGTAATGTAATTGAAAAATTAGTAATCATTTGAATCTATGGACAACATAGGCCTTTAGCCCGTTAGTAGCTTTTACGACACCCAAGGGAAGAGAGGGGTTGGTGGTATTATTTTGATGAGCCCATCGCCGCCCTATGCTGTTGGATGTATGTGCAGTCTTTAGTCCGTTAGTCTCCTTTTACGACACCCAAGGGAAGAGAGGGGTTGGTAGTATTATTTTGATGAGTCCATCGCCGCTCTATGCTGTTGGATGTATATGCAGTCTTTAGTCCATTAGTCGCCTTTTACGACAACCAAGGGAAGAAAGGGGTTTGTAGTATTATTTTGATGAGCCCATCGCCGCTCTATGCTGTTGGATGTATGTGCAATCTTTAGTCCGTTAGTCGCCTTTTACGACACCCTAGGGAAGAGAGGGGTTGGTAGTATTATTTTAATGAGTCCATCGCCGCTCTATGCTGTTGGATGTATGTGTAGTCTTTAGTCTGTTAGTCGCCTTTTACGACACCCAAGAGAAGAGAGGGGTTGGTGGTATTATTTTGATGAGCCCATCTACGCTCTATGCTGTTGGACAAAGAAAAATATATGTTGGCTTACCAAAGATTCATGCACTAGAAAAACAAAAAAAAAACGCAGTCATTTTTGGAATTTCTTTTTTTCCTCACAAATATGTTATAAAACGTCGTATGGCATACGTGCGCTTTGATAATTACATCCTCTGCTTTCTTGTAGCCCTCGCCTACGGCTCGGGCTAGCAATATCGCCTCGGCTGTGATTTTCATCTTACCGCACTTATATCATAATCAGTGGTCGGAGTAGGTATATTGAATTAAGGTCACTGACATCAAACGTATATGTTAATATGGATACTCCTCCGAGTTTCCGGATTATTATGATAAAAATACCGAAACATCGAAATTATTACATGAAACTAGTTAAAAATGTATCAATACTCTCAACGCTATGCTGCTAGTGGCGTAGATGACCAGAATTTAATAGTAAAAAATGACTGGTGTGTAAAAACCTTGTTGTAGTAAAAGTGTTGGAGTAAAAGCCTAAGCATGTATAAAATGATATAATAATAATATTCATTTCAACACACGACATCCGGCAAACAGGGTCTTTTGTCCTCTTATCTCTATGCTCAACGCATCTGACCAATTAGAATCAAGTATCCAGGATGACTCATTGACTGTTTGTTCGAAAACAATGCGCTCGCACCGACATCCAGACCAAGTGGCTCACTCACTTATTTCGGTTCGTGGAGTGCGCTTATTTTATGTGTTGTGAATATCTTGACTTGACCCTGGCTTGTTTACTGTCTTCTGAAATCTACTTAAAACGACGAATTTGGCTTATAACTACGGACATCGATTTATTACTCTTGGATTGGGCCCATTTGAAGTTGTTTTTGTACGGGTAAGTTTTAATTATTTTCACTATTTAAGAAGGTTTTAGAACTTGGAAACAGTTTAAAAAATCACTTTATAGCAATCATCACAGCGCATGAGAGTCCGGTACGCACACCGCAGGGCTATCACCGCTTCAGTTAAAAAAAACACTTTATATGAAACAGAATTTCATTATCGACTTTACAGTTGTGTATGTATATATTGTAAATTTAAATCATTGTTTTAGGTGAGATATAAATAAATATGGCAAAGGTCAAGGCTGAAACAGTGCAAAAGTGGTTATTGCACTATCCTGAGCTACTTTACGATAACGCTAGTGGCACTATATACTGTACAAAGTGTGAAAGTCATTTGAAAGCTGTGAATAGAGGCAACATTACCAAACACATTGAAGGCGCTGTAACATCAAGGAAAATTTAAGAGACCGCAAGAGGAATTTTACGCAATATTCCTTGGTCGCAAATGAAAAATCCAGCGTTCAAAGAGTTTTTTCAGAAATATATGTGCAGTACTTGTTGTTGCGTTTGTACCAATCGTAAAGTGGTTGACGAATCACAGTTACGAAAAGTTTATTTGGAGAAGTTTTATAGGAATAAAATCAATTCGATTTATGAAACTAATAAAAATGAGAAACTATGGATATCGCTGGATGAGACAACAGACATTTTTGGTCGATACATAGTCAATTTCCTAATAAAACCATTGCATCCTAGTAATAGTGCAGGCCGGCCTTATTTGATTGCTTGTAAAATGCTAACAGCAGTAAATGGACAAACAATAACACAATTTGTACTGCAATGTCTAGAAAATTTATGGCAAAACACTTTTGAAGCGAAAGTTGACAATATTTTAATGCTTTGCACTGACAGTGTAGCGTACATGCTATCTGCAGGGCGAAATTTAAAACATTACTTACCTGAAATGAAGCATGTGACATGTTTGGCGCACGCTTTCATCGTGTAAGTGAGCAGATAAGGTCAGAATACAACGATGTTGATATTCTTATATCAAATGTTAAAAAAGTATTTTTAAAGGCTCCTAGTAGGGTAAACATTTTAAAAGAAAAATATCCTGACTTACCGTTGCCTCCGCAACCAGTCATTACCAGATGGGGTACTTGGTTACAGGCAGCATCTTACTACGCTCAACATTTAGATAAAATAAAAGAAGTTTTATCCTGCTTGAGCAGTTCTGATGCTATAGCCATACGAAACGCAAAAAACATTTTGGAAAAACAAAATTTAGAAAATGATTTAAAATATATTGAAGAAAATTACTCTATTATACTACTAGCCCTAAAAGAGTTACAAAAACAAAATTTATCTCTAGCTGATTCACTTTTAGTATTTGATCAAGTAAGGGCTACGCTTAACGAGTGCAATAATGAGAATATAAAAAATAAAATAGAATCAGTTATGGAACGAAATCCAGATTTAGATACAATTAGAGAATACAGCGAGAGTATTGAAAAAAGCGTAGCAAATAATCAGAAACTTTATTTCAAATTCGCTCCATTGACATCTACAGATGTTGAACGATCATTTTCCACTTACAAATGGATCTTAGATGTTAAAAGAAATAGCTTAAAATTAGAAAATATTGAAAAAATTATAGTTATTTATTTTAATTGTATAGAGACAGAAAATCAAAATGTAGAACTTGTAACCGATGAGGATTAAAAATAATTATTTTTAATAAAACTGTAATAATGATTATTTGTATTAACAATAAACAATTTTGTTTGCTTACATATGGTTTTTTATTTTATTACTCTATTTACCAAATTTTTGGAAACTCCGGTACATTCCGGAAGAAATGCATGTCCATGTTATGATATCATGACGCAAGTATCTAAAATCAATATACCTACTCCGACCACTGATCATAATGTACTATTAATTCGTATAGGCTATAAGTACCTCTACAAATTAAAAAAAAACTTAAAAATACATTTGCACATGTGCTCAGCTAATAAGTGGTGAGCATCCGTTTGTCGCTTTTTACGATCCAAGGGAAGAGAGGGGTAGGAACACAGAACACAAAGGGTTGAAAGTATCTTAGTGAGTCGCTGTACCACAGCACACGACTGTTTAGGGTTCCGTAGCCAAATGGCAAAAAACGGAACCCTTATGGATTCGTCATGTCTGTCTGTCCGTCCGTATGTCCCAGCCACTTTTTTCCGAAACTATAAGAACTATACTGTTGAAACTTGGTAAGTAGATGTATTCTGTGAACCGCATTAAGATTTTCATACAAAAATATAAAAAAAACAATAAATTTTGGAGGTTCCCCATACTTAGAACTGAAACTATTTTTTTTTTTATTATCATACCTATACGTATGGGGTATCTACGGATAGGTCTTCAAAAATGATATTGAGGTTTCTAATATATTTTTTTCTAAACTGAATAGCTTGCGCGAGAGACACTTCCAAAGTGGTAAAATGTCCCCCCCCCCCCCCCCCTGTAACTTCTAAAATAAGAGAATGATAAAACTAAAACATATATATGATGTACATTACCATGACATTACCATGCAAACTTCCACCGAAAATTGGTTTGAACAAGATCTAGTAAGTAGTATTTTTTAATACGTCATAAATAATGTAAGTATTAAAACATCGATCAAAGTTATACAAAGTACTACAAGAACTTTTATAAGATATTACTTGCTGCTATGGAACCCTTCATGGGCGAGTCCGACTCGCATTTGGCCGGTTTTTTTGTTTTGAGATTGTTTTTTGTTAATTAGCGGCAGCGCCATGTTACACTAACGGCATTATTTTATTCGAACGGACGTTAGCATCCACGTCCGCCAAAGCCATAATTGCGTAGCCCATTAGTTCGAGACACGCCGCAACTTTAATTGTTTGATATTGTAGGTATTCTTTGTAACATTCGTAGGTAAGTGCTTTTACGAGCACTCAATGTAAAGTTACTTATTCAAACCTGAGCGGTATCTAGCCGCGGAACTTGATACTAAATACCTGAGCGAAACCCGCGCGGCAACCGCGCGGTATATACCTTTTCCCACAGCGGCAGCGAATACCGCTCAGGTTTGAATAGGCGAGAGAAATGAAAAAGGAAAACAAAAATTTAAAATGTTTGGAGAGTTGTCTTCATTTCACTACGTTAAATTTTGTAAAGTAAAGTACTTACTAAATTCTCCAAAAATATGGAAATGAAAAAATAATAGAAAAGAAAGTCAAAGTCATTGTTGTAAAAAAGTTAAAAGTGTTAAAAAGATAGAGCCATGACTTTTGTGAACATATTAATATGTATGACTATGATTATGACTTTGCAAGCGAACCCACACTTCACAAGGGGAACATTTTTCTACGTCAAATAGGTATTTACCATGTCATAGACATTCGATCTTAACATTTTATAGTACGTATTTACCATAAAGTTACTATACCTAGCGGAAGGTATATTAACTTTATGGTATTTACTGATTATTTTTTTCTAATAGTGAACTAAAGAATCTAACTGCCGTACTCAGAGACGTCAAAAGTTTTAATGACAATTGGCTACCTGACAGTTTTCGGAAAAGTATATATCAAATTACAAACGCTTATTTTATACCCCATGACCGCCCCTGTTTCGGATCTTGTAATCCACAGATAAAAAATCGCAAATTTATATTGTAAAAATAAAATATATAGAAGACATCCTAAAAAAAATAATATTCGATAATTATAGTTAAATTATAAACTACCTTAACCGACATATTTCATATTTTATTGTTACAACTGTCAAATAGCCAATTAGGTATCTTGCTGTCACTTTCTTATAAATGTAGTGATAAATAGAGGATAGATATTTAATTGTCATTAACGTATTTATTTTATTTATTTATTTAACACTTTTTGCACATAAAGTACAGAGGCGGACTTAATGCCTTAGGCATTCTCTCCCAGTCAACTATCGGGTGGTGCAGAGACAAAAATGGTAGGGTGCACAAATTAAATTAAATAAATATGTATATGTGAATTATGATTATATGAGTAAGTATATGTATAATTTATGTATAAGTTTATACATAAGTATGAATAATATAATACTGGTACTTATATAAAACACCATGACTGCCCTATCAATTTTAACTACTTCTTCTATCCAGTCCAACATTGTTGCCTGGAAGAAATTGCTTTTTAGCGATAAGGCCACCAATTGTATGGACTATGTGTTTGTGTTTTTATATGTGGTGTACAATAAAGCATATTTTATCTTTAAACGAAAATATATTCATATACATTCTATTACACATATAATAAGTAATAAATAAATACATAAATATAACATAATTATTGGACGATTATTGATGTGGAGTATCAGCTTGTTCTGCAAAAAAGCTGCGCAACTTGGTTTTGAACGCTTACCGACTGTTAGACATTCTGATATTTAGAGGGAGAGAATTCAAGAGGAGGATGGGTTTAACAAAGAAGGAAGAGTGAATGATGTCAGAGTGGTGAGAGGGACAGATAAGCAAGCGGTTAAAAGAAGATCGAAGACTTTTGTCATGACTAGAACTTAAGTATTGCAAATGAGAAGAAAGATAAGAGGGAGAATTAGAAGAACATAATACTAAAAATAGAGTGGTCAAGGCCCGCATACTTCTACGCAGCCGAATGGGCAACCATTTAAGCTGTGATCGGCATGCAGACACATGATCATATTTACGAAGGTTAATTACGAATCGAATGCAGTTATTCAAGAGACGGTCGAGCTTGTTGAGTAGATCTGCATTCAGGTCGAGATAGCACACATCACCATAGTCGACAATAGGAAAGATTAAGGTCTGTACAAGCATAGCCTTGACGTTAACAGGCAAAAAGTTCTTGAGGCGGTAAAGGTAACGAAGTACTCCAGTGACTTTCCAACAAACATTCGTCACCTGCGCCTGCCAATTCAACCTGGAGCCAACAAGTAAACCCAGATTAAGGATCTGGGTTTACATTTTCAGCGATAGGTATTGGAGTGCCGTCGAAGATAATGGGATGGAGACCACTGCAACTTATTCTAGACATCATCCGAGGACTCCCCACCAATACAGCTTGGCATTTTGCACGGTTGACAGCAACCCCAAACTGTTCTGACCAAGATTTGATGCTGTTTAGGTCTTTGTTAAGTGCATTAATGGCATCATTCAGCCCATCCACACTTGCCTGGGCATATAATTGTAGGTCATCAGCGTAGAGATGATACGAACACTGAAGTTTATGAGTGATGAAATTCATAAAAATTGAGAAAAGAAGAGGAGAAAGAATGCCGCCTTGAGGAACGCCAGTTTCTAGATTACACTAGTTCGAAGATGATTCCCCTGATTGAACCGACTGCTGACGTTCCCTAAGATAAGATGAAAACCATTCCACCACTTCGTCAGAGACCATAAGATGGGACAGTATGGACAGAAGGATATCGTGACTGACGGTATTAAAAGCAATGGAGAAGTCAATAAGAACCAAGCAGGTTACTTTTCCATCCTCCATTCCTGCCCTAATATCGCCAGTCACTTTAAGGAGTGCGGAAACAGTGCTGTGTCTTGGCCTGAAACCAGATTGCAAAGGGTCGAGGCGAGAATTATGATAAACAAACTGGGAGAATTGTTTATGGACACAGGCTTCGAACACCTTAGACAAAAAGGGTAGAATGGATATCGGACGGAAATGACTAAGGAGCGTTGGATTTGAAACCTTAGGAAGAGGACGGACATAGGCGTTGCGCCATAGGGTAGGGAAAACTGAGGAATTAAAGGAGGAAGTAATGATGTGGGTGATAGCAAGGAGGATATGATCCAGTATAGTCACTTTTATACGGCGACTGATATTATCACACCCCACAGCATTGGATTTAATGGAGAGGATAATCTTTTTGATCTCTGCCTCGTTGGTTGGAGAAAAATGAAACGGGACTAATGTTAGGACGCGTTAGACCAGTTATAGAAGCAACAGTGCATGTAACAGACATCGGATCAAGTTTTGATATGGCAGTAAAGTGGAGATTTAGGTCGTTTAGTCCAATTGTACTAGGCAAGTCTAAATGTCGCGGTTTGCCGATACCTAGAGTTCCAAGAAACTTCCAGATGTCGGCAGAAGAAGAAGACGAGATGTTGTTGAGAATATGGCGTCGTTTTGCGTTACGTATCTGTTTGCGCCAGCGCAACGACGAATGACAGCCGTCTCTACGCCGGCCAATTAGAGTGCATATTGGACTGCACTACCCCGTCGCACGCACTGTGCGACGCCTGTACCGGACGAACCGAGACCGCGGGCATCACGTCACGCGGTCGCCCAAGCAGTACCCTTCGAGATCTCAAGGCGAACCGAAAGGCGAAAAGGCGTCGCGCGCCCTTGAACTCAGCCCGTGACCATCGTCACCATATGTGTGCAGTGTGTGCAGTGACAGAGCTAGGACTGCCAGCTCCCCCCTAACGCTTAACGAACACCAGTGCCCTCAGCGAAGTGTCTGTGTGTTGCCGCCATCAAGCCCGCGCCAATAGCGCCCCGCGCGTCAGCACCATCATCCGTCATCAGCCTACCAAACGGAAGCCCGGTAAGCCCGTTCCCATCTTTCCCCTTTACCTACGCCGCATGTTGGTGCCTTTCGCGCCAATAGTATCATCTTACACCGATTTCTGGCAGTCTTAAAAAAGTCCCATTGTTCTTCCAGCCGATTCTTTTTAAACTTACGGAATGCCCGGTCCCTACGCCTCATCGCCATTTGAATACCCTTAGTCATCCAAGGCGCCGGTGGCCGTTTAACCTTAATCTTCCTAACAGGCGCATGGCGATCGTATAAATCAATCACCGTGTCGTTAAAGATATCAACTTTCTCATCAACAGAGGATGCTTGAACCAAGGCATCCCAGTTGATCTCGGATGCTTCGCTCTGTAACTTGTCAACATTAATATGAGCAAAGCAGCGCCAGTACAGTACCTTAGGAATGGGTTTTGGGGCTTGAGTGTATAGGACAGGAAAATTAGGTCGTGATAGGAAAAACCAGGAGCGATATGTTGACCGTGTGATGGAATAAGGGAAGGATTTGAGGTGAGGATTACGTCGAGCCATGTACCATCACCATTCATGTTAAGGTGAGTTGGTTGTAACAGTAAAACATGCAGGCTGGCTGACTCAATGATGTGACGGAGCTTACAGGAACGAGGGGAGTTGGGTACTAGGAGGTTTGTATTAAAATCACCCATGATGATGTGATGTGCATATTCAGAAACCAGAGATTCTAAAACTGATTCAAAATTGGTGAAAAAGTCAACAGAGGGGGGACAGTAGACAACACCAAGAATAGCTTTAGCGCACCCTAGACCAATCTTCAGAAACAGGTACTCAGCAGAAGAGTCAGGTCTAGAAGAAGCTACTACTTTATAAGAGATAGCGCTGCGAAGATAGATGGAACCTATGTAGAACGGGTTTTTTTAAATATATACTTATAATAATAATAATAAAATCATTTATTTCAGACCATAGGATCCATGGATTAGTAAGACTTAAGACTTAAAACTATGTTAGATAGATAAAAAATGTATTGACCAAAAACAAGTTTAGAAATAAAAATAAGACAGCACAATAAACAATAACACAAAAAGAGTTAAATCTTAGGTAAGTATATATAAAAAAAACACAATGGTCGTATAGGTAAGTAACGTGCTGTGTACAACGGATTCTAAGTGGTTTGGTCAACGAGGTGCGTGCCTCAGCATGTGCTGCGGCAGCCCGAGAGACGCTGCAGCAGCACTGGTATTCTGGCCGCACCTTAGGAGTGCACGTCGCATTCACTGACCGAAATTAAAATATTAATGTAGGTCAGTGCATGCATTACAATATAAAAAATTACCAAGAAAAAAGAATAACAAATGTATAAACAACAAAAGAAAAAAGTAGCAGCTATAATTTTAAGTGACTGTAATATAATTTATAATAAACATACCTAGAGAAGCGAAACAAACCGATAGGTAAAAAAAAAATTATTGGTATGAACAAAAAAAAATTACATAAGTACATGATGGATGACACATCACTTCCTGCCTGCCACACCCAAATTGTAAAGGTTTTGCCACGTATATCCTATTGTTTTTTTACTGTGCGGTAAATAATAAATTAAATAAGTTTTGAATTGTGTTTAGAAGAAAGAACTAAGTGTGAATTGTAACGGGGAGTGTACATATAATGGCTGTTAAAGATGCAACTACAATAATAATGAATTACATACAATATTAGTTCCTAGGTTTCATACTAGATGGCGCTACTTGTCTGCTGAATCACGCTATCGAAGTTTCTTTTTATAATCATTAGGTCTTGTGACATACAATAATAAACTGTTACCAATCTGAGAGCAATTTTTATTTGATTTAATTTTCAACCTTATGAAACCCCCTAGTTCAAGTAACCACCCTAACATTTGATCCTTTCGAGAGCCGGATTAGCTTAGGGCATTTAGGTCAATATTTTTGAGAAGAGTGGTAAGTAAGTGGACCACAGCCCGTACTCGCAGTGGATCGCTGCGGGTAAAGTACGTGCATACTGCCGGTGGTGGCAGTAACGGAACAGCAGCGGCCCAAGGAGAACGGAGCCTGATGGTGACAGATGAGCTATCGGACCATTCTGACGAGAGCAGCAGAAGCAGTAACAGTACTGACAGTACTGTTAAGGAAAGTACGAGGTATCTTTGCATACGAGTTCAACAGTGAGTGAAGTGTCAAGACAAGTGTGTTAGTGTGCGTATTAGTAGCAAATTAATTTTATTAACTTTCAAGCGATATTAGACTTTATTTCAAGATATTTTATTATAAGTGCAGCAAGCGATTTTGTACTTTATTCTTTCCCTTCTAATAACTAAAGATTTGCACGACATTTGGGACTTATAAAAATTCTTATTATAATTGCATGTTAGTTTTAGTTAGTATAAGACTTAGAATAATTTGCATGTTTTAGGACTTAGAATAGTTTTTTAAAAAACGAGGGAACGGGGAATCCATGCCCGATTTTCCCTAGTGTTGTACACTTTACAAACACTTGTAAAAAAATTGAAATTTCACTTCGTAATTATTTTGTTATTGAATTGAACTAGTTATAGATTTAACTTTTCAATATGGAGAGCATTTTAAATGTGCAGTTAGATTTACATAACTCAATAAAAAAAGCTTTAACTAACTTTAAAAAAAGTCCTAAAGATTGAATTACTTCAGAATACTTAAAAGCTAGATTAGAAAAGTTAGAAAGTGATTGGCAATTATTTCGATCAAATAATACAAAACTACATGAAATTTCGAGATCGGAAGCTGTAGAAAAATCTACCTATGTGACTGAAACGATTTACGAGACCACAGGAGATTTTTATTTTTCTTATAAGTCTTCTTTAATAGCTAATTTAAAGAAATTTAATTCAAACGAGTCGCATTGCAAAAATAACAGTGATAAGCCCAACTTGTTAGTTAGACTTCCTAAAATTAGTATCCCCACCTTTTCGGGTAATTATGCCGGATGGACCTCCTTCCGTGATCTATTCATTTCTTTAGTACACAGTAATGATTCCTTGTAAAATGTTCAAAAATTACACCATTTAAAAACTCATTTAACCGGAGAAGCAGAACAGCTGATACGGTACACGCCGATCACTGAATCTAATTATACTCAGTGTTGGCAATTATTAGAAAAACGGTATAACAATAAAAAATATTTAGCTAGTTCTGTAATGGCGTTGGGACGGAGACCCGAAATGAAACAATGTCTTGCGTTGAATCAATAATCTTTATCCTCTAGTGTATCATCTTAAATACTAATTAACATCACATCTATACGTGACTAGAGGAAGGACGCCTTGTCAATCAGGAAGACCTTAATTATCACGTACTATTGAGTACGTGCTGATAGTGTAATTCACTATATCACACCTCCCCTGAAAAGGCTAGGCATCCCTTCCCTGAAAAGTAAACTCTTATTTTCTAAATATCTTAGTCCTATTCTTATGAACTATATATTCTTTATTATTCTTTAATATTTTCACATTAGTACCTAGCTCTTCTAAAACTTCAAATGGACCTAAATACAAGTCATTCAATTTATTATAATTTCCATTCTTATACAAGAGTAGATCACCTTTTTTGTAGTGTACTTCCTTACAATCTAAATCATAATTAGTTTTTCTACTTTGTTTTGATATTAATAAATTGTTCCTGGCATCATTATGAGCTTTTTGCAATCTAAATTTTAACTCCGATGGATAATTGTCGTATACATATAAGGGATCAACTTTACTAACTAAATTACTAGGTACGTTACATGTTTTCCCAAAAACTAGTTCATAAGGGGAGTATTTGGTACTAGTATTTACAGAATTATTATAAGCAAAGCACCAATATGGTATCCAGGTACTCCAATTTGCCGACTGATTCTGTGTTTGTATTCTCAAGTAGCATCCGAGATGTTTGTGCCAGTTTTCTAGCGAACCTATACTCTCATGATGATAGGGTGTTGAATTTAACTTATCAATATTTAGCAATTTACATACTGTTTCTAACGTGGAATTAATAAATTCCGTTCCACAGTCAGTCGCAATAACCCTGGGAGTACCATATCGTAAAATAAAATTTTCAGTAAAAACCCTAGCAACAGTTTCAGCTGACTTATCAAGTATTGGGTAAGCTTCTACAAACTTTGTCAATTCGCATTGTATTGTTAATATGTATTTATTACCCAAATTATCGACCTCCAACGGCCCCACAATATCTAAATATAATTTTTCAAAAGAAGTAGATGCTGTAGTGGTTATTACCATTTTCTCTTTATTATTTTTATTACAAAATTTCTGCTTTTGGCAATCTTTACAGCGAGTCACATATTCAGTTATGTCTTTTTGCATATTACTCCAAAAATATTTTTTTCGAATATTCTTAGTCATTTTATTTATGCCTACATGACCACTTGTCGGCAATAAATGATAATCATTTAGTATAACACGTATCAAGTCTTTATTTGTAACATGTTCAACTTGGTTATTAATAATACATAACCGCGGTAATTCTTTATGTTTCATGAAAGTTTGGGTCAAAATTTTAATAAACTTTTTATTAAACCCATTTTTAATCACAACGACTTCTACAATATTATATTTTTTACATAATGCACTCAGTTCTCCTATCGTTGCGTCTCGGCGCGCCTCCGTTAGTAGAGATTCCTGATTTATGTAAATAGTAGAGTCACTAAATAACATATCACCCGTCTGTGAGACGTATCTTTTCTTTTTCCTCAACTTCACGAAGTTTTCATACGAACAAATATCTAACCTTACATCATTTTGTGATTTCTGCATAATATCTACCACTCTTGGTTGCCTATGATCAACAGGGGGCTCAACCCTGCTACTTCCAGAGGTAGCGGGTTCATTATTTTGCTCCATGGTTCTTTTCATTGAACGGGTTAATACCCCCAAAAAATTTGAATTTAGATTTTTTAACTCGTCTGATGTTATAATGACTCTCGATAAGGCATCTGCCGTTACATTTTCGGAACCTTTTATGTATTCAATATCGAAATCATATTCTTCTAAACAAAGTCTAAACTTAGTTAAACGGCTACTAGGATCTTTTATGCTAAATAAATGAACCAATGGTCTATGATCTGTTAATATTTTAAATTTTCGTCCGTATAAATATGGTCGAAAATGTTTTATAGCCCACACTACCCCTAATAACTCTTTATGAATGGTTGGGTAGTTTATTTCTGGACTGTTTAATTGTCTGCTTGCATAAGCTACGGGCTTATTATTTCCATTTGATAATACAGCCCCCAAGGCTACCCCTAACGCATCGGTTTGCAACCGGAAAACATTATCTTTTCCAAAATCTGGATAATCTAAGACAGGAAATGAACTAAGTCACTTTTTTAAGGTCTGAAATGCCACGTCACATTCTTCCGTCCACTGAAACTCGACATGTTTCTTACAAAGACGGTTTAGTGGGTACACTATTGTGGCAAAGTTTTTTATGAATTTTCTATAAAAGTTCGCAAAAGCCACAAAACGACGAATCTCATTTACATTTTTAGGTACTGGGAACTTTTCCAAGACCTCGATTTTACTGTTGTCTGGCAACACCCCGTTTGGCGTAATAACATGCCCTAAATAATTAATTTCTTTCCTCAAAAATTCGCACTTACAAGGGTTTAGTTTTAAATTAACTGACCTAAACCTCTCAAATACACTCATTAAATTTGTATTATGCTGCGATAGGCTTTTCCCGAAAACTATTACGTCATCGAGATATAGAAAACATATCTCGTAATTTAAACCCGATAGAGCCATAGACATAAGTTTAGAAAATACGCTAGGACTCGTTTTGAGACCCATAGGTAATCTTTTCAGTTGATATTGCTTATCAGCTGTAAAAGAAGTGAATTTCCTACATTCTGGTGATAACCCTAGCTGGTAATAACTAGAACTGAGGTCTAAATGAGAATAGTATAAGCATCCCGAAAGTGAGTCAATAATTTCTTGTATATTTGGTAACGGGAACTTTTCGTCTACTATTTTTTTATTTAAAAGTCTATAATCTATTACGATTCTCCACTTTTTTTCACCGCTACTGTCAGCTTTTTTCGGAAGTAATAATAATGGAGAAGACCATTCGTTGGTACACTCTTCGATAATATCTTCTTCTAACAATTTACCTACCTGTTTTATTAACTCAGCCTTCTGAGCGTGCGGTATTCTATACGGTTTGACATAAACAGGAGACGCGTCATTTTGCAGTTTAATGTTGTACTCGTATAAGTTTGTAACGGATAGCTTATCACCCGGCATATGAAAGATATCTGCATATTTTGCACATATTTTCTCAATAGACCGTCTCTCTTCATCACCAAGATATGTTTTTAATTTAAGAAAATCGAATAGTTGTTTAACCCTCTCGACAGATTTTCCGTTTTCCGTATCAAAAGAGCATACGAAATAATCCGAGTATTTTCTAATTTTTCGGGCTAAAGTTATTTAATTTTACATCTTCTTCCCGTGTGTTTAAAAATCGCACCGGAATCTTTTTCCCGTCTCCTACTACCACGGCGCCTGCTACAAATACGCCTGCAATAACTTCCTCCGCTAAAATGACACATTCGCCCTTTATCTCTGACGAAACATATTTTACGACCTCACATCTCCCTGGAATAGTCGTTATTATGTTTTTACCTAAGCCTAATTCTAGACTTATCTTATCCTGTAATGTAACCAGCTTATTTTCATAGTTAATTTTACAACTATATTTTAATAAAAAATCTTCTCCTAAAATTCCATCATTTTTACAGTGGAAGTTGCTAAACACATAAAACTTATGCCTAAAATTATAATTGTTAACACATAAGTCTAGATAAACATAACCTATTGATACTAAATCCCCACATACTCCTTTAATCTTAATTTCATCCCTTACTAGCTTTGCGTCGCGGGACACGCTACGGAGTTTATTTAACCAATCTAACTTTAAAATTGAAATGCTTGCTCCTGTGTCTACTAATAGAGAAATTTGAGTTTGACTACAAGTAAAACAAACGTAATTACCACTACCATAACTACAAATATCTACCTCAGCGCTATTCAGAACGAAAAAAATCATCGCTATGATGTTCGTTCTGACGTATACTCTGACGTTCACTTTCGTTCTCGTCATTAGACTGTTCTGCTGAGTCAACTAAGAAATGTACATTCCTACGTTTATTATGAGGTGACGTAAACCTGGTGTTGCGCTGACCCTGAAACCTATTCGAGTTATAGTAGGCACGACCCCGACCTTGCTGACTCGTCGCGTTGTTGTTACGTGACTTATTATATTATTGATGATAGTTTTTATTTATCTTTTCAAATCGCTGGTTCGAAACATAGTTAACATAATTGTTTATTGGTGGTTTCACTACCGAGTCTTCTTGTTCTAAGGCTATAGTTATTGCCTGCCTAACTGTGCTTACGGACCTAGACGTAACTATAATGCTTGTACGAGCATTGTTTAGGCCGTCAGCGAAACGCTTGATAGCCATTTTTTCATTAATCGGCTTTAATAAATTATATGCCGACTCGTCTCCATTAGCCTGTGCTGTACTTAAATCGTTGGACATTTTTTCGATTTCACTACCAAACACTTCTATGGTCTTGTTTCCTTGCCTACATCGTAGCATTCGGTCTAAAATGGCTGTGTATGATTTAATCGGAATTAAAACATTTTTTATATCTTTTATTAGGTCTGCCACAGACACATATGACTTATTAATTTTTGTTTTAGCACTGCTAGAAAGACGAGTTTTTAAAACAAAATTGATTAACAGAGGCTGGTCCTCGTTTCTAAGGGTACTACTATAATACTCTATTCCGTCTATTAGTTGGTTAATTTGCGTTTCGTCGCAATCTACTACAGGGAGGAGCGTGAGCGCGACTTTTAGATCGAACGTGGCCATGGTTGTGATCGTTTCTGAATGATGCGGGTTAACGAGTGACTCGATTTCCTCAAAATTACATAAAAACTTTGACGATATTGCTTTTGTTATTTGTAATTCTACAGCATCTATCCCTTTTTTACATAAGTCTGCAGATATTTGTTCAAAAATATTTTTAATTTCCTTTGCTCTTAAAAACTTATTCTGCCCCTGAGCGGAATAACGTTTGTCCTTACTTAATTTAATAATAGAGTCTCTAATAGCCTTAAGCTCACTCAAGAGTTCTGACAGGTTTGCCATGAACACACTTTAGAAAAAAAAATCACTCACACACACACATAGATTCTTGGTAGCATAGTTATATTAATTCGTGCTGGCTTACACGTTCTGTGCTGGTCCAATTGCCCGTCGAACCGCTCTGCGTTCTACCTCTTCTAATAGTCGTGCGTTGAAGTAACGTAGCAGCCTAAGTACTATATAGCCCGCTAGTACAACGACGATGGTCAGTAAAAAGATCTCTGAAAGTTGCATCCCAACGGCCAAGGGAGTTGATGCTGCCGCCGATTGAGTTGGTGATTGACTGACAATAATATTGTCTTTAGATTGTGGGTTTCCCATAGTTAAACAATTTTGGCTTACAGTTTTTCTTCTTATTTCCTTCGTCCTTCGTCCTTCTTGTAGGCCCGTGTAGCACTATTTTCCTGATATTTTGTAGACTTCAACTAGCGATTTCGCGGCGCGGACTTGTGACACCATGTCACGGTCGCCATGTAATGGCGTTGGGACGGAGACCCGAAATGAAACAATGTCTTGCGTTGAATCAATAATCTTTATCCTCTAGTGTATCATCTTAAATACTAATTAACATCACATCTATACGTGACTAGAGGAAGGACGCCTTGTCAATCAGGAAGACCTTAATTATCACGTACTATTGAGTACGTGCTGATAGTGTAATTCACTATATCACAGTTCCATATTAAAACGATTATTCGGTCAAAGGCGCATGTATGTTGAATCTGCTTCGGGATTAAAGGAGCTTTTAGATACCACATTAGATTGCTTAAATGGTCTAAAAAATATCGATGTAGACGTAACCACGTGGGATATTATTATTATTAACATAGTATCGTTTAAATTAGATTCTGAAACACGCAAACAATGGGAGTTGCATATATGCAGTGACGATGGGAATGAACTGCCAACTATAGATCAATTTAAGTGTTTCATGGAAGGTCGCTTTCGTGCTTTGGAGTTCGTGGATACTAAAAATACTCCACATCAGTACACTAGTGGTCCTCATACGAAATCAAGGGTCTTACTTTCTACCAATGTCTCGGGTATAAGCTGTGAGTTTTGTTCCGAAGGGCATAAGTTATGTTTCTGCAAAAAGTTCGCAAAGCATGAATGTTCACAGCGACGTGAATTTGTAGCTAAAAATTCAATATATTTTAATTGTTTGGGTGGTAATCACACCGTGTATCAGTGCAAAAAACCCACCACTTGTAGGGTTTGCAAGAGGCGTCATCATACACTCTTACATCTCGATGACAAAACAACTGACTGTAAACCAAAAGATCAGGTACCAACTACTAGTTCGTCGGCAGTGGTTTCGCCAGTCGTATCATATGTCTCAACTCATAAAGTTCCCGAGAACGGAAAGGTTCTTCTAGCAACAGCACTAGTTAATGCCGAATACAACGGGAATCATGTCGTAAGAGCCTTAAAAGATTAGGGTTCTCAGGCTTGCTTTATTACAGAAGCGACAGTACAACTCTTACGTCTGAAGAAGGATTCGATTAATGGAACAATTACGGGATTAGGAGGAGGCAAACCGTTAATTTCAAAATGTGTCGTAAACGTTAATCTGCAGTCAAGGGTTGATGAGCAATTTAGTATTGTATTTAAAGCTTATGTATTGAAAAATATTACGTCATATTTACCAGAGACTAAATTAAAATCTTTACCTTATATATAGAGCTCGACAGTTTATGCCTATATATTATACCTTATATTTTATTAGGAGCTAATGTTTTTAGTAAAATATTAAAAGACGGAATAAAGAAAATGTCAAATAGTTCAATTGTTGCCCAAAATACCACATTGGGTTGGATTTTATCGGGAACAGTAACTGATCACATAAATCAGTCACAAGAGGACAATTTTCACATATCTGTCATGCACGCGCAGATAAATGAGGACAATGTTTTAAAACGTTTTTGGGAGATGGAAGAACACACACAATAGTACAAAACGTTTATTAACAGAAGAAGAACAAAAATGTAAACAACTTTTCGCTAGTACAACTAATAGGACACCAGACGGTTGGTACGTTGTGAGACTGCCATTCCGTGAAGAGGAACCACGTTGCGTAGGTGGTGACTTGCGGCTAATAGCTGTAAAGAAGTTTAAATCATTAGAGAAAAGATTATTGAAGGATATAGATCTAAAAAGAAGCTACACTGAAGTTATTAACGAATACTTGCAGTTAGGCCACATGCGTCTAGTTGATAAAAGCGATACAAAACATGACAAAGCCGTTTATTTACCCCACCACGCGGTAGTAAGGGAAGACAAAACTACTACTAAGGTGCGAGTGGTATTTAACGCTTCTAGTAAGAATAGTTATGGCGTATCGTTAAATGATAATTTAATGGTAGGACCTAAGCTTCAATCAGACTTACGTCACTTAGTTTTACGTTGGAGAGTACACCCTATAGTAATAGTAGCGGATATAATAAAAATGTATCGACAGGTTAGAATCTCAGAAGAGGACACATTATTTCAACGCTTGGTGCTACCATGAATGAAACAGTATCCTCAAACTGTCTTTATCATGTTTCTTTCTCCGCTGATCAGATTCTAAAACATCTCACTTCCATTGATCGTAATAAGGGAGCCGGCATAGACGGTATACCTTATATTTTCGTATGGAGGTGTGCCAAGCAATTATCACTTCCTCTCACACTGATTTTTAATATGTCGTTATCATCCGGTACTTTTCCTTCATATTGGAAAACGGCCCTAATCATGCCTATTCACAAATCAGGTGATAAACTGTCAGCTACAAGTTACAGGCCCATTTCTATTTTGCCTGTGTTTGCTAAAATATTAGAAGCTATGTTATATCCAATAATCATCTGGCATATAAAACGTCTACTCACAGACAACCAACATGGTTTCATCAGTTCACGCTCCACTAATACAAACCTAGTAAATTTCGTTGACGATGTGACTCAATCCATTGATGCTCGTGTACCTGTAGATGTGATATACACAGACCTATCAAAAGCTTTTGATAGGGTTAGTCATAGCATATTGTTAAATAAATTATCCAGATATGGCTTTGCTGGTAGTATCCTCAGATGGTGCTCTTCTTATCTATCTAACCGTACCTCAAAAGTCGTTGTTGATGGCTTTACATCTGAGGCGTTTGCAAATCCGTCTGGCGTGCCACAGGGCACACATTTGGGGCCCGTCTTTTTTAATCTCTTTATTAACGACATTACCGATTGCATCAGGCATTGCCGCACATACCTGTACGCTGATGACCTAAAACTTATGAAAACAATTGAAAGCCAGCATGATTGTATCTTACTGCAAGACGACATAAATCGTCTAGAGCAGTGGTGTGTCAGAAGGGATGGTTTTAAATGTTGACAAATGTTAATTTATTAGTTTTTCAAGAAATCGTACCTTACTACCCAGAAATTACTGTATATCTATGCAACCTCTACAAGAGGTTGAAGAAATCCGAGACCTAGGGGTTACCTTAGATAAAAAACTCTGCTTTAAAAATCATTTTAACACTATGGTTAATAAAGCTCTCAGGTGTCTGGGTTTTATAATTAGAAACAGTAAGGATTTTAAGGATATCTCAACTAAAATCAGCTTATATAATAGTCTTGTTAGATCTAGTCTTGAATATTGCAGCGTTGTGTGGTCTCCGTACTACGAAGTTCACTCAAACAATATTGAAAGGGTACAAAAGAGGTTTTTATATCATCTAGCCTATCACTCTAAAATGGCAAAAAAACTTACCTCATACCCGGAAAGGTTAAAATATTTTAAAGTAACCTCTCTTAAAAGCCGGCGTAAACAATTTGACCTAGTCTTCCTTTTTAAACTAGTTAATGGTATTTTTGATTGTCCCCAACTGCTTAGTAAATTAAAATGTAATACCCCACATAAACTTCCACGTTTGTCCAGATATGCCTTGTTCTCGCCTAAACTATCAAAAAGTAAACTGGGTTACCATTCCCCACTGAATAGGTTACAAACCCAATACAATACTCTTTCTAAAAATAATTTCGACATTGACATCTTTTGGTTGAAATTATCAAATTTTAAGAAAAAACTTACCGATGTTTTTCCATAAATGCAATCTCTGTTCCAAGGTCTATCGTCGCTTTTATTGTTTATGTCAGACTTATAGCTTCTGGGTCTTTTATGTTAAATGTTATTTAAAAATAGGTGTTTGATCTATTTTTTGTCTTAAACTTCATAGTAGCATGTAATAAATGTAAAATCATATTTAGCTATATTAAGTCGAAATTACTAGATTTAGTTTTTAATGTATTATTTTCTTTTTGGTCATCGGCTTCCGATACTCATAATAATTAGTATTATATTCTTATGCATGCCGTGGCAACCTATAATTAAGGCAACACCTAGCTTAGAAAATGTTAAATGTTAGTTACTAGCATGTTTAGTGTTTGATCTTGTTGGTTGTTCAAATAAATAAATAAATAAATAAATAAATAAACGCTTGGTATGGCGTGAAAATCCTGTGTTTGCGCCAACGCAACGATGAATCGCTGCCGCCCTTTTGTCGGCCAATGAGAGTGCGTATCTTCGTCGCACGGGGGCTATGACGCTTGTACCGGACGAACTTCTTGGAGCGCGAGCATCGCGCGGTCGCCGAGTCAGTGTGTTACCGAACGTCAGAGCAAACCCACGCATCACGCGCCTGTGAACTCAGCTCAAACGTCTTCGCCCTATGTGAAGTGTCCATTAACAAAGAGCTAGTGATATCAGCTCGCCCCTAACGCCTAACGAACACCAGTGAATTAAGTGAAGTGTGTGTGTGTGTGCGACCGCTCTCACCACGAAAGCCCGCTCCATCGCCCGCGCCACTAGCGCCATCCGCGATCCCATACAGCTGCTCCCGGTAACTCCCCCTTCCTTCATCCATTCTCTGCTGAATCTGGCGGTGTCCTCTGACCCGCGGATACATAATGGTCATTCGAACCGGTAAAATTAAAAACCGGCGACCTTCCCGTAACCAGTAAACTGTTTACCATTCCACCATAACTTGGTTTCACGTTCCATCAGCTCATTCAATTACAGTCCGCTAAAAATAATTATTTCCGCCCATAATCTAATTCGTGCCATCATTTCTAAATTCATTTGTTCACGTGGCTTTACCCTGCCTCAATAAAAATTTCGTCGGGTAGTCGTAAATCATTTGTGTGAGGATCGCGACTACGCAACATACAAAATTATTTTAACGCAATTATTTCTGCACGTTGTTTTAATGTTGATTTCGTGTATGCATCCGATTGTCTGATCACAGATCTATGGTGTCATACAATGTTGTTGTGATTTGAGCGAACTTGTGTACCTATACGATTGTTGCCTAATGATACTTTGTTCGGTAAATTAGTAGTTAAATTATTACGTTACGTTTGCGTTACGTTTATCTGCACATATAATTATTGTTACGTATAACACACTCGCATTTAGTTAATAAATGCTGTATTTGTATGGTGACTGGTATTATGACGAGAGATTGCATTGTTATTTTTCCCGTTTTATTTTTTAATGAATTTTTTATGTTCTTGTCGTGTTAAATCGGCTCAGATCTCGTGCATGCTCACCACGCGTGCCAAGTAGCGTGCTTTATTTTTTCGCTCGTGTTAATTTTATAAATATTTTTTGTTTTTATTTTTTGCCTTTGCGATCGGCTCATTCTTTGTGCGTGCTCACCACACGAGCTTAGTGTGTTTCATTTAGTTTCATCAGTTTTTTTTTATATCGCTTACGGCTATTTGCGTGCATTGCCGTCGCTTCTACACACGTTTGCCCACTTGTGGGACACAGACAGAGTGTCCCATTTTTTTTAAATTAAGTTTTTATTATTTGTTTATTTTTATTTTTTTTGCGACCGACTCATTCTTCGCGCTAGTTTCCGCTACAGGCCTTTCCGACTGTGAGCGCCTTGCCCAATAGTGGGCTACGGATGACGTGATTTTTTTGTTGTTTTGTTTGTTTTTTGTTTTGCGGTCGGCTAATATTACGTACGCACGTTCAATAAACACAGACATACACATACACATGCGTTTGCCCACCCGTGGGTCATATACAAGGCGTCCCAACTTAGTTTTGCTTTATTGTTGCGTTAATTTTAGCCCATTTGCCATTACCTTAGTAAACAAATACGTCCAGCCCAACTATAGAATATATACAGGGTGTTGTTCTTTTTACTGCCTTTAAATTTGTTTATTTTTTTATTTTTATTATTAACGTTAACGAGGGTATCGATATATATAAGCAAATGACAGGGCTACTATTGAGAGGTGGTTTCCAATTACAAAATAAAATAGCAATAACCAAGAATTATTGTTGGAAATACGCAAGCATGAAGGCCAAGAGAACATAAAAAACAGGACGAAGAAGGAAAACTACAGTACAAAGAGAAAACAGAAGTTAATAAGGACAAAAGCAATAAAGAAATAGAACTAAAAGCAGAAGAAAGTACAACAAAGATTTTAGGAATTACCTGGGATCGCAGTGAAGATCGCTTCCAATACTCGGTGAACCTCCCAGTAATGATGTGTGCACCTGAAACAAAAAGAAGAATTATATCAGAAATAACACGGTTGTATGATCCACTAGGATGGATTGCACCTAGTATAATATTAGCAAAAATATTTATTCAGAAGCTATGGTTATCAGGCATAGCTTGGGATGAACCGATATCTGAGGAGTTAAATAAAGAATAGTATACTTATCGTAATGAACTGTATCAATTAACTGCAGTCCGAGTTCCACGATGGTTAGGCACGATGAGTATAGATGACGGCAGTTGCGAACTACATGGCTTCTGTGATGCCTTTAAAACGGAATACGCAGCCGTCGTTTATTTGAGAGTAGTTGATAGCACTGGAGCGATACGAGTCTCGTTGTTGACAGCTAAAACCAGAGTAGCGCCCATTAAGCAAGCCAGCATTCCACGATTGGAACTATGCGGCGCGGTGCTGTTATCACGACTTCTTACGGAGACATCTGAAATATTAAGTATTAATAAGAACAACATTAGAGCAAGGACAGACTCAACCGTAGTACTTGCGTGGTTAAATAGCCACCCCAGTAAGTGGAAAACTTTTGTGGCTAATACGGTATCAGAAGTCTTAACCTTGTTGGATTCCTCGCAATGGTGTCACGTGCCATCTAAAGAAAACCCAGCCGACTGCGCCTCACGCGGTGTACCGCCAGGTGCTCTTGCTAAGAATAAACTTTGGTTTTCCGGTCCAGTTTTTCTGAAAGAAATAAACATTAATTACCAAAAGCAAAAAAAATATGAAAGTTAATTTAGAAGAAGAAATAGTGAGATCACATTTCAACGCTACTGTTGATGACGATATATTTCAGAGATATTCTTCGTTGCAGAAGCTACTAAGAGTCATAGCTTACTGTCGCAGATTTTACAAAAGCCAAGTTAATCGTAATACTTACCTGACCCGAACAGAGATAGATGAAGCACTAAAATGTTGCATTAGAAAAGTACAAATAGAAGAGTTTAATGAGGAATATGTACAATTAAAAGCTAAAACTTATTTAAAATCTAAAACTAGTAAGTTAAAATCGTTATGTCCGTATTTAGATGATGATGGGATAATGATATTGAGCGGTAGATTACAAAAATCACACTTACCTGAAGAGACCAAACACCCCATCATACTACCTCGTAGTTCAAATTTTACCCAATTATTGGTATCTGATGCACATCAAAAGACTCTACACGGTGTTACATTTGAGATTTTTTCCCTTTTGGGGAAAAGGAAGAAAATCCAAACGCAAGCTTCAGTGGGTTGTTATCAAATAAAACCATAAAATGTTCAACAGCTAGGCAGTATATTATAAAAGAACACACACTAATATTTTGTCCAACAACAATAAAATAAAATTATAAATTTTATTTCACTCTTATTAATTAAAAGAGGGGGGGTTAGTCACAATTTTGTCTTATATTATGTTTGGTACAAATCATCTACGTTACTCCTTTTAATTTATTTAGCCAAAAATAACAAAAAAAAACTATCAGTCGAAATTGACCCTAGGGTCAATCTCAAATGAAAGTCCAACAAACTTTCTATTAATTTTGCCAACTATAATTTACGGTTTGAAGTACTCTAAACCTTATTACCAAGCTATATCACCCCCTAAACACACTAAAATCCTAAGAGTCAAAAGTGACCAAGCGGGTCGGTGATAATTTTAATTTCAAATAAATTTTATAATACTGTACCTACTACTACCTAACCAGCCAGCTAATATTTCAGTGGGACGAGCTATGGTCGTGGGGGTTGGGGATAACACCAGTACCGTTCGGAGTATGAAGTTGAAATTAAAATTAAATTACTCCGTCTATAAAAATATTAAATTAAATGTTTTAATCCGTTTAACCGTATCAAAACTATCACACGTTTAAAGCCGATACTCTAGAGAACCGTGGGGTTATACCGATATAAAATTAATAATTATGGACGCCAGGATCTTAATGTAGACCCGAATCTGGAGACGATGTCACCATACAACTTCACACAAGTCGAACTCGCAGATCCTCAAATGTTTCACAACTTCACCAACGCTTGGTGTAGTTGGATATAAAAGAAAATACTAGGTTAAGGTTTCGAAACCCTAATGTAAAAATATGTTCCTGAATAAAGAACATTTAAACCCAGAGTAGGGGGTACAAAAACCGTCAGCGCCTGCTCATCCGCTAGGCGGCGACAGCTCGACTGGCAGCAGGTGGCCGCTGGTGCCCCGAAGAGGCAGGTCTCGGGCTTTAGGGCCCAGCTCTTAATCCTAGCGGCGAGATGGGCCTCTCGAAGCATCTGAAATTATCAACACGGGGCCTATTTATAACACTGCACGCCTAGTTCAGATCTGTTACATAAATTAGGGTCCCGCAGTCTGCTATCTGTGTATCTGGGGCTGCAACCTATCATAATCAGGGACTCGTAGCGCCAGGGGTTATCAAAAGCTTCCCAACGCTGTTGCACAATTAGAAACTAACACCATATCACTAATACTTTACACCATGTTTTAATTTTAGCGTTGTTTCACATTTAACTAGTACCCAAGGCACTACACGGCTACGATATTCCAATAAACATAACTAAACAATGCCAGACTATTGTTGGATGAGGCAATATCCACTTAATAAAGGGGTTTGACACGTCTGCCACATGACCAAGAGCCTTGCGTCGCCTGGCGACAAGGCAGGATTCAGACACCATGAAATATCGATTTGCTTTTCTAGGATGACGGCTTATTATACTTAAACAATGATATTGGGATACTTACGCGCTGGGAGATTTTATCTGTGCGCGTGGCTGCCAGCGACCGGAACTTCGTTTCGGGCACGGATCCCTGTAAATAAACCACACACTTGTTGACTATATTCTCATAAGCTAATGACGCCTCAAATCCACTACCTTATTGTGACCTCAGATTAAAACAAAAGGTGACTACGACTCATGCCTACCTTTGTGAATTGATCTTAACACATCACACCACGTCACGCCAGAGATTGAAATCGTTTCGACGTCTTCAGACCCGCCTGCGTTCCTTCGCCGGAAGTCTTATAAATCGAAGGCCAGCTTCTGATTTCTACTCCCATAGTCGGGTAATCCATAAGAAATTGTTATTTTAGAATCTTCCTTCAAACTATCAAAACGTCAAATATGACGTCGGTCACAACTCGCCCTCTGCTAACAGAATCTGTCAACAATTACAGAACAAGACCTAGAAAAAAAAATTAACGTTTAGCAATGTGAAATGCGTTTTTATTTAATTTAAATTAATTTAATGTTATATTTAACTCACTGATTACTCTGTCTTAATATTAGGGAGTATTAGTTTCCCCTCTGGTAACCCCTACTACGGGCAGAGACAATATCCATATAAAAAATATTTCTCCCGTTCGAATGTTCTAGATAAAAGTCCATAAAGGAAAAAATAGTTCTATTTCCGGATTTGCTTGAATTAAATTTAATTACTTAAAGTAATTATTATACATATTAATTTATTATGTAATTTATTATTAGAACTGTTTCGGCTATTTTTTTAAAATTGAATCTTTTATGCGAAATTAAAAGCTGACAGCTACTTCGCCCCGCTACCACTAGGCGTCGCTACGGTGGCTGTCATTTTGTCTATGGTGTTATGTCAAATACAAAACGTAAACAAAGAAACTCAATTTTCTCCAAATCTAACGCAAAGTCTTGCTAAAACTGATTTAGAAATATGTAATAATTGATAATGCAAGAAAAGTGTGTCTTGTAATGTGTCAGCCAAGGCTCCATGTCTTTAATGTGAAGAAAAATGGATTTAATTCAAACAAGCTACAATGACTAATGTTTTTGGACATTTGATCATTCTAAAGCAATGATTTCAGGTAAGTACTATTCAACTATTGCGAACCTTTTTGTAGATTAGTAAAGGCAGACAGGGCCCTGAATTTACAACGTAACAACGGGGGAGTACAATTAATGGTTAATTATTTGAGAAGCGCATACTGGATAATTAACGTAAAAAGTCTTGGCAAACATCATATTCGTAAATGTGTTATTTGTGTGCGCCAAAAGGCCAAGGTACAAAACCAATTCATGGGTTCTCTCCATTCAGTTCGGTGTACGCCCGCTCGAGCATTTTTGCGTAGTGGCGTAGATTATGCAGGCCCTATCAAAATAAGAACGAACAAAGGTAGAGGTTATCATACCCATAAGGGCTACATATGCTTGTTTGTTTGTATGGCCACGAAAGCCATTCATTTGGAAGTAGTGAGCGATATGAGCACTCAAGCCTTTTTAGCTGAGTTCAGGCGGTTTGTGTCTCGGCGTGGCCATTGTGCTCAACTGTGGAGCGAAAATGGTACAAATTTTGTGGGTGCTTGTACTGAATTGCGTCAGTTAAGTAATTTAAATAGTACTATTGCAGCATATTTAGAAACACACGGGACTGAGTGGCATTTTATACCGCCCCATGCGCCCAATTTTGGAGGCTTATGGGAAGCCGCGGTAAAGTCGACAAAGTTTCACTTGAAAAGAAATATAGGCGAATCGACTCTAACATTCGAGGAAATGTCGACTTTTCTTTGTCAAGTAGAAGCTTGTCTAAACTCGCGGCCCATAACTGTAGACAGTACAGACCCCAATGATCCACTTCCCTTGACACCAGGACATTTTCTCATCAGTGGGCCACTAGTGGGTGCCCCCGATTTAAAGAGTTATGATTTCACTCATGTTAGTTCCTTGACTAGATGGCAATTCGTTCAAAGAATGTTACATGATTTTTGGCGTCGCTGGTCGCAAGAATATCTATCTAATTTAATGAATAGATATAAATGGAGTTCTAGAGTGCCGGAGCCTGACGTAGGTGATGTCGTTCTCATAAAAGAAGATGACCTTCCGCCAAGTCGTTGGTTGATGGGACGTATTGTAGAAAAACACCCAGGTAGTGATAATATTGGCCGTGTGGTCACCGTCCGCGTAAGGTCAACCTTGTTAAAAAGACCAACATCAAAAATATGTGTTTTACCAATTAACAATTAGTGTTAGGTTATGTTAGTATAGGAAGAAATATGTTAGTACAAAGTTTATGTTAATTTAGATTGTATTATTTCATGTTTGTATACCTACTTATGTTTATGAGATAGTATTCTATATAAAAATGTATTTCAGTTCATGGGTGTATAGGTACTTGCTGAAAATGTTTATAGTATAGCTTAAATTGTAATAAAAATAATTGCATGTTTGTTCTTAGTAAAACAAAGCTTGTAGTAGGTACGTTTTGATCTTCCTGGGAGAGGAATACCCGATGCTGCCCCAGGGAGCACTGGGTAGGCAAACATCGCGGGTGCGGGCGACCCCCCCCTCCATGGCGGCGGCTGCTGGCACATGGCAGACTAGCCTCTCAAACTCCGCGAGGAGAAAGGCGAGGAAGGCCGCGACTGCGGCTGCCCGGGCTACCGCTACGGGTACGGAGGCGCCAAGCAGGAGGGCGGCCGGGAGGGTGTCTGCCGCGGCGAGGCTCGTGCCGCCGCGCTCGTCAGTAGTCACGATCACCCTAAAGCCGGAAGCCGCGGATAAGGGTGTGACCTATGCGGGGGTACTGGAGAAGGCCATCGGCGCGATAGACCTGAGCGAGTTGGGCATAGAGGCCGTCCGTATGAGAAATACGGCGGCGGGGGGCCGGAAATTGGAAGTGCCGGGAGTGACTAGCGCGTCTAAAGCCGATGCGCTAGCTAACAAGCTCCGAGAGGTGCTGGTGGAGGAGGCGGAGATACGTAGGCATGTCCGCAAGGCCGAGCTCCGGTTAGTCGGACTCAGCGAGGGGATAAGCCCAGAAGGGGTGATGGAGGCGATTGTCGCCAGAACGGGTGGTAGGAAGGAGGAGGTCTCCATAGGAGCGGTTCGGTCCGGCCCCTGGGGGACGAACTCCGTGGTGATCGGGCTACCGGTGGGGCAGGCCAAGGTGCTGGCGGAGGCGGGGCACCTAACGATCGGGTGGATACAGGTACGGGTGGTAGCGCTAGACAGGCTCCCCGTACGCTGTTACAGGTGTTATGGTGCAGGCCATACGTCCTACACCTGCGAGTCGAAGGTGGACCGCAGCGCCCTGTGCTATAGGTGCAGTGCACCAGGGCACCGGGCTGCGGAATGCGTGGCAGAGAGGCCAAGTTGCGCAGTGTGCAGGGAGGCAGGCCTCCCCAGCGAACATCAGCTGGGGGGAAGGACCTGCAGGCCCCCCATCACCAGGTCTAAGGTGAACCCGTGGAGTAAGCCCCCCCCCCCCCCCCCCTCCAAGAGAGGAAGGGTCAAGCGGGCCCATGGAGGTGGCGGACGATCCTCCGGATCCGGGCGCCAGCGCCGAGTAGGGGCGATTTCTTGTTTTGTCTTCTGCGTGTGTGTTGTTGTGGGTCTGACTGCTGGGCACCGGTATGGGTATTTTATTATACCACCCCAGGTGCCCGGTAGGTCTGATGGGGGGTGTGTCTGCAGTGCACGCCCGCGGAAACGTAGGCGCGTGCTGTGGAGTTCTGTGTGTCTGGTCAGCATGCCCGGGCAACCGAGCATGCTGGCCGGTCTTGTGTTCGTCCCCCTTCTCTATGGGGGTTTTGTGTTGTGCCTTTCGCGCGCGTAGTCGCCGTGTGCTGGCGCGTAACAGCTGCCTCAGGCGGCGGTAATAGGTTAGCACACGGCGACGGGGTGGCTCCGCGTGGTCATTGCCCAAGTGGATTAGGTCCCGTGGCCGCCACTTCAAGCCTTACGCTCTCGGAGTTTGGACCCCCGGTGATTAGTGGGTAGGCCCCTCCCTCTCGCCCGGCGATTACGTCGTGGAAAGGGGGACGGGAGAGTCCCACATATCCAGTCTCCCTTCTGGAGGCTGGAATCCATAAGCAGGGATTACACCGGGAAAAAAAAAAAAAAAAAAAAAAAAAAGGTACGTTTTGATCTACATTTCATTGTAATGTTTGATAAAACATTTGTTAGTTTAGTTCACCAATAATATTGTACCGTACCCACATGCTTTCACACTGCCACGGTGAGCGGTTTTTTTTGTTGTTTTTTTGTTATAATTTTATGTTAAAGTACATTTTGTCACTAAATGTCCTTGGTGGGCGGAATGTTAAAGATGCAACTACAATAATAATGAATTACATACAATATTAGTTCCTAGGTTTCAAACTAGATGGCGCTAGTTGTCTGCTGAATCACGCTATCGAAGTTTCTTTTTATAATCATTAGGTCTTGTGACATACAATAATAAACTGTTACCAATCTGAGAGCAATTTTTATTTGGTTTAATTTTCAACCCCCTAGTTCAAGTAACCACCCTAACAATGGCAATATTCGCGAGATATGGGGGACAACAACAAGGGCCATAGGAGCGAAAGAAGCGTGCTGGACCAACGCAGGGATAAGTAGGCACCAAGCCTGGCAACCATCCTCAATAGTGCTGGGACGGAACCTGCGACAAGTGACGTGAAGAACCCAGAGGTAAATCTACAGATTTCTGTTTATCAAGTAAAATCTTTTTGAGCCTGTTTCTAAAAGTATGTACCGTTTCCAGGTCACGCACCGGCGGCGGGAGGTCGTTCCAGCACTTTGAGGCGGCAAATCTAAAAGATCCTCGGAATGCAACCGGCCGATGTTTAGCTGTCACAAAGATGTGTGTGCTTGATCTTTTTGGATGCCTACTGAAATCCGCCGTCCATACCAGCTTGTTATAGAGGTACGGTGGCCTGCACGTCCTAATGATGCCGAATAACATAGTGGCCCGGTGAAGCTGCCTGTGAGCCTCTATTTTTATTGCATTGGCCGCATTCAAAAAGGGAGTTACGTGCGATCTAGGCAGAATGCTGAAACAGAAGCGTGCACAGGCATTCTGTACGCGCTGTATGAGTTTAGCTGGACAGAAGACACGGACCATAAACTGTGTCGCAGTAGTTCAGTTTGGATAATATCAGTGACTCGCATAATGTGATTCTCACCTCCTCACTCAAGTAAGCTCTAATTTTGTACAGTAGCTTTAACCTGAAAAAGCAATTGCGTGAGCACTCGGCAATGTGGCTTTCAAAATTTAAATTGCTGTCAATAGTTAGCCCTAAATTTCTGGCTAAGTTGACGCGTTCTATAGCCTCTCCATTTATCCGTATATTTAAGGGGTTGTTACTGAACCTTTGTAAACTCTGTCGTGTACTAATTAGTAAAAGTTTTGATTTTTTGGGGTTCAGAACCAGGCAGTTAGACCTACACCAGGCAGTGATCCGATCCAAGTCCTCGGATATCAAAGATGAAGCATAGACTTGGTCACCGGGTTTAAAAGATAGGTATAGCTGCAAATCGTCTGCGCAAAGGTGGTATTTGCAGTTATTTATGTTTTCCACTATGTCTGCTCCATACAAGGCATACAGAAGAGGCCCGAAAATTGAACCCTGAGGCACTCCCCTAGTTATAGGCAACTGAGCAGAACACATTTTGGATCCGTCTGTGTTTGTTAGTTCGACTCGCTGCCACCTGTCTTCCAAGTAACTATGGAACCATTGCACGGCTTTGGCATCGAACCCATAGTATGCCAGCTTGGACACCAGGAGGGTGGAATTTATCGAGTCGAAGGCACGGGAGAAGTCAAGCAGCAGAAGAACACCGATCTCTCCCCTGTCCTGTGCCACCAGCAAGTTGTCGACGACATCTGCTAAAGCAGTTGCCGTGCCATGGCCTCTCCGGAACCCAGATTATAGTTGAGGGAGTATGTTATTTCCCTCCACATATGCAGTCACTTGTTCACTCACCACCCTCTCCAGCACCTTCGACAAACAGGGTAACAGACTGATAGGTCGTAAGTCGCTCAGAGAGGCAGGATTGTTAATTTTAGGCAGGGGCTTCACCACTGCTGTTTTCCAGCCTGCCGGAAAAAGTCCCTCAGTTATCGATTGGTTGATAATGGTGGTGATGGCATCAAGCGACTGTGGCAAGGTAAGTAAGACCATGTCCAGTGACATCCCATCACTACCCAGAGCATTGGACTTGAGACCCCTGATTACTTTGAGCACCTTTTCAGGTGATACTATTTTTAGGGACAAGGTTGATGAGCCAAATCTGTTGTGCTTGAAAAATGTCAGTTGTGATAGTGTGACACTCCCATCTCCAGGTATGTTTAAGAAATGAGCATTTATTGCGTCTGCATCGTGAAAAGATGGAGGAAGGTCCGTGCCCCCCCCCGTTTCCAAGAACAATCGATGCTTTGAGATTTTTCCATAATTTTTTGGAATGTTTTATGTTTTATTTATGTAGCTACAAAAAACAATTCTTCTCCCGCTCCAGGGCCTCGGCAACAAGGTGTTTCATTTTCTTATAGGAAGCCTTCAGTGACTCGTTGCCGTTAAGCTTCCATTTTGCATGGTAACTGTCCCTAATACGCATCATGCATTTTATAGTAACTGTGACCCATGGATGAGGAGGATGTTTAAATTTTCTTGTTGCGACTGGAGCATGCAAATCAAACAATGACGTAATGCACTTACGGCCGAAATTAATAACCGATTCTGAGATAGAGATATGCCTATTTTGGATTTGTTACTAAGCAACTGTTGTTATTTCCTGTCATATAACAGAAATATCTAGGCAACAAATCTAGAGTAGGCCTATCTCTATCTCGGGATCGGTTATCAATTTCGTCCGTTAGAAAAGGTGTCAACCAGTAAATTTGTGTTATCCATATTGTAAAAATTGCTCCAGTCAATGTCCAGGTCCCTATTTAACTGATCAACCATAATATTCTTTAACCCTAGAGTGGTCGCGCGGATGACATTAGTCATCCACGCTGACTAGATGGTCGAGATTTTTGATTTTTATGTGGAAACACATCACAGTTTAGGATTGCTTATAAGCAATCCTAAACTGGGCGCCAGTGATATATATAGTACCCGGCGTGACGTCAGTAACTACCGTGCACTTGAGTGGTTTGGTTAAGTCAGGGGAAGTGCATATTCGTAGGTGGAGGACACATATCATCCGCGCGACCGTTTACGTAAGTATTTTGTGACGATCATTTTATTACTTTTTTAATGATTTTGTAATTGTTATGATATATATTTATAGCGCCTTTTATAGTAAATGATATTTAATTATTGAGACTAGTAATTTCTTGTGCCCATTTTGCAAAAATATGGTTTTTAATGTTTATTGTAGAGTTAAAAATGGCAAACCGAGATCAGCAAATCGAGTAATGGTTATTGGAGAAAGATGAAGACATTTTCGAGGGTACCCCGTTTTTTTAATTTGATGAATATAAGTGCCATAAATGCTTTATGCATATACAAAGCAAACAATGGACAAATGAAAGTATTGCGTCGAGAGTTTATTTCAGATATTGCGTTGGGTATGATGAAACCTTTGGCTAGTAGAAGAATGAGTACTGGTTGTATTATATTATAATATTGATTATACCCAAGATCCTCAAACTTAAAATAAGCGATTTTTTGGGTATTCCATTGGAAGAACAACCACAAGAAGTGGCAAGGTGCGTCATCCGCGCGACCGCTTATGGTATATTTATATGCGCGACCGCTCTATGGTTAAGGGCCTGAATGTTACCTAGTGTGGTGGGGGCTTCTCGCATCTGACCTTTAGGTCTGCGGTGATCATGGCATGTCCGCCTATATCTGGGGTGTGCCTTACTACAACCTTAAGGGTGCGAGCGCCAGTGCAGATTACATCAGTCAGACTAGAACTGTGCTCCGTGTAGTGGGTAGGCTCAGCCACTACCTGGTTCAAGCCAGTGACATTCAAAAATTGATTGAAGATTCTTGCCTTGCCATTTAGTGAATCAAGAAGATTTATATTAAAATTCCCAGTAATAACGAGAGCGTCGTATTTTGTGAATGAAGCTATAGAATCGGCTATTGCATCAAGGAAGGTGTCCACATCTTGCCAGGGTGGTCTGTAGGCAGTACCCACCAACACATCCACGCCGCATGTGAGAACTCTGAGCCACAACTGCTCAACATCAGTTCAGTTTGGAGGAAAATCACATAGTCGCACATTCATACCTCTCCGAATATAGAACCCCACACCCCCGCCCCGGCCTCCTCGGATGTGCATAGGTCTAGGGCGGTGTTTGAGCCGGTACCCAACAATGCCTAGAGCCCTGTCATCCTGTCCAGGCCTCAACCAGGTTTCGTTGATTGCCAGGATGTCGGGACCTAGCACATCCACCGCCACTAAGAACTTTTCGTGGCCCGTGCCGAGTGATCCCGCATTAAACAAACCAATTTTAAGATTCTTTAAAGGAAGCTCTGTAGTTTTATTGTAAAAGCTAAGAAGGCGAAAAGCACAAAAGGTTTAAGTACATGGTCTGATATGGAGGATAAATTGTAAATAGTAGAGTGGTAAGAGTAGCTATAAAAGAGTAAACGTGGCAGTTCCACACTAGTAATTAAAAATGTTAATATTAGATATCTTCTTATTAGTATGTGAATAATTTTGTCAATGTGTACCTTAATGTATAAATGTAACATGGTGTAAATAAATATTTATAAAATTGTATATAAAACTAAATGTGTATGTGTTCATTAGATGTTTTGAAGATGTCCGCTCGCCGAACGTAGACATGACCCCGCTTCGTCAAGCAGTACCGCCACAGCAGCCTGCGACACTCCTCCCGAGCCCGGTGGAAGATCTGGCGGTTGGACAGCGTCAGCCGCTCGTTCACGTAGATGCGGGCGCCGGCGGCGGCGGTTGGGGCGCGGCGTACGCGCGCGAGACGCAGCAGCTCGTTACGCAGCCCACGCCGAGCGAGCCGCACAACCACGCGCCGCGGCCGCCCGCCAGCCTCGCCCGGCGGCGGACCCACGCGCTCCGCGAACACGATATCGCGGTCCTCCAGCCACACGCCCAGGCGTGCGGCCAGCGACGTAACTGACTGCGCGACGGACACCCCGCTTTCCTCTGGGAGCTGCCCGATCTCGAGGTCCGATAAGCGGGCCTCCTGGTCCCGGTCATTGAGCTCCTGCTTTAGTTCCGCGATGGTGCGCTCCAGATCGGCGGTCCCGCGCTCCGCACCGGCATCTGGCCCCCTGCCCCCGTCTTTCTCAAGAGCGTCGAGCCTGTCCTTGACGCTTTTCATGCGCACCGACAAGGAGGCCCACATACTATTCATCTCGGTGCGAAACGCTCGCATCTCGGCCATAAAGGCCGTCAAATCGTCTTGGCCACCGGCACCATCGGAAGATGGCAGCCCCTGAGGCGCAACAGTCGACGCCCCACCAGCGGGGGAGGGGCCTGACCATCACCTAAGCGTACTGTCCTTCTTTCTTTCTGGCGTATTGTCCTCCCTGCGCGCCTTACCCTTGCAACTCGGACAAAGCCAGTCCCTGCCGCTTGGGGTCTTGTCCTGCATGCCGAGGCAGACTTTGTGGACTCTAGCTGGACAGGCGCTGCAGGCAGAGGCACCTGTTGGCGACAAGAACTTTCCGCATCCTCCGCAGTTTACCATCTTCGCTATATGTCGTCAACCTGAAGCACGCTCGAGCCGGTGCGGCAAGTAGACACAACGTAGTCCCAATCGCAGCCAAGAGATGGCTCTTGCGCTCAGGCCGCTACTGCCCGGTAGATGGTGCTGTTTATTGACTAATTTGGAGGCACTTTGAGAATAGGTGTACAAGAGATTACCCTCCAGATCGCGAGAGAAAAATATCACAAATAACTCCGCGATTAGGTTATGGATCCGGTAACCAACACTCACACAGCTCCACAAGGGTTTTAAAACTATAATAAGTACAACGTAAAATCACTTCAAAGCGCAAATGAATTTAGATGATTATATAAACGGACACAGGCAATGACCTTTTATAAATAGACTAGTTATACGTGAATGAATTGCATTTTAAAATAGCGAAATTGTTTCTATGACGTAATACACGTCGCAAGGGAAAATCATATCATTAGCCTATTGTTAACAAGAGATAGACAATATTTTGACTTTTGGTAGTTGACCAATGAGCTCATAGAATTTATGCGCTATCTCGGCCGCCATTGTTTTTCTCCTTCACTCTTACAGAAAACATAGTTTCTTTCTTTCTTTAACCTTTTAGATACATGCGCGGAATTTTCAGACATATTTCACCTAACAGACGAATATCTCTCTTCAACTAGCGCTATCCAACATGAAATTTCTACCAGTTCCTCTACACCTATCAACGTGAAGTCCTATAGATTCCCAGAAGTACACAAGGAGGAAGTAGAATCCCAAGTTGGGAAAATGCTAAAATACAATATAATTCAGCCTTCTATCTCTCCTTGGTCTTCACCCATTTGGGTCGTTCCCAAAAAGATAAATGCATCTGGGAAAAGAAAGTGGCGTATCGTAGTGGATTATCGCAAACTTAATGATATTACTATAGGAGAAAATTACCCTATACCTCAAATTAACGAAATTCTTGACCAGCTGGGTAAGAGTAAATATTTTTCAACCCTTGATCTCGCATCAGGGTTTCACCAAATCGAAGTGAATCCACAATATATGCCCAAAACAGCTTTCAGTGTCCCCGGAGGACACTTCGAATTCACCAGAATGCCATTTGGCCTCAAAAATGCGCCTGCAACATTTCAAAGACTTATGAATACAGTCCTCTCCGGTCTTCAAGGTATGCAATGCTTTGTTTACCTTGACGATATAGTAATTTATTCCTTCGATTTAAAATCACACATCAGCAAATTACGTAGCGTCTTTGAACGTCTGAGAAAGTTCAATCTTAAACTCCAACCAGACAAGTCTGAGTTCCTTCGTAAGGAAGTGACGTACTTAGGCCACACAATTAGCGAACAAGGGCTTAAGCCCAATCCTGACAAAGTCAAGGCAGTTAGCCAATTTCCAGTCCCTAAATGCCAAAAAGACATAAAATCATTCTTAGGCTTAGTTTCCTACTACCGCAGATTCATCCAAGACTTTTCAAAGGTAGCCAAACCCCTCACAGCCCTTCTTAAAAAAGATATTCCATTTGACTGGAATAACCAACAGCAACTTTCATTTGAACAATTAAAAAATAAATTAATAACTGCGCCCATTTTATGTTATCCCGATTTTACCGTTCCGTTTGTACTTACTTGTGACGCATCAAACTATGTAATTTCCGCTATATTATCACAGGGTGAAGTAGAGAAAGATCGTCCTATTGCTTTCGCATCTAGAACGTTAAATAAGGCAGAATTAAATTATAGTGTTACAGAAAAAGAATGTTTAGCTATCATCTTTGGAACAAAATCATTCCGACCATACCTTTATGGTCGCAAATTCAAAATAGTAACCGACCATAAGCCTCTAAAATGGCTCTTTAACCACAAAGATCCTGGTTCAAAACTAATCAGATGGAGGTTAAAGCTCGAAGAATATGACTATGAGATTGAGTATAAAAAGGGTAAAACGAACTGCAATGCAGACGCTCTATCTAGATATCCTGTAAATCCTATTCAAGGAAAAACAAATGCCGAAAATCCATCCGTTCTACCAGAAGTCGAAGTAGTTCCCTCTCATGAAGTCGCTATCGGCGATCATAATGAAGATAATGCTGATATTTTACCTATAAATCCTGAAAGTCCTGGTTTAATCGACTTACCTGAGCTCCTTAACTTACCTGGTGGCTTTGATCTTCCAGATGATTTCGAAATTCCCGACGATCTCGACGTAATTCCTTTGTCTCCTCCAAGTGACCATACTGCAGATGAAACTTACTCTAAATGTCTTAAAACACTTAATAGTAAGACATTTGATTCTAATGCTAAAATTGAAGAACATAATGAAAATCTATTAAAAACTGAAGTAAAAAATATAATTATACCTACCTCTATAGACCTCGACGAGTCTAATCACTACGTGTCAGAGATAATTGCTAATGGGCTAGTATCTCAAGAATCACTTTCTGAAGACAACACTAAACTCCTTTTTATCATTCGAAAGTAATAACACTAACTATTTCTTACTCTTTTTCAAAGTTCACTACTTCGATAATAGTAGCTATGAAGATATTTTCAAAAGTCTTAAATGTCTAAAAGCAGAATTACCGTCAAGAAATATAATCCGAGAGAAATATAAGTGATTTCCGAAATCAATTCGATGCTCATAATTTCTTTAAAATATATAACATTATTATGTACTTGTTCCATAATACAGAAATAACTGTACATATATATAAAAATACAATCATATACCCGAGTACTAGTGAAGTTACAAGAATCCTCAAGGAAAATCATGACATACCTATTTCCGGTCACCTAGGTAGTAACAGAATGCTAAGTAGAATCCAAGAGAAGTACTACTGACGCCACATGCGCAGTGATGTAGAAAATTATGTGCGTAAATGCCAGACAAACAAAGCTTTAAGGAAATGTAACCGAGCCCCGATGCAAATAACGACAACATCAACACAACCGTATCAGCGGGTTGCATTAGACATTGTAGGACCTTTACCGGAAGCCGGTGGTAATAAACTTAAATATATCTTAACAATCCAAGACGATCTTACAAAGTACTCTGCTGGTTATCCTATGCCAAATGCGACGGCAGAAGAAACTGCTGAATGCCTAATCCATTTTATCTCCCAATTTGGTATCCCAAAAACTATCCTGACTGACCAAGGTACCAACTTTACAGCAGAGCTTTTTAAACAAATGTGTACTTTCCTTAAGATAAAACAACTTTGGTCAACGCCATATCACCCGCAAACTCAAGGTGCTCTGGAAAGGAGTCATTCAACCTTGAAAGAATATCTAAAATCCTTTGTCGATGAAAATCAAAGTAATTGGTCCCGTTACGTTTATACGGCCATGTTAACATACAATACAACCGTTCATAGTACTACTAACTATACACCGTATGAATTACTTTTCGGACATAAACCTTTTATTCCATCTTCAGTTTATGATACGGCTTTAGAATCAACATACAGCGATTATGTTCGAGTTTTACAACAAAGACTGCAATTTTCAAAGGAAAAAGCTATCGAAAATATTCTAAAATCTAAAATTACATCAAAAACATATTATGATAAACGCTCAAGTCCAGTTAAATATAAAACCGGAGACATGGTCTATGTCAAGAACCATCTGCGTCTCCGTAAAGCATTATCTCCAATATGAAAAGGTCCCTATTGTGACGTTGGGTTAATTAATGATTAAAACCCAAGTCCACAAAAAAAAAAAAATGTTTATTATTCAAAAATATACCGCAGCAGCGGTCGTGGGTGAAGCCCTTAAAATGCGCGCTTCGCTTGGTCGGCACTCCCCTGTCCTGATGTTCCACGAACGAGACGGCTGGTGAAGGTGGGTGTCGATGTGTTGGTGGTGACGCAAGTACTTGGTCCCGGAAGTTGCTCCAAACTTTGCTCCCTGGAATTTATAACGTCCAGCATTACAACAGGCCCCCCACAATGTTCCTTCTGGCCACCAAAAGTAGAAGACTAAAAGGAGGTGACCAGTGGCTGGTGAAGTGGCTTATTTTAAAGAAACCAGAAAGGAATTTACAATTCTAACAAAATAATTAAATGAGGCCATTAAACAAAATATAGGTAATTCAACGTTTTAAATGATTAAAATGATCAAGTTTCATAAAATGGAAATCTTTTCTATTTGTGTGTAGGTAGGGAAATAAAAAATCCTTACAGAACAACTCAGCCTCGTAAACAAGCAAGTCATTGGAATATGTTCACTGATTAACTACATTAATTTAAATAAAATGCTAAACACAAATAATTAAATCACTACTTATTGTTCGCAAGCTAAAAGGAAAAAACCTACTTAGTAGTTATTCGTTCATCACTTACCCAATTGGGGACGGAAAACAACTGAATTTATTAATGGCAACGTAAAACGTACGTTAATTAGCAATTAATAACTATTTCCAACAAAATAGAACCGCTCTTAATACTTTAAAATCGTTTTCTACGAACGAAAATATTACTGCAGTTAGGTAGCTACTACTTTCTGACCTGCGCGCCGTATATGAAACGAATGCGCGCCGAGCACCGTGAGAGCTCCTCGTTAACCGGTCCTGCGTCGAGACAATAGAAGCGAGTTAAAGTACAAGCGGTCACACATCGCGGTTGACAAAAATATTCAATTTATTTAATTTGTTTAGTTTATATTTTTATTTCAATTGTTATGTTTTTTGTGTTCATAATTAATAGTCAGTGTTTTAATAGTTATAGTGTCATAGTTTTATTTAAATATAAGTATTATAATATCGTTTAGGTTAAGGTTGTATATAATCATTTGGTTTTTTAAATAAATAAGATAGGTTTACTTTATTGTTTTATTGTATTTCATTATTATTATTATTCAGCCCGGCTTGTCCCACTGCTGGGCAAAGGCCTCCCTACCCTCCTCCCACTCCTCACGGTTCAGGGCTGCAACCCGCCAGTCCTTCCGATAGCAGTCTAGCTCGTCCCGCCATCTCCTTCTGGGCCTGCCGCGACGTCGTCTAACGTTGCATGGACTCCACTCAGTGGTGAGTTTAGTCCACAGCTCGTCCGGCATGCGGCAGACGTGTCCAGCCCAGTTCCATTTCAAGCTGGCAGCTTTATGACCAACGTCGGCGATTTTGGTTTTGGAACGCAGTGTGCTATTTCTGACGCGGTCTGATAGCTTAACTCCCAAAATACTGCGCTCCATTGCTCGCTGGCAAACCCCAAGTCCGTGCTTCTGATAATCCGTCAAGTACCAAGTCTGAGCACCGTAGGTGAGAACGGGGAGAATGCATATGTCCATGAGTCTCCTTTTAAGGGTTAGTGGGAGGTTACCCTTCATAAGGTTTTTCATGGACCAATAGCTCCTCCAGGCGTTTTCGGTGCGTCGAGCAACTTCTTTTTGTTGTCTCGCCTGGAAAGAGATTAATTGGCCCAAATAAAGATACTCATGAACATACACAATCTCGACTCCATCAATTTCCAACCTACGATTCGTGCTGTTTGTCATAAGCTTGGTCTTCGACATATTCATACTTAAGCCGACCCTAAGGCTTGCCGTGTTCAGTTCGTTGATCATGGTACTGAGTTCTGCTGCTGATGAAGAGAAAAGAACAATGTCATCAGCGAATCGGAGGTTTGTTAACATCCTCTTACCAACGACGATACCCTTATCCTCCCAGTTAACTGCCAGAGTTTTAAAGACCTCTTCAAGTGTGGCCGTGAAGAGTTTAGGAGACAGCGGGTCTCCTTGCTTCACTCCTTTTTGAATAGGGAAGGATGGTCCGGATGCATGCAATTTGATGGCTGCTGTACTATTACTGTAAACTTTTTGCAACAGATGGATGTATTATTGTATTTTAAAATAAAATAATTTAAATATTAAGCAAATTTTATAAACATGTACGTGCAACGTTACATTACCCCCTCGCATCGCCAAGGATTTTATTCTCATAATAAAATCCGCATCAACTTATGTCAGTGTTTGTATTTACACATACAAAATTCAACTTTCATACTTCACACATTCATAAGGCAGCAATAAGAAAAACGTTTTTATTGTCGCATCCTAACAATCCTAGGGTGTCTGTTATTAATGAAACAGATAACCAATACAAAACAAGTTTGTCAAGATGTTAATAAAACTGGAGGTACAATTTAAAAAAATAACGAAAAGGGAACACACGCACTAAAATATTAAACTTTCTACTTGTAAAAATAACCACTTTACGACAAAAACAGCCTCAAGAAAATGTACTTAAGGGTGAAAACTTATTTGTTTAAAGTTACTAATTTTAAATCTTTGATATGCCATGTGCCGATATCTTTGCCTGACATATCTTCCAAAACATACACAAGAGGCGATTTTTTAGCGGTTATGCGACACTTTATAAACTTTGGTGCAAGCTTTTTACTGAAATACTTATCTTTGTCACTTAAAACGTACGCTCGTTTCAAGACAACATCGCCTACATCAAACTCTGCAGGTTTGCGACGCAAATTATAATGTGCTGCATTTTTGGAATGAGCATGCCAGAGCTTGGCCTGTACATCGTTAAAAATAACCGAAAGACTACCTAAATTTTCTGCGTAAATGTCCCTAGGTAAAAACAAAACTTCGTCACCCAAATCCGTATCTGTGTAATGAGAACCACAGGTGACGAGTTCTCTTCCGTAAACCAAGAAAGATGGAGTATAGCCAGTAGCCTCATTTACTGCGTTATTGATTGCAAATTGTACCTTCGGGATAAAAAGATCCCAGGTTCGATGGTCATTATCGACGTAGGCTGATATGCAGGTAATAATAATCCGGTTATAACGTTCGACTGTATTAATTTGCGGTGTATATTTTGGCGTATAGTAAATATTAGGAATTTTATATTTTTCAAACAATGAAACAGTTTCATGACTGATAAATTGAGAACCGTTATCTAGGAAAATTGTCTGCGGAACACCGTGAACCAAAATAACGTTTTCTTCTAAAATTTTTATAATAACATTAGAGGTTGCTCTTTTGATAGGGAAAATAAGACAAAATTTTGAAAAACAACAAGTTATGACTAAAATATACGTGTTCAATTTGCGAGTAGTGGGCAAAGGACCCATTAAATCTATGGATAACATTTGATAGGGACGAGTACACTGCTTCGGACGACCCATCTCGCCTAACGTTTGATGGTTTGGCGATTTGTACTGAAGGCACTTATCACATGAGGCAACAAACGTTACTACGTCCTTGTGCATACCCGGCCAAACGTATCGCAGCGCAAGGCGATTGTACGTTTTAAAAACGCCCATATGTGCAGCTGTCGGATCTGAATGATTTTCAGCCAAAACTTTCACGCGTAATTCAGAAGGTACAACCACCTTCCAGGAAAATTAGTCATTTAAATTATTTTTATTTTTAGACAATCTGTACAAAATGTTGTTTTTTATGATAAAATTTGGAAAATGTTGTGGACGGTTAGTACAACCATTATAAATAGATTTGTACCAATCGTCTTTAGTATTGGTCAGATCGGAAGCGCTAATGGCAGCTAAAGGAACAGCCCTCGAAAGAGCGTCGGGGATCACATTATCGACGCCACGGCGGTGTTTGAGCTAGAAATTAAATGATGACAGGCGAACTCCCCACCGAGCTAACCGACCTGTCGGATTATCTAGAGAAAGGAACCATTTTAACGCGCTGTGGTCAGTATATACAACAAATGTCTTTCCATTCTCCAAATAACAACGCCAGTGCTCTAGTGCAGTGATCACGGCTAAGGTTTCACGCTCCGTTATGCTGTAATTTCTCTCCGCTGCTGTAAGTGACCTACTCATATAAGCAATTGGGTGCTCCTTGCCATCCCTCGTTTGAGTGAGCATAGCACCTACACCAAAATTGCTTGCATCAGTATGCACTTCAAATGGCGCATTATAGTCAGGGCAGGTGAGAACAGGAGCGGAAACCAAACACTCCTTTAATCTCTGAAAAGCGGCATCAGCCTCTGGAGACCATTTAAATGGAGGAGCGCCTTTCTTATTGGAAGTTAATTTATTTAAGGGGCCTGCAATGGTACTAAAGTTGGGAACGAATCGACGGTACCAAGTAGCTGTCCCGAGAAAGCGTTTAAGATCCTTCCGACAAGAAGGTGTCGGGTAGCTTAAAATAGCTTGTACCTTTTCGGGATCGGTCCGTAATCCACAACTATCCACTACGTACCCAAGATACTTCAGCTGACTACGAAAGAATTTGCACTTTTCTAAATTGACAGTGAGATTGGCATGCTTCAATTTAGCTAAAACACGTAATAAAAGGGTCACGTGACTATTAAAATCAGTAGAAACGATGATAATGTCATCAAGTTATGCGAAAACACTGTGACCAAACTCGCCAAACAAAAGATCTACTAAACGCTGTTGAGTAGCGGGTGCGTTGGTTAAGCCAAAAGCGGTACGCTTAAATTTAAGTGTTCCTCGACCTGGTACCTAGAACGCCGTCTTGTCTCGGTCTTCGGGGGCGATCTCTATTTGCCAAAATGATTTAGAAAGGTCAATGCTGCTGAGATAACGAGCGTCCCGGAGATTATCAAGAATCTCAGAAATGTAAGGGAGATTGTATGCATCCTTTTTAGTGACGGAATTTAATTTGCGACTATCAAGGCAAAACCTAGGTTGACCATTTTTCTTTGTTACTAACAGGACCGGGGAAGACCACGCACTCTCACAGGGCTCGACCACATCAAGAGCTAGTATCTCATCGACTTGTTCTACCAAAATGCGTTGCTTTTCGGGAGATAAGCGATAATATCTCTGTCGGATAGGCTGAGACTCCCCTGTGTCGATACGATGCGTTATCAAGCTAGTTACACCAAGGCCTTTGCGCTCAAATGAAATGTCATTATACTGATCCGTGATGTTGCTCGCAATCAACTTTTCAGACTCATTCAGTTGATCATAGCCGTGAACAACAGTCGCGGACTGAGGCTCAGCATTAGCGTTGTCTACGTTATAAGTAATGCTACCTAAGTACTTAGGACAAATCTGAAATTTACGCCAGAAGTCTATGCCCAAAATTAGAAAAGTTTCAATTTCAGGGACTACAATAGCCTTGATAACGTGAAATTGGTTTTCAAAACTCACGGGCAAATCAATATAACCAATGCTTAAAAGAGATTGACCGCCTGCAGCCGTTACCGAGATACCACTGTCCTTAATTAATTTAAAACCCTGCTGTTCTAAAATTAAATGAAAACTGTTACCCAAGATAGTTACAGCGGAACCAGAGTCCAAGAGACCAGTAACAGGTATGTTGTTAATTGTGATTGAAACATATGGTCTAGAATCATTTAAAGGTTTACTATCATAATGAATTGCGGCCGTTGTATAACTTTTAAAGAACAGACTGATTGTTTGTAGCCAATTCGACCAATCAGTTTTATTAAAATTACTATGTAATGAACGGTCACAATTCGAACTATCTAGTTTTTTGAAGTAGACTGCTTATTTTTATTGCAGTCTGGGCAGTCTGGTGATTTTACATCCCTACGACCACATTTAAAACAAAATATTTCATTCTTATTTGCCATGCACTGACGTAAGTGATGAGTATTTACTCGACAACGAGGGCAGTAATGCACCTTAGGGACGTCAATTGCATTTACATAATTTTTATTACTACTATATTTGTTAACATTAGGGCTAGTGTAATGTTTATATGTATTATTGTCTTTAGTCATTTTGGAATTAAAACTTTGATACTTTTGTTTATAAAAATTATTGTTTGTACTTTGATTTGTTCTATTATAATTTTTATTGTTGTTAGCATTACGATTATATGAAAAATCAGGTGCCACGGTTTCATGAGTCGGAGCTGTAGGTTTACGAGAATCAGCGAGACGAGTTTGATATTTTTCGTAATTGCGACACAGAGATCGTAAGCAATCAATGGTCTTAATTTCGGTTATCGATGCTAAAGTACTTATGTAACACGGCCGAATATTAAAAAGTATAATTTCAAGATGTTCCTCTTCTGATAATTTCTTTGTTAAGCAAGAAAATAGACCAGACATGATGGACAATTATATAACAATGCCTTCTGAATCTCCCTGGGCTCTAGATCGAATTTCGGTTAATAATTTATAATCAAAATTTGATTGATCGAAATCTTCTTTTAATAAAACAACTAAATCACTCCAGTTTGAAACCTGACTCCTGACACTTCTAAACCAATGTAAAGCATCACCTGTGAAAATCTCTGTAGCATACGACAACATCTTTTGTTCAGAGATATTTCTAGCCTCTAAATACTCTGTAACGCGTTCGATGAAAATTCGGACACAAGTTTTGCCATCGTATTTTAACCGAGAAACATCATGGAAGCTGCCACGATCACAAGTCACAGAGACGTTCACAGGGAACGATGTAGACGGTAGCTCCGCAACGCAAGTGGAAGACAAGGGATCTGTTCCTTTGTCCTTCAAAGACTTCATTAAATTTACTAAAGACTTGTATTGCTCGACACTTGCGTCGTAAATTGCTTTCGTATCGTCATCGCAAATTATACGGTTTATACGGTGGTATAAATGATTTATTAAATTTTGAGCACGAATTAAAGCATTCTGATTCAAATCAGATTCTAAATAATTTTTAATTTTAATTAAAACCTCATTAACACCTTTTAAATCTTCAGAAGGTTCTAAAGGACTATCTAAAATATCCTCTGAAGGAAACGTTGGACCTATTTTCGCAATTTGTTTGCGTAAGTCCTGCACAGTCACAGCAGGAGTAGAACCTCTAATAAGAACTTCGTATTCGAGTTCCATTTTTTGCAAAGACAAAAATTTAACTGGATAAGCCATAATGCAAAAAAAAAAATTGTTGGGTAAATGTTGAACCAAATCAAAAATAAACTAAATACCAAAAAAACTAATTAAATCGCACTACTGAAAAAACTAACTATGATTCCTTCTGTTACAAAAATCAACTAAGTAACGTTTTGGTTGTAATAATAAACACAAACACAACTAAAAGCAAAAAAAAATCAAACACAAACTAAACTAAATACAAAATAAAAAAACTTAAGTGCAAACCAGTGTGTACATATGAACAAAGTTTTAGAAAATTCTAGAAACAAAATTAAAACAACTAAGGAAAAATTTACTACCTTCACAATTTTGAATAAAAGTTAATCTTAAGTTTAACAGAAAAAAACTACTGCCGCACTAAAATAAAAGCAAATAATAAAATATCAATATGTACACCCAAGTTGCTGACAACCAAAAAAAAATAAAACGTTTCACAAAATAAAAAAATAAGCACACAAACACACAACTACCAAGCGAAGCACAAATTAACTAACCACGTTTGAAGGCGCCAGTGTGACGTTGGGTTAATTAATGATTAAAACCCAAGTCCACAAAAAGAAATAATGTTTATTATTAAAAAATATACCGCAGCAGCGGTCGTGGGTGAAGCCCTTAAAATGCGCTTCGCTTGGTCGGCACTCCCCTGTCCTGATGTTCCACGAACGAGACGGCTGGTGAAGGTGGGTGTCGATGTGTTGGTGGTGACGCAAGTACTTGGTCCCGGAAGTTGCTCCAAACTTTGCTCCCTGGAATTTATAACGTCCAGCATTACAACAGGCCCCCCACAATGTTCCTTCTGGCCACCAAAAGTAGAAGACTAAAAGGAGGTGACCAGTGGCTGGTGAAGTGGCTTATTTTAAAGAAACCAGAAAGGAATTTACAATTCTAACAAAATAATTAAATGAGGCCATTAAACAAAATATAGGTAATTCAACGTTTTAAATGATTAAAATGATCAAGTTTCATAAAATGGAAATCTTTTCTATTTGTGTGTAGGTAGGGAAATAAAAAATCCTTACAGAACAACTCAGCCTCGTAAACAAGCAAGTCATTGGAATATGTTCACTGATTAACTACATTAATTTAAATAAAAGGCTAAACACAAATCATTAAATCACTACTTATTGTTCGCAAGCTAAAAGGAAAAAACCTACTTAGTAGTTATTCGTTCAACACTTACCCAATTGGGGACGGAAAACAACTGAATTTATGAATGGCAACGTAAAACGTACGTTAATTAGCAATTAATAACTATTTCCAACAAAATAGAACCGCTCTTAATACTTTAAAATCGTTTTCTACGAACGAAAATATTACTGCAGTTAGGTAGCTACTACTTTCTGACCTGCGCGCCGTATATGAATCGAATGCGCGCCGAGCACCGTGGGAGCTCCTCGTTAACCGGTCCTGCGTCGAGACAATAGAAGCGAGTTAAAGTACAAGCGGTCACACATCGCGGTTGACAAAAATATTCAATTTATTTAATTTGTTTAGTTTATATTTTTATTTCAATTGTTATGTTTTTTGTGTTCATAATTAATAGTCAGTGTTTTAATAGTTATAGTGTCATAGTTTTAATTAAATATAAGTATTATAATATCGTTTAGGTTAAGGTTGTATATAATCATTTGGTTTTTTTAAATAAATAAGATAGGTTTACTTTATTGTTTTATTGTATTTTAAAATAAAATAATTTAAATATTAAGCAAATTTTATAAACATGTACGTGCAACGTTACACTATAAGGTTGTAAAGATCAACGGTAATAATACACTTACCTTACTAATAAATAGGAGACACGTCAAACATCACTTTGACGAAGTAAAATTAGCAGAAGTTTCTGTTTAAGTAAATAGTAAGTATAGTTTTAAATAAATAATGTTAACTTAGAGTATAATTATATTAATATCATATTTCAGAGTTGCTGCGGCAGCCTTTTGCTTGGTCATGTCCCAGAGTATTCAAGATTACGTTTAACAAATAACGTCAAGTTCTGGAATACATTTTGATTATTTAGGTACTGTTAGAATTAAGAATAATAGTTTAAACGTCGTCATGCCCGTAGATATATCCCATTTTAATATACATCTAGAAAATATAAATTTAGCTCTTAGAACAGTTAAAAATCTATGTTGTCGAACCAAAATTATGAAAGAGATAGCATGTATGAACATTTTAGATCAACTATCAACACGATATCTCGATATTATCAAAAGGTTCGATTCTGTCTCGCACCTGTTAGAAAATAGAATTAAACGTAGTGCTTGGATAGGAGGAATAGGAAGTATCGTTAAACAAGTATTCGGTAACCTAGACGAAAACGATGGGTTAAAATTTAACGAAGCAATAGAAGCAATGCAAAATGATCAACAAAAGCTAGCATCCCTAATGAAAAATAATATATTAGTAACTTCATCTATAATTACATCTTACAATAAAACCTTACACCAAATAAAAACAAATGAGGCAAATATGAATCAAGCCATAGAAAAACTTACCTTTAAACTAAAAAATATAACTGCTGTCTTCGATGACCTGGAAACACAATCTGAAATAAATTTTATATTTAATAGTTTAGAAACAGCATTACTTACCTTATCATTCCAAGTAGAAGATGTGACTGATGCCGTCATCTTGACCAGTCAGAACATTATTCATCCATCAGTGATAACACCTGCAAAACTACAAGCAGAATTAAGTGATAATTATAAACACCTTCCTAATAACTTGCAATTACCAATTAAATTAGACATTAAAACCATAAATATTATCCAAAGAATATCCAACGTGTTGTGTTACTATGTAAAGAATAAAATTGTATTTATATTACAAATCCCATTAGTAATGATTGACGAATATAAATTGTTTCAAACTTTGTCTTTACCTGTACCTCATAACGATAATGATTTGAATAGCTTTAGTCTTATAATTCCTAATGCTGAATATATCATACTAAGTAAAGATAATACTAGATATAACTATTTACAAAATTTAAATAAATGTGATGTACTGTATCCTAGCAATTATGTTTGTGAGATTCCAAACATGTACCCATCTGATGTAAAACCTAGCTGTGAAAGTAATTTACTCATAAAAGTAGTTAAGTAAATACCGAAAGAATGTAAAACTAAATTTATAATTGGAAAATTTGGATTTATGGCAACCAATATCAAATAATAAATGGATTTTTGTTCAAACCGATTCTGTAAAACTAACTTTAGATTGTTTAGATAAGAAACCTTTCGAAATTAATATTCAAGGAGTTGGAATTTTGTCATTACCTAAATATTGTACTGGTTTTTTTTTAAATACTGTATTATTTTCTCAGAACGATGTTTTAAACATAACGTCTCCTGTATTGTTTACAGATTTTAGTTTAATAAATGATGAATGTTGTAATTTACAAAAACTACATTCTAGGATGGACGATTGGCACATAGAAAAACTACAAAACATTGATATTAAAGATATTAATTTAGAACATAGTAACCTGAAAGATATTGTAATAGATATAAATAAAATACAACAAAATCCGCACATTGTAAAATATAGTACTCACTATTCCGTTTTTACTATTATTATTGTATTAGTTTTAATTAGTGTTATTTTATATAAAATAAGTATATTTTGTAAACGTAGAAGCAACCAACCCGTACTTAGAGTTCTATTTAGAAAGAAAGAAACTACTAATATAACTGAATCAGATTCGATCCCGGATATCCCCTCAACTTCAGTTAAAATTATGAAATAAAATTATATGTAAATTCAAAATAAACTTTGGAAAACTGACCCAAAGTTTATTCTTAAGGGGGGAGGTGTTATATCCTGGGATAGTTACCTAAAGTGCTGAGATGACAGTTTTATGCTGACTTGGCAACTCATGAAACTACGCGTCCCGGCAGACTGACTCTCCGAGCCAGTCTACCCTGAGTGAGTCCGCGAACGGAGTGGTTGCTCCGCGTCTTAATTAAATAAATCACTGTCTTTATTCCAAATAAATATAATCATTTCAATTCACTTACAGCTATTAAATAATTTGTTTTTAAAAAGGCATTTAAATTCCGCTTTATAACAGTACGAAACGTCACTCTCTCATGTTAGTAAAAAATGTACCTATATAATATTGAATAAAATTTTAAAATCATAATAAAATTGTAAAAATCATTTGAAATAAAAAAAATAAAATGTAAAATAAATCAAATTAAAATAAAACAAAATAATCTAAAAATAAAACATAAAAAATAAAAAAATTAACAAAATAAATCAAAGTGGCAAAAATAAAATAAAAATTAATAAATATATCATTATTGTTATTTGTCGATTCACTGATGCACACGTTTGAAAACTGTAGTTCAGTGAATCGCCCGAAAAGTGCCGAGTCCATCCGGTCACCAATCATATTTAGGACTGTGTTGGCGCTCCCCCGCACATGCAGCAACATCGAGGCAGTCTTTTTTCGCATAATTGTAGCGAAGTCGTCTACATGAGCGTCTGCAAACATGTCTGATGCGCTGCAGTACCGCGGGAGCCCCAACAGAGCCCTAAAGATGTTGTTGTATTGTACTCGTAGAGCACCAAAGGACCTTTTAGTAAAGCTGGCCCACAGAGCGCCCGTGTAAAAGCTTTGACAATAAGCTTTGAACAGCGTTATCTTTACGTCAATTGAACAACGAGCGAATCTATGCGCCAGCATGTTACCGCGAGCCGACAGTGCCCTACGTTCACGCTCGATATCTAAGTCGTCTTTTAAGTCATCTGTCACAATGTGACCCAAGTAGGTACTTAAACTGTGCAACACGTTTTAATTGAACTCCGTTTAGGAGAACAGGCGGGACTACGTTAGGCTTCTTAGACAAACTATTGAATACCATAAATTCAGATTTTTTCTCGTTATATTTTAAGCTATGGTGCACAGTGTAAGCTTCACAAGTTTTTAACAACTGCCGCAAGCCGCTGATCGAAGGAGTCAACAACACCATGTCATCAGCGTAGCTAAAGTTGTTGACGCTAACATTATCTATACGACACCCTACACGCATGTTGCTGAGTTCATCAATCAGCTGGTTAACATATAGGTTAAACAGCCTTGGCGACGTAAGTCCGCCCTGTCTTACACCACAGTTCAGGTTATATTCGTCAGAACAAACATTAGCCCACCTCACTACATTACTCTGTCTCTTGTACCAATACGACAGTAACCCAATTACTTCCGGACATATACCTGCTTCTCTCAGCTAACCCCAGAGTAGGTCATATGACACATGGTCAAATGCTTTCAACAGGCAGGTCTAAGAAGCAGGCATAGACAGGAGTACTTCTCTTCGTATAATAGTTAACAGTGTAGGTGTGGTGTAGGTACTTTAGTGATTTTACGCTTGGTACTAGATTCAAAAGAACTTTGCTGCGGAGTGAAACATACAAATATTCACCTCACTACAGCGAGGAAAAAGCTAGGTGCAAAAAAACAGCTTAGTTATTAAAATAGTGTTTATTCCTTAGATGAATGATTGGTCTCGCTGCGCAGCGAGACCAATCATTAATCTAAGGTTTATTCATTTTACAAATGAAATGGGTAAATTATTGATAGTTACATTTTTTTTATCAGTCCAGTGCTGCCACCTGTGGCTGGCCAGTGCGATTATTTAAAGAATTGAGGTTGGCGCACTGACATGTAATAAGTATTTTCAACACACTTGCTCGTAAAGTGGCTCTTATTTCACCGATTTAAGCATCGTAATGGGTTAATTTCCCGGGACCATTTTTTTAACATTTTAACATTTTTAAATTTTTTTTATAGTTAGGTGAAGTAGTAATCTATTGTAAGGTACTAGCACATACGAAGGCCCGGCCTCTACGAAGGCCCACTTTAAATACGCGCACTTGCCCACTGCCTAAAACATCCGAAATTTTGCGCCCACATTCACCTTGGCCCTATATTAAGGGATCATTTATATTAGAGTGGGCTGTGCACGGGGCGTGCCCCGTCCGGGTCCGAACGGCGCCACTGATTTGAGACGTTGCATACATTTTGTATTTATATTAGAGCGGGCCGTGTCCCGTCCGGGCCTGGACGGGAGACGGTTCATGCACGGTGTAATATGAACTGCTTCATACAAAATGTATGCAACGTCTCAAATCAGTGGCGCCGTTCGAACCCGGACGGGACACGCCCCGTGCACGGCCCGCTCTAATATAAATCATCCCTAAATGTGCAATAGCGCCAAATCACTTCCGCGCCGCCATTTTGTTACAACTTGTTCATTTCTCTGTGGACGCCGTCGATGTCGCGTGTTTATAACCTCGTTGTGATTGTTTTTGCCAATTTTTCCTCAAATAGGGTCAGTTTTCAAGTGATTCTATCATCTTATTGTAAAATTATCATTGGAGAATAGAATGCAATGGCAAGTTTACCGTTTATTAAGTTATTTGTGATTTTATGTTAATTTTTCCGCTACTTTGATAAATCCGTAATATGGCCCAGGCCTACATAGGGGCCTATGGCACAGATTAAAGAAGAGTTCCTATGGGCTTTACTAAATCTATTAAAATGGCAAATGCGCTTGTATTGCAAATATTTAAGTACTTAAGTATAAATAAAACGAAATTGGTTGGTTTAGTTTATTTTTTTTTCATGCTTAACTAGTGAAGGTATTTTAAAATAGACACATTTATCGTGTAGGTGATTTGAACTCGCATTTCATATTTTGTTTACTTTTAATGAGATTTTTAGTATTAACTAATATTAGTTTTTCTTCTATTAAATCATGGATCCACATCCACAACCAAAGAAAAAAAGAGGCCTTTGGACCGAAGGGGATTTTTTAATTAAAATGTTGTTCCTGAAGCTAAAGAAAAAAATAATTTATTCTATAGCCCTAGTAAAGCCCACTTAAAATTTGAGTGGCAAATGAGGACTGAGTATTTAGATTCTTGAATTAATAGTGTCTATAGTTTCAATTTTGTCATGTTTTTTTTATTAATTTAGAGCAGAATTTACTTTTATGACTATTTTTGTTTTAAGTACATGGGGCAAGGCTCAGTGTGCAATTTTATATTGTATCTCTAAAAATATAGGTTAAATAACATATATTTAAAACTGCTTAACGTGATTTGTGAATATTTTTAATTTAAAGAAATTTTTAATCTTGTAAGTATATCTCGTTAGTTCTTTGATGTTATCTGCCAGATATTAAACAAGAAAACATACATGATCAAAAACTTTAATATACGTGATTTAAAAAAAAAATTAAAGATAAAAAATCCACCGAAATGAAGATTTTAATGGACCTGTTGAAATTCACCCTAATGTAGCATAATACACACAGTGCGGTAATGTAGTTTAAAAATAGAATCTCAACATAGAGTTTTTATAACTAGATTTAAAATAAAACAAACAAACTGCAAACTTTTTTGTGTATGAGTCAACTATTTTGATATATTTTAATCAAATAAATAAACACGGAGTAATTTCACCAAATTATTTATTATGTCAATAAATTAACCTTAATTTGTAATTTTATTGTTCAGTTTATTCTATTTTTAATATCTATAGGCTGTTTGGCTGTTGTCCTTGGCCTTATTATTATTTTTACTTGCGCGCGAGAAACAGCGTGCGTAACATTGCAAAAACTATAGAGGTAACTTTGATGTGCAAAATTTTCACACATGCACAAACAAAAGGTGCCTATGTGTGCGTTACAAAACTTACCTTGAAAACGATATTCGATACACTTTCCACTCACTTCTATTACTACAAATTGTTTAACTGAACAACTCATTATCAAATTAATTACTAAAATACTAACTTCACCAAAAAATAAACTTATTAAACTAAATAATAGATAATGACAGCGATTTGTTTGGGTCCAAGGGCGGTTGGCTTCATGTAAAAAGTTGCACAGTTTCACCGACACGGCCCTTTCATCCTATGTTTTGTCTTTGTTTTACTTAGGATAAACAATATTATGTGCCGAAACGGAACCAAAATAGTAATGGTTAAAGGCAGAAAGAGATATCAAACTTATGCTCTCTCTATAGTTTTATAGCTCAATGGTGCGTAATTTTGCCGTCTCTTTCACATACCTACCTATATTTTGTTGATTCATACAGCGGCTCCTTGTTCAATATTACTTTGAAAGTTTAAAAATAATTATGTCTTGGTCTAGTAATAAAGAACTACACCGCCGGAAATATTAAGTAAAGCACAAAATGTTATTGACTATTACCATCTAAGTCCAAAAAAAATACTTATATGTTGGCTTACCAAAGATGCATACACTAGAAAAACAACAAAAACACGCAGTCATTTTCAGGAAATGTGTTCCTCACAAGTGCGTTGTAAAATGTCGTATGAAACGCGTGTGCATTGGTAATTACATTCCTCGGCTCCTGATAACTCGCCTCGATTGTAATGACTAACATAGCACACTTGCATTATAATATCCTATTAATGCATTTTCAGTGGACTTGCGTTAAAGAAAAGTATGGAATAGAAAGGTTCGCATTTTAAAACTCTTTCCACGCTAGCGGATAAAATTCACTTTTGCACTCAGATTTCTAATGACAAACAGAGTCTTTCCGAGGTTGTGAGGTGAAAAATAATTTTTGCTATAAGGCAGCAAAGATATCGAAACCTCTTAGGTCACAGGCTCTCCTCCCTCCAGAAAAAAACCTTGGTCACCCAATAGTTTCTTCCTTCCACACGTATTCGACTTCACACTATAATTTATGTTGACAAGTTTCGTACATACCAAAAGAGACTTTGCTAAATAATCCAAAAAAATATATTTATAAACAAATATCACAATCTAATAATAATTGTATTTTTCGTTATATTATTTTTTAACACCACGGTACCTGACGGCAACTTATTTTAGATGAACGTCGAAAAGTCTTTGTCGTCGAAAATTTATTTTAAAATATCACGTAGGTGTACTAATAGTGTATTGAATGGAAAAAAACTCAATGTTATTATAAAAAAACAAATAGATAGCGATTTTTAAAAAGCGGTCGTCTTAATTATAACATAGTCTCCTTAGTTTTATCTACGGCAAGTTTTTATTACTTGCTGGTGCTTCCACAACGTCAAAGATTTTTATGACATTCCCGGTATTAACATAGTCTCCTGAAAGTCAAATAGAGCTATGCCATCGGCTCGGAAAACTTCGTCGCAAGAACTTGGGTACATATAACTAAAATGTGGAAGAGTACAAAATTACTGGGCGACCGTGAGCCCCGGGGACCAAATTTAAGGACCGATCCCATATTGCAAAAGTTGGGCGCGCGCTGGACTTCGCAACAAACTCCGGCTTAACGATATTTATGAGGGGAAAATGATTTGATGAATAAATTAATATCGATACACCATGGCATGATAAGCCAAATGCTTTATTAATATCGATACACCATGGCATGATAAGCCAAATGCTTTATTAATATCGATACACCATGGCATGATAAGCCAAATGCTTTATTAATATCGATACACCATGGCATGATAAGCCAAATGCTTTATTAATATCGATACACCATGGCATGATAAGCCAAATGCTTTATTAATATCGATACACCATGGCATGATAAGCCAAATGCTTTATTAATATCGATACACCATGGCATGATAAGCCAAATGCTTTATTAATATCGATACACCATGGCATGATAAGCCAAATGCTTTATTAATATCGATACACCATGGCATGATAAGCCAAATGCTTTATTAATATCGATACACCATGGCATGATAAGCCAAATGCTTTATTAATATCGATACACCATGGCATGATAAGCCAAATGCTTTATTAATATCGATACACCATGGCATGATAAGCCAAATGCTTTATTAATATCGATACACCATGGCATGATAAGCCAAATGCTTTATTAATATCGATACACCATGGCATGATAAGCCAAATGCTTTATTAATATCGATACACCATGGCATGATAAGCCAAATGCTTTATTAATATCGATACACCATGGCATGATAAGCCAAATGCTTTATTAATATCGATACACCATGGCATGATAAGCCAAATGCTTTATTAATATCGATACACCATGGCATGATAAGCCAAATGCTTTATTAATATCGATACACCATGGCATGATAAGCCAAATGCTTTATTAATATCGATACACCATGGCATGATAAGCCAAATGCTTTATTAATATCGATACACCATGGCATGATAAGCCAAATGCTTTATTAATATCGATACACCATGGCATGATAAGCCAAATGCTTTATTAATATCGATACACCATGGCATGATAAGCCAAATGCTTTATTAATATCGATACACCATGGCATGATAAGCCAAATGCTTTATTAATATCGATACACCATGGCATGATAAGCCAAATGCTTTATTAATATCGATACACCATGGCATGATAAGCCAAATGCTTTATTAATATCGATACACCATGGCATGATAAGCCAAATGCTTTATTAATATCGATACACCATGGCATGATAAGCCAAATGCTTTATTAATATCGATACACCATGGCATGATAAGCCAAATGCTTTATTAATATCGATACACCATGGCATGATAAGCCAAATGCTTTATTAATATCGATACACCATGGCATGATAAGCCAAATGCTTTATTAAAGATACTCATGTTTTTATAACCGTGTCGCGTAGCGTTGAAAGAATACTACCACCCCCGGTCTTCCCTTGGGTATCGTAAAAGGCGACTAAGGGACTAAGACTGCACATACATCGTACAGCATAGAGCGGCGATGGGCTAACCACCTGTCACGCCTGAGCACATGTGCGTGAAAAGTGGACTATGGTAGAGGATTCCTTTTGCGGTCCTCATTGCCTAGTCTCTGACTAACCCTTCGGGGATAATAGTCGTGATTATATGAATGTAATGTAATTTTTATAAAGAATGCTATTAAAGTTTTAGTTTTAACCGCCTCCGTGGACTAGTGGCTAAGCCACCGGTTTCAGACCCAGAGGTCCCGGGTTCGATTCCCAGCGGGGGGTACATCTTTGTGTGCTCGGTTTGGTTGGTGGTAGGGTTAAGTCCGCCTGGTTAGCTACCACCATCTTATCTAAGTCTGTCGCCATAACAACGATGTTTATAGCATAGTCGTGTTCCGACAGTTTGAGATAAGATAGCCAGTTCTTCAGTGGTTGAGGATTCCGGGTGAAGCGCGCTTCCACCTTCGTTCGGCCTTATCGTCACTTACCATCAGGTAAGATGAAGGCCAAGCGCTTACCCGTTACCCGTAAAAAAAAAGTAAAAAAGTTAGTCAGGATCGTTGCAAATGGAAAGCTACATTGTATCTGCCGGCCCCTCCGCGGAACAGTTCAACTGTTTAAGTATTTATATAGTTGTCAAATGAACAAAGCACATAGATAGCGAGTCGGGTCCTGTAGCGGCCATTAAAGGAGTAGGTACTACCACCCCCTCTCTTCCCTTGGGTGTCGTAAAAGGCGACTGACGGACTAAAGACTGCACATTCACCTTACGTCATAGAGCGGCGGCGATTGGTTCACCACCTGTTACGCTGAGCACATGCACAGTCGCTATTTGGTGAAAAGTGGACTACGGCAGAGGTCTGCTTCTGCTGTCCCCATTGCCTAGTCTCATAATATATCGCGAATGCGAAGCAAACTCAGTAAATTTAACTTAACTAGCCATTGCATACGGTGACGTCACGCTTAGAGTGAAAGAGAGGAATAAACCGTGCGTGCCGCTCGCTCGCCCATCATTGGCTTTCAGATCGGCGCGCGGCGCAGGAACAAGATCGGTAAGTGATTTGTTCTGCTCAGTGCATGCATTACCAGATTTACCAGACATTACAATGTGTACCTATCAGTCTTACCAGCTGCCGATGCAATCGGCCTGTTTGCGAACAGTGACCAGTACCAGAATCAGATCAGACTACCAGATGAGAGGCTCGGGGTGGCTTAAGAGGGTTTACGCATTTCGATTTCCCATACAAACTTCCAAGTCGAAATTTTTAAAAACCAATAAACCAATTTTGATGAAACTTTGCATGCTAAAGTTTGTTTGCTAAAGTAAAAAAAATGTTTATTTAACTGAGTTATTGCGATTTTTAACTTTCTATTGTGGAGTTTAAATGGCAATAACTCAGTTACAAAAACGTTTTTAAAAAATGTTTTCAACAAACTATATAGATCCCTGTGTTTTACTTTAGCATGCAAAGTTTCATCAAAATTGGCTTATTGGTTTTTAAAAATTTCGACTTGGAAGTTTGTATGGAAAACCGAAATGTGTAAACGCTCTTAAGGGGAGGTTGGAGGCCACTTTGGGAGAAAACCCCGCCCTATCCTATACGACAAGTATTCAGTAACAGATAATCAATAATCAGTACTCAACAAAGTCCGTCATATTACATAATTAGGTAATTCTGTATCAGTGCATTTCTTTCAGTGTGCAATCATGTATGAACCTAAGTAGGTACACAGATATTCGTCATTTATGTTTAGCTAATTGGCGACATAATAGTCGTGAATATGTATGTATGTATTTATATATATTTTCTAAAATTTAGAACTACGCTTAAGTCAATAACAGTATTTTCGAAAATTATATTTATACTTTTACGAAAGCTTAACATAATGAAGACGTGAGTGGATGAAGGTGACATGTCGCATTTTCGGATTTTGGTGTTTTTTTGCGTAGATGAAGGTTATATGTCGATACAAATGGCTACAGACCTTAAAACTGTCGATTTAAGGCACATTTTGGAAAATAGAAAGTTGAAAAAGGTGTTATGTACAGTTCAGTTTAAAAATGGCTCTGGATGTAAGAGGTATGGGCCCATATCACCAACTTCCAAAATAAATAAACAATAACAAATGTTTTTGTAACATCGAAGAAGGTGATATGTCCGGACATAACACCTTTTTCCACTCAGCATATGATGCTCGAATGACGCGATGTCAGTTTTCAATGAATGAAGGTTCTATGTAACATACAAAATTATTATCACCTTCATTCATTCTCGACATTCAATTGTTTTCAGGAAGCATTTTAAGAAACTAATAGTATACTTATGTAGAACTTAAGGTCCGTATAAACTCTTATATAAGTTCACCGAGCATCTTGACGCCTCATACTGGCTTCTCAAAACCATTATGATGCTTTACACATATAACGGATGGATAATCGCATATCAAAATGCTTTTGTAAAGCCTTTAGTTGTAGTGCTGTAAATCTAAACGCAACTATACAGATATTAGCTGTTTTTAGTGCATTTGGATATACAATAGCATTCTTAAATAATAGATAAATGCTTAATGCTGTTTAATAGCATAATAATGAACTATTATAATGCCACGTAAATCCATTATACAGATTTAAGCTGTTTTTAGTGCCCTTTGTTGTATAATAGTACTTTTAAGTGGTAAGTAAAAGCCTAGTACTGCTGAACAGCACAAACGTGAATCAATGTAATTCTTGCATTTTTAATGATCAACTGAGTTCAGTTGTACAGCTAACAACTTTAATCAAATACACGTGGTTTTTGTAACGCGTATGGCTGTATATACATTCATTTTACTGTATTCGTAAATTAAAACATTTGTTTATCGTCCATTTTGGAAACGAACGTATATAACTAAAACCAGTTACTGAAAACTGGTGACGTTAATAATGCCCAATCTATAGAATCACAATAAATGCCCTTGTTAATTGAGTGATATTGAAGTAGATACTCGAATGAAACTATATCTAGGTACTTTCATTTTTTTGTTGACAACACCGTAATCATTTTAATAAGCCACGCGCTTTGGTTATGTAGATAATACGTTCAGAAAGCCTTATCTCTAACCTATCAACTCTTGGCAAACGGATTCAAGTAGTACAAAAATTCTGAAATGGGTTTAATTGTTTTGCTCAAGGATCCCAAAAATGACTTTCAAGTAATGGCACTATTTCAGTCTACATCATGTCTATTGGTATACCTGTGAATTCATATAGAACTACTTTATAGAAAATGGCACTACAGTGGTTCATCACATGTCTTCTCTCTGGCCTTTGGCTAAATAACAGGGAACAGGACATCGGCCAGGAACTGAATTCAAAATGCTACATGGAGAGTGTTGTCATAACTGCCTCCCGTAAGATGAGTATTCTCAATAAGGTGAGGCGGTTTTTACTCCCGAGCAGCGCTGTTTGCTGTACGACACTCAGGTGCGATCGAGTATAGAGTATTGTTCCCATCTATGGGACGGCTCCGCTAAATACCTCCTTGATGCACTTGATAGAGTGCACAGGCGAGCGGTACGCATTATGGAGATGCTGAGGTTACAGCCCCTCTTGAGGACCTCCAGCTGCGTAGAGACATTGCTTCTCTCGGTGTCTTCTTCCGGAATTACTACGGAGAGCATATTGAAGAATTTTTTGATCTAATCCCGCCCTCTCCTTTCCTCTCCCGGACTACACGTGCTGGTCTTAGGAACCACCATCATACTGTACAGTATTAGTACTCGTACCAAAAGATTTGGCAAGTCGTTCCTCTGTAAGACCATTCGGCTTTGGAATTCCCTGCCGGCGCATGTGTTTCCCAGTCCCGGGTCTTTTAAGCGGAGCGTGAAACGGCATTTATGCAGGCCGTCATGAATGGGTGCGCTTGCTACCATGCTTATTTCACAGTAGGGAGCGCTCTCTTCTTATTTTGGAAAGCATCGGCTGCTTACCATCAGGCAGGATGCGGTAACTATGACGAGTCAATATAAAAAAACGTTAATGCCAATATATTGCCTCTGTAATGCAATTAAACAACTATTGTGAAACTATTTAAGATCTAAAGCCGTATAATTTGTGCCCAAATAATCATTACAGGTAGCCGTATAAACGTTTGTAATGCTACTATAGAACAAACTCAAAATGCGAAAATGATACAGAAATGCTGTAAGTCGGCAGTTATACTGGCGATACTGCTTTGATGTGTTACTTGGGGCTGTTCTTAGTTTACGTTTTTATTGATATGGTTTAGTTTTAGAAAACATGAGACAAGTTTACCCACACTCGTACATAACACCTAATTTTAAAAAGCTAAAAGTACAGAAAAGTTCACTTTTGTTCATGGAAGAAGGAGTTATGTTCAGTTTTTCTTTAAAATATATAATAATATTATTACAAGCGTTTAATTGATATCATACTCTTAATATTTTAGGTAATTTAAACAAGTTTGCATCATACCTCAGAAAATAAAAGTAAAACTTTAACCTCGATTTACTCAAAATTTGAATTTTGTGAATTATCACCTTCATCCACTCACGTCTTTAATTATTATGTTATTTGTTTTAACTACTGTACCGGCAAACTTCGTACTGTCAACTTTTAGTTAAAATTTGCATAAGATATAGCTTTGATCAACGTTGATCTAAGGGTTATAGGATAGTTTTAAAATGAATACTGACATTTTGTTAAGTTCAATAGCGTATTGAAAATAATAGAAATAACGACTTTTATATTATTAAGTATATTGAATATGTTCGAACTGTTTTCATTACTTTCATCCTCTTTGCTGCCTTCTATGTCAGTACAAATTTTGACTTTCCATAAGTTTTTTTAACATTTTCTTTCTCACAAACCTTGTGTCCTAACAATAACGAACGAACAACAAAAGAAAAATTTGCCAAATTGGTGCAGCCGCGAGCTGATGGGCGTACAAACATTTCGGCATCAATTGATTTTTATTAATATAGATGACGATATTCATATCAATCACTTGGGGATTGACATGGCCATTTTGTTTGCTACGTATGGTGTTCGCACGCAGAATAAGCAAGCGTCTTGCAGACAAGGGAAAGGCGGTATCCGTCAGAATGGCGGGTGTGTGACTTCCAAATTGATCAAAAATAAACTATGTAAATGTACGGGAAATGTACGTTTTTGTACTGAAATAAGTATAAATGTACGTTTCTGTAAGCGTAGCAACAATCATTTTAAAGTGAGCCGCCATTATGATGTCAGGTTGGCGGGTGAAATCTTAGACAAATAACTTTTGTCAAATTTAACTTTAGGAAAAAAATGTACGTCAATTGTACTTACAGGAACACTATTTAAAAACTTCCTAAATGTTATAAAAGCTCTGATATTGTAAAACGTGCGTGAGCCGCTATCCTGACGTCAGAATGGCGGGTTGTTTCTAAACCAATAAAAGTATTTTGATCCACTAAATAACAAATAATTAGATTAGATTAGATTAATAGATTAAAAAACAAAATTGGATAGGTAAATTCATAGCATAATTTAATCAATATTATAACATTTGACCATACAGGGTGGAAAGATCGAATGCCACATGGATGGCAACTACCTTAAATATTGGAAATAGCACATTGTGTCCAAAGGAGACTTTCCCATTAATATAAAAACAAAAAAAATCTGCATTTATGGATATTTGAAAAATCGCTTGTTTTAGGCGGGACTCGAACTAGTCAAACGCGACAAGAATAACATGCCGTATTTTACGATGCACGTCGAAAGGGAAAAATAGAGAAAAATTTGCCCTACAGCCTGCAGGCTTAAGCTAATTTTTCTCTAAATAACAAACACAGTCTAAATATCGGATGGCCATGAAAAGTAACAATTACCTTTTATTTTGGTTTTCACCCGTCACGTGAAATGCACCGCAACTACTTTAATTATTGGAAACAGAAAATTGTACGCAATGGAGCCTTATATTTATTTTAGAGAATAATAAATACTGCAATTATGGATTTTTAAAAAATTGTTTGTCTTAACCGCAATCAAACCGATCAAATGTGGTAAAAATAACATGCCGTATTTTATGATGCAGATCGAAAGGGTCGTTCATATTGATTGTTAACACTTATGTACCATGGATTAAATGAAGACCTTGAAAATTAAGAATTACTTGTATTGTGGTTTGTCACTTCATTACCTAATCAATTAACGAATACTTACTGAAATAACAACACACTCTAATCTCTGGCATGCAAGATGTTTAAATGAGCTACACTGATCTACTAGCTATCGGTTTAGTTGCGATTACTAATGCAACTTCTTTAGTAATCTACTTCTTAAATAAGGAACTGCATCAATTATTATTATTATAACTAGTCATCATAGTTGCTTGCATAGGTAAGTGTAATTTGTAATTTAAAAATGAAACATTTAAAATAAATCCATACTTGCAGTATTCTTTTAATAAACCTACTAAAACCTTGCCAACTAATCAATTTAGTTGTCCAAATTGAGTAGAATTAGCCGGGTATACACCGGGTGCATGGGCTCGCGCGGCAGCCCCGATGTAGTTGCTCGCGAGCATGGCCTCGCGAGGCAGACTCGAGATGCACCACCGAAACGCAGAGGCAAGCCTCGCGAAGCAGGCCGAGCTATATAGTAGTCCCCGAGAACCACCGTCCACACCGAGCGCAAAGCGCACCTCGTGGCACCTTTGAGCGCGTTCGGTTTACCGACAGCCGACGGCTCGACCCCGAGGCACGTTCGGCCGAGGCAACGTGCGCCAGAGGCAGCCCGAGCAGCCGGTGTGGACGTGCCACACCGGCTGAGACCAGTGGCGTGCCTAGGGCTTCAGATTGGGGCAAGCCACGAAACCTGAAGTTCCTAATCTTGCTACCTAGGTACAATGTTGGTGCTCATTTGTGACACTAGCCACATTTTTTACTCAAATCGTCATAGGCCGTGACATTCCAAACGTTCTTGTCGTTGGTAAAAAAACAGGCTATTACCTTCTATTACATCTTGAATGTGATTTTTGAGAATTTTATTTTGGCCAATTTAGGCGTTCTTTATCTCAGAAACAAAAATACATTAACAGTATTTACTTATTGAATAGTGTAGAATAGCTATTGGCATAGTACGTAGCGGCCTCGCTTTTTGTAAACGCTTAACTTTTATTTAAACTCAAAATTGCAGAGAAAGATTTCCATAAATTGCGCGAGGGCACTTTTTGAGCTCCTGGATTGAACTAAACAAATGAAATAAAAAAAATGAAACAAAACCAAAAAAACTTCGAAAATCGCGTTAAGTTAACTGTGAATTTCTCTTATCTACGATAATATTATTGAGTAAAAGTTATACCAGAATAATTGTTACTTCATGAGGAATAAAAATGTTATAATGAATTTATTATCCTATTTCGATGAAAACTATAAATACAACTAAGTACAAAATTACAACAAAATGCGATGCGCCGGCCGTCCAAACTCAGCTTATTCTCGCAGAGTGGAGATTCGTAATATAGCTCATGCATTTATTATCCTATTTCGATAAAAACGATAAATTCAACTAGAAAATTACTACAAAATGCGAAAATGGGCATTTTGCGCGGGAATCACAGTCGATATGTAGGCCTCTACACTTAATTTATTAATTATTAGAATGGAAGCAACCAACAATCCAAAGAGTTTTTTACATAGACCTATTATAATTAATGCCCTAGATGACTTTTAATAGTTTGCGAAATACATAAATCATGTGTGATGTTCAAAGAATTTATTTACCTCTGCCTTTCGTATGCCAATCATCAACACGTTTATGTACACATTTGTTTGCAACATATCACATGCTCAACACATCTTAGTTCGTCACAGAGACCAATAAAGCGACGAACTGAACTCGGAACACATTTTTTTAACACAAATTACGAAAACACTTGTTACTTATAAACAATCCCTCAAATAAAGTGAAGTGTGACAATAACAAAGAATAAAAAATGGCTGGCTGCTGCCTGTGGCTGCTGCACAGCACAATCGCGTATTAACGCTCGCCTCTGATTGGTTCGCCCGAGCTCGAGCTGTCGTCGGTCGCCTCTGATTGGTTCGCCCGCGTTTAAGTTGCACGTGATTCGGTAAAAATAAAGCCTGATTTGGAGAAGGCCTTACTTGCGAACTTCATAACGCAAGCTGGCTTTGACGAAGAGTATGAATTTCTCATAGAATCTATACATACTTACGCAGTATTATGTTTATAGAGTAGCAATTTTGTTAAAGTTAGAAGAGAGCGGATATACTTTAAATCCGAAGCCCGGTTGCAAGCCAACTTGTGCGAGAGAGATGTAAAGCGTCGCACGATTTATAAGCAGCTTTATGCGATTTGTTTGGTGATTCTTAATATGAGAAACTTATAAAATTGATAATTTGAATGCTGATGAAAGAAAATTAACAATGGTAAAAAATATTAAGTGATTTTAATAATTGCGTTTTACCAGTAGTGATATTGAGTTTTTGTTAGGGCAAGCCGGGCTTTTCGGCTTGTATGAAGGTACCGCCACTGGCTGAGACATGGCTCGCGAGGCTGCCTCGACGAGGCTGCGACCCGTGCTCCGTCGGTGTAGAGTGGACGCGGCTATTGACTTTTCGTAGCTCTTCGCAGTGAATTTTTATTAAATATTATTAATATTCTCCACAATTCACTGCGAAGAGCTACAAAAAGTATTTTTTTTCAATATAATTGAAAAATCCACATTTACAGTATTTATTATTCTCTAAAATAAAAGTAAGTCTCCATTCCGTACAATTTCCTATTTCGTTTATTTAAAGTAGTTGCGGTGCGTTTCACGTGACGGGTGAAACCAAAGTTAAAAGGTAAATGTTAGTTTTCATGACCTTCCGTTATTTTGATTGTGTTTGTTATTTAGAGAAAAATGAGTCTTGTCAGTAACTCTCTTTATCTGCATCATAAAATACAGCATGTATTTTTTGTCGCATTTGACTAGTTCGAGTCCCGCCTAAAACAAGCGATTTTTCAAAAATCCATAAATGCAGAATTTATTGGTTTTATAAATAAAGGAAAGTCTCCTTTACACAATGTGCTACTTCCAATATTTAAGGTAGTAGCCATCCATGTGGCATTCGATCTTTCCATCCTATACCTATGATCAAATGTTATAAAATTGATTAAATCATGCTACGAATTTACCATCCAATTTTGTTTTTTTATCTGTCAAGAACATAATAAGTACATTTATTTGTTATTTAGTGGATCAAAATAGTTTGATTGGTTTAGAAACAACCCGCCATTCTGACGTCAGGATAGCGGCTCACGCACGTTTTACAATATCAGAGCGTTTATAACATTTTGGAAGTTTTTAAATAGTGTTCCTTTAAGTACAATTGACGTACATTTTTTTCCTAAAGTTAAATTTGAATAAAGTTATTTGTAAAAGATTTCACCCGCCAACCTGACATCATAATGGCGGCTCACTTTAAAATGATTGTTGCTACGCTTACAGAAACGTACATTTATACTTATTTCAGTACAAAAACGTACATTTCCCGTACATTTACATAGTTTATTTTTAATCAATTTGGAAGTCACACACCCGCCATTCTGACGGATACGAAAGGCGCGTGCATTCTCGCCGCTCTCGTCGTGCTGTGGATGATACTGGCCTCTTTGCCAGTCTTTGACCATAAATATCCCATAACAGGTTAGCGCACTTTTGATTCCTCTTTCACGTCTTCCAGTGACGTACTACAGTGGCTTGAATACCACACCTCATCCTAAACACCTTTGACGACGATTCTAAAGCCAGGTCGTCCTACAAAAGAGAGGCACGAGTAACAACAAAAATGTTGAACAATAATAATTGTTAAACGAGCGGTACATCTCTCGGTTACCCATTAAATTCCATTAAAACTCAATCAAAAGGGTTACTTATCACAGTTACTAAATACCACTTTTTAATTAAATGCCAAGCCCTCGCGGGGCGGACCAATTAGGCGAGATACAGCCAACTTATTGGATGATAAATCTTATTTTGCTTGTATCAGAGGAATTAATTAGTGCGCTTCAATTTGAGTCTGCCTTAGATGTTCATCAGCGGCACTTAGGGTCACGGTCACACGTGCCGTGTTTATTATTGAGTTCATGTGTAGTTAAAAAGTAAAAAATAAAGTAAAAGTCACTCAGCAAGCTATAAGAAAAGGTATGCTCGGAGTTTTAGTAAAAGATAGAACCAAGATGAAGTAATAATCTCACGACCGATAATGATGACAAGCGTTGGAGTAGAATAGAATAGAATATTATTTATTTGTGAAATGCAGGTTAGGTACAATGTCATAGGTGTTAAACTTATTAATTAGTTTCACTACACTTCCACCTTCGTCAAGGTATACGTTATATAAAATTATTAAAGTAAACAAATTCATAATTGATACAATATAAATTACACATGTCCAAATATAAAATTAATACTAATAAATGCTCAACATTAATAAAATAAAAATTACACATGTAAAAAATCATTACTTGTTAATTAAAAAATCCAAAATTGATAAACTATAAATTCTAAAATCAATTAAGTAGTAGTTTAATATACTTAAACGAAAATACGACTGACAATACAATTACAATTTAGTAAACGCTCGAATGCATGATATGATAATATAATAATAGTAATAATGATTTAACCAACCACGATATTACACTCACACGCACTTACACACATCGACACAACACAATCAGATTCACACCTAATCTGTAAGTTATCAATCGACAAAATTCATTTACTTAAGTACCTACCTATTATTTTTTAGACTACCTACCTGCGTTAATTAATTGTGTTAACATTTCTTAGTAGCATAATGTGTTTCTTTAATTGGCTTATGTTTAAGTAACATCTTCTGTACCTACCTTGTGTTTAGTTATATGCTGTTGAAACATTGTTGAATAAATAAATATAAAAATAAAATCATTTTTAAATTACACTGTGCCATAATAAAATCAGAAATAAATAAGTCAAATAACAATAACAATTGAGATCATTTTACTTCAAAGATAATACTACATATTATGTCATTCAGAAATTCAGTGGTCGAGTAATATGCTTTATTAATTAATAGCTTCCTTAAATGTTTTTTAAAAAGATTAATTGGCAGGTTTTTAAATTCATTGGGAACTTTGTTATATAATTGGGGCCATACCAAAAAAGTTTGCAAAGAGTGCAGTTTTATGTTTAGGTGCACATATTTGAGTAGACGAGGTCTTGAGTGGAGATCGCGAACTCGAAAACATAATGCACTCCAACTATGCGATTCTCTAAACGACACATAGACGCTGCGCGCATGGCTGTGATCTGCTGTCTCTTTCCAATTCTATGAATATGAAAGAGACAGAGTCATTTCTCAGCGCTGCGGCAGCCGCAGCTATCAAGTTAGAGGATCGCACGGCTAGTGAAGCGACGACCTGCGTCACCTGCGTGCTAGGCTGGAAGTGAGTGGACGTTAGAAGCCAATTAGGGATCGGACTTTGAGGCGGTGGTTGAGGAACGTCTTCATCATCATCATTATCAGCATTAATTATCGAGCACTTTAAGCACGCCGGTGTGCATTTGCCGCGCGTGTTGGCGATGCTGTTTAATCTGTATATGATACATTCGTATCTGCCCGAGTTGTTGATGCGCACTGTCGTTGTACCGATTTTGAAAAATAAAACGGGCGATGCATCCGACAAAGCTAATTATCGGCCTATCTCCCTTGCAACAACCACTGCGAAGGTGCTTGACAGTTTACTTAATTGTAATCTCACACAATATATGAACATAAACGACGCTCAGTTTGGGTTCAGGACTGGACTGGTAAGACAGGGGGGGCTGACCTCACCCCTGTTATTTAACTTATATATTAACCAGCTGATCGAGAAGCTCAGCAGTACTCATGTCGGATGCCATATAGACGGAACCTGTGTCAACAATATAAGTTACGCGGATGACATGGTTCTGCTGAGCCCCTCGATCAATGGTATGAGACAGCTGTTAGCTTTATGTGAGACGTACGCGGAGGCACATGGGCTGCAGTATAACACTACAATGACTCAGTTGTTAGTTTTTAAGTCATGTGGGTCAAATAAACATCATAACACCCATGTGCCTCCCGTAGTTCTGAACGGCACGGAGCTGAAAATTGTAGACAAATGTGAATACCTAGGACACGTGGTGACAAGTGATCTTATGGATGATGAAGACCTAGAGAGGGAGCGTAGGGCGTTGGCGGTAAGAAGCAACATGCTCGCCCGCAGGTTCGCTCGATGTACAGATAAGGTTAAAATAGTGCTTTTTAAAGCCTACTGTCAATCATTTTACTCGAGCGGGCTGTGGGTGAGTTATACGCGGCGAGTCTTCAATACCCTACGTGTCCAGTACAACAATGCGTTCAGGATGTTGATGGGGCTGCCACGGAGCTGTAGTGCGTCGGGTATGTTTGCGGAAGCACGAACAGACTCCTTTAGTGCCATTATGCGCAAAAAAGCTGGCTCCATGCTACGGCGCTTACGAACCAGTGGAAACAGCATCCTGAACGTTATTGCTGAAAGACGAGACTGTCCTATCCAGAAACACTGGGTGGAGTTAGTGATAGGTCTAAAATAAAAAAAAAAAGATTAATGTGTAATTTTATGAGTACTAACAGTATTAACATAGTATAAGTAAAATTGTAACTAACTACTCTACTAACAAAATTTTATGGATCAATGTTTATTTAATTGCAATTAATTATTTATTTTTTAATGTGTATTATTATGTTACTTATATGGATTTTCTATCTGAAATAAATGATTATTATTATTATTATTATTCCATTTATTCATTTATATACTTACATACTATTTACATTTTTAAATATTTCTATAAAAATACAAAAAACATTTAAAAATATAAAAAATAGTAGCCCACCGGTATCGGGAACAGGGTCCAAGCTACCGGTGGTCAGGGCTCCTGAGAGAGGAACCTCCTAACTATGCGCGCCGTGTCCAAGAGTACTGCTTTCTGGATCAAGCCCTTGATCCAGCTGCCCAACGAGAGCCTCTTTAGGTGTTGGTCGAGGCTCTTGGCAATTATGCCATTGGCCGTCACGACTATTATTATTATTATTATTAAGGCTGACGATGAGGTCAGCCACTTATCGCCTCATTCGATAGTTTCTATTCATAGTAAATGATGCTGATTGGAGGAGCTCGATGGTTCAGCGGTGAAGACGTTCGGTTAACGCTCGTCGCTAAGCAACTGTAGCAATGCCCGGTCACTATATGGGTGACCAAATAAAAAACATCAATACCCTCCCCGTGCTTCGGAAGGCACGTTAAGATGTTGGTCCCGGTTGTTGTCGTAACATGGCAGTCGTTAAAACCCAATAATCGTTAAACCCCCCATTGGGCCAGCATGGTGGGTTATAGCCCAATATCCCCACGTGCTATTGCCCACGTGGGAGGCATGTGCCCAGCTGTGGGACGTTGATAGGCTGAAGATGATGCTTATTGTTTGAGCTAATCGTCATCACTTTCGAACGTCAGTCTTAGTGTTCTTGCCATTGACAAGAAGGTCTTAAAGCCAAAATGTGCTCCCTGCGGAGGTGTTACCGATAAGTAGTTAGAAAGTAGTAAACAAGTTTTTATAGGTAGCAATCACGGAATAGTTAAAGAACGTGTAGCAATGATATGTCTCAGAGTCTCAGGTGATTTTAGTGTGAAAACACCTTTACCTGTAGCTGCCGTTCGCACTAACTAATCGCGAGGAGTGACTGATTGTTTGCGATTTACCTGGCGATGCGAAGCTGCAGGGCGATGCCTGGCGCTGAGGTGTGGGATAGTGTACTTATAATCAAAGCTGACTTTTCAACATCAGAATGTAATTTCGCAATTTCACACATCGATTTTTACAACTGTTTAAAACTAATAAAATAAGAGTTACCCAGTGACATTCTGAGTTAACAAACACTTTGTTGAATCTACACTACAAAATCTACCATTTCGGATTTTGAGAGAACCTTCAACTGAGAAGAGCTAGCAAGAAACTCAGGAGGCTTTTTTCCATCTTAGTAACGAATGATACAGTATAATTAGTTCAATTTTATACAAAACAATTTATAAATATTATGTCGTATTTTTGAAGATATTGTCAACAAAAAACAATCAAGTGAAGCCTACGGAATCGCAGATTTTAATGTTACTCAAAGAAAATTCATTAACGCAGCCAATGGGCCACTTACAGCCGTAAAGGTATCATAACATTCATAGCTTCTAGAAAGTGCCGAGCAGAAGCGGAATGGCGTCGTAAAGCGAGTTATACGACGCAACTCGGTCGTTTCATCAAAAAAAGGTCGATCGGCTGTGGCGATCTTCGCAAATTGAGCGGGCGGGCGCGGCGACGCGCTGGCTGCGGCGGCAGCGTGCTGAGTGAGAGTCTTTTCTCCATTCGCACGACTAAAGTTAACTACAATTTGTATAGGATTGACGCAACGCCTCACGACTTGTATAACCGACTTGTAACTGATTCGATGTCAATCGTATCGTAACGTAAAGAATATTATAGTAAATAATATTAATCTGAATGGTGAACTGTTGGACCTTGTTGATTCAACCGTTTTCTTAGGTATTACCTTAGATTCAAAAATACAGTGGCACCCTCATTATTAGCACTCTTGCGGGGAGACTTAGTTCAGCTGCTTACGCTGTTAGAAAAATTAGGCATTTTACAGACGTGGAAACTGCTTGATTAGTCTATTTTGGTTACTTTCACAGAGTTATGTTCTATGGTATTCTACTTTGGGGTAAAGCAGCAGATATAGAAACCATTTTAATTTTACAGAAAAGAGCAGTAAGGTCCACAATAACCTAGAATCACGTGACTCCCTTAAGGAGCTGTTTAAAGAAATAAATATACTTACAGTTGCATCACAATGTACTAATAACTGTATTGCTTACTTGCGTCAAAACATATTTCAATTAAAAAAATTGCGGTATACACAAACTAAATACTAGAAATAAGTACTTAAAAACTTGTAATTCCTAAATTTCGACTTAGAAAGTTTATGGATCATTCATGGGACAAAGTGTCATATATTACAATAAAAACCCGAAAGATGTTATAATTTTGCCCTTTGACAAATTTAAGACACATGTTCAGGACAGACTTTTAGAAAAGGGCTATTACACTGTAAGCGATTACATCATGACAAAAATGCATGGAATTAAAAATCCTCTAGTCTCGCACACATATTGTTCTAATGCGTTCATAGTGCCCGAGTAAAACTTTTAGATTCACTTTTGTTTTTATTTTTTTAATTTTAAAATTGTTATATGATAATTCATTGTATAATTTGGTAACGACATATTATTTTGTTTGTCGTTACTTCTATATTATTATAAAGCTGTGCAGTTTCTCGCGCCCGTTCTTAATTGTCCACAGCTAAAAGACTCCTGAATGGGAGGGTTGGTGCGGATCCGTCCTTAGAGAGAAGTAAATTTAAGTTTAGACGTTCCAAAATGCTTATTCGTCTTAGGACAGATTCTTTGATTTTAAGCTTACTGAATAAAGAAATTTTATTTTTTTTAAAATCAAATTCTAGTTTACGCTTACTTTACTCGGTCAAATGGTATGTAAGAATGAAACTTTCTCTTTTGTATGGAAGTATGAAAGTCCGAAAGAAAATAATTAGACGAAGAAAGGAAATGAACCATTTTCGAGATTATGAAATACCTACTTAATTCATAGATTTGTGGGACCGACTAATAACGTCACTCGATCGGAAGATGGTAAAAATCTCACTAGGCCTTCTGAGTAGCGATCTTTCTCAAATTGCGTTGTGTTTTTTCTGACTGTGACTGTTAGGACTTTTCCGACAGCGTTATGTTATAAAATGTGTTTCCGATAAAAAATAAGTTAATTAGAGATTGTTTGTTAATTAATCGTCAGATAGACAGTATGTAAATAGTAAAAAAAACTTTCTCATAATAAGCTTATTATTCTATTTATAATTAGAAAGAACAACAGCTACAGATAACAAATTAGTAATACAACTAACAACAAAGAGATAATTTTCTTTACATATATAGAAATATAAATCACATTCATTGTTAAGAGGCCTATTACATCTCGACTGTGATTCTTGCGTAAAATGGCCAATTTTGGCATTATGGATCTCAGAAACAAAAATACATTAACAAATATGACTTATTGAATAGTGTAGAATAGCTATTGGAATAGTGCGTAGCGGCCTCGCTTTTTGAAAATTTTGCATAACTTTTTAATTAAACCCAAAATTGCAGAGAAAGATTTTCATAAAGTGCGCGAAGGCACTTTTTTGAGCTCATCGATTGAACTACTGTTCTAAACAAGTGAAATAAAAAAATAATAATATTATCTCTTAAATAGTCGAATAGTGCGTAGCGGCCTCGGAATTTTTAGAGATCATTGATTTTATACAGGAAAAAAATCTTATTCTAAACCAAAAAACTTCGAAAATAGCTCTAAGTAAACTGTGAATATCTCCTATTTACGGAAATATTATTGAGCAAAATTTATACCAGAGTAATTGTTACTTCATGAGGAATAAAGATTTTATAATGAATTTATTATCATAATTCGATAAAAACGATAAATACAACTGCAAAATTACTACAAAATGCAATGCGCCGGCCGTCCGAATTCAACTAATGCTCACATAATGGAGATTTGTAATATTATGCACAAATTTATTATCCTATTTCGATAAAAATGATAAATAGAACTGCAAAATTACTACAAAATGCGAAAATGGGCATTTTACGCAAAAATCACATTCGAGATGTAATAGGCCTCTTAACAATGATCAAACCAGAAGGCGGACAACCACTTACATTGACATACGAGTACGTCACGAGCACCAATATGACTGTATACACTTTGACTCTTATTCCATTGTGTTTAAAGTTACAATTGTTTACATATTTTTGCTCGAGTCTGGTACCTAATTCCGAATAACAAAAGCCCGAATAACAAATGCCCGAACACTAAGGCCCGAAGAATCACTTGCTCGAACGCTTAAAATCTCGATGGTTCATAAGCACGAAAACTCAAAAGCCCGAAACACAAATGCCTGAACACTATTCGCCGAAGGATCATTAGCCCTAATGCTTAAAATCCCGATCGTTCATAAGCCCGAAAACTCTTTAAATAGATAATATCAAAATAAACGACACAGTAGCTTGTTTTCTTTTGGTGAACTGTGGACACTTTTGGGATTTCTGGGCGTGAGCTGTATGTTTATAAGTATGAACGTAGGTAACAAAATAAATACAAATTATTATTCTTTGAAATCAGTATTATTTAATATACGGTGGAACAAGTCCGACACGCACGCACAAATATTGTCCTTTACGTAAGATACCTACAGATAATTTAATTGACATTTTTCTACAATTTTAAATTGCCTACAAATCAATTTTTTTTTCTAAATGATATTGGATTGTTTAATTTTCAATAGAAAATAAGAAAATATACTGATTTCAAAGAATAATTTGTATTTATTTTGTTACCTACGTACATACTTATAAACATACAGCTCACGCCCAGAAATCCCAAAAATGTCCACAGTTCACCAAAAGAAAACAAGCTACTGTGTCGTTTATTTTGATATTATCTATAGAGTTTTCGGGCTTATGAACGATCGGGATTTTAAGCATTAGGGCTAATGATCCTTCGGCGAATAGTGTTCAGGCATTTGTGTTTCGGGCTTTTGAGTTTTCGGGCTTATGAATCATCGAGATTTTAAGCGTTCGAGCAAGTGATTCTTCGGGCCTTAGTGTTCGGGCATTTGTTATTCGGGCTTTTGTCATTCGGGATTAGGTACCAGACCCTTTTTGCTCGTGACTCTACCTTAGATAACAATAATTTTATAACGGCAGAGTTAGATATAGAACATAAGTAGGTATTTTATTATTATTAAAAAACAAGCTGGTGTCTTCGAGATACAGTATTAAGTCAATAAAGCTTTTCTCTTACGTTGTATGTTTAATAATTTACATGTCTCAGAAATTGTTTGCCTTCTGCGATAAACGGACAGAAACTTAAGTAAACACGGGACGGGCAGCATCTACTTATGATATGAGTTACAAATAGTTTTATGTTTGTTGAAGCCAGCAGAGTAAATTGTTTGATTTTAATAATAATACTGTTGTCATGCGTTTTCTTTTAGGGCTTTACTTATAAACCCTATTTAAGCATTATTTCGAATCAGAAATGAGGAGATTCGTAGAAGAACTAAAGTAACCGACATAGCCCAAAGACTTGCCAAGCTCAAGTGGCAATGGACAGGGCACATCGCCCTAGGAACCGATGGCCGTTGGGGCAGAACGGTGCTCGAGTGGCGACCGCGCACCGGAACACGCAGTGTGGGCAGGCCTCCAACAAGGTGGTCCGACGATCTGGTGAAGGTCGCGGGTAGCCGTTGGATGCGAGCAGCACAGGACCGGTCGTGGTGGAGATCCTTGGGGGAGGTCTTTGTCCAACAGTGGACGTCCTCTGTGTGAAGATGATGATGATGATGATGAAGCATTATTTAGATAAACATAGTTTTTTCTCTTTCGTTCAAAAACAATGTTTAAGTAACTAAGTAATGCATATACAGTGTTAAAAGACGGTTAATGTTTAGCTAAGTATAGCTAACTTTAGCTATACCAACTACTTAGTTGGATAGCAAAAGTATAGCCGTTGTCTCTGTTCGTGATTGTCTCTGAATTAATACATTTAAAAAATGTTTATGTATAACATAGTACAATTCGCTCTTAAATTGTCAGCCCGTCGGCTTCGGTTTATATTCACAGTGAGTAACAAAAAACAGCTCAGAGCATTGATTCCCAAGGGTAAAGGGCGTTAGCAGAACTCACTAGAATCGTTAAAATATAAAATGAAAATAATATATTACATTAAAGTATAAAAGAAAGCGGCTCTGTGGCAAATAAAACATTATAGCGAAAATTCTTTTTGAGCCTCACCGTGTTGTGTATCTGCGATGAATTGGACGAAAAATTATATATTTCGATAAACTGTTTGATTTCTTTAAAATATATTACCTATAGGTATTAGGGCCAAATTCGATAAACATGTTTAAAACAAATTGTTCACAAATTCTTAGTGCAAAAATGTAATTAGGATTATTAATGTTTCTTGAGAGAGATTAAGTACCTATCTCAAGAAACAGTAAAAAATACTGTGACACTTTCTAAATACAAAAGAAAAATACCTTATAAGTATACAGGATGGCCCAAACGGTGACACTAAATTTTTTTTTGAAAATTAAAACAATGTATCGTTTTTCCGAAATTTTTTTTAAAATATATAATCATAAAAAAGGGTGTTTAAGTCGGTCTAGTCAAAAAATATTAAAATTTAAAAGAAAATCATAGCTCGAAAACTACAAAAATCGCAGAACATACATGGGGTATTTCCGGGTACACCTGCTCCCTTAACTCTTCAAACCGATCGCTATTGGATCGGATTGGTATTGAGAATTTTCGTATTTTTAAGTAACAACACCAGCGCTAATTTGGATTCATATTAGTTGAACTAAATGACATTGAGTTTTGTATTTTTTTCACTCAATATCCACGCAATATGAATCCATATTAGCTCTGGTGTCGTAACTTAAGAGTACGAAAATTCACAATACCAATCCGATCCAATAGCGATCGGTTTCAAGAGTAAGGCGGCTGGTTGTCAGGAATAAAAAAAAATGTTTGTGTCACCGTTTGGTTTTTTGTAGTTTAAAATTTTGAGATTTTTCGACTTGGCTGACTTAAATATGTAAGAGGGTTTTTAGTAAAGCTTTAGTAAGCATGTGATTAAATAAATAAGTAAGTAACTTGGTCATGCTCACACCAATTATCAAGCCTAAGTTAAGCATCATTTAATTTTTTTTAAAACATACTTACTTAAATACTTCTACAGCTTTTGCATTTAATTCATCAAAATCGGTTTCGCGGTAAAAGCGTGAAAGCGTTACAAACAAACTAACTCACGCATTTATAATATTAGTAAGGACTAGACACGAGACCATTTAGAAAATCAGTAGGTTCAAATTTAACCCGACCGGGATTTTAACCCGGTACCACAGAAACGGCGCCGCCAGACACTGCGTTCTGACCACTCGACCACCAGAAGTGGTCAGAATGTGTGATTAACAATTAAATACCCGATTCTAGTACGCCAATCGTAAGGCCCCCGTTCCGTATCGATTTGCTGGCTCACTGGGCCCATGGCCCGCAAACAGGCATTATTATCTCTAGCTGAGAAAAACACCATCTGTTTTTGCGGCCCCTAATGACGGCCATCCCGATCGCAAACACTCGATTCAATCGAACGACCGACTCGATTGTTGAGTAAGACGCAAAACGTAAACGGGATTATTTGCATTCATTTACTAATGTTTATTTGAGCGAATGAACTGCCCCCTCGTTCTGGTTTATGTTCTTTCTGGTCAATTTATAAAACACTACACCAGTTTAAAAAAAAAAAAAATGACTATGCCTTAGTAAGTGAAGGTAGGGTCAGCATGAAAAAATCAAAGAAATACTTACCTAATTTTGATCCGTGTTATAGGTAGTTAATTAAACAACGGGTCTGATTTGCATAAGTCCTAGATTAGATTATAGAACTAGGCTTAGTTGGTGGTATAGTTTGTTAAAAGTCCGCCTGGCGAAATGTCTACTATAACTTTATCTAATACATTAATACTTTAGGTTAGTTAGAGACTACGCAATGAGGACCCTCTGCCACAGTCCACGGTTCACGCAATATGCTGAATGCTGCTCTATGCTGTTGGATCGTATGATGAACTAGATTCAAGCTAGTTGGAACAAAGTTCTAAATTCGAAATTTTGATAGAAAAACAAGGCACGTTTTTGATTCGTGCCTTGTTTCGTGATGCCGTTGTTCAAGCAGCAATCGTGGATCTATAGTTTATATGATCGAAGATAATAATGGTGGATTATTTACCGTGTCGCGTAGCGGTGAAAGAGTACCACCTCCCCCTCTCTTCTCTTGGGTGTCGTAAAAGGCCACTAACGGGCTAAAGACGGCACATGCACCTAACAGCATGAAAGCGGCGATGGGCTCACCACCTGTCACGCTGTGCAGTCGCTATTTGGTGAAAAGTGGACTATTGTAGAGGAATGTTTTTACTGTCCTCATTGCCTAGTCTCTGACTAACCCTTCGGGGATAATAGTCGTGATTATATGTATGTATGAAGATAACGAAACGTTGAAAAAGAAAAGTGTCTACCTCAAGTGGGAATCGAACTCAGAACGAATAAAAATAATTCGTCAGGTCCAACCAGCGGCGGAGTGGTCAAATTACATTTTATAATAATACGAATTCATCCCCGTGAGCACCCCTACCCCGGGACGAGTTTCCAAAAACTCCCATCACACAAACCTTGTCCTGACAATTCCGAACACAACAAAAAAAAATTAGCTAAATTGGTGTAGCCGTTCTAAAATTACGCGCGTACAAACATTACGGCGATTGATTTTTCTTTATGATAGATTTTACAATACCTCCCCCTCCTCCCACAGTTATGATTAGAGGGAGGGCCCTCTAATCATAACTGTGTTATTTTATAATTATACTTTGAATCATTGTCCTGCCCAGGCTATCAGAGCTGCCCAACTAGACACATAAAATAATTAAAAAAAACACAAATTTTACGAATAACAATTATTAAATAAAAAAAATCAAGTTATATTTGATTTAGGAGTTAAATTTTAACACGGTATTGCTCTAGCAATACCGTGTTAAAATCACTCACCACTACATCAATCGTACGTACAGGACAAATCAATCAGCAAATTGTATTTAAAATTAATTTGATTTCTAATATACCCAAAACGGTCAATGTAATTGTATGAGTGGGTGCGACGTAACGCGAATGAGATGGGGCGCTAACATAGAACCCTTCGAACCGGAACGTAGCAATACGAAACATGATTCTAGAATAGGTACTAGGATAATCACTTCATTACAAGGCGAACTACAACACACAATAGACTGTTGCCGAATGTGCATTGTATTTAGGTTGTTTGCTCAAGTAACACCTACACAAATATTATTAGTAAATAGTTGGTTCGTTTGGCCGTTCCTTGAAATCATTTGAAGGTCATTAGCGACGCTCTGCACCTACTCTAACGAGATTTTAAAGACTTCCAGCATTTATCTATGCCTGGTACCTACAGTTAACATCCCTGAACATTTAAGCATCGGTCGTAGTGCTTTTCTTAATTCTATTTAAACTATCTCGTTAAAAAACAAGCTTTTATTAAAATGCGCTAAAAAGAAAAAAATACTTTCACTTTAAAACTTTTACTATCAACTTACTTATAACGTCATTACACTATTTATAAAATATAATGTAAAAAGTTGTCGCGAGATTTAAGTTTACTCGTATTTTCATAGATTGAAAATTTTAATAGTTAAAATCATTCACATCAAGTTATTTAATTCAGTTGTTTATTTACACATTATAGTAGTTAAATAGTAAATCTCGCGACAACCTTTTATACTTTATAAATTGTGTAATGACGTTATAAGTAAGTTGATAGTAAAAGTTTTAAAGTGAAAGTTTATTTTTTTCTTTTTAGCGCATTTTAATAAAAGCTTGTTTTTTAAAAAGGTTTTTTACTTATAATTTAATTTTTACTTTTTAGTTATGGACACGTTTTTGATCTGTTCATCTAGCATTGAATACAAATATTTATGTAGGTTTACAAAATTTATTTACGTCCACCAAACCACCAACACTCACCACCCATCAAAAACAGTCCACCCATTAAGACGAATCAAACTCGACGCGGTTGTGTCGCTTAATTACTGCGAGTTCCTATGGCCACCTTCCAGCTGCATAATCAGACCCTGCTTACCATCTAGCACCAAAGTCTCGTCAAGACGAATCAAACGAGCCCATACTCGATGGGGTTATGTCGTTTAATTACTGAGTTCCTATGGCCATCTTCCAACTCCATCATTAGACCTTGGTTACCATCTAGCACCAAAGTACTCGTCACGACGTGTACCTACGCCTGGCGTACTCACCATCGAATTCTGTTATTTCAAGAATGCCAAAAAACTGTGCCCAAATAGTACCAAATAGTGCCAAAGGAAATAAATAGTACCCTTATGGTTCAAAATTTATAGACATAGTTTGGTGAGTACGCTAGGCGTAGGTTACGCCTAGCGTACTCACCTCAGTTTTGGAAATCTGAGCAAGCTTCAACTTTAATTAGTATGTGAAAAAACTGTACCCAAATAGTACCAAATAGTGCCCAAAGGAAATAAATAGTACCTTTATAGTTAAAAAGTTATAGACATAGTTTGGTGAGTACGCTAGGCGTAGGTTCTACGCCTAGCGCACTCACCTCGTTGCGCGAAAACAGAACCAGCAATGGCTCTCATTTCTATCTCAATAAATAGTACCGGAAATAGTACCCTTTATGAGTGTAATTATTATTTGACTTTTACACTAGAAAGTCATTAAATTTGATAGCAAACTTCTACATACAAAAATTACGTGTGGTACAGTCGAGCACAGTGAATGGTAAAATATTATTTTTATTACCAAAGGAATTGAGATTGGAATAACTATGGAGTTCATTAATAGACGACGACCTAAAATAAAATAGGTACATATTTAATAACAGTAAACCAAGGGTGGCCAAAAAAGGGGGTCTTGATGTTGGTGTGTCTGTCTTTGGCACCGTAGCTCCTGAATATCCTAGATTTGGATGCGGATTTTTTATATGAAGGCTGGTTCTTAGCGGTGATTCTTACTTCGACTATAAATCTAGTGATAACTGTTATAAATCACAAAAGGGGTTTGAGTAATTTTGTATGGAAGGGTGGACTTTTTTTTTTAAATTAATTTATGATTTTATTTGGTTTGATCATTACCGACATAAAGAATGCTTTAAAATAAATATAAACAAAAAGTCGGAAACCTCATAGTTTGTGAAAAATTGCTCATATAAAATTCGAAAATGTATGAAAAAAAAATTTTTTGCTTGTCGCTCCTCAATTTTTATTTTATTTGAAAGAACTTGTCAAGACATAAAAAAAATACTACTACAACATTTCCTAGTATTGGGCAGTTTTTGAGATATCGACTCTTGTTTGCTTTCCGTAAACCCTTTTAAGTGTAAATGTGGAATTGGCACCGGAAGCATTCCTTTTAGGGAAGTGCATTTGAGTTTATACATAACTAGCGAATCCTCGCGGTTTTACCCGTTCCCATGAGAATATCGGGATAAAATATAGCCTATGTCACTTGAGAAGAATGTAGCTTTCTAATGGTCAAAGAATTTTCTAAATCGGTCTAGTAGTTTCGGAGCCTATTCAATTCAAACAAACAAACAAATCTTTCCTCTTTATAATATTAGTAAGTATAGATGTACAGATAACGGTTACGCAAGCTATCCATTTCCGGTCATGTCGCTTTGTTCTCACGCAATGCATTTGACAAGAGCGAGAGACAAAAAGGTAATGGGTAGCTTGATCTACTGTCGTATATAATAATAAACTCTACATACATAGGTATAATTACAGGTGGGTATAAAAATAAAATGAGGTAGGTATTTACGTCAAGTTTTATTTTCACATTAAGTATATAAAAGTAACAATTATTATTTATAAAAACTAATAAATAATTAATTTCATTATATTTACTTCTAAGGGGACTTTCACCCCTTTCGCGGTCTACAATATTTTTAAAGATTAGTATTACAATGTACTATACTATAAGTTCTTAACACACTAAATAACTAAGTAGTTAAGTAACTATAGTCCTAACAAAAAAATATCATTTACTATATCTACTAAATCTATGTTAGATCCTAATAATATTTCGTCTAAAAAGGCAGCAGGAGAAGAAACATTCACCTGATGCCTTCCCCATCCCAAGTACCATAGTATAGTCATTATGTGAGAACAACATCCCAGCGTTCTTTTGCCTATGATACAAGAACAATAGTGCCCCAAAATGGCATTTCTTCCAACAACTCCGCTTTCAATTAAAATATAAGAATAATATCGCCTTGCCCTGACATGGCGAGACTGAATGTGCCCTCGAAGTAGCCATGGATTATTAGCTCGAATACCATAATTGTGAATATCTCCTACGTTTAAATCTTTGTACACTGCAATATTATATGTACCGTCTGGCTTAATATGTTCGCCATAGTAGCTACGTGCTTGTTTTATTTGATAACTACCGAGCGCGTAAATAATTAATTCAATCATTTCGAGTTGTGGAAAATCTAGGCCAGGTAGATTAGCATTTATTTCCTCAAAACGCGCTCGCGCTTGATTTAGATTTTTGGCGATGACATATTCAGCCAGACGGTTTTCCATTTGGTATCTATTATGGTATTCATTAATTATATCATCAACCAAACTATGATCTACACATGGCACTCCGAAGGCATTTAACAAAGCTGCAGCAATCTTAACTTCATGCAATAAATTAAGTGCAGCCTTGTTGAAATATTGGTGACGAAGTTGTCTAAATTGATTTTTTAATCTGCCATTGATGGTTTCAACGATCCATCGCACCATTGTTACTTTTCTAGTCTCATTAGCTTGCTGGGTTGTCAATTGTCGTTCATGTTGGTCTTTCGTGAGAGGCATATGAGGCTCGTATCCTAAGCTTTCAGTCACTTCTATGGCATCCCGAAAACCCCTATCAAGTACAAAAATATCCCCTTGATGAAAAAAGTGATGAATAGGGTTATCTTCAATATTATTTGTCATTATTTCCTTTAAAATTGTCGAATCAGACATAGTAGCCGCATATGGCCCATAAACATCAATAATATAGCCATTTGGGCATACCATTAAAAAAGGTTTTAGCAAGTTACGCCATTTGTGAGAACTATACGATTGTCTTTGAAATAGGTAGTTTGTACTTTTTTGCATATAAATGTAAGTACCATCTAAAATAACAATTACTTTTCTTTCGTGTAAAGGAGCTTCCGGATTGCCAAATAGTGTGGTAGGAATAGTTAGAGATTTAGAAATGACTTCTTCTCGACTTATGTGGTCTAGACCTAAATACTGTGGTACAAATTCTTGAAACAAACACAGTCGAACTTTTTTCATAAAAAGTTCAAATGTTTTCCTTGTTAGTCCAAATAACTTAGATAGACGTTGATTACTGTCTCCCGTATGTAGTTTTACAAGAACAGTAGCCAGAGCTTTTGCCGGCCTTTTGCATTGGGATGCTATACTTGGCGTATCTCTGAGAACTTGAGCAAACTGAGATTTAGAAAATCCTATGTAAAAGTAAAACAACTCATCTGGAATGGTGTTTATATTGTCGAAATTAAGTAGGATTTTCTTTTTAGCTATTTTGAGCATGTCGCTGACATGTATCGATGAGAATACTGTTATTATATTTCTAACATTATTTTCAATATCCTGCCAAATGTTAGAAAATAAGTGATCGTTACAAACCCTCGCATCACGAGGAATATAAATGTTATTATTATTTAGGACGATTGTTCTAATTGAATTATGCACTCTACAAATATTAGCATTGTTGCAATTATCAATGAGGCACCGGTTAGAATTATTAGGAGCGCGAGTATACCCAGAAATCGGGAACATTACCCGATTAACTTGAACAGCTCGGTCATATACAGGGCGAGGTGGTTCGATTTCGGGGGCTATATCTTCAGCTGGCTCATCTATTTCCTGAACTTGAGGAACTGTTTCTTGTGCTTGAATAGCTGATTCGTCACCTTGAAGAATTGCTTCTTGTGGCCTTCTTTGAGCCCGGAGAAAACATGCACGACACATTCTATCTTCTTCTTCAAACTGCAAATAGAAATATATAGAAACAATTATTAACACAGATAGAACTATCGTGCGATACCTTGTGTTTTTCCACAAGTAGAACAAAAGGGCCTCGTAAACAATAGATAGAAAAACAATAGACTATAAGGTAGTCTATTGTTATCTCATCATCAAAAAAATTTTTAATACATTTAGGCATTGTTACATCAAACGGACCGTCTGCCGCGGAGTGTGAGCGCGCGTTACGCAGATTATCGTTTTTCCATAATTATATTATTATATTTAACTTCTCGTTCACACCGAACAGATCATACGTAGTGCGTTGTCGCTGACTCTAGGTGGCCGATTTCTGAACTACGCGTCTATATGCACAGCGAGCGCGGATTGGCTACATAGCCGATCGCAACAGCGTATTGGATTGCTGCGCGCGGCGCAGTGGCACAATTCATTCGAGAAACTTCAATGAGTACAGACGTATATCTCGCGATAGTCGCGGTGTTGGCCAGCGAAAGTAGCGAATTGTACGCTATAGCGTTTCGTCGGCTAGGTAAGAACGCATACTGCAGACTGAGTCTACGCTCACACTGGGGCTGACTGTGTGAGCATACTCACTATCCTCGGCGGACAATCCATTTGATTGTTCGATCGACGGCGATCGACGGTTTGTTCATACAGAAAGCAAGATTAGCATCGACGACCGACGTTGCGAAATGATGCATACGGCATCCAGCGTACTTTTGTACAAACAAACCGTCGATCAATGTGTCTCGATTCTTGAGCCATAAGCAACCATAGTACGTAGTACTATTATTTATTCTTAGACCATAGGCCCAGTGTGTTGGCCCTAGTTCGCGACAATCCTCTCACGCAAAGCACGTTTAGGTACCTACCTACTCGACTTTAGTATCTGAGCAGTAGAGTCAAGCTGAAAACAACACAGTCTAGTGTATATGCGATCGTCAAATTCGAAGCGATTGTTTGCAGTTTGACTCACCGTCCAGTCTCAAAAAAAATATTTCACCATTAGACAGAAAATATGAACATACCTCTTCAACATGTAAATCCCGAAGATAGCTGACCAAGTATGGGTGGTCTTGAAGAAAGACAAATGTTAAGCGATGCGAGCTTACAGCTGGTCTTGCTCCACCACGAAGCTGGACTCTCCGGTGACAAACGATGCATGAAACATGTCTGTTTCTATTGTCAGCCATGTCAAACGCTTTCAGAACAAGTCGATCAAAGCAGCCAAATCGTAGAGCAACCAATCACAAATAAACGCGCCAAGGTAAAAGTTTTTAGGGATTCAAGATAGTTAGAAAGCAGCAAAATACGCACGCACACGACACTACGGAAGGATTGTGAGTGACGCCAACGTCAGCGCCCGCGCCGGTCCACAATCCCCTCCCTTCCCCCCCCCCCCCCCATCGACACTACCCTCTGGCGCCGACTACCCCGCACCCGCCTGACTTTATATAAATCGATTTGGAGTGACAAAAACAAGAACAACATTATATAGGTACTGTATAAAATATTTTTTTTTTAATAACAAATAGCTCAAAATCTGCCCATGATAGACTTACTCTGTAAAATAATTTTTTGCTTATTTTGATAAGATCTTTAACATGAAATATTTTTTTTGAAGCGACATCGCCAAAAAAAAAGACCCCCAAATTACTCATACCCCTTTGTAGTCGAGGGTGAATGAGACCCACTCCAACTTATATCTATGTATCAAGCATTGATTATTTATGATTTGTTGATCGTGAATGACCGCCCGCCCGCGACTTTGTCCGCGTGAACCCCGTGACGAATTTCCAAAAATGTTCATTTTTATACAAACCTTATCCCGACAATTACAAATACAACAAAAAGAATTAGCCAAATTGGTGCAGCCGTTCTGAAGTGATGCGCGTACAAACATTTTGGCAATTGATTTTTATTAATATAGATACATACCTACATAAATAGCGACTGCACATGTGCTCAGAGTGACAGGTGGTGAGCCCATCGCCGTTCTAAGCTGTTAGATGTATGTGCAGTCTTTAGTCCGTTAGTCGTCTATAACGACACCCAAGGGAAGAGGGGGTGGTGGGTGGTGGTAAGTACACGACACAGTTAAACACTTTATACAGTCCAGAAACCTAAAAATATGATTTAATTTGTTATTCTACGATTAATAAAAAACAATAACGTATTTTTGTAGGTAATACTCATTTAAAGATCACTCACATCACAATGAAACAAAATTCACAAGTTTTTTCATTAATTGTTTCACAAATTAACTATTCGCAAACCTTTGCGGTTGCGGTGGCAAGGCAAAGTAAACGACTAAAAAATCGGTTCCCAAAAACTATGCGTTCCCACCGCGGCGTTAAGCAAATTGTTGTGAATTGCAATATTGATCTTTAGCACTTTCATAATACAGGTCAGTTTGTAAGTAACTAAAGTAGGAAGTGTGATAAGCGCCATCTATTGTAACTTGTTCATACTAAGATGCATCGCTGTCGTGCATCGATAAGTTGCACTATGATCAACAAAAGTAACAGATTGTTCTCGCACAATATTGAGCTTTCAATTTCAGACATAAGGCAAATACACTCGGCGTCAAAAAAATCGCACCTTTTAAAAATCATCTTTAAAAATTCTTAAACCTTATGTAGAGGATAGTGTTGGGTATCATTAGAAAGGTAACAAAAAGGAGTATCAAAAAACAATTAAATTTAACTTTCTGTTTAATTATAATTATACAAACAACATTAAAATTAATAAAATAATAAAAATCCTTAATTAAGTCCTAATTAACAACAGATAATTTACAAAGAAAAATGTACAAAAAGTGTCTTAAAATTAACTTAAAATCTAGTGTTACCCCCCCTTGCCCTGATCACGGCTTCCATACGGTCCCTCATGGACCTCACCAACTTCAGGAGCTCTTCTTGAGGGATAAGCCCCCATTCTTCAATCACCGCGTCTTGGAGCTCCTGTAGAGTCGAAGGAGCTGGATCCTGAGATCGAACCTTACGTTTAAGATGGTCCCAGAGGTGCTCTATAGGATTCAGATCCGGACTTCGCGCTGGCCACTGCATCACAGAGATTTGGGACCTCTGCAAGAAGTCGCTCACGATGCCTGCAGTGTGAGCGCGAGCGTTGTCGTGCATTAATGTGAACCCCTCGCCAAAAGATTCGGCAAAGGGGACCACATGCACTTCCAGGACCTCAGTGACATAGCGGCGAGCAGTCAGCGACCCTTGTCCGCGAGCACCTCCAGTCCGGGAGACGCAGACAAGGTCGGTTTTGCCGGCAGCAGACATACCGCCCCAGAACATGCAGGATCCGCCACCATATTCCACCGTCTCCTGGATGCAGGCTTGGGCGAAACGTTCACCCTGCCTCCGGTATACTCTTCTCCGTCGGTCGTTGCAGATAAGACACACTCGCGTCTCGTCTGAGAAGAGAACAGCTCTCCACTGCTCAAGGGTCCAATCGACGTGGTCACGAGCAAACTGCAAGCGGGCTCGCCGATGCGCTGCAGTCAATTTTGGACCCGTAGCAGCTCTGTGGGCCGCTATCTTCTTCTCCTTCAATCTTCTTCTAACCGTAGATACGCTTACGGTGCGTCTGCGAACTGCCTGGAGCTGCTGTTGCAACTCAACAGCGTTGGAGAAACGATTTCTCAAAGAGTTCGACACAACGAACCGGTCGTCTCTTTCCGAAGTGCAGCGACGTCTACCCGAACCGTGTCTGCGGATATAGCCACCGGTCTCTATGAAGCGCTGGTACACTCTTCGAACGGAATAACGGCTCAGGTTCAGTTGCCGGGCGACATCACACTGCCGCACCCCTGATTGCAGTAGTGCAACCACTTGAGCGGCTTTATCAGCTGTGGTATCCATCAAAATCTGTGCGTGTGTCCTCATCAACGGTTGAATAGCGAATGACCCACATTGAACCCGTGTTGACCGTTTTATACCCACAAAGGAAGCGCAACTAGCAACTCTCACGGGTAGCAAAATTTGCATCGAATTTTTGTGACACTTTATTTGTTGCATTAGGTTTTATTTGATAATGAAAAGTAATGTTTTTTATTAAGTTAATTAAGTAACCTTGTAAATAAAATCATAATTAATGCGACTGCATGTGCATATCAAGAGTAAATGACATTTGAAAGTGATTTTCTAAGAGGTGCGATTTTTTTGACGCCGAGTGTAGTTCCTTAGATAGGTGCTTTTACTTTATGAAATCCGGCAAAAATACGATAGTCAATATTATATATACTCTTTATTGCACATAAACACACAAACAGAAAAAAAATACAAACAATAGTGAGCAAAGGTGGACTTATCTCTAAAAGAGATCTCTTCCAGCCAACCTAAGGTGGAATGGGAGCGTGATGTATTAGTGGGAACAACAAAAGTGCTTATTAATTAATAACAACAAAACAAAATATTGCCAATAAATATAGGAAGGTACTTAAATAAAATATATAAAAATAATACTACATACTAGGTACTACAAATAATTAAAAAAAAATACATCAAGTAAATAATATAATAATACTTACATAAATAATATAAATAAAAATAAACATGTGTCTATATGATGTCTATGATTGCGATGAAATTAGTGTCAGAAAGTAGTAGTAGAAGGTCCTATGGTATTTTGGAAAACATGGATCTCATTTATAAGAAAAATATTTATAATCAATTATATAACTGATATTAAACTTCTTCGTTACGTATATACACCTATTAATTTCAACAAAACTAAAAGTAATTTGTAGTATTTACATAATACGAATAATATTAAAATTATTATGAGTTCGCCTGTACCTCATGTCAATGTATGTAGAAGTTTGCTATCAAATTTAATGACTTTCTAGTGTAAAAGTCAAATAACAATTACACTCTTAGAGGGTACTATTTCCGGTACTATTTATTGAGATAGAAATGAGAGTCATTGCTGGTTCTGTTTTCGCGCAACGAGGTGAGTACGCTAGGCGTAGAATCTACGCCTAGCGTACTCACCAAACTATGTCTATAACTTTTTAACTATAAAGGTACTATTTATTTCCTTTGGGCACTATTTGGTACTATTTGGGTACAGTTTTTTGACATACTAATTAAAGTTGTAGCTTGCTCAGATTTCCCAAACTGAGGTGAGTACGCTAGGCGTAACCTACGCCTAGCGTACTCACCAAACTATGTCTATAACTTTTGAACCATAAGGGTACTATTTATTTCCTTTGGGCACTATTTGGTACTATTTGGGCACAATTTTTTGGCATTCTTGAAATAATAAAATTCCATGGTGAGTACGCCAGGCGTAGGTACACGTCACGACGAATCAAACGAGCCGAGACTCGATGGGGTTGCGTCGTTTCTTTACTGAGTTCCTAGGACCACCTTCCAGCTCCATCATCAGATCATACCCTGGCAACCATCTAAAAACAAAGTACTCGTCAAGACGAATGAAACGAGCCGAAACTCAATGGAGTTGCGTCGTTTCATTACGGAGTTCCTATGATTACTTTCCAGCTTCATCATCAGATCCTTGTTACCATTGAAAGACAAACTACTCGTCAAGACGATTCAAACGAGCTCAAACTCAATGAGGTTGTGTTGTTTCATTGCGAAGTTCCTATGGCCACCTTCCAGCTCCATCATCAGATAAGCACCATGTCATCATAATATTGCATTGTCACGCGATTTACACATGTATGCAAAATTTCAGCTTAATCGGGAACCGGAAAGTGGGTGAAATATTGATTGCAAAATTCTGAAACATACTCGTACAAAAAGCTTGTAATAATAATGAGCTGTTTCTGTAGCGTTGACAACAACTACCGCCGACAACGCCTTATAATATATTTATTTGCGTTATACCCAAAAAATATTCGTAGTTCCAAATGTACTGAAAATCGCGGATCATGCATGAGGGTGATTTGGATGGATGCCTGTGATTTTCCTATTCTCTTACCTTCTTTATAGGCTTCCGCTTGTGAAACTAGGTACTTTAGCAAAACTGTATAAAAATTTTGTGCATGCATTGTAACATATGTAAGAAAAAGCTAAAGTACGGACTAGCAAGTAGATATACAGTTGTGGTCATATAATTAGGAACGGGTAGTATTCAATTAATTTTTATGAAATCTAGTTCAAATAACTTTGCACTGATTTATTATCTTTTTTTTAAGAATAAGAATAACAACAGCCATCTTTTAAGTCTACTAATATACAAATATGAGCATTACAGCTAAGTTGATTAGGGCCAGAATCGTTATAATTCTTGTTATGACCAATTAACATTTATGACAACCATAAAAATAAAATATACTACTCCAAATTCCTTAAAACTATCTTTAAAATAATACATAATGATAACAGCAAACTAAAGATCAAAAACTCTATTCATACACTATTTAACGTAAGGTACAGACGCCAGCAAGCAAGCCAATACCCACCACAAAATGCCAAACACAACAGATTCTGAACCCTAACGTTTGGGTTTAAGGATCTTACCAATAGAGAAACCTGACAGTCCAGGATAGGCCGACCCGCAGACGCGTGCATACTAAGAAACAAAATAATTACAATACAGACTTCAAGAAGAAAAAAAACAATAGGCTAATAAATTTTAGACTACGTACACATTAACAGAATACATGTTATTTGTATACAATGTGATAGGGGTGGTACTTACTACATACGTCTAGTTGGTGACCACCGTACGCATGGTGTAAAACCCGTCAAGTGACTGCTTGTCGGTCGCGTTTCAGGATCAGTCAGCGTATAACCAGAGCTCGAGAAGATGATGCTGCGATGTATTTGGTCTGTGGAGGCTTACGTCAAACCAGTGCCAGGAGGACTTCGTTAACCTGCCGACCAGGGAGACCCGTAGAAACGGTTGTCCCGCTGGCCGCCCGTGGCACAGTACAGGGGCCCAAGCGACCCTAACCAGCTCGTGAGGCTGCCTCACCATGCCACGCATAATCTCGGGGTGGTCCATCGTGCCGGTTGGTGACCGGAAGGTGGGGTCCCGGCGGCCATTCCCGGGGGGGTTCGGGGGCCCTTCCGTTCGGCAGGTTAATAATACTCGTCTGTGGGCAAATCCCGCCCCACCCTTGCCACTCTTTGTGCATCCGCTTATGCGAGAGCCCTCTGGTTAGACTTAAAGGCCTTGTTGTAGGCCGCCTTCAAGGAGCTGGTACTAGGGTCATTCAGAGCGCAAGCCTTCGTCCAAGCACGATACGCCGAACCAAGGCCGTTGTCTGCCAACGCTGGCAAGATCTGTGAATGGAATATAATATTCCATACCCAACAAGATCTCATCAGCGATGGCAGAAGCGCACTCCGATGGGTCCTTTCCAAGAAAGCAGCTCTTGCCCCATGAGACGGATGCAAAGTAATCACGCAATCCGATTTTGTCGATGAATTTAGATGTAGTACTTAACCTTAACGGGTTAGAAGTACCACCCCTATCACGTTGTATATGTTCAAAGTTAGGGTATTGCTTTAACTTTATTACGTAACGAAATTTTTCTACTAATGAATGGATCGATTTCTCCGTACAATTTGTTGTAACTGTCAGCAATTCTGGTTATCACTGCGTAATTTGTGCTATGAGTGGGAATAGCAAAGAGCGGTGTGTGACGAGTTCGTCGCGATGGAGTTCTCAACTTCATCTTCTCCACAAGCTCAGGACAGTCCACGGCCACGCGCTACTTTTACTTTTAACCACTTTTTACTTTTAACCACGTAAAAATGTACTATCATGGCTAATATTACTCAGAATATTATAATATACACAAATTAAATAAACTTTTATCATGTTTCGAGACAATAAACAAACAAGAAATGTTTATGCAATGTACTGGCCGCTTGACAAATAATTAGGAACACAACGCAATATACCTACATCATACATATCAGCGTTGCCAGATTTGGGTACCTTCGTTTACGTGACAATAGATCGCAAAAATAGCCATACGCGCCCCGGGCGGGCGGCCAGTTTACACTTGACTGTGTCACCCCACCCGGCCGCACTTCCTCAGCACGCTGCACGCACGGTCGAGTTATCCCCGAAAAGCGGGACTGAGCCTGTCCCGCGCAGGACACAGTACAAATTACAAGTTGTTAAATATTTAATATTACTTTTACAAAATATGGGAAAGCAGAAAAATTGCGATTCTTCGACAAGAAAAATTATGTTTCCACTTTATGAACGTGATTGATTGATTGAAAGATTGCTGATCATATAAAATGTTCAAAAACTAAAGTTTTTAACGCAGTCAATCACTTTAAGAAATTTCACACTACCAATAACGTTTTCGAAAACCTAAATCTCAGATAACGACATCTCGAGAGGATTTTATGATTGTTCGGGCAGCTCAAAGACTGATCTCTTTAGGGGCGCAGAAACGATAATAAGAAGAAGTTAGAAGTTTTTGGCAGCAGGCAAGGAGTATTCGCACGTACAAGATCGTAAAACCAGACACAATTAAAAATCAATTGTTTCGCGACCGCTGGCGGTCTTATGATCCTTGACCTATTAAAAGATGCAAAATTATTAGGAAGAATCGCACGGAAAGTACCGCTCGTCAACAGACAGCACCGCCGAACGAAAGTATGGCAGCTGGACGGAAAATCAAAGGAAAAATGTATTATTTTCTAATAAGTCAAAGATAAATAGACTGAGTTCTGATGGTAAACTGCATGTGCGACGTCCTGCAAGCAAGCGTATAATAATAAATTCACAACGAAACAAGTAAAGCATTAATATAGGAAGAAACATTAAAGATTCTCTGAATATAGTGTGGTCCCCGTGAAAAAAATGGAAGGTAATCTAGATGAATTTAAATACAAGAACATTTTGGAAGAAACAATGCTTCCTTACGCTGAGGAGATGTTATCAGTGACCTGGATATTTCAACATAATAATGACCCCAAACATACTGCCCATTCTGTTAAAAATTTTTTTAGGGAGCAATCAGTTTCGATGCTAGACTGGCCTGCAAAAGCGCAGTATTTCACTAACTCAATACAAAATAAAACAACTGCCTAAAAAGGTAAGTTTTTGTTTCACTTTATTGGCTGAGTGTGTTGCTGACGTTAATTCACTTGCCGACTTGCCGAAGCGTAGTTATTTGATGAAACTTCTTTCTCTCATTATGCAATTTACTTAAAATAATCGAGCATTTATTGCTGTTAATACTATAAACAATTATTACGGTGCTTTTGCTTTAAACAATTTTTATGTCTCAATATTTATGTAAAATCTGCACAATATCTAAAAGTGGCTCAATATTGTTGATATTTTTTTTTCATAATATCATGCATGTTATGATTTTAAGAAAGCATTTTATGCGTTTGTAATAATTAATGTAATTTTAAAGGCACTAATTGGTAATATTATTGTAACAAATATTTACTACACCGAAAAAACCGGAAAACCGGTTTTGTCACAGATTCAAAACCGTATACCCGGTTTTCAAATATAATATCGAATTCGTAACCCTTAAGGTACTAGTTGGTGTCATAAAAGGCGACTAACGGACTAAAGACTGCACATACGTCTAACATTATAGAGCGGCGATAGGCTCATCAAAATAATACTACCAACCCCTCTCTTTCCTTTGGTGTCATAAAAGGTGACTAACGGACTAAAGACTGCACATACGTCCAACTGCATAGAGCGGCGATGGGCTCATTAAAATAATACTACCAACACCTCTCTTCCCTTGGGTGTCGTAAATGGCGACTAATGGACTAAAGACTGCACATACATTCAACAGCATAGAGCGGCGATGGGCTCATCAAAATAATACTACCAACCCCTTTGTTACGGCGAAAGGCGTTCGCAGTAACAGTGACGTAATAAAGGTTGTGGACTGGGTAGGTATGGATAATGAAGTACTTACAGGGATGATGAGTCACAGGAACCGGGAGACGAGCTGACCACGGGCGGCGATGTAAGTTGGTTTCCTGGCGCACAGTCACTTCACTAAACCATAGGCATTCAGGCGTTCTCTTCACTTAAGGTTCAGGGTCACTATATTCACAGGCACTATCATTAAGGGCAGTCGAAAGCGATATCAGGGCGCGTATTTTCTTTGGGCGTCTCGCGATCGGTAGCAGACAGACTGACGCGGGCGCGCGTCCGGTTTCACCTGCTGCGCGCCAACTTCGCGATACAACGCTAGATGGCGCTAGGCGTATCTTAATACGCTTACAAGACGTCTCGCCCGTGGCGAGTACATCCTCCGGGGCCCAGGGTGGGCTCATCCAGAGGGAGCCTGGCAATCTTGAACACAGGCCTCCGGAGGTGTCCATTGGCGGTGTCCAGGTCCACCACCCGCACGACGCCATCCTTCCCAGGCAGGGTGCGAGTAATGCGCCCCAGTCTCTATTGAAGGGCAGGCAGGTTGTCCTCCTTGATGAGGACGAGCTCGCCAACTTGGGGAGGGGAGGATGGGGACAACCATTTGGAGCGGGTTTGGAGTGTGTGGAGGTAGGACTGGGTCCACAGCGTCCAGAAGCGCTGGGAAAGGGCCTGTACCATCTGGAATCGCCTACGTGTGGAGATCGGCCTATCTTCCACGGATAGTTCGGGAAGGGCCGTTAGTGGGTGGCCTTTAATGAAATGTCCGGCCGTAAGCGGCTCAAAGTCTGAAGGATCAAACGAAAGTGGGCAGAGAGGTCTAGAGTTAAGGACAGCTTCGATTCGTGCTAAAAGTGTAGAGAATTCCTCGAATGTGAGGTGCTGTTCGCCAACTACGCGATATAAAAGTTGCTTAGTTGATTTTATGTTGATCTCATGTAACGCACCGAACCATGGTCCCTTAGGGACATTCAGTAACCAAGTAATGTGCTGACCAGCAAGCTTGTGCGCAATAGTGTCATTATTCGAGGCAAGAAAGTTTTGTACTTCGATGAGCTGATTTCTAGGGCCTACATAATTTGTACCGCAGTCCTAGCGGATGAGAACCGGGGCACCGCGGCGTGCTATAAAACGCTGTAATGACGGGACGTGTTTGGGCTTAAGGCCGAGCAGGGCGTGATGGCCCAGAGCTAAGGGCATCGCAGGCCAAGACTCACAAGGCTGTCTAAGCCACGTGGGAGACCACCATAGGTCGTGGGCTGACAGGGATTGCGCAGACATCCCTCTGCTTGCGCAATCTGCCGGGTTGAGCTCGGAAGGTACGTGTCGCCAGGTACATTCTGGTGAGCCTGAGCTGATTTTGACTACCCTGTTAGCTTCAAAGGGTTGAAGACGGTGAGGCGGTGTACTGAGCCAGGCCAGAACTATCGTACTGTCTGACCAACATATGTGTTGTTGTATACTGATATGGGCGGATAACTGAACTGACACACGGATCATGAGCTGGGAGAGTAGGGTGGCGGCCGACAACTCTAACTTGGGGATTGTGAGGCGATTCTTGATTGGTGCGACTCGCGACTTGGCGACAATCAAGTGTACCAAAGTATCTCCGGAGGCATCAAGCTGATGGAGGTAAACAACGGCGGCAAACCCGGCTTCAGAGGCATCTGCAAACCCGTGAAACGAGTATGCAGCTGAGCCTTTGTTTGCACAAATGTGCCGAGGGAAGCGAATGCTAGACAACAGCGGCAGATCCTCTGAGATGTGGTGCCACTCCGTTTGTACTTCAGAGGGAGTGGGCTCATCCCATTCCTTCAGTAGCCATAATTGCTGAAGCAGCAGCTTTGCGCGGAAGATAACGGGAGAAACCCCGCCGTTTGGGTCATAAAGTGAGGCTACGGTGCTTAAAATAGACCGCTTTGTGACATGTGTGATGGGGGGCAGAGAGATACGGTAGGTGAACTCGTCTGACTGAGGGCTCCACTGTATACCCAAGACCTTAATGGACGTGGACTCTGGGTTCATGTCGAAGTCCTTGGGCATGTCGCATTGGTTGTCGGAAAATCTGTCGAGCAGCTTAGGCGAGTTAGATGTCCACTTACTGAGCTGAAAGCCGCCTAGGTCTAGCAGACTTATCAACTCGTCCTGGAGTGCTTGGGCGGATTCAACTGTGTCATGACCACACAAGATGTCATCAACGAAGATAGACTTGCGTAGAACCTGAGCGGCTCCAGGGTAGCGATGGCCTTCATCATCAGCTAGCTGAAGCAGAGTGCGGATTGCATGGTATGGGCTTAATCTTAAGCCGTACGTGACTGTATTGAGGGCGTAGGTGAGCAGAGGGTGATCTGATGAGGACCGCCATAGTATCAGCTAATACCGTCTCTGGTCTGGGGCAACCAGCACATTTCTGAACATCCTCTGGATGTCAGTGCTGAAAACGACTGGATGCGATCTGAAGGACATGATGATGTCCACAATGTCCTGTTGAAGGGCGTGGCCTGTGTGTAGGCATTTATGCTGACACCATTGGGGCTTTTGCAGCTACCATCAAAAACAATGCGCAGCTTGTCCGACCCTGACTTAAATACGCCATGGTGAGGGATGTAGAAGTGAGGTTTGTTCCGTCGTACGAAGTGTGAGAGGTTGTGATGATGATGGGATCCCATGGCGATGGTAAATAACGACTGCGTCTCTCAAAGTGATGTTGTATATTTACAGTGACTACATTGTGACTTATTATCTAAACCTTACAAGACTATTTGTACAGTAATACTACGTAGATGTTGGAGGGAGGATGCCGTGACATATCTTTATCGGATCTGCACGCGTTTAGGAATGTGCTTACAAACTCTTTAACCGATACGTGATGATGATAAATTATGTGGCGACTCAGGCCGCCACAGTACTCCCCCTCTTGAAAAAGGGAATGAAAAAACCATCAGGTCTTCAGCTTGGAGATGCCAGTGGTGGTCTAATCCACGTTAAGTCGTGATGAGCGTGCTCAAGTCTTCATTGACAAAACGAGCGTTCTCCGGTCTACGTGACTCGAGACGAGCGTGTGCTACCATGTCTGCTGTGAGTCGAGACGTGTGGCGTGCGACGGTACTTATTTTGACTGTCGAGTGATGCCGAGGATCCAGGAAGCGTTACGTTGCTGCGATGGAACCTTATGGCTAGCTGGCTTGCTGAATGCTGCTAAGAGAGCGGTTTCCTTGTATTTGAACAAAATACTTATTATAGGTATACCTTTTAAAAAACAATCGATCGTTTTACATTTACGTACACGAATATTTTTTATAATTCCTCTCAACATCATAATATTGTTACTAATATTATTTTTATATCACGTTATACCAAGACTATAATAAACACACAAATTAAGTGGCTTATACAAGTACAACTTTAAATTATGCATATTCTATATCGTATTGTTTTTCTTGGTACCTTATTTCTTTTGCCTTGGTCGATAAAACGTTCTTAATACGATGTGCCGGAAAGGAAGCCAAAGTTGTGGGAGTCATAAGAATGATGTTAAATAACGTAGTCGCAGCTCGAAGTGGCACGGCGTAGTGATTTTATCTTGAAGATTTTGTTGTGTCCGTCGCTGAATAGATGTTGCTGCCATGGTTGATGTGTAGATATTACAAATGACTCACGTGTTTTTTTTCGGGGTACTCCGTTGGAAGGTTGCTTGTTGCTTGAGCGGGGTCACCACTGTTCCGTCGGCATAGTGTGAGAGGTTGTGATGATGATGGGATTCCATGGCGATGGTAAATAACGACTGCGTCTCTCAAAGTGATGTTGTATATTTACAGTGACTACATTGTGACTAACTTATTATCTAAACCTTACAAGACTATTTGTACAGTAATACTACGTAGATGTTGGAGGGAGGATGCCGTGACATATCTTTATCGGATCTGCACGCGTTTAGGAATGTGCTTACAAACTCTTTAACCGATACGTGATGATGATAAATTATGTGGCGACTCAGGCCGCCACAAGGTTTATGGGAGAATGTATTTGGGTGACAGGGAGCCATGTGCCCTAAGTCGGTGTATTCGGCCATAAAGTCGACGTATTTAGAACGCAGAGACGGGTTCGCCATTAGCTTCTTCTCAATATTGAGGAATCTGCGTAATGCGATAGGGTGAGTTTTACCTAGTTGAGGGGCGTCCTTTAGAAAGGGCAGAGCGACCGTATATCTGCCTGAGGGATCGCGAGTAGTGGTAGAGCGGAAGATTTCCTCGCATTGTTCCTCCAGGCGATCATTATGAGTGTGAGATTGAGGGAGGGGCTCCTCAGACTCCCAGAACCTTTCCAGACTTTGACGTATGTCCTGGGCTGATTCAGCTGAGTCTGGTTGTGAGCTAACGACGTGAGCTGAGTTATCCTGCTGCGCCGGCTGCGCATACAAGTCCTCAATGGGTCCTATCAACGCGAAGTCGAAAGTCGTGCCGAAGGCTATGGGCTTGCCCGGGCCCAACGAGACCTTAGTCCCGTCCAACACCTGGCCAAGAACGTCCGACCCCAATAAGAGGTCGATCGGGGCTGGTGTGTGGTAAAGCTGGTCAGCCAATGGCACGGGTGGCTGGCCTAATACGTGAGAAATGTTTGGTACCTTCTCTAAGGGAAGGTAGCCAGTGACGTTTTTTATAATATGAGCTGTGGCAGTGATTGTAGGAGTATCATTGTGAGTGGGTCGGCATACTATTGTTATTGCCGCCTTTGACTCATGTTTGTGCTGATTCCCAACTCCTGTAATTTTTAAAGAAGTGGGTTTGATGGCAGGTTCAAAAGTCGTGCCATGCGTGACGTTATTAATGTCAGCATTCTGCCACAGTCCAATAAAGCTCTGGCTGTGTGAAGATGGCCATGTACGTCCGCGACTCTTAGTGAGACGGTTGGCAACAAAATGGGTGTGCCAGTGGGCACAGAAGGTGAGTGAGCTGATTGAGTATCAGCCGAAATTGTATGAGCTGAGTATGTATCAGCCGTGTGGGCATGGGTTGACTGGGCATGGGCTAAATCTACCTCTTCGCTAGGGTGCTCCGTGATAGTTGGGAGTCATAATTGCTGGCGGCGTTCGCGGAGCCTACCTGGCGAACCGGACCTGGGCAGGCTGGCTCTGTGAGCAGAGCTGGATTGCACCTGTTTAGCCTGTGCGGGTTCGTGCCGCCTGCTGTGTCTGGGACGCTCCCTCGAGTGCTCTCTCAGCTGTGGTGGGGGTACATGTACAGACGACGAATGAGCTGAGTGCGTTGGGCCGTCTGGTCGATGGAGGGACGTGTGGTGGTTCGAGCTCCCACAGTCCTTGCATGCCCCCCTTGACCTGCACTCGCTCTCGTAGTGACGGCCGAGACAACGCTGGCAGCGCTCGCGTGCCCGTACAAAGTCCCAACGGCCCTGTGTTGGCTGGGCATTGTACCATCTGCACGTCATGAGCGTATGTCCCCTAGTGGCACAATAGGGACAGTAGGACGTCGAGCGTGAGGAAGAGGACGAGGACGATGATGAGGAGCAGCTTTGCTGGAAGGCCGAGTAGACGGGGAAGGGCTGACTGCGAGCCGGGGAGGTGGATGGGCGGTGACGCATTTGCTGCGCTGGGCGGAACGGTTGGTGAGTAGGCTGATCATAGGCGCGGTGAGGCGATGGAGCTGAGGAGCGGCCACGGTAATGGTCGGGTTGTTGCTGAGCCATCTGAGCATAAGTGCGATGGGGCAACTGAGGAGGCGCGCCGCTACGAGAAGGGCCGGGCTGGGGCTGAATGGGTTGAGCCATGGCTATGTTGGAGAACTCTGTCTCCACACAGCGCGCGTGCTCCTCGAGGTAGGAGATAAGGTCTCTTAACGTGGACAGGGTGTTACTAGACCCGTGCCTGCGTTCAAATAGCGTGCGGAGCTCGCCCTTGAGCTTCCGCACCACTATTGACACAAACACGTAGTCGTCTTCTATGGGCAGATCTAAATTGTTGTACTCGCCACGGGCGAGACGTCTTGTAAGCGTATTAAGATACGCCTAGCGCCATCTAGCGTTGTATCGCGAAGTTGGCGCGCAGCAGGTGAAACCGGACGCGCGCCCGCGTCAGTCTGTCTGCTACCGATCGCGAGACGCCCAAAGAAAATACGCGCCCTGATATCGCTTTCGACTGCCCTTAATGATAGTGCCTGTGAATATAGTGACCCTGAACCTTAAGTGAAGAGAACGCCTGAATGCCTATGGTTTAGTGAAGTGACTGTGCGCCAGGAAACCAACCTACATCGCCGCCCGTGGTCAGCTCGTCTCCCGGTTCCTGTGATTCATCATCCCTGTAAGTACTTCATTATCCATACCTACCCAGTCCACAACCTTTATTACGTCGCTGTTACTGCGAACGCCTTTCGCCGTAAACACCCTTTCTTCCCTTGAGTGTCGTAAAAGGCGTTGTCGTAAATTTGTTGGGGCTGTATGCCTCAACTACTTTCATATGTTATGTAGATGTAAAGAAAACGATGTTTCTTCGATGAGTGGTTTATTGTCACTAAAAACTTACATAAGTATTGTGCTCTTATATAAGGCGCGCGCAGGCGCGTGTGGCCGTGTCAGCACTATAGCTAAGTACTTATAAAATATAATAAATTTACATGCTCGTACATGCTCCCGACCTAAACAAGAAATGGAAACACCAATAAAACTGTGTATGTTATAGCTACTGTCTAGTCTATTTCTAATTATTAAAACCCCTCATAGGCGAATCCGCGCGATCAACCATCTGGGTTAATTCGTGTTCGACGCTGGTGGCAGCCCTCGCTGTCAGATTTATGTGTTCAGCTTCTGGCGACTTATTGGGGTCTGCTCTTGTTCGTCGTTTGCATTGAAGACCCTTTACTTTTGTCATGAGGAATGCTCCAATGCTTAAGCCACCAATTATAATGAATCCATACATTATATAGTGGTTTTTGTCATGACTTTCCGCCTTCCAGTTCAAAGTGTCTTGTTGCTGTTGAACGGCCTCCAAACCGTTTTTTATGGCTCTGAGCTGCTCCACGTGATCTTCGGGCTGGAACGTAAGGTTGCTGTTGTCGATGATGTGATTAATTGCAGATTCAGGGAGGTACATCTCGTCTTGGTTGATTTTCACAGAACTCTGGAATTTGTAGTGAGCTTGTATGACTATGTTTTCACCTTTTAAGACACAGCCATCGGCAAGAGTAAGGACCCCGCTGAGTCGAAGGGTCATTGCCATGACACCAGCTGGGCAAAATATGCGCACGTGGCATTCTTCACAACATGAGAACAGCCAGCCGTTCCGGCTGTGTAACATGATCCAGTCATTCATACAATTAGCGGTCGATGTTTTGCAACTTGATAACTCATTGTTGTTGATAAGTTGAGCCTCGCAAATACTTGTTGTGGTCGTTATGTCATATATTGGGACGTTTAAGTTGCATATTTTTTTTTTTTTTTTTAGCTAGCTGCTCCCGCTTTTTGGCAGGTATTTGGTTTCAGTTTTGTTTGTTTTTTTGGGCTTTTTTAGGCTTTTTTTAATAAAACTAGAGCTTTAAGAGCTCGGCTCTTTTTTCTTTTCTTTCTGTTATCTTTTCTTATCTTTTCTTTTTTTATTTCTCTCTTTTTTTTCTCTCTTTTATTATTTTTATACATGGATTTCTTAATACTATTATACATTATTTTCTTATGTTATTTTACAATTTATCCTTACATGCTAATACAGTTTTCTTTTTCTTAATTTATACTATCTATTAGCTTAATTTCTAATGATTAATTCCTAGTTATCTATATCATTACAGTTAAATTTGTTTCCTTTTCCATTTCTTTTATCAATGTACATATATGTATTTATATTACTATTTTACATAGTATCTTAATCCAATTAATCTATTACATTTCTTCTATCCCTTTCTTTACACCTGCCACAATGTGGTCTTGCTTATAGTTACTCTTATATTTAATCGTCCTTATTTCTCTTATTTACAATATTCACGATTTTTCCGGCATATTCCATAAAAACTTTCCTTTCTTTCTTATTACTAATGATCTCCTTTAGGGTATCTTTACTTAAGTGTGTATCTAGTTTTTGCTGCAGAGTGTACCTAGTGTTAGTGTGTATTGGGCAATCGAGTAGGATGTGAAAGATGTCCTCGTCCATGGTCGGGTCACAGGCACACGAGGGGCTGTCCCTGCGCTTAAATCTGTGCAGGTATGCACAGAATCCCCCGTGCCCTGTCAGGATTTGCGACGCCGTTCGGTCGATGGACATCTTCCTCACCGTGTTGTGTGCGTCCACCCCATTCGGAAAGAAGACCTTGGTGGTCGCGGCTGTGGCTTCGGTCCTATACCTGCAGTCCCACTGCTCGATCGTTTCCGCCCGTAAATGACGTTTAACGAACGAGATGGGGCTGCAGTCATAGTCCGCTCTGGTCTTCAGTTTGAGGGCGGCTTCCTTCGCTAATTCATCCGCTCTCTCGTTCCCTTTCACTCCGACGTGGGCCCGTATCCAATAGAGAGAGACTAGTTGGTGGTTGTCTCTCAGGAATTCCAGGTTACCCTGTATCGCCTTCGTGATTGCGTGCGAGGAGTCTGGATCCATCAGCGTCTGGAGAGCCGACCTCGAGTCGCTCAGGATAGCCGCATTTTCGAATTTTTTGCCAATGATAATTTCGGTCGCTTGGAGGATAGCGTATAGCTCGGCTTGAAAGACCGTACAGTACGGTTCCAGTCTGAATTTTCGGGTACACGTCTCAACAGACCCCTCCCAACAGGTCAGGGCTGCTCCGACTTTCCCCTCCAGCTTACTACCGTCAGTGTAGATCTTAGGCAAGCCTTCTGCCACCTCGCTATCCTCTTCCGCGTTTTCCAAACATGTAAATTTTGAATTTAGTATCCTACTGGGGTGGGTGTTCTCGATGAAGGGTACGCGCTGCTCAACCCTCCTGCCACTCAATACTGCCTGGGGTTTCCCGCGCTTTGCTTCAAAAAGCCGGGATGCTTCTTGGATCCGAAGATCCAGCGGAAGCAGCCCCGACAGTATTAAAGCAGCGTTAAGGGAAACTGTCCTATTGCACCTAATGATTTTTTGCGCGAAGCCTCTCAATACTACATCGAGGGCTTTCCTGGAGACTATCTTTTTCGCTTCCGCGGACCAGACGCTTGCTGCGTACAAGATCACTAAGTTGCATATTAGTTGATGTTCGCTTAATTGTTCACATGCCGTTACGTCATTGTGTGGAAGTAGTATTATTCAATCTTTTCTTAGATTTGCGGCAAGATAATTTGAGCTTGGTGTAATTCTTCTCACTGTCGAGTTATTTTCTAACTTCGGTATAGGTATCAAACGATTTAATTCATATTGTTCACTTGAGATTAATGGAAGTTTCACTTCAAATATCAAGTACTCATCAGTTTGCCTCACGTGAACCCGTGACCGCCTGTACATTTGTTGGATGCATATTTCGTTGTTGATACACGGTAATGAGAGATCACTGGGTATCTGTCTTGAGATAATATTAAGTTGTTGTTGAAATTCGTCAGGCTTCAATAAGTGTGAGTCCATATGTCCATTGCGTACATCTGTGACTAGGTCAATTATTGTTTGTTGCACTCGGTGTAAGTTTGACATGACTACGCTTACTGCGAGTGCCGTGGAAGTTATATACATCGTATTGTCATGCCCTCAGGACGACTTCGTCATTTTCTTAAACTTCACACTTTCCTAACTTGTCTCATTTTTAACTCGGCTCTTTCTTTGTTGGTCTCTTTTGCAAAGTTGACACTTTTTCAACTCGTCTCCCCTCCGGACGACTTTGTCATTTTCTTAAACTTGACACTTTCCTAACTGGTCTCATTTTTAACTCGGCTCTTTCTTAGTTGGTCTCTTTCTTAACTTGACACTTTCCTAAATCTTAATTTTTTCATAAACTCTATGAAAGTGGTTACGGGACACCTGTATTCATATTTTTTTCAAGATTAACTGGACTGGATGCGTCCTGGATACAGTCAAGTTCATAAATATGTGTACACTTTAGTACCATGTCACTTTAATCGCTTTGACAATTCATGTATGGCAGTTTAAACAGACATTAAATAGACAAGCCAAGGTACTAAAGTTTATACATATTTATGAACTCGACTGTACCTACAATAATAAATGAGTTTACATACATCTTAAAGCGTTCCGACGTAAGGGCCAATGGGTTACCACAGCGTTGTTTCTTATGAAAACTTAAAACAGCTGTTAATCTAAAATTATTCATTTTTTAGGAAAAGTTCTTGGACAAAAGTTATTTAATATCATGTATACTTTACCCTTCTTTCGGCTTAGTACCCCCTTTCCGACTGCCGTTGTGTATAAATTTAGTCACGCACGTCATTAATGAGGGAACACAAAGTGGCAATGCTGCAATGCAAAAAACCTGGCACCTACTGGCTACCCCTCCCCTGTTCCGAAGAATAAACGAAACTTGGGAGCCTTATTATCATACTTGACAAAGAAAAAGAAAAAGCCGTGTTAAAAATAAAACGAATTACGAAAGGGTCAACTTTGCAAAAGAGACCAACTAAGAAAAAGCCGAGTTAAAAATGAGACGAGTTATGAAAGTGTCAACTTTGCAAAAGAGACCAACTAAGAAAGAGCCGAGTTAAAAATGAGACGAGTTATGAAAGTGTCAACTTTGCAAAATAGACCAACTAAGAAAGAGCCGAGTTAAAAATGAGACAAGTTAGGAAAGTGTCAAGTTTAAGAAAATGACGAAGTCGTCCTGAGGGTTGTCATGGCTGAGTTATGTTTTTTCCTCTGTTTTTTTAAGGTGTTGACTAATGATCTTAAACTGTTTGTTTATCACTTCTTCATTTCGTTTTAACAGGTTGTACTCGCCTTCAATGATTGACGTGTGTTGTTTATACAAAGATGGTAGGTGATTTTCGTTTTCTTGTAGAGTTTGAATGTCCTTGCGATATTTCTTCGCAAAGCGCTGGTCTAAGACGAAGAAAAGTGTATTAGCTACATAGCCCACTCCATCTATAAGTCCGCGTTTTAGGCGTCTTCCGTGTTCCGTATTCAAAATGTTGTTGTTATGTTTTAGCTCTCTAAGTTCATGTTGAAACTGTGCCGCAATCGTGAGATAAGCGGTTTCTTCTTTACACAGTTCATTTAAATGGTTGACATATTCTTCTAATTGAGTCAAACAGCGCCAATAGGTACTCATGTTGTAGTATACCACCATCTTCCATTCATCTTGTATCACATGCATGTCCGCGACCTTGTCAAAATAAACGAGCTTTGTTGTCTCGATTTTAGTCACATTGCAGAATTGTTCGGTTGATAACGCTATGCTCGAAGTAATTAATAGAAGAAACATTGACAGGTAGGTTAAAAACGACATTTTACTCCCGACTTTGTTTCTAGTTGGTTTCGTAGCACTTGAGTCTTTGTTCGGTTGATTTTCAGTGCCCGCGTCTAGGTTAGTCTCAACAGGCAGGAGCGCTAGTTTAGTTATAGGGCGTTTCAACAAGTCATTTTTTGTTTTGACTGTTACAACGCACACCCGACCATCTGCGCCCGGATGAGTTTCTGTTATTCTTCCCATTAGCCAGCGAGCGGGTGGCATATTGTCATCTTTTACTAATACAATATTATCCACTTCCATATTTCTTGTAGAGTGGTGCCATTTTCCACGTGTTTGTAATGACTGCAAGTAGTCTAACGACCACCTTCTCCAAAAATCTTGGTGCATCTTCATTGTTAACTGCCATCTTTTGGTAAAGCTGATGTTATGCTCTTCGGGAGACAGTGGTGGTGCTAGTACAGGACCTCCCACTAAGAAATGTCCCGGTGTTAAGCAGTTCAAATCTTCTAAATCGTCTGTAAGCGCCACTAACGGTCTTGAATTGAGACAAGTTTCAATTTGGGTCAGCAGTGTTGAAAACTCTTCAAACGTCAGCTTTTGGGCCCCGATGACTCTTTGAGATGGTGTTTCATGCTTCTTACGGCGGCTTCCCACAGCCCGCCTGCGGGTGGCCACGATGGCGCGTTAAAGTGCCACGTGATACCTAGCTCCGTCATGATGTCTATTACCTTGTTATTAATGTAGTGCTGTAGAGCTTCCTTGTGTTCCTTGCCTAAAATCTTAGCGGCTCCCACAAAGTTAGTGCCGTTGTCACTGTACATGTGACTCGGCGTCCCTCTGCGGCCACAAAGACGTCTCAAGGCCGCTAGGAAAGTGGCTGTACTCAGATCGGAAACTAATTCCAAGTGTATGGCCTTTGTACATAAGCACACGAAAATAGCGATATACCCAACTGTGGTTTTGATACCTCTTCCTTTGTTCGAGTTCACTTCCACTTTTTCGCTAAAATCTACCCCTGTGTGGCTGAAGGGTCTGGAAGGTGTTACTCGAGGCCTTGGCAGGTCTGCCATCAGTTGATTGCTCGTCATTGGTGCTCGTCGTTGGTTTGTACCGATGACACTTGATGCACTGTAGCAGTTGTTTTTAACGGTTCTCATCCCGCCAATTATCCAATACTTGTTGCGCAGGTGGGATAGACTTAATCTAGCGCCACCATGTAGCGTCTGTTGATGAGCTTGATTAATTAATAGTTCCGTTATCTTGTGATTGTTCGGCAGGATGATCGGATGTTTGTTGCCCTTGTTTAAGTTGGACTCTGTTAATCGCCCACCAACCCTCAAGATGCCTTGTGAATCGATGACCGGGTTTAAGTTCAAAATGTTACTCGTTGATCGTAATTTCTTGTTGTTGTGTAACCTTTTGTTGTCATCAGTAAAATTGTCGCTCTGGACCGCTTTAACAATTGCATTGTGTGCACCGTCCAATTCATCGAATGATAAATGCGAGTATAGCCCGTCACTAACCTTATTACGGCTATTGTTTGCAAAGCGCATAATCCAAGCCAATACTCTTATCACTCGTATTATAGAGTTATGTTTTTGTAGAAGTTCTGTGATAAGCAGCGGCCCTTTCTGTATGGCAAAAACTTTATTTTGTTTCTTCTCTTCCTCGTTGGTAGTAAAATGAGTATGCTCAGCTGTATTTTTGTTTTTGAGCCAAGTAGGGCCGTCCCACCATAAACATTGTTTAAGTAGTTGAGGTGGCGATAATCCTCTGTTTGCACAATCGGCTGGATTGTCGTCTGTTTTGACGTAGTTCCAACATGTTGGTGGCATGATATCCTTTATCAATCTGACTCGGTTTGCCACAAATGTTTTCCAAGGGCTTATGTCGCCATTTATCCACCCAAGTACAACCATTGAATCTGTCCACCCATATGTAGGGATTGTCTGTACGTTAATCGACTCTATGACCTTTTTCATAAGTGTCGATAACAACAATGCCGCGCAAAGTTCGAGTCTTGGTAGCGACATTATTTTCTTTAGTGGAACGAGTTTTGTCTTCCCTGCCACTAGTTTTACCTTTGGTGGGTTATTCTTATCAAGTGATTTACAATAAATAACACAACCGTAGGCCTTTTCTGAGGCATCGCTGAATCCGTGCAGTTCAAAGGGGGTCTGTGTGTTACCTATCCATCGCGTTACCTTGATGTCTTGAATGTATTGTAACTCATGACGAAACTGTTTCCATTGTTTTGCGACATTTGCAGCCAGCGGTTCGTCCCAACTTATTTCAGACGCCCACGTATCTTGAAATATGATCTTAGCCTTGATTGTTATCGGTGCCAACCAACCTAAGGGGTCGTATATTTTTGACATGTCTGATAGTAATGTGCGCTTGGTTGTGACGTCACTATCGTTTTCGTCGGTGATTATTTGTTTAAAGGTGAACTGATCGGTGCATGGGTTCCATGTGATACCGAGTGTCTTGTTGGATTCCGCATGTTTAAAATCCAACATGTTTTGACTAATCATGTCTTGAGACAAGTTTTCAAGTAGTCTGGAATCGTTGCTTGCCCACTTCCGAAGGTTGAACCCGCCACCTCGCAGCATAGTAATCAGTTCCTGTTGTGCTGCTTGTGCTTCAACTAGGCTGCTACTTCCACCAAGCAGGTCGTCTACGTAAAGCTGCTGACTCAGCATTTTAGCAGCCAATGGGTACCATCTGCCATCATCTTCTACCAGTTGCTTTATTGTTCGCATAGCCAAAAATGGGGCAGCTTTCGTGCCATATGTAACAGTGCACAGCTTGTACTCCTCAAGGCTTTCATGATTACTGTTTCGCAAGACAATTTTTAGAAGATGTTGGTCTGCCTCCTGGATAAGTATATATATATAAGACATTTGTCTGTAGAATTTTTCTATGTCTGCTGTATAGACGAACTCATATGTTCTCCATCGTAAGATCATTAGCTGTAGGTCCTGTTGTAGATTCGGCCCACACTCCATAAGTTCGTTTAAACTAGAACCATTTTTTTGTTTTGCAGAGGCGTTGCAGACTACTCTTTATTTAGTTGTGGTGGAGTCGAGTTTCATAACACCATGGTGGGGCAGAATGCAGCTTGGCTCCCGAAGGGTTAGACATTTTTGCATGTGACCAAGCTCCAAATACTCTTTCATAAAGGTTTTGTAACTCTGAGCTAACAATGCGTTGTTTTGAAAGCGTTTTTCCAATACTCTAAATTGCGCAACGGCTTGTGGTTTAGATACGCCTACATTATGTTCGTAATTGTTTTTCATTGGCAGTCGCACTTCGTATCTGCCATCAGGCAACCTTTTTGTTGTTGATTGGTACAGTGACTCGCAATATTCTTCTGCCAGACTCATGTTATTTGATGTTTCATTGATTTCCTCAGCCTCCCAAAACTGTGAGATATCTTCTAAATTGTTGATTACAGCGTGGCAATTAAGGGTTGCTACGTTCCCTAACAGCACCCAACCCATCTTTGTTTGTTGTGCGATCGTTGCGTGCTTGGGACCTCGAAGAATGCCATCTAAAATAATCTCGGCGTAGACCCACGCATCAAGTAATATATCAACTGGTCGAGAGATATTATAGTCTGGATCGGCTAGATTAATATTGTGTAAGTGCTGCCATCCCTGTTTCTCAAACGAGCAGTTCGGAAGGTTGTTGAGCACCTTTTTCAGAACTAATGCTTCTGTGGTAAACGTGTGGTCACCGTATAATGACTCGCACACTAGTTGTGCCGTGCCCTTGCTCTGGTTAGTGGTTATCCCAACTCCTGGATGCTGCATTCTTTTTCGTTATGCATGTACATACAGTTTTGACACACATGCAATTGTTTGACCGTTCTCAATTTAGTTTCTGGTGACATGTTACAAAATGATTTGCAGTGTATTAAGATATGACCCAGTTTACACAGCGGAGAGTTTCTTTCTAGTTGCGTAAAATAAGTTTTTGGTGTAGATCTCGTTCTATTATTGTTGTTGTTGTTGATGTTTTTTTGCAGCAAACTCCTTTGTTGTTCCGTTGTTATGTTTGGGAAAATTTATGATTTTGTTCTTCTTACTCACGGGTTCCAAAGCTGTAAATTTGCTCTCTAGGAACCCGATTAGCTCGTCAAATGATGGTAACTCTCGTGGAGCTTTTCGCATCTCCATATACCCAGTATAAGTATCGGAGTCCAATTTTCCAGTTAAAATGTATACTAGAATTGGATCCCACGAAGAAGTGTCTACTCCTAGATTATGGATAGCGTGGATTGTTTCCAAACTTGTATCATGGAGCCGCTTGAGTTCATAAGCATTCTGTTGCTGTATGTTAGGTTGGTTTATAAACAACTGAATTTGTTTTGTAAAGAGCAATTGCGTGTTGTTGTACCTGCGTGTAAGAATCTCCCAGCAGGTATCAAAGTTATCAGCTGAGACACTCAAATGTTGCACGAGCCTCTCAGGTTCCCCACGAAGTTTTCCTTTTAAGTGTTGCATTTTCTGGCCATTTGTCAACATGTTATTGTTATAGATTGCTTCTGAGAATAGATCCATGAAGGTAGGCCACTGAGCATAATTACCTGAAAAAGTTGGTATTTCCATTTGAGGAACTGCTTGATAACGGTGTTTTGTTGAGCTCAATTTGCTGTTTAACTCGTTTTGTTGTTTCGAAGATCGATTCGTGTCTGGAATACTCTTCTTCGTAGTCTAAGTTAGACCCGACCATGAGATTGTCAATTTGCCAATGTGAATCGTCGATCAATTTCCAATGAGATTGAAGCATCTGCAGTTTATCTTCAATCTCCCACTTCTCCTTGATATCAGCAGCATTAATGTGTCTAATGATTCTCATAAATGCCCGAAAGTTGGTATTTTGCTGGCTGATGAGCTCGTCGGTCTTAGACAATCCGCCCTTCTCTGCAGTGCTTGAGGTGGCGCAGTTGCGCAATAACTCACGTATTGTCTCATATTCTTGTTTTACCTTTTCGTAGGTCTTTGTTCTAGTATAGTCATCAGCTTGATTCCCCGCAGCCAAGAGTTCGACGTTGTTGCGGTCGAATTCAAGCCAAAGCTCTTCAAGTGTCTCTAGCCGTTTGTTGATGTACTCAGTGGTCTTGCGACTAGCTGGATCCTTTTTAAAGTTTGTTAAAATCTTCCTGATTGTTTCAGCAATAATTTGTTGTCTATGTAGCGTGGTTTCCATTGTTGTTGTTATTGCAAACCAACGTAATTTCACTGTTAAGAAATTGTTTCTGTGCCTTATGTGATCGTAGTGAACTAAGGTATGTGCGCCTTCTCAATTAAACTGGTGAGACCCGCTCGTGGGAGGCCAGTCAACCGATTCGCTACCGTAGCTACTACAAATCACACGTTACATAATAAATAATGCAATACAAATTGTCTTCTGATGTCAGCTGTTGAACACTGTAGTTGCTGGTTTCTTGTTGTTGCTCGAAGGACCAATGTTGGGGCTGTATGCCTCAACTACTTTCATATGTTATGTAGATGTAAAGAAAACGATGTTTCTTCGATGAGTGGTTTATTGTCACTAAAAACTTACATAAGTATTGTGCTCTTATATAAGGCGCGCGCAGGTGCGTGTGGCCGTGAGGTGGTGGGGCTTTGGTGTGAGCATTTCATTATGCCTCCCCGTAAGCCCAGGTATTGGGGACCAAGTTGTCCGTTGTGGGGAGTTGATGGTGTTCCTTGTGTGGGGCCTCGGTCTCGCCCGCGGCTCGTGGTCTTGCACGCGGCCCGCGGGTGGGACCGCGGTCACACGCGGGGAAGGAGTGGAGGGGGGGGAGGGTGGCGGTTAAACGCCGCCCTCCTCCCGCAAAACTGGGGCCCGGTCCGTGCACCCTGCGCCTCGGCGCGGGCCGCACGAATCGGTGGCCTCCCTGTGTGGGACCGCGGCCTCACGTGTGGGGCCGCGGTCCCACACAGGGAAGAGGCGGAGGGGGGGGGTCGAGGGAAACCTCCTCCTCCCCCTGATAGAGCAGCGGCTAGGTAGATGGGCTACCTAGTCGCATTGCACTGCTCTATCCCCGTCTGGGTGGGAGTCCGCTTGCCGGCTCCCACCTCTTCTGCAGGAGGCCAGGTAAGACTGGCCATCCCGTAGGCGGATTCCCGGAGATTGCTAACGCGGCCCCGGGTTCCGCTAGCGGTGCTGCTGGCAAGCATTGGGGTTTTTATGGGGTGGGGCCACTAGTCCTAACTCACCCGGCTCATTCGTGGGTGCGGGTGGGGACATGTGGCCTCGAGTCCCTCTCTGTGCCATGTGTCATCCCATAACCCATTGGGTGCGCATGGCCTGTGTACAACACATTTTCCCCAATCCAAAAAAAAAAAAAAAAAAAAAAAGGTGCGTGTGGCCGTGTCAGCACTATAGCTAAGTACTTATAAAATATTTTTTGGGGGTTAAAGTTGCTCGCGTCCGTAGGTTTACCCTTGACACCCTACACGTGATCCCTGGGTGGTGCTAAATGAGTAACACTGACTGAGTGGTAGAGCCACGCTGCGTTGCAGCACGCATTGGGCCGGCTCGCCCGGCGTAATACCACCCTCTCACGAATATTCGGCGTGAAATAACGGCACTTGGTGCTGTTGTGTTTCGTCCGACCAGTGAGGGTTCCGGAGGCCCCTTCCCCCCCTCCCAATTCCTATTCCTTCCTTAAACCTATTCCTCCCTTAAAGGCCGGCAACGCATCTGCGATTCCTCTGGTTTTGCGGGTGTCCATGGGCGGCGGTGATTACTTTCCATCAGGTGACCCGCCTGCTCGTTTGCCTCCCTCTTTTATAAAAAAAAAATAAAAAATAAATAATAAATTTACGTGCTCGTACAGGATTAAAGACTGCACATACATCCAACAGCACAGAGCGGCAATGGGCTCATCAAAATATTATTACCATCCTCTTTCTTCCCTTGGGTGTCGTAAATGGCGACTAACGGACTAAAGACTGCACATAAATCAAACAGCATAGAGCGGCGATGGGCTCATCAAAATAATACTACCAATACCAACCCCTTTCTTCCCTTGAGCGTCGTAAAAGGCGACTAACGGACTAAAGACTGCACATACATCCAAAAGCATAGAGCGGCAATGGGCTCATTAAAATAATACTACCAACCCCTCTCTTTCCTTGGGTGTCGTAAAAGCGACTAACGGGCTAAAGGCTCACCACCTAAGCGCATGTGCAGTCTGTGCAGTTGTTTCTTGCTGAAGCGTGCACTGTGTGGGCGTAGTCTGTGTTGTCCATAGATTTAAATGATTACTAATTTTACCATAAACTTTAAATAAATATTTCAAATAAAATGTTGATTTATTGAAAATTAAATTCACTCATTTTTTCTTATTGTTCATGTTTTTTAGTTACTTTCTTTGTATTTTATTTTTAGTTACTTTCTTTGTATTCGTAATGAAATTCAGTGTTTACCTCTTATGAAAGACTTATTTAGTCCCTTGAACTATTGGCACAGAATAATACTATTAGCACCCTCGCTATAGGCGGGGTAATTTCTGTTTTGCCTATGTCCTGTAACTATAGAAGTACTATTATTTATTCTGTGCTATAGATACAAGAAATTGACCATTTCAATAAGTAGTCCACTCTTATCGCGGCAACAAATCACATTTCACCTCGCCTAACAGAATTTGGATGAAAGAATAGGTTGCAAAAAAATTTAAATGGTCCTAATATTAAAATAAACACATTAAAGTAGGTAAATATAATTTTACCGCTGACCGCTTTTGAAAATAATTTGATAGGTATCTACTTAAAAAACAAAATGCGTATTAATCTACATATTATTTTTTGAGTTACGATCAAAAACGTTTTCCAAACTTTAAAGTCGTTTTACTAAAAATTATAGTTTATAAGATACTTTACATAGGTGTGTGTACCCACGGCAGCACAGCACTTTACAGTTTTAAAATGTCTGATCTTATTTATTCTATGATTAATTACAAACAATAATTTGGCATAAAAGCAGTATTTACAGTATTTACATAGAGGTATCAACTGAACTCAGTATTTCTATTAATATGTATGTGTACAATTGAGTGTAAACTCTTCAAAATCTATAAAATGTTATCTGAAGTCGCTTCGAAACCGGCACGCAGTCCACTCTCGATGAAATACGAAGAATCTCCGGCAGAGACCTGGCTACCGCCAGCAACGAACTTTGGCCCTGGCAACCTACAACACGCGTACACTGCGAACCGACGAGAAGGTTTGCGAACTGGAGGAAGAATTGAGCAAGATACGGTGGGGCATTGTGGGATTATCTGAGGTCCGAAGAGAGGGGGAGGACTCGATAATCTTGAAGTCTGGTAACTTGCTTTATTTCCGGGGGGGCGAACAACTGTCCCAGGGTGGTGTCGGGTTTATCGTCCACAGCTCTCTCGTGAACAACGTTGTTAAGACCGGAAGTGTGTCGTCGAGGGTAGCGTACCTTATACTCAGAATAACCAAACGGTATTCGTTGAAGGTTATACAGGTATACGCTCCGACTACGGCACACCCCAACGATGAGGTGGAGGCTACGTATGAGGACATCTCTAAAGCCATACAAGTCTCCAAAACTCATTACACCGTTGTCATGGGAGACTTTAACGCAAAACTGGGCAAACGAAGCGGCGGTGAGCTGAAAGTGGGACGATTTGGAGTTGGAATTCGGAATCACCGGGGTCAACTGCTGGCGGAGTTTCTGGAAAAGGAGGGACTCTTCATGATGAACTCCTTTTTTAGGAAATCTAAACACCGCAAGTGGACCTGGCTAAGTCCCGATGGTGCAACAAAAAATGAGATTGACTTTATCATGTCGACGAGAAAGCAAATATTCAATGATGTCTCTGTGATCAACGCGTTCAAAACTGGCAGTGATCACCGGTTGGTAAGAGGCACATTGAACATTAATATCAAGCTTGAAAGACGTCGATTGATGAAATCTACGCTCCGCCCTGCACCCATCCAAATCCAAAACCCCGAAAGCTTCCAGATCGAACTGAAAAATCGCTTCGAATGCCTGAAGGATTGCGTAGACGTGGACGATTACAACAACAGGTTTGTAAAAACTGTCCATGCGGTTGGGTCTAAGTTCTTCAAAACCCACCGTATAAGAGGACCTAAAAAGCTCTCGAACCATACTCTCAAACTGATGGAAGAGCGGCGCGTGATGGTTCTGCGTTCTTCGGACAATTCGTCTCAGCTTCGGCGGCTCAATAGGCAGATCTCGAAGTCTTTGACTCGCGACACTCGCCGATTTAATACCGACCGTATTAAAGAGGCTATCGAGCGAAACAAAGGTTCGAAAGTGTTTGCAAGAGATTTGGGTATTGGGCAGAGCCAACTGACGACGCTGAAAACCGATGACGGCAGAACTGTCACGTCCAGGTCCAAAGTTATGGGAGAGGTCGGGAAGTTCTATGGACAGCTATACACATCCACGGGGCCACCTGTACAAAGCTTAGCTACAGACCCTAGAGCTAAGCTAACCCGACACTACACCGAAGATATCCCAGACACCAGCCTGTACGAGATTGGTATGGCTCTCAAGCAGCTTAAGAACAGCAAGGCATCGGGTACTGGCGGAATTACGGCTGAGCTTCTGAAAGCAGGCGGAAGACCGGTACTTGCAGCTCTTCAGAGACTATTTAATTCCGTCGTACTCGGAGGTAGAACGCCAGAAGCGTGGCATAAAAGTGTGGTTGTGTTGTTCTTTAAGAAGGGCAACAAGGCCCTACTAAGGAACTACAGACCCATATCACTTCTAAGTCACGTTTATAAGCTGTTCTCGAGAGTTATAACTAATCGTCTCGCACGCAGGTTTGATGACTTCCAGCCAATCGAACAAGCCGGATTCCGAAAAGGCTTTAGCACCATAGACCACATACATACGCTGCGGCAGGTTATACAGAAGACCGAAGAGTATAACCGGCCTCTTTGCTTAGCGTTTGTGGACTATGAGAAAGCCTTTGATTCGATCGAAACATGGGCCGTGCTACAGTCTCTCCAGCGGTGCCAAATTGACTACCGGTACATCGAAGTGTTGAAGTGTTTGTACGAAAACGCCACTACGTCTTCAGGACCGGAGCTCGAAGCCAGTCCAGCTGCAGCGTGGAGTGAGACAACGAGATGTCATTTCTCCGAAACTCTTCACTGCTGCACTGGAGGACGTGTTTAAGCTTCTGGACTGGAGAGGACTCGGCATCAATATTAACGGCGTGTACATCAGTCACCTTCGATTTGCCGACGATATAGTAGTCATGGCTGAGACCCTGGAGGAACTCGGCACAATGCTCGGTAATCTCAACAGAGTCTCTCAACAAGTGGGCCTTAAAATGAACACGGAGAAGACGAAAATCATGTCTAACTCACGTGTCGTACCCACTCCTCTGAAGGTTGGAGACTCTGCTCTTGAAATTGTTGACGAATATGTATATCTTTTTTTTTTTTTTTTTTTTTTTTCCCGGTGTAATCCCTGCTTACGGATTCCAGCCTCCAGAAGGGAGACTGGATATGTGGGACTCTCCCGTCCCCCTTTCCACGTAATCGCCGGGCGAGAGGGAGGGGCCTACCCACTAATCACCGGGGGACCAAACTCCGAAGGCATAAGGCTTGAGGTGGCGGCCATGGGACCTGACCACGGGGGTATTACCTCGCGGTGCCACCCCGTCGCCGTGTGTTGGCCTATAACCACTGCGTAGAAGCCATTACGCGCCAACACACGGCGACTACGCGCACACGGCACAACACGACCCAGCCCATTTAGGGGGCAGACACAAACAACACATGACTGACATGCCCGGCTTTACCGGGCATGCGGACACAACACAACACACATCACGCCGGACACAACACACAACAGGTGACGAACATGCCCACGTCTTCGCAGGCATGCGCACAAAACAACCCCAATTTACCGGTGCAGGACTCCGTTGGTGGGTCGCTCCGAATCAGCGGGAGACACGACGACCGCAACCAATTGGTCATCTAGTCGTCCCGCCGCTCATCACCGCTTCCCGGAGTCTCGCACCAGTCCTACACAACACGTACAAGTATGAACGACCACAAACGAGAAACACAAAGACAAAAACACAACGCAACACAACACAGACCCTATTTGCTGGCACGGGGCTCCCCGCATCCGCTCCGAGCAACCCGCCTCCCTTTGGAGGAGGCGCTTCGTCGCTCATCATGGCTTCTGCATAAAGCTTCCGTGCCAGCTCCCCAGAAACATACACAGTGACTCGCACATTTACTGGTACGTGACCCCCACCGTGTCCGCTCCGAGCCAGGGGACGCCCTCGAAAAGCGCCCCGTGGCTCATCATGGCGTCCGCGTGGGCCCACGCACCAGGTCCATAGAAGGACAACCCACCATACGACGAATATGTATACCTGGGACAAACAGTCCAACTAGGTAGGTCCAACTTTAAGAAAGAGGTCAATCGTCGAATCCAACTCGGCTGGGCAGCGTTCGGTAAGCTACGTAATATCTTTTCGTCCAAAATACCGCAGTGTCTCAAGACGAAAGTCTTCGACCAGTGTGTGTTGCCAGTGATGACATACGGTACCGAAACGTGGTCGCTCACTATGGGCCTTATTAGCAGGCTCAAAGTCACGCAAAGAGCAATGGAAAGGGCTATGCTCGGGGTTTCTCTACGTGATCGAATCAGAAATGAGGAGATTCGTAGACGAACTAAAGTAACCGACATAGCCCAAAGAGTCGCCAAGCTCAAGTGGCAATGGGCAGGGCACATCGCCCGTAGAACCGATGGCCGTTGGGGCAGAACCGTTCTCGAGTGGCGACCGCGCACCGGAAGACGCAGTGTGGGCAGGCCTCCAACAAGGTGGTCCGACGATCTGGTGAAGGTCGCGGGTAGCCGCTGGATGCAAGCAGCACAGGACCGGTCGTGGTGGAGATCCTTGGGGGAGGCCTTTGTCCAGCAGTGGACGTCTTCTGGCTGATGATGATGATGATGCAGTCTTTAGTCCATTAGTCGCCTTTTACGACACCCAAGGGAAGAGAGGTGTTGGTAGTATTATTTTAATGAGCCCATCGCCGCTCTATGCTGTTGGACGTATGTGCATTCTTTAGTCCGTTAGTCACCTTTTATGACACCAAAGGAAAGAGAGGGGTTGGTAGTATTATTTTGATGAGCCAATCGCCGCTCTATAATGTTAGACGTATGTGCAGTCTTTAGTCCGTTAGTCGCCTTTTATGACACCAAAGGAAAGAGAGGGGTTGGTAGTATTATTTTGATAAGCCCATCGCCGCTCTATGATGTTGAATGTATGTGTAGTCTTTAGTCCATTAGTCGCCTTTTATGAAACCCAAGCGAAGAGAGGTGTTGGTAGCATTATTTTGATGAGCCCATTGCCGTTCTATAATATTGGACGTATGTGCAGTCTTTAGTCCGTTAGTCGCCTTTTACGACACCAAAGGAAAGAGAGGGGTTTGTAGTATTATTTTGATAAGGTCATCGCCGCTCTATAATATTGGACGTATGAGCAGTCTTTAGTCCGTTAGTCGCCTTTTACGACACCAAAGGAAAGAGAGGGGTTTGTAGTATTATTTTGATAAGCTCATCGCCGCTCTATGCTGTTGGATGTATGTGCAGTCTTTAGTCCGTTAGTCGCCTTTTATGACACCGAAGAAAAGAGAGGGGTTGGTAGTATTATTTTGATGAGCCCATCGCGCTCTATGCAGTTAGATGTATTTGCAGTCTTTAGTCCATTAGTTGCCTTTTACGACACCAAGGGGAAGAAAGGGGTTGGTAGAATTATTTTGATGAGCCCATTGCCGCTCTATGCTTTTGAATGTATGTGCAGTCTTTAGTCCGTTAGTCGCCTTTTACGACACCAAGGGGAAGATAGGGGTTGGTAAAATTATTTTGATGAGCCCATCGCCGCTCTATGCTGTTGAATGTATGTGCAGTCTTTAGTTCGTTAGTCGCCTTTTACGACACCCAAGAAAAGAAAGAGGTTGGTAGTATTATTTCAATGAGCCATCGCCGCTCTGTGCTGTAGGATGTATGTTCAGTCTTTAGTTCGTTAGTCGCCTTTTACGACGCCCAATGGAAGATATGGGTTGTTAGTATTATTTTAATATTATGTAACAACGACACCTGTCAGAAAAACGATCCTCCCTAGGGCGGTAATACTACCAACCCCTTTCTTTCCTTGGGTGTCTTAAAAGGCGACTAACGGACTAAAGACTGCACGTATTACATCCTAGAGCAAAGAGCGGCTATAGGCTCATTAAAATAATACTACCAATCGGTCTCTTCCCTTCGGTGTCGTAAAAGGCGACTAACGGACTAAAAGACTGCACATACATTCAACAGCATAGAGCGGCGATGGGCTCAGCAAAATAATACTACCAATTCCTCTCTTCCCTTTAGTGTCTTAAAAGCGACTAAGCGACTAGCGACTAACGGACTGCACGTCATAGAACCAACAGCATGGAGCGGCGATGGGCTCATCAAAATAATACTAAGTACAAAAATTGTGCGGCAAAGATAATTGCGGCGCACAAACTCATTACTGCCCGCTAATTTTTTTTTAATAGAAAACACCATATTTTGGTGCACTTAAAGGCGAACCAAGTCGTTCTTTTCGAATAGATGGGATGAAAAAGCTTGTATGAAAATGAATTTCGGCTGACGACTGTCTTGGCATCCACAATACACCGTCATGACTCGGTGATGCTCATATAAAATAGGCAGTATTCCTGAACATAATATTTATTCCCTCTGCAATTCACTAGTCATTGAACTATTCATAGTACCGTACGTTTACGCTGGACGGCGGCACCATCGGCAAAAGAATATGCGAGCTTCGAATCGTCAAGGTCACCCTTAAGGCCTTAATTAGGTACGTACTTCAAACAGATCTTATAAAAATACAAATTATGAAGCAATATCTGGGATGCAACCTAAAGCAATTTATGCAGGTTGACCATATACGTACAATGAAATTATTAAAAGTAACAACAATTACAAAAAAAAAAATGTGAAAGTGAAGTATGTTTAATAAAAGTGTTAAAAAGTTAAAGTAGACAAACAATTACGAATATGTTGACAATGCATCCATGTAAACAAATTTCAGTAATGACACAGGTTTTTGTGTGTATATTCGATTGCTTTGCACGACTTTAGCAAAACAATGGCGTGTGAGAGTTTTGCGAATAATCTGGATGACATATTCAATATTTGATAAAATCTACTTGAATTTCTTTAGTTTTATTAAATCTTTATTCAATGACCAAGATATGGCACCTCATAATATGCGTTGCATTTTGTATTTAGGCTATATTAAAATAACCTGCTATTTAAACAGGTGTCTCCGAAAATGTGAAACCAGTAATTTTGCATTAATTATAATCGCACCAGTCGTGCGAGAACGGATCTTTTAGCAACCGATAAAGTGACATTAGACGTCGACAAATTGACATCGGCAGTACATAAACTGTCAAATTTTATCGTCTAATGTCACTTTATCGGTCGACTAAAGATCCGTATTCAGAGGGCTGTACGTAGTAGTTCTTTTGTCATTTTAATTGCATACGAATTCACCACCGTTCAAAACAGAGAGCACCTTGGGAGTGATGTAGTTCGGCACGTCTTTGCCATAGATGAAATCCAAGTGGCCGAAGGTGTGGTCAGGAAGGATGCACTCAGTCACATTGGTCTTGAGGTGTCTCTTGAGCGTTGCAATATCCCTGACATCTCCAACGTAATCGTTAAGACTGCTTATAATGTACAAATCAACCGTGAATAGGCTCAAATCGATAATAGGCGGTTTCACTTTGCCATAAGTTTTTATATTGTCGAAGAACCCATAGTCATATTCGGCAAACCCATTGTCCTTCATCTGTCCCCAACGTAGGAAGTCTTTCATCGATGTTCCCGCTGGCACGTGTCCTGTCAGAGCTTTGAGGGTCTCATCTTCGATTTGGAACTTGTTGTATCCCAGAAGAGCAAAGATCAAAACGGAACAGAATGGATATTGGACCTCGCTGAGTCCACAAAGAAGTTGAGCAGTTTTCTGGACAAATCCACCATGAGGTAGAATTTCGAAGTTAGTACCGTTACTAAATCCATCCAATAGTCTAGATGCTATCGCTTGACCGGATATAATGAGAAATCGGGCGTTCTCTAACCAAGCTGTCACGGAAAGTCCAAAGGCAACTTTGATCTTGGCATTGTATTCTGGCACTTTAGCACACAGCATCAAGAGCATGGCGGCTCCTTGACTGTGGGCCACGTAAGCCACTTGTGATTTTCCAGTATGTTTTAGCACGTAATCGATAAAAGCAGGTAAATCGATAAGCGCCATTTCGTCAACCGCGAAGTCCCAAAACTTAGAGTCCTTGTCAGGATTTAAAGTTGTGTGGTTTCTACTGTACCGGTTGCCTCTAACGTTTGGTACCCAGACATCGTAGCATGCGTCAGCGTAGACGTAGCAGTGCGCTTTGCCGGGGCCAAGGATGATGCAGTCATCGCTGCTTAGGTACAGGCCGTGCATGAAGATGATAGGAACCCTATTGGCACCGACTGTTTGGCAGGATTTTTTTAGGGGCACGCGGAACATTGTCAAGCCATAACCGTCCTTAGTAGTGAGCTTGTGTTCTTCAACTGGGTATCCGTCAAACTTGGCCAGCTCATCGAACGTGAGGCCTGCTTTCGGCGAAGCCCCGAACAGGGCAACGTAGTCGACGGGATCATTATCACCAGCTAGCGTATGCTGTACCGTTGCTAATAACACAAAAATCCCACAGCTGAGGATCATTGTATTTACTTTATCTGTGTCGTAGCGTTTAATGTAAAATATGTCAATAATAAACACTTATATTGACTATGTTTCACGGGCACTGAAAAAGACAGCCACGATCGTCGAATTTTTATAACAATTGGCTTACTTCTCGTTATTTACATGATAATAGAATTTTTTGTTATCACTGTTTGCCTTTATTTTGGGGGTCTTGAAACAATTCCATGGTTCCGTAATAGTGTCGCAGAGTTAGTTTTATACAAATATGAAGGTAAAATTGTAAACATTTTTTATTTAATTAAATAATATCAAAATAATTTACAAAAAAAGGTATGTTTATTAGCGTTGTGTGTGTGAGTATGTAGTTTGTGTACGATGTGTACGTGAGTGCGTGGTTTGTACGAGTATATGTTGTGTTTGTGAATAGTATGCGTAATTCTGCATGTGTGTGTATGGGTGTAATACTTAGTGCTAATGCTGTAACTTACTGAACTAGTTGTAAATATTATGCTCATGTTGTGCGGCATTATGTATTTACCTGTAAGTGTTGTTACACTTTAGCTATGGCAACACTGGCTAAACCTAATCAAGGCCCAAATATGATCAAAGATTTACTAGAGACGATTAAAAGCTTTCACACAATAAATAGTACACAAAAATCTAACATTAACCTTATATCTACACTTATTCAAAATTCATTTAGCCTATCTAAATTAAAACGTACACTAGCTTACATATTAAGATTTAAAGCAATTGTCGACAAAATAATAATGAACTTCTAGGACACTTATCACTTTCCGAGCTTAAGGTTAGCTTTTAAGCTACTAAACTTGTGATAATTTCTCAACAGGAATATTTTTCTGTGGAGCGTTGCTTTTCAGTAGTAATGACTTACCTCATAAAAACAGACTTTTACCATTGGCACCATTTCTTGATTCTGATAATATCATCAGAGTGGGTGGCAGGCTTAGTGATTCTCACTACGATTATAGAATAGAGTAGAATAGAATAGAAAACGTTTTATTAACTAACACACACATTAAAATAAAAATAAACTAAAATTACACAGGCAGTAAGTATACAGAAAAAAATTGGTTGCCTGTAAAGTCGGTATACGGGCGAAAGTTTTACGTGACAACGACTTTGAGTGGTAAAATAATTTTAATGTGAATATTCATTCGTATAGTAGGAAGAAGGATGAAATAATAGTAACAATTTAAAACATTTATTTAAACAAAGAATTATATTTAAAACATAGTTGAGTGGGAGAGAGACGCAAGGCATTCGGCGGGCCTCTCTCTCGTTCGGTGACTCATCGTAACGTTACCGAGCGTTACACTTTTTCATAAGTGACTCCCAGCCGCAACCTAATTTAAGACGTTGTCACGTCAAAACTTAAAAAAAAACATTAAAAAATAATAGATGAATAATAAAAAAAATTGGTTGCCTGTAAAGTCGGTATACGGGCGAAAGTTTTACGTGACAACGACTTTGAGTGGTAAAATAATTTTAATGTGAATATTCATTCGTATAGTAGGAAGAAGGATGAAATAATAGTAACAATTTAAAACATTTATTTATACAAAGAATTATATTTAAAACATTAATTTATACAAAGAATCTCGCACTGAATTTCATATTAACAAAATCTTAGGCGGGCTAACCATGCCCGAGTGGAAGGGACGCGTGCCTCTCACTCGCTCTCATGGCCTCTCTCTCGTTCGGTGACTCATCGTAACGTTACCGAGCGTTACACTTTTTCATAAGTGACTCCCAGCCGCAACCTAATTTAAGACGTTGTCACGTCAAAATATAACGAAGAGTGTGAAAGCTAATGAGCCCTGTCTCAGCATTATGCTTCCGTGTCATTCGTGGATGTTCAGAATAACACAGAAGCGCTGTTATTCTGACAGGGCCTGAATGATTTTTATAACTATAAAAATAACTAAAACATACTTATACACTTGTTAAAATAAAATAGAAAACCAAAATAAAGCAACCATAAATAGAACAAATACAAATGGGCAACAAAGAAACAGCAGACAAGGTAAAAAAAATGTGACAACTTACCTACTTACAAAAATATAAAATAAAAATAAAAGATGATGCAAGGCTCCAGGATGCAAGATTCCTTTGCGAAATACAGTTGGCAAGCAAATTAAATTAAACCCATACGATAAAAATGGCAATTGGCAAAGCAAAATTCAGCAAAGTCATGCAAAAGCAAAAAAGATGACGATGACGTGGCGCAAGCCGCTAAGCATACTCGTACGTGGCAATTGGCGTCTCGGACGTGGCATGATGGTGGCATGCCTGAATTACACCGAGAAATGGAATTTCTCGCATGTCCGTTACCACGCCAAGACCAACATGTCAAGACATTGTGTATTGTGATTGTGACTGAGATGTCCATATAACCGAGTAGGTGATATTAGGAAAAGAACACGAGAGATGGTACTTTCCGAGAGGGTGGCCCCGGTCTGGACTGGACCCACAAACCCGTTCCAAGCACATCGTGTACACTGGACGTAAGTCTATGTAATTATTTGATTTTAGTTTAGTATAAAGGCAGCATTTTTATCTGTTTTTTTTAATTCAATGAGGTAAGGTGTTCTTTAAAAGTAATTTTCACGCATTGGTGCCGGCAGGTCATTCCAGCACCGAGAGGCCGCATATCTAAATGATCCACGAATAGCCATAGTACGATGCTTGGGAGTAGAGAAGATGTGAGTACTTGCTCTTTTTGGATATCTACTATGTTTCCGTGCCCACACCAGCTTGTCATAGAAATACTCTGGTCTCCCGGCATTAACAACATCAAACAACATTGTAGCAAGATGAAGTTTTCTACGAGCCTCCATCTTAAGCAGACTTGCATCATTAAGGAAAGGAGTTAATGCGTGCGTGGTGGAATATGGAAACAAAACCGGGCACAGGCATTTTGCACGCGTTGGATTAGTTTTATATAACTGGATAGAAGACATGGTCCATATACAGTGTCACAATAGTTCATTTTGGACAGGACCAATGACTCACACAACCGAATTCTGAGCTGTTCGCACAAGTAGGGTCTTATTTTGTACAGTAATTTTAGACGATAAAAGCAGTTGCGAGCACATTCAGCAACATGAGTTTCAAAGTTCAGGCGTCCATTCAGGACCAACCCCAGATTCCTGACTTTATCTACTCGTTCAAAACTTTCCCCATTAGGAGTAATATTAAAGGATGTACAGCCTGCTAATAAAATTGTGTAGGTTAAATTTTGCTCCAAAAAAATAAGATTTGACTTTCTGGGGTTCAGGGTCAGGCAATTTGACTTGCACCATGTGACTATTTGGGACAGGTCATCAGTTATTTTCACCACAGCTGTGGCATATTCTGACGGTGGGAAAGATAGGTATAACTGCAGGTCATCTACGTATAAGTGATATTTACATTGAGTAATGGTTTTATCTATGTCTGCACTATACAAAATGTAGAGGACAGGACCTAAAATTGACCCTTGAGGCACACCGCGCGTTACAGGTAAAGGTGAAGATTGAACTTTAGACCCACTAGCTTTGGTCAGCTCCACATAATGCTGCCTGTGCGATAGATAGCTGCTGAACCACCGGACCGCTCTTGCATCAACTCCGTAAAATGACAGCTTTGACAGCAGAAGAGTTGTATTGATCGTGTCGAAAGCTCGCGAAAAGTCAAGCATGACCATGGCGCTTATCAGTCCGTGGTCCTGGTCTGTCAGAAGGTTGTCCACCACATCCGCCAAAGCAGTAGCAGTGCCATAACCCCTGCGAAAGCCAGATTGTGTTTGAGGGAGTATGTTGTGAACTTCCAGGAATTTGGTAAGTTGTTCACATACCACTTTTTCCAAGATTTTGGAGACACAAGAGAGCAGACTGATAGGTCGAAGATCCTGCGCAGAGTCAGGCTGGTTGCTTTTTGGAAGCGGTTTTACAACTGCGAAGAAGAATGCACATTTCCCAACTCTTGGGAAATGTGCATTCTTCTATCGACCTGTTAATCAGGTTAGTAATAGTCTCAGTTATTGAGGTAGGGTCAATTGCAACATTTCTAAGGAAATGCCATCGTCACCGTGTGCATTGGATTTGAAACTCCTGATAATTTTTAAAACCTTATCCTCGCTGACTGAGTTCAATGAGAAAGTTGCAGCGCCATGTCTGTGATGCTCTAAATACGACAGCTGAGATATTGACACTATCGTCACCGGGTGTGTTGAGGAAATGTACGTTTATTTGATCTGGGTTGTCCAAGAAAGTAGGGAGGTCTGTTGTAGACGTTTTATTTAGAATTACAGTGTTTTTTAAATTTTGCCATAGTTTCTTCGAGTTATTACACATCATAGTTACTGTTTATATGATTGTTAAAAAAACATTTTTTTTTCATTTATCTATAGCAGCTAGCTAGCTATCTTTTAAGACCAATGTATTATACTTTTTAAATCTATTGTGGTAGTTGTCTCTGATGCACATCATAGATCTTATTGTGTCTGTTATCCATGGGTGTGGAGGGTGTTTGAATTTCTGTTTTCTGATGGGGGCATGGAGGTCGAATAGAATCCTCACATAGAGAGTAAATGCTTCGGCCAGGGTGTCAACATCTTCCGACTCATTGAACCTACTCCATTGGCCAGAATCGACATCAGAATTAAATTGATCTACAAGTATATCTTTCATTGGTCTGTAGGTTAGCCAGCAAGGACTTGGCCTGTCCTTCCTTATTTTGAATTCTGCTGCTATCATTGCATGGCCACCCAGATCTGGAGAATATTTGACCCTAACCTTTAGTGCCTGCATGTTTGACAGATAACATCTATGAGGCTTTGGCTGTGGTCTGTGAAGTGGGTGGGTTCCTCAACCAGTTGACAAAAGTTAACGCTATGCAAAAACTGTTCGAACAGTCTGGTCCTGCTGCAGGGTGCGTATCATTTCATATAATGACATATGAACTAATTACAAAGGACATAACGTTCATTGGATATAATACTCATATTCTATAACAACTTTTTCTATAAAGCTATATTGGTATAATAACATATTCTCTAACTTCTTTTGATATATTTTTAACTTTAAAATAAAATTAGCATTTTAACCCCAATTTGATTTAAAAAAAAATCTTTAAAAGTTAATATGTTGTGTTTTTGGTAAGGTTGTGCCACAAAAGTCAGTGACAGAAACAAATCGCGGCAAAACCGACTCCACGTAGACTTGTCTGCCCTACGCTAGGGTGTAATTTAAGCCTGCGTAGGCGCGGAGGGGCGAGGCGGCTCGCGTGGGACCGCCAGAGTCCCGCAGCGCCGAAGCCGTGAAAGAAACCATGCCTGCTGCATGCTTGCTTGCATGCTGCGTGTTTTCCTGCATTCTGCATGCTTGCTTGCACGCTGCATGCATGCTTGCACGCTGCATGCTTGCTTGCATGCTGCATGCTTGCTCGCATGCTGCTTGCTTGCTTTCTTGGATGGTGCCCTTTGGGTCTGAGTATTATATGAATAATGTTTTATACCATTAGATTATTATATCAAATGTTTATTATATCATATGGACATTATATCATACATTATATATGTTTGTATAATAAACACAAAATAATACAAACACACGCCGTTGAGACAAACCAGTGACGTTAGGGTTTTACTTCGCGTGGACTTCCGCAACATCAGGGGAATCTACTCTAACTTGAGTGCCGTCTATTGCTACTTCAAGACGGTGAAGCCGGCATTGCCCTTCCTCACCGAGACGCAGATATTCCTCCTTCCTGACATCTCCGACTTGCGCTGCCCGGGATACAACTTGGAACATGCATTTGTGCTAGAGCCGGTGTTTGTGCCTACGTTAGGGAGGATAATGTGCGTCCCTTGCCTCGGCAATCTTGAAGATAGGGACCTCTCCATCTTATGGCTACACGTCGACTGCGGATGCCATCCTCGTTACTATGCGTGCATGTATAGGTTCCACAGCGGTAACAACGGAACTGACCAACTCATCGAGACCGTCCAAACGGCGACAGACTCCCTTCTCCAACGGATCCCTTCAGCCGAAATTGTGATATTGGGAGACTTCAATGCCCACCACGTCGAATGGTTTGGTTCACGCACAACTGACCACGCGGGTAGAGCCGTTCATGACTTCCCTTTGACCTACAGTCTATCCCAATTGGTAACCGAGCCTATACGGGTTCCAGATGTGGAGGGCCATGCATCTTCCTTATTGGACCTTCTGCTGACCTTGCACCCAGAGGGCTATCAAGTTTCTGTTGATGCACCACTAGGCTCATCAGACCACTGCCTGATTCGTAGCTCTATGCCCCTCACAGAAAATTCAAAAACGCAACCAGCGGCCAGCCGTCGAGTCTGGCATTATAGGTTAGCGGACTGGGATGGGATATGAAGTTTCTTTGCGTCCTACCCGTGGTGGCGAGTTTCCTTCTCGCTGGGTGATCCTAATGTCGCCGCTGACTCGGTCGTTGATGTGATACTTCAGGGAATGGAACTTTTCATTCCAAACTCTGTGATTTCCGTTGGCAGCAGGTCCTAACCATGGTTAAGTCGTTGCTGCAAAATGGCGTCTTGCCAAAAGCGACAACATTACTAAGCCTGGGCTAATGTGGTGTTATCAAAGGATCCAAACACCAGTGCGCTCAGAAAGAGGTAGAACTTTGCTGCCAGGTCCGTTTTTTTTTGTAGCAGAAGGAGGCAAACGAGCAAGCGGGTCACCTGATGGAAAGTAATCACCGCCGCCCATGGACACCCGCAAAACCAGAGGAATCGCAGGCGTGTTGCCGGCCTTTAAGGAAGGAATAGGCTCATTTCTTGAAGATCCCTAAGTCGTAACGATCCGGAAATACCACCGCCGAGAGCTGGTTCCACAACACTGTAGTTCGAGGCAAGAAATTTCTTGAAAAACGAAGAGTAGTAGACCGCCATCCATCAAGGTGATGTGGATGGAATGACAGTCGATTACGTGTAGTGCGGTGAAGGAAATCAGCGGCAGGGATCAAGCGGAACAATTCCTCAGAACACTCCCCATGATATATACGGTACAATATACAGAGAGACGCCACGTCTCTACGGAGAACCAGTGGATCGAGCCGACCTGAAATAACCACGTCGTCGAAAATTCGAGCAGCTCTGCGTTGAATGCGGTCAAATGGAAGGAGTTGGTATTGGGGTGCTCCAGCCCAGAGATGGGAGCAGTATTCCATATGCGGTCTGACCTGTGCTTTATTGCCGGCGTAAATTACTAACCCGCTCTATTAAGCACACCCAGCTTTTTCGAAGCTAATTTAGTTTTACCTTACAAATGACCACGAAACTGAACGTCACTCGAAATATCGACGCCACGGATTCCAATAGTAGGATTGTTATCAACGGGAGCTCCCTCAAAGTTCAGAGGTACGACGAAGGGATGTTTTTTCGCGGTAAATGCGCAAACTTGTGTTTTGGAGGGGTTAAAGCGGACTAGGTTATGTCGGCCCCAATCCGAGACATGACTTAACATGTTCTCGGTGTCAGTCACAAGTTTATTCCGGCTCTCGATGACGCTTTCCAGAGAAATATTAGCTCGCCCGGTGTAGAGCGTATCCCCAGTACTGTCATCCGCATAGCAATGAATGCTGTTGTTATGCAGCATGTCATTGATATGCAGAAGAAACAAAGTAGGGGACAACACACACCCCTGCGGGACTCCAGCATTCACGGGCTTCATGTCGGAGCACGAACCGTCGACTGCGACTCTGATGCTACGCCCAGTAAGAAAGCTGGCAACCCATGAACACAATTTCTCAGGAAGCCCGTATGATGGAAGTTTAGAGAAAAGAGCCCTGTGCCATACCCTGTCAAAAGCTTTCGCTACGTCCAAGCTAACTGCCAGTGCCTCCCCTTTACTCTCGACTGCCTCCGCCCATCGGTGAGTAAGGTACACTAAAAGATCACCAGCCGATCGACCGCGACGAAAACCATACTGGCGATCACTTAGTAGCTGGTTCTCTTCTAGGTACCTTAAGAGCTGGCGGTTTATAATGGACTCCATTACTTTGGAGAGTAAAGAGGTAAAGCTATTGGCCTGTAGTTAGACGGATCTGAGCGATCGCCTTTTTTTGGAATCGGGTGCACAAGGGCTGTCTTCCAAGAGCTCGGGACGACGCCAGTGGTGTAAGAGAGCTGGAAAAGGCGCGTTAGAACTGGTGCCAATTCAGGAGCACACGTCCGAAGCACAATGGGTGGAACTGCATCTGGCCCACTCGCCTTATGGATATCAAGGGAAAAAAGAGCCTTACGAACTGACCTTTGCAGGAACTGAACGTTTGGCATTGTACAAGCGCAATGCGGTATGGTTGGTGGAGAGTTTTCCCCATCGTCCAAGGTCGAGTTTGATGCGAAAAGAGAGCCCAAGAGATCGGCTTTCTCCTTTGCAGTATAGGCCAGGCAGTCATCGGTCTTGTGCAATGGTGGTAGGGACGGCTGACAAAAATTCCCTAAGATAGCTTTGGCGAGAGACCAGAACGCACGCGTCCCCGAAGGAAGACGCACTAGCCTCTCGCCAATTCTACCTATGAATGATGACTTCGCCTTGGCGATGTCCTTCTTAAAGGATCTGGCGGCAAAGTTGTACTTCTTTCTGAGCGCACTGGTGTTTGGATCCTTTGATGACACTGCATTAGCCCAGGCTTGGTAATGCTGTCGCTTTTGGCGAGACGCCATTTTGCAGCAACGACCAAACCATGGTTGGGACTTGCCGCCAATGGGAACCACAGAGTTTGGAATGAAAAGTTCCATTCCCTGCAGTATCACATCAACGACAGAGTCAGCGGCGACATCAGGATCATCCAGCGAGAAGCAAACTCGCCACGGGTAGGGCGCAAAGAAGCTTCGCATCCCATCCCAGTCCGCCGACCTATAATGCCAGACTCGACGGCTAGCCGCTGGTTGCGGTTTTGAAGTTTCTGTGAGAGGCACAGTGCTGCGAATCAGACAGTGATCTGATTAGCCTAGTGGTGCATCAACAGAAACTTGATAGCCGTCTGGGTGCGAGGTCAGCAGAAGGTCCAATAAAGAAGGTGCATGGCCCTCCACATCTGGAACCCGTGTTGGCTCGGTTACCAATTGGGACAGACTGTAGGCCAAAGCGAAGTCATGAACGGCTCTACCCGCGTGGTCAGTTGTGCGTGAACCAAGCCATTCGACGTGGTGGGCATTGAAGTCTCCCAATACCACAATCTCGGCCGAGGGGATCCGTTGGAGAAGGGAGTCTGTCGCTGTTTGGACGGTCTCGATGAGTTGGTCAGTTCCGATGTTACCGCTGTGGGACCTATACAGGCACGCGTAGACGCGAGGAATACGTCCGCAGTCGACGTGCAGCCATAAGATGGAGAGGTCCCTATCTTCAAGATTGCCAAGGCGACGAACGCACATATCCTCCCTGACATAGGCACAAACACCGGCTCGTGGCACAAATGCATGTTCCAGGTTGTATCCCGGGTAGCGCAAGTACGAGATGTCAGGAGGGGGGGATATCTGCGTTTCGGTGAGGAAGAGCAAGGCCGGTTTTGCCGTCTCGAGGTGGTAATGGACGGCGCTCAAATTAGAGTGGATTCCCCTGATATTGCAGAAGTCCACGCGAAGCGTAGGAGGGGGTGCCAATTGTCCCGCCTTTCTCCTGCCTGCAGCATGCCTTGGCACGGGCGAACTTTTGCCCTCCCCAGAATACGTAGGGCAGCCTGAGCGAGAACGCTCAGGGGGGGATTCTCCGACACTGGATGTGTCGGTACCCCCCTGGGGTAAATCTAGATTACAGTTCGCTGCTATACCAATTGTGAGGGGGGGGGGGGAGGGGTCTCCGGAACCCTCACTCGCCGGACGAAACACAACAGCACAGAGTGCCATTGTTTCACGCCGAAAATTCGTGAGGGGGTGGTATTACGCCGGGCGAGCCGACCCAATGCGTGCTGCAACGCAGCGTGGCTCTACCACTCAGTTGGTGTCACTCATTTAGCACCACCCAGGGGTCACGTGTAGGGTCTCAAGGGTAAACCTACGGACGCGAGCAACTTAACCCCCAAAAATTTATGAAATGGTTATTTATGAAATGGTTATTTCAGGTCGGCTCGATCCACTGGCTCTACGGAGAGACGTTGCGTCTCTCTGTATATTGTACCGCATATATCACGGGGAGTGTTCTGAAGAATTGTTTGGCTTGATCCCAGTCGCTGATTTCCTTCACCACACTACACGCAATCGACTGCCACTCGATGGAGTGCCATCCACATCACCTTGATGGATGGCAGTCTACTACTGTGCGTTTTTCACGAAATTTCTTGCCTCGGACTACAGTTATGTGGAACCAGCTCTCGGCGGCGGTATTTACGGACCGTGACGCTTAGGGATCTTCAAGTAACGAGCCTATTCCTTCCTTAAAGGCCGGCAACGCGTCTGCGATTCCTCTGGTTTTGCGGGTGTCCATGGGTGTCCATGGGTGATTACTTTGCATCAGGTGACCCGCTTGCTCGTTTGCCTCCTTATGCTATAAAAAAAAATTATCGTGTCGCGTAGCGGTGAAAGAATACTACTACCCCCTTTCTTCCCTTGGGTGTCGTAAAAGGCGACTAACGGGTTGAAGACTGCACATACATCCGACAACAAGCAACAAGAGCGGCGATAGGCTCACCACCTGTCACGCTGAGCACATGTGCAGTCGCTTTTTGGTGAAAAGTGGACTATGGCAGAGGACTGCTTTTACAGTCCTCATTGCCTAGTCTCTGACTAACCCTTCGGGGATAAGAGTCTTGATTATATGTGTATTATCAATATTATACTTAATAATATTTTTTAGTAAATCTGATCCAGGTTTTTTATTAGTGGATTGGATTTCGCTCCTGATTCTAGACAAACTAATTTCAGGGTTTGCGTAATTTAATTATTAATACCTCGTATAATCCCGCAACTTGGCTACCCTATAGGTACTATTTGACCTTAATGTACGGAGCTGCTAGTTGTAGATATGTATCTAATAGAATAATATTAAATAAATATTTTGTAGCAAATTTCTCAAATATAAATAGAATCAAATATGAACGTAAACGTTCACTCTATTTATCTAGCCCAAGATAAGCTTCTTTAGAAACTTGTTAAATATGGTATAATAACGGATAAATATACATAAACATAGAAAAACACGCAGACCCAAAATTAACTTAGAAAACCAGTTTACTCACCCGGTCGGATCAACTGATCCGACCGGGGTTTGAACCCGGGACTTCAGAGATGGCGCGACGCCAGACCCGGCGCGATAACCACTCGACCATGGTCGTCTAGTCGTTATGTACATACTTAAATAAATACACATTTTGTTATTGTACTGTTTATTCAAATGTTATGCTGTTGGTAGTTAGTAACATTTGAATGTAAATTTAGGCATGGCGTACGCTTTGTTATTAAAGGTTTAATATAGCTACGAGTATGTATAGGTACCTACTACAGATGGGTAATATTTTTGAATTTACGTTATTTGCCCGTTGATTCTGCTACTGTCATACAGTGTCATTATCATCAGCTTATAATACGTATACGTTTGTGAGTGAAGCGCACGGCAGCCGCAGTTGGCTTGATCACTGCATTGTTACCGAGGCTGCATTAAAGACGGTGTTTTCAGTAAAGGTATGCTATGACTTTTATTGGTCTGATCACTACCCAGTCGAGTTTCAATGTAACTTAAAATCAGTTTGTCGAACCATTAATTCACCGATTGTCAAAACAAATAAAGTTCTATGGGAAGACAGGAATTTAAGCCAAATAGAAACATATACTAAATGTTGTAATGATAAACTAAGGGTAGTTGGCTGTCCTCAAGAATTCCACCAGTGTGGTGATAGCATGTGTAGTAATAATGACAAGGTTCACTTGACCGCGATTGAGACGCTTTACAGTGATATTGTAATCGCGTTACGAGAGGCTGTTGCCAGCTATGTTGGCCGTCCCGGTAGGCAACACCGCGGCCGTCCAATTGTCGGATGGAATAAGTATGTTCGCGGCGCTCACTGTGATGCTAGGCAGAAGTTTTTGACCTGGGTCTTGCATGGACGACCTAACAGTGGTAACATTTATAATGAAATGAATGCATCTAGGAAAAATTTTAAAAGCAAATTACGTTATTGTCAGAACAATCAGGAATTAATTAAGATGAATATTTTAGCAACTAAGAATAAAAGTAAAGATTTTAAAGGATTTTGGCAACAAACAAAAAAGATAAGCCCAAAACCTAGCGTCCCAGTGAGTGTAAACAGCATCGTTGAACCAAAAGACATAGCGAATATGTTTGCATGTCACTTTCAAGTGGAGTCTCCGCTCAACGGTAAGCAGGCCAGAGATGCGGGGGTCATTGTGTCAGGGGTGCCTGGGCGCGTCACAGCGAAACTAGTTGCTTTGATAATAAAGGACATGACCCGAGGCAAGTCTCCCGGATACGATGACCTCAGCATCGAGCATTTTCAGCATGCAGGGCCACACCTCCCAAGGCTGTTGGGACTGTTATTTACGCTGTGTATTAGGCATTCCTACCTGCCAAATGACCTAATGAACTCCACAGCTTTAAACAAGGCTCTTACAATAAATAATAAAAACAAACAATACAAACTAGCACATAAAGCACACGTTCCGACAATATAACTGCGAGTACGGCTATAAAAAACCCTAGTATGAGTTTCAATTCCTCCTTTTTAGGTTGTATGTATACTATGTACTCTAAGTAGGTTTTTTACTAGGTAAAATGCTTTTTTACGCATAGGACCGGGGCTTATGTAGGCAACTTTTTTTTTGAATAATTATTAATACCATTATGTGGGCTACGAAAATACCAAGTATCATGGGGAATTCGCTGGCTGCCAGAGTGATTTAGTACCTAACCACTAAATGACCTAATGATTTTTCACAAAATATCCCAATAAGTCGACGTGTTACTCCGAGAGGGAAACCTCTGCCGGCCCTACTAAGATCCTACTAATATTATAAGCGCGAAAGTTTGTAAGTAAGGATGGATGTTTGTTACTCTTTCACGTAAAAACTACTGAATGGATGTAGATAAAATTTGGCATACAGATAGTTTATAACCTGGATTAACACATAGAATACTTTTTACTCCGATATTCCCACGGGAACGAGAACCACGCGGGTAAAACCGCGAGCGGCCGCTAGTAGCTAATAAATTGCTGCTTCATAAATTGTAAGTTTGAACCTAATTTTTTAATCAGACTGTTTTTTTATCTATACCTTTAGTTAACTATTTAGAAGCGAGTGCAGGTTACAGAGGCTTTCAATTACTTTCCACTTAAGGTTTGAACGTGGCCCAGGCTTGCACAGGACCGAGGCGAATGGCAGGCAAAAAAAAAACAGGCTGAAATTTAATGACATCCATACAAAGATTCAAGACTATTATCCCCAAAGGGCTAGTCTGAGACTAGACAATGAGGACCGCCGAAACAAACCTCTGCCTTATAGTCCACTTTTCAACTAATAGCGACTGCATAATGTGCTCAGCGCGTCACAGCGAAACAAGTTGCTCTGATAATAAAGGGCATGATGACCCGAGGCAAGTCTCCCGGATACGATGACCTCAGCATGGAGCATTTTCAGCATGCAGGGCCACACCTCCCAAGGCTGTTGGGACTGTTATTTACGCTGTGTATTAGGCATTCCTACCTGCCAAATGACCTAATGAAGACGGTGGTAGTGCAACTACCGACACCGACCGTACCGACCGTTCCGACAAGTGCAACTACCGCCCGATATCACTTGCTACAACTTCATCTAAGGTGCTTGACGGCCTGCTTGAGAGACAGCTTAAAGAACATCTTAACTTACATGATACACAGTTCGGTTTCAGACCAGGACTATCGACAGAATGTGCAATTATGTCTCTCAAGCAGACTGTCAGGTACTACACAGACAGGAGAACGCCCGTGTATGCAGCCTTTCTTGATCTCTCTAGGGCATTTGACTTGGTTAGGTATGAAATTCTTTGGCGTAAATTGAAAGACTCAGGGGTGCCGGGTGAGTTAATCAATATATTTAAATATTGGTATGACCACCAAACAAACCAGGTCAAGTGGCTGGGTGAGTTTTCTGATGAGTACAGGTTGGAGTGTGGAGTAAGGCAGGGGGGGCTAACATGTCCTTCGCTCTTCAATTTGTCCATGAACAGGCTGATCGTTGAGCTGAGCGACGTAGGAGTAGGCTGCTCGATCGATGGTCACTGTATCAACAGTATTAGTTATGCAGATGATATGGTGTTGCTCAGCCCATCAATGGCCGCGCTCAGAAAACTGATAGGTGTGTGTGAGGAGTATGCGAGGGATCACGGTCTTATATATAATGTAGGAAAAAATGAGGTCTTGATATTTCAAGCCAAGGGTTGTAAACTAGGGCATGTGGGGCCTGTGCTGCTTAACGGTGTCGCTCTTAGTAGAGTGAAAGAGTTTAAATACCTCGGCCATGTGGTCACTGAGGATTTAAAAGACGATGAAGACATTGAAAGGGAGAGGAGAGCGATGGCGGTCCGCTGTAACATGTTGGCTCGCAGATTTACGCGGCGTAGTTTAGAGGTAAAGATTACGCTCTTTAAAGCATTTCGTCAAACTCTGTACACCTGCAATCTGTGGGTCAGCTACACGCAGCGGGCCATCAACGCTCTCCGAATACAGTATAATAACGCGTTCAGGGTGCTGGTGGGGCTCCCACGCTACTGTAGTGCGTCTGCGATGTTTGCGCATGCGCACGCAGACGGCTTCCACACCGTGCTGCGGCGCCGTATCGTCTCGCTGTTGTTCCGAGTGCGCGGGAGCGCCAACACCATCCTGAACGTGCTCAGCGACAAGCTGGATAGCCCCCTTCTGGGGCACTGGCTCCAAACACAAGTGCGTCTGCCTGGAGCGCCAGAGAGCGGAAAATATTTAAATTAGTTTGATTTTTTAATGTATATTACTAACATAGTTTTTTAAGTCATGTGTAAATTGTGTGTAAACTAACAAATTATGGGCCTGAAATAAATAGATTTTATTTTGTATTTATTTTATTTTATAAACGTCCCACTGTTGGGCACATGGGTGTTTGGGCCAATCCCACGCTGGCCCAATGCATTTAATTGCAATAAAAAGAGCCGTGTGGTATAGCCGCACACTGATAAAATACTAACCCTCTCTTCCCTTGGGTGTCGTAAAAGGCGACTAACGGACTACAGACGGACATACATGCAACAGCATAAAGCGGCGATGGGCTCACCACCTATCAGGCTCAGCACATGTGCAGCTGTAATTTGGTGAAAGGACTATGGCAGAAGACCGCTGGTCTAGTCTCTGACACACAAATCTATGTTTAGGTAAGCAGTTAAAGTACGTTTTACGTTCCACGTTTCTTTGATTTTTGAAAATATTTATGAGTTGCTATTGGTACGTTGTGTCGTTGTCATGTCATGTCGTGTTCATGGACCATAGTTTACATTGCTATGGTATTTGTGTTTCGTCCGGCCAGTAAGAGTTCCGGAGGCCCCTTCCCCCCACCCCTCACCATTCTTATTCCTTCCCTAACCCTATTCCTTTCTTAAAGGTCGGCAACGCATCTGCGACTCCTCTGGTTTTGCGGGTGTCTATGGGCGGCGGTGATTACTCTCCATCAGGTGACCCGCCTGCTCGTTTGCCTACTTCTTATATAAAAAAAAAGTTACGCTACGCTAATTATATATACATAGGTACATAAATAATAACGACTATTATCCCCGAAGAGTAAGTCAGAGACTAGGCAATGAGGACAGTAAAAGCAGTCCTCTACCATAGTTCACCTTTCACCAAATAGCGACTGCACATGGGAACACCCAAGGAAAGAGAGGGGGTTGGTAACGTTTAATTGAATTATGCATAATAATGACGTGAAAGCTATTTTCTTATTACTTGAAATAATACTTAAGAAAATGTTGAAAATTACTTGACTACTTGTAATAACCTAATAGATATACCATATTAAATTACTTGACTACTTGTAATAACCTAATAGATATACCATATTAAATTACTTGACTACTTGTAATAACCTAATAGATATACCATATTAAATTACTTGACTACTTGTAATAACCTAATAGATATACCATATTAAATTACTTGACTACTTGTAATAACCTAATAGATATACCATATTAAATTACTTGACTACTTGTAATAACCTAATAGATATACTTACCATATTTGTAGTTGCCGTTCCATGCGCTACACGATTGCAATCGAGTTTGAACTTAGAGCTAGCAATATTTAGAGTCATTTTAATTTGCGCTCTCGATTGTTTTAATTTATGTACCGAGAATTTTAGACTAGGAGCCGTTTGCTTAGATTAAAACAAAAAGGAAAGATACGGCATTAGTGTCTCGTGAGTGAGCCGCCAAAATTAGGCCTAAAGGCACAATTTCACTTCAGTCACAATTTGCCGAGCGAACAGGCTACATCGCACTATTGCGGATATTTTACTGTGTGAAAAAGAGAAAGACGCTACTCCGCAGTGGCGTCGGAATCGGTCGTACGTACTCGTCTATTGCGAAGAGACCGAGACGTCAACGCGCTACTCGCTGACTCCCTCGCGCTGACGTTGAAACTTACCGCTTTGTCTCGCTCGCTCGATTTACACTTTATAGGTGTGCGTGTGTGAGTGTTTGCTTAAGTAGTTGAGTAGGACTATATTTTGAATGACTACAAGTAGGAGCATGCCGTATCTTCCCTTTTTGTTTTAATCTAAGGCCGTTTGTTAAAGCGATGCGCGACTCGACTAATTAATGAAGTTAAAGTTTTGAAAATTTTTGTGCCTTATGCACAAATTAGGCACAAAATTTTGAGGTACAATTCATAACCGTAGCTTAAACAATTACGAAGATACAGCTGTGCAAGCCAGAGACCCGTGTCTCCAGCTCGCACACAGTTTTATGATCGATGGTGAAAATTGGGTAATACTATTGAACTTGGTCGATACTATCGATTCTAAAGTCAAAGTCAAATTATTTATTCAATGTAAACCTTTACAGGCACTTATTGACGTCAATACTAATAATAATAAAAAAACAGTTAACTAACTTATAGTTAAGACTTAACAACAAATCTAACGAGCTATAGTCTGTGCCAGATAAATGCGCATCGCTACCCCCAGTACCACTGCACGCCGAAACAGAATCGCGTCGATCCTATCGATACTATCGACATACGATACTATCAATAGTATCGATACTATCAATAGTATCGATACTATCTATAAACTATCGACGCGGTTCGATAGTATCGATAGTTTTGCTTTAGAAACTATCGACGAATTTTCGATACTATCGAGTGAGATTTGTAAATCTAATCATATGATGTGATAGATGACCTACGTAATTACCAGCTATATTACCTTTTATGAGCAAGCAATGGTATCGAAAAATGTTTGACTATCGATGTTGAACAACTGTTACTATCGATCGAATGGTTTTTTGCTGATACTATCGATAGTATCGAAACTATTGATCTTTAGCAATAGTATTACTTATTTTTATCAATCGATACTATCGATAGTATTATCAAGGGTCGATAGTTTCGATAGGACTATCGATAGTATGACTGATTTTCGAAGTCACGATAGTATCACAATCCTACACAACAACACTACTCAGTACACATTGGCGTATGTTGGCCCACTACTGGCCATAGCCATTGTGTAGACGGGGTAATGGTGTACAGTCGCGGGCAATTTATCGATAGTGGCGCGCAATTTACCCCCTCTACACAATGGCGATTACCCACAATGGGCCAACATACGCCAAGTCGCCAATGTGTACTGGGTAGTGTTGTTGCGATAGCGATAGTCAATCGATAGTATCGTGATACTATCGAGACCTCGAAAATCAGTCATACTATCAATAGTCCTATCGAAGGTCCTACATAGGTCATCTATCACATCATATCATTAGATTTACAATACTCACTTGATAATATCGAAAATTGGTCGATAGTTACTAAAGCAAAACTATCGATACTATCGAAACGTGTCAATAGTTTATAGATAGTATCGATCCCATTGATAGTATCGTATGTCGATAGTATCGACCAAGTTTAATAGTATTACCTAACTTTCACTATCTATCGATAGTATCGCAGCATTTCGATATTTTCGAAAGGACTATTCGCGCTATCGACTATTTTTCAAGGTCAACTATCGATAGTGAAACTATAACTATTGCAACAACACTAGTACTGGGGCCTTAAAATAAAAAGTAGGGTAGGTTAGTTAGGTACCTATAGTGAAACTAAATTAGTCGCGTCGCGCATCGCTTTAACAAACGGCTCCTAGTCTAAAATTCTCGGTGTATAAATTAAAACAATCGAGAGCGCAAATTAAAATGACTCTAAAAATTGCTAGCTCTAAGTTCAAACTCGATTGCAATCGTGTAGCGCATGGAACGGCAACGGCGCGCTTAGCCACTTCCGAGCCATTATTTTGAATATTTGGCGGGAAAACAGTTTTTGGCTTATAATTTTTAAACTAAGAGGCCCAGAGATTTGAAATTTTGCCTCGTGTTTGCACAAATTATAACGTATTAGTTGATCTTTAAAACGAAACGCTATCTTATACAGTTACAGTAATTCACCATGTGTTAGCCCGTGTTACGTGTCACCAGCTTACACATACTTATCGGTTCGTAGCTCAAAAACCTTTTGAGTTAAAGTTTTGAAAATTTTTGTGCCTTATGCACAAATTAGGCACAAAATTTTGAGGTACAATTCATAACCGTAGCTTAAACAATTACGAAGATATAGCTGTGCAAGCCAGAGCCCCGTGTCTCCAGCTCGCACACAGTTTTATGATCGTAGTTTCAACAGTATTTGAGTATGATGGTTAGTTTTTTTTGTTCCTAGTGCACAAATTATGCACAAAATTTCTGGCTATAGTCTAAAGCCCTATCCTCACTGGTTTGTCTTAACGGGCGTGTGCGAGCTGGTGACACGTGTCTCCAGCTTACACACATAAAACAACTCATAGTAACGAAGTTGTGGTGGCACAAAAATTAGGACTGACACGTTTGATTGCACATAATATGCACAAAAATATGGTATGCTTAGAATTTCTCTATGTCGAATGAGGAAGCTGTAGACATGGACACCCATTTCTGAGGTGCCGGGTTCAATTCCCGGTCGGGTCAATTTAGAGAAAAACTGTTTCTCTAAATTGATTTCAGGTCTGGGCGTGTTTCTATGTTTATGTATATTTAGCAGTTACCTTACCATATTAACGAGTTTCAATAGAATCTTGGTCTAATTGGTGTGAGCGTAAACATTTTTAATATTTAAATTCGTGTGAGGAAGCGGACAGCGTCGAAAAAGCAACCGCATTTTTTTTTTAGATTCACCCATTTTCACACTTTGAATTTCACGTGGACCTTCACACACGTGCTAGTCCACGTGGGACGCCTGTGCCCAGCAGTGGGACGTTTATAGGCTGATGATGATGATGAGTGTTTAAAAAAATACATTAGAACTCATTCTGATTATTCTTTTTTTTCAGACGACATGAGTGGTTAAAAGTTGTCGGTCGGGAAGACCTTGTGCTTAAAATATTGACGATAACACAAGACAAAGATACAGAATATGTGAAGTTCCTTTCAAAAAATCCAACATTAAATTTTCTCAAAACCAAACTAAAAAGATTTACATGACAATGCTTTTCCATGACTTCATTTGCCATTAAAATATGACGGCGCAAGTACCTGCACAAGAAAATCAGGATATTAAAATTATGCATATTACTGAACAAAGTTCAAGCTCTTAACATTTTTCAAATTAAATTATTGTTTTAAGAGATCAAACATCACGCAGCATTCAGACGGGCCCTAACAAGCAAACTATTGAAAGTAAAGCAGCGCAAACGGCAAATCATTAAAAACCAAAAATTATAATAAAAAAATATTTAGAGTGAGCAATTTGTAAATACTTATACTTAGGCTGGTTTCACAGTAACGCGTTTGACCAGCGCCGGCCACACGCGCGCGCTTACAATTACACTAGACTGTAGTTGGAGTGCGTTCCGTCGTTCTGGGTGTAGTTGTTTGGTTAAACTTTAACTCGTTTGAGTTGCTACTGAGCCACGGAACGATTGAGTTGTTTTTATAACCTCTTTTGAAGTATTCCTGTCCAAAACGAGAGAAAACTCTTCTTTTGTCTACATTTTTTCCACTTTTATACAATATTTAAACCTAATTATTAAAAAGTAAAACAATACGAAACAAACAGGCCGAATTTTTCGAGACGTTTTGACATAAATTGCAAAATTTGACACTTTAACAATGATATAAACGTCAAATAGCTGTCAGAGTGAAAAACAACCATCCGATTTGATGGTTGTTTGGTTGCTGCGCTCTGAGCCACAAAACGGATGAAACTACGCTCTGACAGCCGTCAGAGTAAAATTTCACCAAGCCACGGAACGGGTAGAGCGCGCGCCGGGGTGCGCTCGAGTGCACTCGAGTGAAGCCACGGAACGCAGCCTTGCGTTTCATAGTCATCACGCAGTTCAAACGCGCAACTACTAAGTGTAGCGCGCGCGTGTGGCCGGCGCTGGTCAAACGCGTGACTGTGAAACCAGCCTTACATACCTTAAAAAGTTTGTTTATTTATTTTATACTCTTTTGGCAACCCTACTACTTTAGGTAAAGATTTTCGTATGCTCCTAGAAGCTTTCTCCCTGTACCGTTTATTTACTCATGTGCTTTTACCTTGCCGTTGATGTTCGGCTCGGCTGGAATACAAACAATCCTCAACACTTGCGAAGATGTATCGCGACCGCGAACTGCAGGCACCGAGACAACATTTTTTTTGGTAAAATGTTTACTAGTTTTGTTTATTTTTCTAGTAAACATTTTATCCTATATCTAGGTTTACATAGATCACACCAAAAGTTACCGGAACTGGCCACTTACATAAACAAAATTTAAAAAGTAATTACAACGTTTGAAAATGGAACTCTTTGGCTGTAGAATGCAGTTTGTTTCATCTGACTGTCAATTACTTTTACACTGTGGCGCCATTTTAAAAATTGCGTTACATTAACATGGATTAAACTCGGGAAAATTTTCGTAGTATGATTTTCTGCGATTTTAAGTGTAATTTGACAGCTCAACAGAGTATCGCTCGGTTTCAATCTGCTTTTGGCGATAAAGCACCATGCAATACGACTATTTATAGCTGGTTTGCAGAATTCAAGCGCGGTCGTGTCAATCTCAGTGACGAAGCTCGCGATGGTCGCCCGTCCACCGCTGTGAACAACAAAAACATCGATGCTGTGCGCCGTATGATTGAAACAGACAGGCATGTGACCTACCATGAGATTCGCGCATCCTTAGACATAGGCATGAGTCAAATACAATCAACCCTACACAAACATTTGGGTGTGAGAAAGCTGTACTCGCGGTGGATCCCACACAATTTGACCGAGACTCAAAAAACGGACCGCGTCCCTTGGTGCAGTGCCGTGCCATGCTTATCAGATTCAACGAAGGTGCGTCAAATTTGGTGTGGGATATAGTAACAGGTGATGAAACATGGATTTATTGCTACGATCCCAAAACAAAGCAGCAATCGAGCGTATGGGTCTTTCAAAATGAGCCGAACCAACTAAAGCGGCGCGCGTGAAAAGTGCATCTAAGCGGATGATTGCTTCTTTTTTTAATAAAACTGGACACGTGGCTACTGTTGCTTTAGAGAATCGTCGTACCGTGAATAGTGACTAGTACATGACCATTTGTTTGCCGGAAATTATTGTCGAACTCCGTAAAAATAACTGTAAAAGCCGTGTCATCTCGCACCACGACATTGCTAGTTCCCACACGGCCAGACAGACAAACGAATTTTTGAAGGTGAAAAACGTAGAACTTATGAGCCATCTTGCATACAGTCCCAACCTGGCACCTTGTGACTTTTTTCTGTTCCCAAAAATGAAGAACCAATTACGCGGTCAACGATTTTCATCACCAGAAGAGGCTGTCGAAGAGTATGAAAAACACGTTTCTGAGGTCACCACGGAGGAGTGGCACAAAAGTTTTCAAAATTGGTTTAATCGAATGTAAAAGTGTATTTACGCAAAGGGAGAATATTTTGATAAACAATAAATTTGACTTTTAAAAGTATTTTTTCTTATTCACTCCGGAAACTTTTAGTGCGCCCCACGTATAGCATTGTGAATGCAAAAATTTTAATAATAAAGATATTTCTACGCAATTACGTCTTTATCGATTGTTAAATACTTGCAACAGTATTTCTTTCGACTGTGGGGGTAGACTTTACAGTTGGCTTGCAGCGTAAATCAAACTAATAGAAAAAAATCAACGAGTCTTCTGGATAGCTTAGCGGGTAGAGCAGTGAATCGGCAATCCAAAGTAGGTACATGTGTTCGAATCCCATTCGAGCTTTCCTGAGACTGGTTGTTTTTTTCTAGTAAACATGTTATCCTTTATATATAGCATTGTGAATGCAAAAATTGCAATAAAGATATTTTTTGTGGTGATTATTTAAACAACGGGTCTTGAGTTGCGGTAGTCCTAGATTAGAACTAATCTTGGTTGGCAGTGTGGGTGACTTTAAATCCGCCTGGCGAATTGTCTACCTTCATTGTACCTGATACATTCATTCACTCACGGCTATTATCCCCTAAGGGTTAGTCAGAGGCTAGGCAATGAGGACTACCACAGACAACGTTTCGCTCAGCGTGGTACATAGTGCACTGCACTGCACATGCATAGAGCAGCCATGGGCCATGGCTGCTCTATGCATGTGCAGTCTTTAGTCCGTTAGTCTCCTTTTACAACACTCAAGGGAAGAGATGGGTTGGTAATATTCTAAAATGAAGTACGAGAGGCATAAAAGCAAGAACTGGAATGAAAGAGTAATATAGCGTATAAATCTCCAGGCCTGTTGGAGGTGCAGCAATTATAAAAAATAATCTTAAATGAACAGCCACTACCCAGCTCTGTTGTCATAGAAAGAATGTTAGTAGCATTTTAACTGCCTTCGTGGTCTAGTGGCTTAGCCACCGGTTTCAGACCCAGAGGTCCCAGGTTCGATTCCCAGCGGGGGGTACATCTTTGTGTGCTCGGTTTGGTTGGTGGTAGGGCTGTTAAGTCCGCCTGGCTAGCTACCACCATCTTATCTAAGTCTGTCGCCATAACAACGATTTTTATAGCATAGTTGTGTTCCGACAGTTAGAGATACGATAGCCAGTTCCTCAGTGGTTGAGGATTCCGGGTGAAGCGCGCTTCTACCTTCGGCCTTATTGTCACTTACCATCAGGTGAGATGAAGGCCAAGCTCTTACCCGTTACCCGTATAAAAAAAAAATTGTTGTGTTCCGAAAGTTAAAGATACGCGCGGACACCTGGTCATTAACAGTTAGCTAGACGGAATGTAACCTACGTCATTAATCTACATATAATCTATTCCAAATTAAATTAGAGCAGCGAGTAAGCAACGCAACTCTTACTTTGTTTGTATTAAGAAAAGAAACATGGTATAGAATAATAATTTGTATAATATTTTATAATAATTTGCCGGGATGATAATTCAATAATTTTGATGTTGCCTGTAGCTTTTCCCCAATCAACATAATTTTTATTGAGCACCTTTATCCGGATAGTGCATTGTTCCCTCTGACTTTCCCCGTCAAGCCATTCCAGTTCAAAGCTTACCGACACTGACTTAAACTTAACCTCTTAATTATAAACGTTACTTAAATTTAAACATTTTAAACAAACATGGAAAAAAGTCTTATTTTTTCCATATTATTTCAGATTTCACATCTACAAGTATACTGCATGGAGTAACGTTTTTAAGTAAGGCTGTTACATTAGTTCTCTTTTTAGAAGTTTGTTTATTAAATTTTAAATACGACAACAACCGGCTTTAAGTGCCTTCCGAAGTAGGGTAGGCCGACACATTGCTTTCCATTTGCTACAATCCTGACACACTTCGAAAGCAGTGCACTGCCGCAGTTTCACCACATAAAAACTGCACATGTGATCAGTCTGAAGGGTGGTGAGCCCATCGCCACTCTAGGTTGTTGGATGTGTGTGCGTCAATCTCGGTCCGTTAGTCGCTTTTTACGACACCTTAGGGAAGAGATAAGTTGGTATTTTTTTAATAATGAGCAGCCATGATCTCTTGCTTAATTAAATCGCATAAGGTTCTTTATACAGTCTGTTTAGGATGCTCAAGTGCTCATATTGACCTTTCTATAGAACGTCTCCGATCTGAGTACGGTCGACATTCCCATTGTCATATTGACTCTCGCCTAATTTATACCTAATTTTTAATATTTTTAAAAACATAAATAATCACGACTATTATCTTCAAAAGGTTAGTCAGAGACCAATGAGGCCATCAAAAGCAGTCCTCTTCCATAGTCCACTTATCACCAAATAGCGACTGCACATGTGCTCAGCGTGACAGGTGGTGAGCCTATCGCCGCGCTATGCTGTTGGATGTATGTGCAGTCTTAAGTCCGTTAGTCGCCTTTTACGACACCCAAGGGAAGAGAGGGGGTGGTAGTATTCTTTCACCGCTACGCGACGCAGTTAAAATTTTTAAATTTTTAGTTACTTTTGTAACGTTAACGTCTGTCATCTATATTAATGTTTTTTTATTTTATTTTTCACTTAGTTACCAAGCTTAAGCCCACACACGATCGAGTTCGCCGCGAGCCGCCCCTGGAGGAGCATAAGTCATTGTAAATTGGTCCCGCCGCGGCGCGCCGTGTGCCATCATTTGCGGCGCGGGGGGCGCGGGGAAATGGAAAAAGTTTACATGAAACTGAGTCGGAGAGTTGGTTTATTTCATGGACAGTTATAGTTAAGTATTCAAAGCTTTCCACATACTCGTAGTTTCACCACCGTATGGTCTAGTGGTTAAATCACCGGTTTCAGACCCAGATGTCCCGGGTTCGATTCACAGCAAGGGATACAATTGTTATTGTTTTCAATTCATTTGTAGGGCTTGTTTTAAGTATTTCTGTTTAGTACCATTATACAATATATCTAAGTCTGACTTACCTATTATTTGTATAATTATTAATTAATAAAATACTATTAGCATATTCTTTGTGTTCCGAATTTAGGATACTTAGTTAGCGATAAAATACCCAGCTCCTCAGCAGTTAAGGATTCCGTGTTAAGCGCGCTTCCATTTTACCATTTACCATCGCATCGTCACTTATTCACCAATGTGGGTTACGGCCCAATCTGCCCATATTGTGGTGTTGTTCATGTGGCTTCCCACTTGTGAACAGCAGTGGGACGCTTTCAGGCTGATGGTGATCGTCACTTACCGTCAAGTGAGATGAAAGCCAAGCTCGTCCCTGATGTGTTCATATAAAAGGACATTGACAGCCTTTCTATGGGAGTTGGTCCAAGTGCTGCCCAGAATGAACACATAGTGAATTATGTTCTTTATACTAACACTAGTCTGTAAAACTGAGCGCTTCAAAATATATCCAAGAAATTTTGAGAAAAAAAATATTCCTTGTTGAAAATATTTTTATTTATGAAGAATAAAATTATTATAATAACGGCTTATTCCAATATTTTTAGTAACAGCAATTATTTTAAACAATGTTTTACATTATTGTTACAGTACATTATTATGACTATAATCATTACAAACAAAAAAATAAGATAGGTACATTATTAATACAATAATTTATTTAGTACAAACAATCTTGTAAGATTATCGTGTTTAATCAACGTAAATTGTCGCATTTATTTAATAATGTTAAATCACGTTTTTATCATAACGAGTATCTGTCAACGATAACAGTTTTAACAAATATAAGTATCAGTTATTAATATCAAGTGATTCATTGCGCTGGCAACACTGACATTGACAGATACTCGTGATGGTAGGGTAGGCTGTATCGGACTGTATCCTGTATCGTCACTTGACACCGAGCTGCGATAGGAAAAGGTTGACTTGAGAATTAAATCGAAAAATATCACTGTAATCCTTGTTTCTTTTCTGAGATAGAAGTGTGATCCTACATCTCAGAAGTGGGATAGTGAAAGCACACCCACAATTTATGAAAAATAGTTATTTTTTTTCTTCACGTTGGTATCCACTTAGTTTTCTCGATAGATCTCGATTATTTGTTAACAAAACATGAACAGTTCTAACGATGACGAAAATAGCTTACGAAAAAGTCGCTCTCGATACACTCCGGAGTTACGAGAAGCGAAACGCAAGCGTCATCGTAATCGCGACGATAGTCTTGACAAATCCAACAATGCAAAACGCCATAGGCGTCATAGAGAAACGCGTGATAGGTCTACTAGTCGGCAGAAACGGAAAACTCGGTCTCGGACGCGAACTGAAAGGATCCATCGGCGTGATTGGAGGCGCAGTCGTGAGCGCATGTGTGAGCGTCGCCGGAGCCGCAGCATGGGGAAGCAGCCATCCAGCAAGCGTCGTGGCAACCGCAGACGCATGACACCTGATCGTAGCTGCAGTTCGTCGAGCCGTCATGTAAGTGGCACGCCGCCACCGACTCAAGGTAACTCTGTTTTTGTTAATAGTGAAACTCAACTATTCTTATGCGAGTTAGTGAAATCTTTAAAAAGTGTTAAGCCAGAAGGCAATAAGTTTCCAATGTTAGGTAACGTTATACCCGAATTTGATCCCATGGCTAAGGGCCAGATGATTCACATGTGGCTTAATAAAGTTGATGAATGTGCGAGGTTATATAATTGGGGCGACGATCAAGTAATCCATTACGCACTACCGAGGTTGATCGGTGTCGCTCACACATGGTATCAAGCTTTACCTACAATGTCATTTTCGTGGCCTGAGTGGAAAAATAAACTGATCGAGTCATTTCCTAGTAGTGACGATTACGCAGAGCTATTAACCGAGATGCTATCTAAGCGAGTGAAATACAACGAGTCTTTAGAATTATATTTTTATGAAAAAGTTAATTTGTTAAATCGGTGTGAAATCTTTGGCAAACGGGCCGTTGATTGTTTACTTTACGGGATAGAGGATCGATCTTTAAGATTAGGTGCAAAAGCAGCCAAGTGTCAGGAACCCGAACAAGTACTTAAGTACTTTCAGTCGATTCAACAACAAAGCAGAGTTAATGATAAGCCTAAGTTTAGTCAGGATAAAAGGTCTTACCAATCCGGCAATACCTATATCAATAGTAAATATGTAGGTAACGATTCAAAGCCGTCTAAACCTCATACAAGTACGTCATCTGTATGTTACAATTGTAACGAACCTGGTCATTTTAGTTTCAAATGTCCTAAAAAAATATTAAAATGTAATGTTTGCAATAGACTAGGTCATTCAACTATCAATTGCCCGCGACTTCCGAATGAATCAAATAAAAAGATGGAAAATACTACTGATAAATCGGTCATGCAAGTTAATGTCTCGAATTGCAGTAACGACAAGTATATCGTACCGTTGCAAATAAATGGTAGTATGACTCAGGGCTACATAGATTTGGGGAGCCAATGTACTTTGATACAGCGTAGTGAAGCTACTCGCCTAGGTGTTACTTGGTCGTCAGGCAATTTACCGGTCATGAGAGGCTTAGGAAATAACGTCGTTGTTCCGTTGGGCATCGCAAACGTAGAAATTGGCATTAATAACATTATTGAGAAGGTCGATTCCTATATAGTGGAAGATAGCGTCATAAAATATCCGGTTCTTGTAGGACATAGCTTTACTGAGAAACCGGGAATAATCATAACAAAGACAACAGATTCCTTGATGTTTCAAAAGGAAAATATTAACAAAATTCAGCTACTTTTGAAGGACGATATTACGGTCCAACCCCGACAAATGTCAGTTATTCCAGTTATTTGCGTGAATGGTTGTACGGGAGCTGTATATGTAAGGGGTTCATTAAGAGGTCAACCAACTAAAGAGTTTTATCTATTACCTGGAGAATACGTTCTAGAAAATGGTGCGGGAGGTTTACTCGTGCACAATTTTAGCGATAATGTACTATCATTGCGTAAAGGCACATTAATTACCCGAGTTTATAGTACACTACAAAGTTTAGATATCAACATTTTAGATTTTAGTAATCCCGATAATGATTGTGAACTGAACTATGGTACGCACTTGTCCGATAATGAGGTATTCGTACTTAAAGGTCTTTTGAAAAGATATGAATACTGTTTTTCTAGTAATCTGAAGGATCTAGGTTACACAAACGTTGAGAAAATGAATATCGAATTAAATGATACTCAACCAGTCGTTTACCGTCCCTACCGACTCTCGTACCCAGAACGCGAATTAGTGAGATCAATGGTGCAGGAAATGATAGATGCAGATATCGTTTGTGAATCAAACTCTTCGTATGCGAGCCCTGTTCTTCTAGTAAAGAAGAAAACAGGTGAGAAAAGACTTTGCGTCGATTATAGGGCGTTAAATAACAAAACGCGCAAGGAACACTACCCACTACCATTGATCGATGATCAACTGGATAGACTGGCTGGTAATTCACTTTTTATTAGTCTAGATCTGGCATCAGGATATTATCAGATCCCGATAGCAGTAGGTTCGCAAAATATAACTGCTTTTGTCACACCAGATGGCCAATACCAATTTAAGAGAATGCCTTTCGGTTTGGCTAATGCTCCTTCCGTATTCCAGCGAACAATGAATAGAGTGTTTAGTGACCTAAAATATATTGTTATATACATGGATGATATACTTATTCCAGCTCGTACGTTTGAAGAAGGTATATTACGCTTAGAGGAAGTTTTGCGAGTACTATCTGAGTCAGGTTTAACACTTAAATTAAAAAAGTGTTACTTTTTTCAAAAAGAGTTGGATTTTTTGGGGTTTCATGTTTCCGGGAACGGCATACGTCCCGGATCACGAAAAACTGTTGCTATTATGAATTTTCCGACACCCCGAAATGTCCACGATGTCCGACGCTTCATTGGACTAGCGAGTTTCTTTCTGAGGTTTGTTAAGGATTTCGCACTATTAGCATGCCCTTTGACTAATCTTTTAAAATCTAAATTCGAATGGAGATGGACAGAGGAACATACAAAAGCTTTTAACACCTTAAAAGAGAAACTGATGAATCGTCCAGTGTTAGCTTTATTTGACGTTAACTCTGAAACAGAGTTACATACGGACGCATCTAAGATAGGTGTTGCGGGCATACTTATGCAGCGTGGCAATGACGATCAGTTTAGACCAGTGGCTTATTATAGTCGAAAGACTACGGAAGATGAGCAAAAACTTCATTCGTTCGAACTTGAGACACTGGCTGTAGTCGCCTGATTGAACCGTTTTCGTGTGTATCTTTTAGGGTTAAAATTTAAGATAGTCACCGACTGCAATGCTTTACGGACAACCTTGACGAAGAGAGACCTTGTCCCGAGAATCGCACGTTGGTGGTTACAGTTGCAGGAGTACGACTGTACTATAGAGTACAGATCGGGAGCACGCATGACCCATGTAGATGCACTCAGTCGAGCTCCTGTAACCGAATCCCTTTCGACTTTGGCTGATCCTAATGCTATTGATGTTTTACTCGTAGAAGTAAAAGATTGGATTGCGACAGTACAAAGTAATGATAAGGAAATTAAAAGGATTAAAAATATTTTGCTTGATGATGACACCAAATATGTAGCTGATGTGCGAAATAATTACCAGGTCAAAGGCGAACATGTATATCGCATCTTAGATGAAGGCATTAGATGGGTGGTCCCCAGGGCTGTAAGGTGGCAGGTTTTACGCATGAACCACGATGAGGTAGGACATTTTGGCTTTGAAAAAACCTTGAGTAGGCTAAAAGAGACATTTTGGTTTCCAAAAATGCGCCGTTTTACCAAAAAGTATGTCTCAGCCTGTTTACAGTGTGCTCATCATAAAGCGCCTTCAGGTCATAAAGAAGGTTTCCTCCATCCCATCCCTAAAATAGAAATGCCATTCCATACGATACACGCTGATCACCTCGGTCCGTTTATTCGCTCTAGGAGAGGAAATGTGTATTTGTTAGTAATCGTAGATGCTTTTACCAAATTTGTAAGCATACGTCCAGTAAGAGATACTAAAACTTCAACTACCATTAGAATAATGAAAGAATATGTTAGTTATTTTGGTACTCCATCGCGACTAATTACCGATCGGGGCACAAGCTTTACAAGTCATAAATTTAAGGAATTTACAGAAAAACTTAATATCAAACATATTTTGAATGCAGTTGCCACTCCTAGAGCGAACGGTCAAGTTGAACGGTTTAACCGTACTATATCTGACGCCCTAAGCACAAAATGTCACGGTAAAAATGAAAATACATGGGATGATTATATAGGTGATATTCAGCTAGGAATAAACACTACAGTGAATAAAACCACAGGGAAAAGTCCTTCACAGTTATTGTTCGGTTGTAAACTAGTAACTACATCAGAAAACATGTTAGGTGAAGTTATTACAGAAACATCCCAGTTAGTAAGTGGCGATGATCTTGTGAAGCTGAGGTCGAACGCTAAAGACAAGATTGATAGAGATCAGGCTATAGCTAAGAAAAGGTTTGATAAAAGTAGAAAACACCCAAGGTCATACAAAGTAGGAGACTTGGTTAGGATTGAAAGAACTATAATTGACAAAGATCACTTAGGTAAATCAAAGAAACTCATACCAAAATTCCAAGGCCCTTACAGGATAATAAAAATTTTAGAAAATGATCGGTTTTTAGTAGAGGACACACCGTTGACAAAAAAAGGAAATAAAAGATATGAGAATGTTATAGCAATTGATAAAATTCACCCATGGCTTAATTATAATGACTTTTCCAGTGAAGGTAGCGAAAATGACATTGATCGCGATGACAGTGAATTGGATATGTAAATAAATAATTGCAATCAAATATCATGTTAATTCTTACCTTGATTTTCCAATTGCTTGATCGTACATGAATAATTATTATAATGAACTCATAGTGTACGAAATGTTAATTGATCCTAGACATAATGATGTGATATTATTCAATTTATAATGAGATTAACCTGTTTTGCAACAAGTTTGTAATGAATTGATTTTGTAAATTCATTGTATGATTATTATTGAACTGGTAATAGATTAGACATATAGTGAATTGATCTTATTTAAATCATCACAAGCGATCAGTGGTGGTCCCACAGATGGTCGTAGATTGTGATGAAACAATAATAATGAACGATTTTTGAATTGTGATATGGTTTTTATTGAATTGATTTTATGAACCACCACAAGCGATCAGTGCAGATAGCGAATGGAATTGTTATACAATTTCGCACAGATGGTCGTAGATTGTGGTGGAACAATTGAATAGAATGAGAGTACAGGTTTCGAGCAGTCAGTGCAGAACTTGAATGGTATCAATTATTTGATATCGCACAGATGACTGTAGATCGTAACAGACTGTACAAGATAATTTATAAGATTTTTTTTTTTTTCCTATCTCTTACATAATTGCACTTTTATTTTTGTGTATCCCTAATGAAACTATTGTAACTTATCGATTTGAATTATACTAAATGAATCAAATAATTTATAAAGATCAATTAAAATTATTATTTGTAACTGATTAACTATTTATGTAATTTGCTAAACTTTGCGAATTATAATTATTATTACATTGTTACACTAGTGAGAGGACTCACTCTATTAAAGGATGGCCGAGTTGTAAGATTATCGTGTTTAATCAACGTAAATTGTCGCATTTATTTAATAATGTTAAATCACGTTTTTATCATAACGAGTATCTGTCAACGATAACAGTTTTAACAAATATAAGTATCAGTTATTAATATCAAGTGATTCATTGCGCTGGCAACACTGACATTGACAGATACTCGTGATGGTAGGGTAGGCTGTATCGGACTGTATCCTGTATCGTCACTTGACACCGAGCTGCGATAGGAAAAGGTTGACTTGAGAATTAAATCGAAAAATATCACTGTAATCCTTGTTTCTTTTCTGAGATAGAAGTGTGATCCTACAATCTAGTACCTTTAATCGTCGTCGTCGTCGTCATCTATGATAATACTATCGAGGAATAATGCAGGGCGCCTCACAACGTCTTCGTGCCTAGCCCACCCTAAAAACCAAACTAGGCTATCAACGTGCTCAAAACTGCCAATTGTTCTCCGACCAGTGAAACATGAGCAGCAATAATTTTTTCATTCCTCATACTCGGAAAGTAGGTCTGAAGTTGCCTAAGGAGCGGGTGGAAAGTAGTACTTTCCGCCCTAGAGAGAATCATTTTTCTGACAGGTACTTAACTGTCATGTATATTTATGACTTATTATTAAAATAATACTAACAACCCATCTCTTCCCTTGGGTGTCGTAAAAGGCGACTAACGGACTAAAGACTGCACATACATCCAACAGTAAAGAGTGGCGATGGCGATTTTTGATGGGCTCATCAATATAATACTACCAACCCCTCTCTTCTCTTCGGTGCCGTAAAAGACGACTTACAGACTACATACTTCACATACAACCAACAGCATAGAGCGGCGATGGGCTCATCAAAAGAATACTACCAACCCCTCTCTTCCCTTGGGTGTGGTAAAAGGCGACTATTTTCTTTAGCTATTTCATGTTTTTATTTTTAGTTACTTTCCTTTTATTCGTAAATAAAAGCACAGTGATGTTAACCTCGGGTGAAAGACTTATTTAGTCCCTCGGAACTATTGGCGACCTCGCTACGCTCGGGCGCTAAACCCCGTCTCGGGACTAGAAAAAGCTACTTTCACCCCTAGGGTAGTCTAGTCCACGATTGTCCGTCTATTAATATGTAGCAATGGTACATTTTTCACAACTCAAGTGATAAGCCGAGGATAACAAAATAACCGGTTTTCAAGCCAACCGAGAGAGCATGATGGAAGCACAAAATCTGATAAGCATGGCGTTACATATTATTTATGAGCGTAAACATTTAAAAAATAGAAAATAATCGTTTTCTAATGCCTAAATCACATGAGAAATCTTAAAAACCAAATATTTAATTAGCCGGTAACCCTCGGACCGATTTTTTTTATTTATTTACTGGTAACGTAAACAACCACTAGGAAGTACTCCCTCGTCTGGGCAGCACTTGGTCCAAACCCTGTCAATGTCTGTGTGTCAATAAAGTGAAGTTTCTTACGTAGATATGAAATTACAACAGCTGGTTGAGGTTATCTAGAAATCCTTGTTAATGACGACTAGCTGGTAAAGACATTGCTATAGTTGCCAGGTGTACTTAATTAACAACTTTATAACTCCAACCAAATTACCATACAAATGAGGTAGTGAAATTTAATCAGTACTAAAGCAGCCATGAAGTTTTTAATCCTCGTTAGCAGTTCCAAAATCGTGCAGTTAGCTCGATGTATGCAACAAGTTTGGGCTAATTTTCGTAGCGAAATGGCTCGTTTTAAACTAAAATTTATGAACAGTAATTAACACTAAATAGCTGTGAATATATCGGAACTTAGGTTAATCTGCTCCGTTGCTAACTATACATAAATAGTATTTATATATATATATATATATATATATATATATATATAATGTAAAATGCAAAAGCGAAATATGTGAAAAGGAGGCCAACGAGCAGTAGGTCACATGCATAGACATACACTACATATAATCACGAGCTATTATCCCCGAAGGGTTAGTCAGAGCCTAGGCAATGAAGACAGTAAAGCAGTCCTCTACTATAGTCCACTTCTTAAGACATAGCGACTGCACATGTGCTCAGCGTGACAGGTGGTGAGCCCATCGCCGCTCTTTGTTGTTGAATTTATGTGCAGTTTTTAGTCCGTTAGTCGCCTTTTACCTGATGGAAAGTAATCCTGCAAAACCAGAGGAGGCGTTGCCAGCCTTAAGGAAGAAGTAGGACCTTAGAGCAAGGAGTAGGAATTGTGAGGGGAGAATTGGGCCTGCGGCACGTTCACTCACCGGACGAAACACAACAGCAAAGGGTGCCGTTGTTTCAAGCCGTTATTCAGTTAGAGGGAGGTATTACGCCGGGCGAGTGGGCCCAATTCGTACAGCAACCACAGAATAACTAATAGTACTACTGTACTGCAATGCAGCGTGACTTCACCAGTCAGACAGTGTCACTCAATTGGCATCACCCGGGGGCCACGTGGGGTCTCATGGGTAAACCTATGGAAGCGATAGACTTTAACTTTTAGGCAAAATGTCGAAATTTGTATATGCGTTCTACGAACTAAAGAAGTGTACTGACTTGAAAACCGCAACAACTGCTTACTATGCCTATGCTCATGCATGGCTGTCTTACGGAATAATTCTTTGGGGTAATAGCACAAATGCCAACCAACTTTTCTTGCTCCAAAAAAAGTGCCTTCGAATATTGGTAAATATAAAGGAAACTGAGAGCTGTAGACCTTATTATGTCTCGCAAAAAATATTAACCATAACCTCTATTTATATTTTTGAACTGTGTAAGTTTTTAAGGGAGAACAAAGATAAGTATTCACCAGCGAAAGACCCGTATTCAGCCCGACGTAACATTCAAAGCAAATATATGTTAGCATTACCCGTAGTTAAATTAGAAATAGTAAGAACAAGCGCCTATTATATGTCAATTGTAATTTACAATAAGCTTCCCATGCATCTGAAGGAAATTGTCAAAAATTCATTATTTTATCTAAAGTTAAAGGAATATTTAATAAGTAAAAGCCCTTATTGTCTTAAAGAGTACCTAATGTCATAGTCATAGTCCAGATTATTATTATTTTTTTTTTATTTTTTTATTATTATTATCTTTATTTAACATAATTCTTAAGTTTAATTTTTTACAATATTTTATATAAAAACCTATTTACAATATAAAATATTATAAAAAACTTAAATAGGTTGCCGCCGGCAGCGGGGATAGACCCAAGCTGTCGGTGGTTAGGGCTGCAGAGTGAGGAACCTCCTGACAATATTGTTATTATTATTATTTTTTATTATTATTATATTTTATGAATTGAATTTGATAGTTAAATAATTTTGAATTGTTATTTAAGTAAATTGAATTATTTCGAATTGTTATTTATTACAGATAGGATATTAAAATTGTATTGTGAGTAGTTAATTAATCGTTTAAGCTTGTGCAATTGATAACAAGATTATTAAAATTAAAATTGAATTGTAATCATGTATTTAGTTAAGTATGTTAAATGAAATCATTTTTAAAATATTAAATTATAATTGTATTAAATAAAAGTAGGTAAAAAATTGTATCATAATTTATTAATTAGTAAGAAAAAATTAAACTTTTAACCTCATTTTTTGCAGTGCCCCTACGAGGCTCATGTTTGGGTTTCTTGCATTTATAAGTTTGTAACGGTACAGAATGAATGGTATCCGTCCGTTAGTAAGGAATGTATGGGAGTAGCACTAAAATAAATATTAATGCGTAGCACCATTAATATAATAAGCATGAAAAGGGAATAATAAACTAATTTAGAATAATGGTCAGTGGACTACGGCATTATCATTATTTTGAATTTCGCGGGGACTGCTCTGTGTGCCCTTGCGGACATAGGCGCCGTCTAGCGTGAGTTATTTACTTGAGCTTCGCATAAGGTTGCTAGTTTGACTTCTTTATTTTGAATTTCGCGGGGACTGCTCTGTGTGGCCTTGTGACATAGGCGTAGGTTGGCAAACCGGTAGACATACGGGCGGGCGCCACCTATGGTCGGAATACGGAACTTTTTATAATTTCACAAAATACAGGATTATTGGCGTAAGTGGATGATTATTGAGAGGGAATTGTTAATAGAAGGCTACATTTAGATATTCAAAGATGTAATATTGGCTATCTGACGAGATTTGGTTGGATTATGGAAAAACTTTAGAATTGCGCGGCGGGCGGCGGAAATGAGCGAGCGAGAGGTTGGGAAAAAGATAGAAAGAGAGGTAGGATGTTATCTCCACGTGGCGCAACGCGAAGTTCGCGTATAACAAATAATAAGCGACGCGAAGGCGAGGCGCATCGAAAAACAGCTAGCGATTGGTTGAAGGGAGGAAAAGCGGACTCGTGCGGGCGAATGTTAGGCGCGCATGGCGCGAAAGTTAAGATGCTTGGGAAGAGGGCGGAAAATTAGCGGGCATTCAATTTTGAGACGTCGGAGGCGCGGTCGAATTTAAGAGTGCGGTAAATACTCATACGTAAAAGCGAGCGTCCGTGCGATTTTTAGCGCGCTAAGTGATATTCGAGTTGCGATTTTAACTAACATTGGTTGTGAAATTGAAAGTGATTTATAAAGTAAAACTATTGCGATAGCAACTTGAATCCGTTAACGAAATGATGTATTTCGGGGTATATTGGCGGAAACGCATAACGATGGCAACAAAACCAATATACCTTTCAACAGACTTCGGTCTGGATGACCTTTGACTGTATTTAATAAGGTCGGCGTTTTCCATTATTACGCTAAACAATACACTATCTTCGACGGAGTAATGGGGGAGAGACAGTTGTCTCCCTAGTGAAAGTTGAAGATAGGTCAGACACCATTTAGCTGGAGGTAGACCCGTATGACCCAGTCCAATTTCGAGTCTACCTCCGTACATACAGTGTAGTGATAGGAATAACACACTGAGTATACTGGCTCGACTGATAGTACATTTAGAAGTCAGTTGCTTGCAGGGGCGACTCGGCTTACACAACTCACCACGAAAATACGTTAAATGTGGCTTGGGCCTAGATTGCAAGGTACACAAGTAGGGACTGTTAGTTCGACAAAATATAGGCATTTCAAGTGAGGGAAGCTGTAGGAATCTATAGGTAGGCGGTTCTATATAATTGCTGTGAGGAAGTGAGGGGACAGTACGGGGTGAGCGCGCCGTACATAAACTAGGTATGTGGGCCGCGGGGCCAGGCTGGATTAATTCAGACTAATAAGGTAGGGATAATTAAGTTGCGGTGTTAAATAAAATTTACGATGAAGTGATGTGGGTCCTATCTAGGCATATAATCTGTTACCGTAGGCCGATAAAATTCTAATTGTTTCCTAAAGTTGTTACCAATTAATTATTCATTTTAAATAATTAACAGAAGTATGATAATATTGTACCATCATTACTTTGGAATACCTAAAAAGTCTAGACTGGTTTCCTATTACAAGAAAAATACTAAAAGTTATAGCAAATAAGCATAGCTGTACTGTGATGTTTGATTTCTAATACTGAAATGACCAAACAGGCATTTTTAGCTTTCCCTGGGATGCGATACGATCTTATATTGCTACACTCTTCAAAGTATTAAAAGTATACATCCGATACCTATTAGTAAAATATAAGCTGATACAAACTGAACAACTAAAACCAGTTTAGAACCTAGGATAATTCGTTGAAGGAAGACATTGCAAGCTATGAGCTTCTAATAATCTGAAAAATAGAAATAATTGATTGATAACAACCTGCTAATTAGCCTGATAATGGTCTACTAATACCATTTGAATTCACCTTAATGGTCAAAGACCTCTTAAGATATGTAAGTACTTACTTCTAATAATCTGAAACATAGAAATAATTGATTGATAACAACCTGCTAATTAGCCTGATAATGGTCTACTAATACCATTTGAATTCACCTTAATGGTCAAAGACCTCTTAAGATATGTAAGTACTTACTTCTAATAATATGAAACATAGAAATATTTGATGGGAACAATCTAAATCAATCAGACTAATACCTAGTACAGTCTAATTTATACCTATTAAAGTGAGTGAAGGATAACTCTTAAGTGTAATTGATTCAATTATTAACAGGGATAATTACCTGATTTACTACCTACTAAAAACATACTAACTATGATTTAGTAGGCTATCAAATTAACCACTCAGTCTGAGAGACAGGGGTGGAAGTTAATGGAAAAATAATTAACTTAAGTTCACTTCCTAAAAGTCAAGAATATTGAATAAATTAAACATCTTTTAATAAACTTGAGATGTACTTATACTTTATAAGATCTGTATAATGAACACTAAGAGTAAACCAAAGTAATTTACTTCAAATGATAGTATTCTATTTAAGTTCACTTCCTAAAAGTCAAGGATATTGAATAAATTAAACATCTTTCAATAAACTTGAGATGTACTTATACTTTATAAGATCTGTATAATGAACACTAAGAGTAAACCAAAGTAATTTACTTCAAATGATAGTATTCTATTTAAGTTCACTTCCTAAATGAGTAGGATATAGAACAAATCAAACATCCTTTAATAAACTTAAGATGTGATAATCTGCCAATGCAGCCAATCCAATGTAGTTATATTGGAACTTTATAAGACCTGTATAATAAATACTAAGAGTAAATAAAAGTAATTTTACCTGTATTAATAGCATTCTATTTTAGCCACCGCCTGAAGTGGCGTTTGAATAAATTATCCACCCTTTATAGAACTGAATATTAATTTTCTAATAAGACAAAAGGACAGTAAGTTAATATTGTTACATTGTGATCTCTTATAATAGACACAATAATCAGAGGAATAAGTGTCCGGTAGAATGCTGGCTTTCCACCTCTGTTCAATAAGTGAAATCATAAGACATAAGTTATTGCATTGAATAATTAAGTTCTTAATGTGAAAAGGATATTTGGATGATAGCAAGCCTTGAGATAAACTCTATGATTTATGTGGAATAATAAGAATTTAAATTGCTAACACATAGTTCATAATGTAAGATGAAATTAAATTCTGAGGAGAGATGTAAATTCTCAGATTAAAGAATTAAAGCCACAGGCTAATTAATGTTAAAGTCAATCTGGTCAGAGCTGATATAAAACAATGAGCTGGTCGGCATGCTAATAGCGGGGCGGGGCTATTAAATTACCAGGATCCTCAAATATGTCATATATTTCCACAAGACTTTCATGTAAATTGCACAAGACTTCTTATGTATCATGCTACTTTTAATAAATAATAATACCTGCAAGCTAAGCTATCATCTGATTATCTCTGAGTGGTTACAAATCTTCCCCGCAGCTGCAGTGTAGGATTTAGGTCACAGTTCAGACGGAGTCATTGCTAGGCTACACATATCTATGTTATGATCTATAGACTGGTAGGTAATTAGGTCAGGAGAAAATAATTTAACACAGGGATAAGCCAATTACTAAACTTTCACGAAAGAACTTGAGTTACTTAAATGCGGTTAACAACGGAGGGTTCACTAGACGATCTGGCCAAAATAGTATTTATTATAATATTACATTGCTTGACTGAAATTCACTACAAATAGAATTAAGCTATGCTAAGGTTTCATCATCATACAAACACTACGCACTCCACAAAACTACAAACACAACCATTAGATTGTAGATAAATTAGGTTAAATAGTTTTAAGAATTAGATAATAAGTTAAGTTAAGGTAAAAGCGGCGATGATGTGTGTATGTATTATAAGGTAGAATAAGGTAGAGATTTAAGGTTGGGGCGAGAGGTTACAAGTTTAAGACCTAAAATGTACCACATGACGCAATAAACGTTATCTATCTATCTATCTAACTCCCAAAATGAAAAAAAAATTGTACGAGGATCACTCCTCTCCTCATAGCTTCCCCGTATGTCATAGGAGATGGCGCTTAGAGGTTGTTCTATAATGTGCAATCAGGCAAATGACCGTCATGTTAATAAGCAGTTACCGGGCGTTATTGGCGGGAAAATTAGGCGTCATTTTTGTTACAGTTTTTACAAAAATACACAACATAAGTAAGTACGTAATTTTTATTCAGAAATTCAATACGATTTCCTTAGCAAATCGTTTTTAATACGTTATTGCTAGAACGTCCATCGTAAACGGCGTACAGGACAAATCACTCAGCAAAATGTATATTTATTCCGTGGCTCGGGGCGCGCCATTAAAATTCAGTTGTTTCCCAAGAGACCCAACGGCCAATGTAATTGTATGAGTGGGTGCGACGTGACGCGAATGAGATGGGGCGCCTCGCTGGTGCAGGCCCGAAAAATGCACACTTGGTGAAAAGAAAGTAAAATTTATTGTGAAATAAAAACATAATAAAGCAAAGTTTGCAAAAGCTCTTTTCAAAGTGCTGAAAGAGATTTATTCATTCGATCACGTTAACGAAAACGAGATGTTTTAGATCACGTGCAAAATATAAGTAGGTAATTGTGGATGAAATGTGCGACTAGTAGTTATAAAATCTTTATATCAAAGGTTTCTTTGAACCATATCTCTGTATAAAAAGTCATGTAACTAAGCTTATTATGTTGCTAATACCTTTATCACGGCGCTCGGCAGGCGTCGGGCACAATAGAGAAGCGTATAAAAAATTTAAGCGAAAATATCATCTATTGAAGGAAAGCAACCGGTGTGAAATTACACATTCAAGAACCAAGTCCGGTTAGGGAGTTCACACACTGTACTGCGTGCCATGTCCACAATAATAATGCACGATGTCTTATTGAGTGAGTGCAGAGTTCTTAGAAGTAAGCTGCTTCAATATAAAAATTGAATAATTAAAATTTCAGAAAAACGATGTAAACAACACGCTTGTGTCTCGTATCTGTTGGTGTGTTACGTATAGCTTCAGCACCAATATCGTATAGCTTCAGCACCAATATCGCCGATCTGCAATTACCTCACTAAAGCGGCGCATGGAAACGACCAGAATCTAGCAGCGACACGGTGACAGCCGACACCCGACGGAGCCACAGCGAGTTTCGTCACTTTTGTATCAACCATCGACCATTAGGCATTGCACTTAGCTATAATTAAATTAATGTATTTTCTTTTAATTATACTTTAAATATTTGATTTTTTTTTCATCCTTTGGCTGTAGCCTTTGTAATTAGTGTGCAATTAAACTCAGCAACTTTTTTCATTAAATATTTGTTTATTTTGTTTGTTGGAAGACTTATAATCAAATATTATCAGGCACATTAGGGGGTGTGCTCACTCCTTAATCTGCTGTCCCTTCAATGTCCGTGTGGCAAGAAGTTAACCCGGCCACTGCAAAAAGTCGAAAGCTGCTCGGGCGGATCGATTTTGTGAACCAATAAAAACTCTTTGACACTTCTAAGGCTTTTTTGTGCTTTTGTTTTACAGATTAACGCAAGCAAAACTATTTTCATGATGAATTAATTAATCAAAATCCTAATTAGTCTTCAGCCCCTACACGAACAACTGCTGCATGTCGAATCTCTAAAGCTCGATCGTAAACTTGCCTCTCACTTTGACCCTAACGTTACGGTCAAAAGTGACTTTTGTGACGTTAGCATAGAATCTAATTTAGTGAATGTGGATTTCATATCTCACTGCGTATTCAGGTTTGAATTGAAAGGGTCGCAGTGAGAGGCGAGTTTTTATCGTGCTTCAAGGAATGGACAAACTCACCTTAGGCGTTCCCAACCCAAATAATAGTTTATAGGGAGAATAATGAGCTTTATTTTAGCGCACTAGCTTAATGCGGATTGCTGAGTTTTAACGGCTTTCCGTACCTTACGAAGTATAGAAGGGCTCGAAACCTTTTTAATTTGGTCAAAGTGATCCAGCATAGCGAGAGTTATTTAACTGGAAAGGAACAGAATGCCATAGCCGCTGCGCCATGAATCTGCTAGTTTGTTTGTCATGTATATAAAAAGATGTATTGGAAAACATCTTAAATAATAAAAAATCCTATTCATAAATAATGAAACCCATCTAGTGGCTATGAAATTGTGCTAGGATGACACGGCGACAGGTGATGGATGATGCTGGCGCGGACGCCACGCAGCCTGGCGCTCGGGGGTCGATCAACTATATAATGTGACACCTTTTGAAAACATTGCGATTTTAACAACGACATCTTTTTTGGGTCTCATTTGGAGGAAAAGTGAAACTTTTACCTACAAAAGGATTGCCAATACCAAAAACAGGAAAAATCGTGGAAGTCGTTGCCTCGTCACTTTTTGTGCGAAATTCCACGCAATCGGAAGCATTGTTTAGATTTGTCAATGTTTTGTGTTTTTGTTTCCATATGCGTAGATTATCTTTATTTAGATAGATTTAAGAAGATTAAGGCAAAATGCACGGGTATATGCAAGATTCACTTACCTACTTTAAAAGAGGAAGAAGATAAAGATTATCAGATTCGTTAAACTAAGTGTAACATAAGCTTACATGAGAGTGAACGTTTACTTTTCCCAGTTTCTAATTGGTAAAATAAATGGAAAAGTTAAAGAGTGATGGAGATACGGTTCTTCAAAAGCTTGTTCAAAGATAATTATGTTAACCTCCGTTCAAAAATAACACGAGCTGAAGACTATTATTAAGACAAATCGTTACCGACACATTTATCGAGGTTTGAGCAGATTTTATAATACAATGCCCAATGAACTTATTGCACCTGATTTAGTAAAACTTGACTGTGTCTATTAATACATAATTATATAAACAGATTACGCAAATATTTGTTGCGAACAATTTACTAACTATATCTCATGAGGCACAAGCGCAACCTTAAATAAGTCTCTCTCAACACCTCGCTAGAAAAAAACCTGCCATCAATCTTTTTATGAACAAACGAATGTACGCGAAATAAGAAAAAGAACATCAGCAATTTCACGGGAACGAAATTATAATAGATTTTTAACGCTGCGGCTGCGCGCCTATCGGCGCCCATCTTAATTGACTGTCAAGAATTCGCGCGCTCGCGGCGTCGGCCGCTGCAGACGGAATCCCACCTTTTTATCTGCCACTGAAGAAAGTTCCGTTTTTCAATCAAGAAAGTTTCCCTTTCCTTGAAATAAGTGAAAGTTATGGTTTTAGGGTTGGAGTTGCAATTACTCTTCGGTCTAGATGACTACCTACGATCTGCTTTATTTGTATAAAGAATTGTCTTATGAGACGAAACAAAAAGTGGCTGGCAGGAGTTGGTTAACCTAGAACGGGTTACCTCCAGCAGCGGACTAACACTGATGATGAAGTGATTAATGATTGCGGTATGTAGGTAACAATAATATGTCTAAACATTCAAAAATACCTTATACTTGAGGTTACAATAATTGGGCTCTTCAGAATGTAACTACGCCATCGGTTTGTAAATCTAAACGGGGAGGGGGACCTTGTTATGGTGAGGAACAGGCAACAAACTCAGTGAGCAAAGGTGACATGCATGCGAGAGACGGTCCAGTGGACTGGAACGGGCTCATTAGACCCCTTGCGCACTGCGACATTTTACAGTTCGTCTGTAGCGATACACACGATGCAGTAAGTATAAGTATGGTCACTAGCTTTTACAAAAAGCTATGACGCGATTAATTGCTGCAAAAAGTCAAAGTGTGAAATCGGTCTTATGATGGTTAATACGATAATAGTAGCGCTGTCGAGTGTTACCTCAGACCATTCCCAGACACATGGGGTCCGGTGTACAGTGTGTTGCCTCGTGGTTCCAGGCGTGTTCCGGCCTGTTGTTGTTTACGCCGTGAGCCCGTGACAGTGCGCGCTAGTTATTTCCGGGTTTGTGTCGCTGCCGGGAGCAGTGGGAGCGGCCGGGAGCGGTTCATTCTGCCAATACCGACAGCGGCCGCTTTCATTTCCAGCATTCCGAACATACTGTCTATTTGAATTCTTAAACGGAGGCAGAAAACGGATGGATCTGGTATTTTATTGTCTTATAAGTTTAATGTTTTAGACATTTAACATTGTATCTACGTTTAGCATTTAATCGTGTCCATATTTTATGAAATACTATTATTATTTATGTTTGTTATTTTTTAACCAATGTTTGTTATGTGTAACTTATGTCAAGAATTATTTTACATTATAAAAGTACGTTAGTGGGATTGTGTGCATACTTTTCTATATTCGTAGTTGAGTTAGTTTTTTTCATTTTTACTAATCGTTATTTCGCAAAGCTCCTTCTGGACGTAAATATTTCGTGTCTTTCCCCAAAAAAACTTACCTAATTGGTGTTACGCACTGAGCATATCTCTAACCATGGTGTAATAGAATGTATCATTCGTAGCTCTGCGCCGCGCCGGCAACATATCGCCGCAATATCTGCGCCTAATTCCTTGTTTCGCATGCACTACATAACTAAAACACATTACATGTCTATTTAATACATCGACTGTGGTGGTAATATCTACTTTATACACTTTTAAACTTTCGCGTTCCATTATGCACACATATTTTATATAGCTGGTTCCACAACACTGTAGTTCGAGGCAATACATTTCTTGAAAAACGCACAGTAGTAGACCGCCATCCATCAAGGCGATGTGGATGGAATGACAGTCGATTGCGTGTAGTGCGGTGAAGGAAATTAGCGGCAGGGATCAAGCCGAACAATTCCTCAGAACACTCCCCATGATATATACGGTACAATATACAGAGAGACGCAACGTCTCTCCGAAGAGCCAGTGGATCGAGCCGACCTGAAATAACCACGTCACCGACAATTCGAGCGAGCAGCTCTGCGTTGAATGCGGTCAAATGGAAGGAGTTGGTATTGGGGTGCTCCAGCCCAGAGATGGGAGCAGTATTCCATATGCGGCCTGACCTGTGCTTTATACAGTTGTAAACGGTGGGCCGGCGTGAAATACTGACCCGCTCTATTAAGCACACCCAGCTTTTTCGAAGCTAATTTAGCTTTACCTTCCAAATGACCACGAAACTGAACGTCACTCGAAATATCGACGCCAAGGATTCCAATAATCGGATTGGTATCAAGGGGAGCTCCCTCAAAGTTCAGAGGTACGACGAAGGGATGTTTTTTCGCGGTAAATGCGCAAACTTGTGTTTTGGAGGGGTTAAAGCGGACTAGGTTATGTCGGCCCCAATCCCTTGTGTCAGTCACAAGTTTATTCCGGCTCTCGATGACGCTTTCCAGAGAAATATTAGCTCGCCCGGTGTAGAGCGTATCCCCAGTACTGTCATCCGCATAGCAATGAATGCTGTTGTTATGCAGCATGTCATTGATATGCAGAAGAAACAAAGTAGGGGACAACACACACCCCTGCGGGACTCCAGCATTCACGGGCTTCATGTCGGAGCACGAACCGTCGACTGCGACTCTGATGCTACGCCCAGTAAGAAAGCTGGCAACCCATGAACACAATTTCTCAGGAAGCCCGTATGATGGAAGTTTAGAGAAAAGAGCCCTGTGCCATACCCTGTCAAAAGCTTTCGCTACGTCCAAGCTATCTGCCAGTGCCTCCCCTTTACTCTCGACTGCCTCCGCCCATCGGTGAGTAAGGTACACTAAAAGATCACCAGCCGATCGACCGCGACGAAAACCATACTGGCGATCACTTAGTAGCTGGTTCTCTTCTAGGTACCTTAAGAGCTGGCGGTTTATAATGGACTCCATTACTTTGGAGAGTAAAGAGGTAATAGCTATTGGCCTGTAGTTAGACGGATCTGAGCGATCGCCTTTTTTTGGAATCGGGTGCACAAGGGCTGTCTTCCAAGAGCTCGGGACGACGCCAGTGGTGTAAGAGAGCTGGAAAAGGCGCGTTAGAACTGGTGCCAATTCAGGAGCACACGTCCGAAGCACAATGGGTGGAACTGCATCTGGCCCACTCCTCGCCTTATGGATATCAAGGGAAAAAAGAGCCTTACGAACTGACCTTTGCAGGAACTGAACGTTTGGCATTGTACAAGCGCAATGCGGTATGGTTGGTGGAGAGTTTTCCCCATCGTCCAAGGTCGAGTTTGATGCGAAAAGAGAGCCCAAGAGATCGGCTTTCTCCTTTGCAGTATAGGCCAGGCAGTCATCGGTCTTGTGCAATGGTGGTAGGGACGGCTGACAAAAATTCCCTAAGATAGCTTTGGCGAGAGACCAGAACGCACGCGTCCCCGAAGGAAGATGCACTAGCCTCTCGCCAATTCTACCTATGAATGATGACTTCGCCTTCACCGCATTAGCCCAGGCTTGGTAATGCTGTCGCTTTTGGCGAGACGCCATTTTGCAGCAACGACCAAACCATGGTTGGGACTTGCCGCCAATGGGAACCACAGAGTTTGGAATGAAAAGTTCCATTCCCTGCAGTATCACATCAACGACAGAGTCAGCGGCGACATCAGGATCATCCAGCGAGAAGCAAACTCGCCACCACGGGTAGGACGCAAAGAAACTTCGCATCCCATCCCAGTCCGCCGACCTATAATGCCAGACTCGACGGCTAGCCGCTGGTTGCGGTTTTGAAGTTTCTGTGAGAGGCACAGTGCTGCGAATCAGACAGTGGTCTGATGAGCCTAGTGGTGCATCAACAGAAACTTGATAGCCGTCTGGGTGCGAGGTCAGCAGAAGGTCCAATAAAGAAGGTGCATGGCCCTCCACATCTGGAACCCGTGTTGGCTCGATTACCAATTGGGACAGACTGTAGGCCAAAGCGAAGTCATGAACGGCTCTACCCGCGTGGTCAGTTGTGCGTGAACCAAACCTTTCGACGTGGTGGGCATTGAAGTCTCCCAATACCACAATCTCGGCCGAGGGGATCCGTTGGAGAAGGGAGTCTGTCGCTGTTTGGACGGTCTCGATGAGTTGATCAGTTCCGATGTTACCGCTGTGGGACCTATACAGGCACACGTAGACGCGAGGATGACGTCCGCAGTCGACGTGACGACGACCATCTTCCCGATTGAAATTGTTCGTGTAATGGCGTTGGGACGGAGACCCGAAATGAAACAATGTCTTGCGTTGAATCAATAATCTTTATCCTCTAGTGTATCATCTTAAATACTAATTAACATCACATCTATACGTGACTAGAGGAAGGACGCCTTGTCAATCAGGAAGACCTTAATTATCACGTACTATTGAGTACGTGCTGATAGTGTAATTCACTATATCACACCTCCCCTGAAAAGGCTAGGCATCCCTTCCCTGAAAAGTAAACTCTTATTTTCTAAATATCTTAGTCCTATTCTTATGAACTATATATTCTTTATTATTCTTTAATATTTTTACATTAGTACCTAGCTCTTCTAAAACTTCAAATGGACCTAAATACAAGTCATTCAATTTATTATAATTTTCATTCTTATACAAGAGTAGATCACCTTTTTTGTAGTGTACTTCCTTACAATCTAAATCATAATTAGTTTTTCTACTTTGTTTTGATATTAATAAGTTGTTCCTGGCATCATTATGAGCTTTTTGCAATCTAAATTTTAACTCCGATGGATAATTGTCGTATACATATAAGGGATCAACTTTACTAACTAAATTACTAGGTACGTTACATGTTTTCCCAAAAACTAGTTCATAAGGGGAGTATTTGGTACTAGTATTTACAGAATTATTATAAGCAAAGCACCAATATGGTATCCAGGTACTCCAATTTGCCGACTGATTCTGTGTTTGTATTCTCAAGTAACATCCGAGATGTTTGTGCCAGTTTTCTAGCGAACCTATACTCTCATGATGATAGGGTGTTGAATTTAACTTATCAATATTTAGCAATTTACATACTGTTTCTAACGTGGAATTAATAAATTCCGTTCCACAGTCAGTCGCAATAACCCTGGGAGTACCATATCGTAAAATAAAATTTTCAGTAAAAACCCTAGCAACAGTTTCAGCTGACTTATCAAGTATTGGGTAAGCTTCTACAAACTTTGTCAATTCGCATTGTATTGTTAATATGTATTTATTACCCAAATTATCGACCTCCAACGGCCCCACAATATCTAAATATAATTTTTCAAAAGAAGTAGATGCTGTAGTGGTTATTACCATTTTCTCTTTATTATTTTTATTACAAAATTTCGGCTTTTGGCAATCTTTACAGCGAGTCACATATTCAGTTATGTCTTTTTGCATATTACTCCAAAAATATTTTTTTCGAATATTCTTAGTCATTTTATTTATGCCTACATGACCACTTGTCGGCAATAAATGATAATCATTTAGTATAACACGTATCAAGTCTTTATTTGTAACATGTTCAACTTGGTTATTAATAATACATAACCGCGGTAATTCTTTATGTTTCATGAAAGTTTGGGTCAAAATTTTAATAAACTTTTTATTAAACCCATTTTTAATCACAACGACTTCTACAATATTATATTTTTTACATAATGCACTCAGTTCTCCTATCGTTGCGTCTCGGCGCGCCTCCGTTAGTAGAGATTCCTGATTTATGTAAATAGTAGAGTCACTAAATAACATATCACCCGTCTGTGAGACGTATCTTTTCTTTTTCCTCAACTTTACGAAGTTTTCATACGAACAAATATCTAACCTTACATCATTTTGTGATTTCTGCATAATATCTACCACTCTTGGTTGCCTATGATCAACAGGGGGCTCAACCCTGCTACTTCCAGAGGTAGCGGGTTCATTATTTTGCTCCATGGTTCTTTTCATTGAACGGGTTAATACCCCAAAAAATTTGAATTTAGATTTTTTAACTCGTCTGATGTTATAATGACTCTCGATAAGGCATCTGCCGTTACATTTTCGGAACCTTTTATGTATTCAATATCGAAATCATATTCTTCTAAACAAAGTATAAACTTAGTTAAACGGCTACTAGGATCTTTTATGCTAAATAAATGAACCAATGGTCTATGATCTGTTAATATTTTAAATTTTCGTCCGTATAAATATGGTCGAAAATGTTTTATAGCCCACACTACCCCTAATAACTCTTTATGAATGGTTGGGTAGTTTATTTCTGAACTGTTTAATTGTCTGCTTGCATAAGCTACGGGCTTATTATTTCCATTTGATAATACAGCCCCCAAGGCTACCCCTGACGCATCGGTTTGCAACCGGAAAACATTATCTTTTCCAAAATCTGGATAATCTAAGACAGGAAATGAACTAAGTGACTTTTTTAAGGTCTGAAATGCCACGTCACATTCTTTCGTCCACTGAAACTCGACATGTTTCTTACAAAGACGGTTTAGTGGGTACACTATTGTGGCAAAGTTTTTTATGAATTTTCTATAAAAGTTCGCAAAAGCCACAAAACGACGAATCTCATTTACATTTTTAGGTACTGGGAACTTTTCCAAGACCTCGATTTTACTGTTGTCTGGCAACACCCCGTTTGGCGTAATAACATGCCCTAAATAATTAATTTCTTTCCTCAAAAATTCGCACTTACAAGGGTTTAGTTTTAAATTAACTGACCTAAACCTCTCAAATACACTCATTAAATTTGTATTATGCTGCGATAGGCTTTTCCCGAAAACTATTACGTCATCGAGATATAGAAAACATATCTCGTAATTTAAACCCGATAGAGCCATAGACATAAGTTTAGAAAATACGCTAGGACTCGTTTTGAGACCCATAGGTAATCTTTTCAGTTGATATTGCTTATCAGCTGTAAAAGAAGTGAATTTCCTACATTCTGGTGATAAGCCTAGCTGGTAATAACTAGAACTGAGGTCTAAATGAGAATAGTATAAGCATCCCGAAAGTGAGTCAATAATTTCTTGTATATTTGGTAACGGGAACTTTTCGTCTACTATTTTTTTATTTAAAAGTCTATAATCTATTACGATTCTCCACTTTTTTTCACCGCTACTGTCAGCTTTTTTCGGAAGTAATAATAATGGAGAAGACCATTCGCTGGTACACTCTTCGATAATATCTTCTTCTAACAATTTACCTACCTGTTTTATTAACTCAGCCTTCTGAGCGTGCGGTATTCTATACGGTTTGACATAAACAGGAGACGCGTCATTTTGCAGTTTAATGTTGTACTCGTATAAGTTTGTAACGGATAGCTTATCACCCGGCATATGAAAGATATCTGCATATTTTGCACATATTTTCTCAATAGACCGTCTCTCTTCATCACCAAGATATGTTTTTAATTTAAGAAAATCGAATAGTTGTTTAACCCTCTCGACAGATTTTCCGTTTTCCGTATCAAAAGAGCATACGAAATAATCCGAGTATTTTCTAATTTTCGGGCTAAAGTTATTTAATTTTACATCTTCTTCCCGTGTGTTTAAAAATCGCACCGGAATCTTTTTCCCGTCTCCTACTACCACGGCGCCTGCTACAAATACGCCTGCAATAACTTCCTCCGCTAAAATGACACATTCGCCCTTTATCTCTGACGAAACATATTTTACGACCTCACATCTCCCTGGAATAGTCGTTATTATGTTTTTACCTAAGCCTAATTCTAGACTTATCTTATCCTGTAATGTAACCAGCTTATTTTCATAGTTAATTTTACAACTATATTTTAATAAAAAATCTTCTCCTAAAATTCCATCATTTTTACAGTGGAAGTTGCTAAACACATAAAACTTATGCCTAAAATTATAATTGTTAACACATAAGTCTAGATAAACATAACCTATTGATACTAAATCCCCACATACTCCTTTAATCTTAATTTCATCCCTTACTAGCTTTGCGTCGCGGGACACGCTACGGAGTTTATTTAACCAATCTAACTTTAAAATTGAAATGCTTGCTCCTGTGTCTACTAATAGAGAAATTTGAGTTTGACTACAAGTAAAACAAACGTAATTACCACTACCATAACTACAAATATCTACCTCAGCGCTATTCAGAACGAAAAAAATCATCGCTATGATGTTCGTTCTGACGTATACTCTGACGTTCACTTTCGTTCTCGTCATTAGACTGTTCTGCTGAGTCAACTAAGAAATGTACATTCCTACGTTTATTATGAGGTGACGTAAACCTGGTGTTGCGCTGACCCTGAAACCTATTCAAGTTATAGTAGGCACGACCCCGACCTTGCTGACTCGTCGCGTTGTTGTTACGTGACTTATTATATTGTTGATGATAGTTTTTATTTATCTTTTCAAATCGCTGGTTCGAAACATAGTTAACATAATTGTTTATTGGTGGTTTCACTACCGAGTCTTCTTGTTCTAAGGCTATAGTTATTGCCTGCCTAACTGTGCTTACGGACCTAGACGTAACTATAATGCTTGTACGAGCATTGTTTAGGCCGTCAGCGAAACGCTTGATAGCCATTTTTTCATTAATCGGCTTTAATAAATTATATGCCGACTCGTCTCCATTAGCCTGTGCTGTACTTAAATCGTTGGACATTTTTTCGATTTCACTACCAAACACTTCTATGGTCTTGTTTCCTTGCCTACATCGTAGCATTCGGTCTAAAATGGCTGTGTATGATTTAATCGGAATTAAAACATTTTTTATATCTTTTATTAGGTCTGCCACAGACACATAAGACTTATTAATTTTTGTTTTAGCACTGCTAGAAAGACGAGTTTTTAAAACAAAATTGATTAACAGAGGCTGGTCCTCGTTTCTAAGGGTACTACTATAATACTCTATTCCGTCTATTAGTTGGTTAATTTGCGTTTCGTTGCAATCTACTACTGGGAGGAGCGTGAGCGCGACTTTTAGATCGAACGTGGCCATGGTTGAGATCGTTTCTGAATGATGCGGGTTAACGAGTGACTCGATTTCCTCAAAATTACATAAAAACTTTGACGATATTGCTTTTGTTATTTGTAATTCTACAGCATCTATCCCTTTTTTACATAAGTCTGCAGATATTTGTTCAAAAATATTTTTAATTTCCTTTGCTCTTAAAAACTTATTCTGCCCCTGAGCGGAATAACGTTTGTCCTTACTTAATTTAATAATAGAGTCTCTAATAGCCTTAAGCTCACTCAAGAGTTCTGACAGGTTTGCCATGAACACACTTTAGAAAAAAAAATCACTCACACACACACATAGATTCTTGGTAGCATAGTTATATTAATTCGTGCTGGCTTACACGTTCTGTGCTGGTCCAATTGCCCGTCGAACCGCTCTGCGTTCTACCTCTTCTAATAGTCGTGCGTTGAAGTAACGTAGCAGCCTAAGTACTATATAGCCCGCTAGTACAACGACGATGGTCAGTAAAAAGATCTCTGAAAGTTGCATCCCAACGGCCAAGGGAGTTGATGCTGCCGCCGATTGAGTTGGTGATTGACTGACAATAATATTGTCTTTAGATTGTGGGTTTCCCATAGTTAAACAATTTTGGCTTACAGTTTTTCTTCTTATTTCCTTCGTCCTTCTTGTAGGCCCGTGTAGCACTATTTTCCTGATATTTTGTAGACTTCAACTAGCGATTTCGCGGCGCGGACTTGTGACACCATGTCACGGTCGCCATGTAATGGCGTTGGGACGGAGACCCGAAATGAAACAATGTCTTGCGTTGAATCAATAATCTTTATCCTCTAGTGTATCATCTTAAATACTAATTAACATCACATCTATACGTGACTAGAGGAAGGACGCCTTGTCAATCAGGAAGACCTTAATTATCACGTACCGTGCCGTCATCCTAGGAATCCAGATCGATTTTTCATGGTGTCCGAATCATGCCTTGTCGCCAGGCGACGCAAGGCTCTTGGCCATGTGGCAGACGTGTCAAACCCCTTTATTATGTGGATATTGCCCCATCCAACAATAGTCTGGCATTGTTTAGTTATGTTTATTGGAATATCGTAGCCGTGTAGTGCCTTGGGTACTAGTTAAATGTGCAACAACGGCGCTGCGAGTCCCTGGTTATGATAGGTTGCAGCCCCAGATACACAGATAGCAGACTGCGGGACCCTAATTTATGTAACAGATCTGAACTGGGCGTGCAGTGTTATAATTAGGCCCCGTGTTGATAATTTCAGATGCTTCGAGAGGCCCGTCTCGCCGCCAGGATTTAGAGCTGGGCCCTAAAGCCTGGACGCGAGACCTGCCTCTTCGGGGCACCAGCGGCCACCTGCTGCCAGTCGAGCTGACGCCGCCTAGCGGAGGAGCAGGCGTTGACGGTTTTTGTACCCCTACTCTGGGTTTAATCGTTCTTTATTCAGAAACATATTTTTACATTAGGGTTTCGAAACCTTAACCTAGTATTTTCTTTTATATCCAACTACACCAAGCGTTGGTGAAGTTGTGAAACATTTGAGGATCTGCGAGTTCGACCTGTGTGAAGTTGTATGGTGACATCTTCTCCAGATTCGGGTCTACATCCAGACCCTGGCGCCCAAAATTATTAATTTTATATCGGTATAACCCCACGGTCCTCTAGAGTATCGGCTTTAAGCGTGTGAGAGTTTTGATACGGTTAAACGGATAAGAACATTTAATTTAATATTTTTATAGACGGAGTAATTTAATTTTAATTTCAACTTCATACTCCGAACGGTATTGGCTTTATCCCGACCCCCCACGACCATAGCTTGTACGACTGAAATATTAGCTGGCTGGTTAGGTAGTAGTAGGAACAGTATTATAAGATTTATTTGAAATTAAAATTATCACCGACCCGCTTGGTCACTTTTGACTCTTAGGATTTTAGTGTGTTTTAAGGGATGATATAGCTTTGGAATAAGGTTTAGAGTACTTTAAACAGTAAATTGTAGTTGGCAAAATTATTAGAAAGTTTGTTGGACTTTCATTTGAGATTGGCCCTAGGGTCAATTTCGACTGATAGTTTTTTTTGTTATTTTTGGCTAAAAAAAATTAAAAGGAGTAACGTAGATGATTTGTACCTAACATAATATAATACCAAATTGTGACTAACCCCCCTCTTTTGAATAATAAGAATGAAATAAAATTTATAATTTTATTTTATTGTTGTTGGACAAAATATTTGTGTGTGTTCTTTTACAATATACTGCCTAGCTGTTGAACATTTTATGGTTTTATTTGATAACAACCCACTGAAGCTTGCATTTGGGATTTTCTTCCTTTTCCCCAAAAGGGACAAAATCTCAAATGTAACAGTGGCGCCCAACGTGGGGTCCGAACCACCAACCTTTCGGTTAACAGCCGAAAATTGAATGCAGTCAGCAAACAAGATGCTTATCCGCTTCCCTACGTCTCTCACATCTTAGATCAGTTGCGTGACGCTCGATACCTTTCGTCAATTGATTTAAAATCTGCATTTTGGCAAATTGAGCTTGACTCCGCGTCATCTAAGGAAAAAACCGCATTCACGGTTCCCGGACGAGGTCTTTTCCATTTTAAGGTTATGTGCTTTGGGTTGACGGGGGCACCAGCCACCCAGTAACGGTTAATGGACATACTGTTTGGTCCTGAGTTTAATAATAAAGTGTTTGTTTACTTGGATGACATTATAATATGCTCATCGACATTCGAGGAACACATTTCGCTTCTTAAACGGGTTTTAGAAAAGTTACGACAGGCTAAGTTAACGATTAACTTACAAAAATCCTGTTTCTTTCGTCGGGAGTTAAAATATCTAGGTTACAGGGTAGATGAACATGGTTTACACACTGATCCGTCGAAAGTTCAGTCAATAGTCAACTTTCCCACACCTACCACCCGGAAGCAGGTGAAAATGTTCCTTGGAACAGCGTCGTATTATAGACGTTTCATTAAAAATTTCAGTTCTATAGCGGCACCTTTAAATGCACTTACGAGTACTAGCAAAAAAGCCCCGCCTTTTAAGTGGACTGCTGAGGCAGAAACCGCGTTTACTACTTTAAAAACAGCGTTTGTCTCTGCCCCAGTATTGGCTTGTCCCGATTTTTCCCAGCCATTTGAGATTCATTGTGACGCATCCAGTTTTGGGATAGCGGGCACTCTGACTCAGTTTATAAAGGGAGTGGAGCATCCAATAGCATATTGTAGTCGTTCACTGAATTCGGCAGAACGCAATTATTCGGCGACGGAGCGAGAGGCCTTAGCGGTGGGTTTTGCTATAGAACACTTTCGTCCTTATGTGGAGGGAGGTCCTGCGTTTAAGGTGATAACCGACCACTCGAGTCTGAAGTGGTTCTTTAATTTAACCAATCCTACGGGTCGATTAGCTCGTTGGGGTTGTCGGTTATCGCCTTACAACTTTGTTATTGAGCACCGCAAGGGCAAGGACAACGTAGTTCCAGTTGCACTATCGCGTGCCGTTCCGGTGCTCGAAATAAAGGTGCCTGACGCAGACACTTGGTTCCAAAAGTTGTGGGACAAGTGTGTTAGTACTCCTAGGTCGTGTCCTAACTTTATTATTAGAGACAATAAACTTTTTCGTTTTTCAAAGAATAAATTCGGTGTGGCGAGTGATTATGATTGGAAACAAGTAGTACCGGAGGGAAATCGTCTGGAACTTTTAAAGAATCACCATAGTGGTGAATTATTTCCACATTTTGGAGTATTTAAAACTTATAAACGACTTGCACTACGTTACTACTGGCCTAACATGTATAAGGATGTAACTAACTACGTGGGGAAATGTGATACGTGCGCCGCATATAAACACTCACAATTGCCAACCCCTGGTCTTTTAGGTAGCGCGAAAGACTGCTCTAAACCGTTTGAAACAATAAGTTTTGACCTCGTTGGTCCCTTGCCACGGTCTAGAGCGGGCTTCACATATCTCTTTGTGGTCGTATGCTGTTTTACGAAATATTGTTTGCTCTTTCCTTTACAAAGAGCTGTTGGTAAGGCTATAGCGCAGAAACTTGAAGATGGCGTTTTCTTGGTTCACGGCATACCCCGTACGGTGATAGCGGACAACGGAACGCAGTTCACGGGCAATGAAATTAAATCTTTGTTGGAGAGGTACAAGGTACCTCAGGTTCACTTTACACCTCGCTATTGCCCCAGCGTGAACACAGTTGAACGTTATAACCGTACGATTATGACCGCCGTATCAATTCTTGTGAAAGATGACCATAGATCGTGGGATGTTAATATTTCGAAAATTCAGTATGCAATAAACACTTCCACTAATGAAGTAACACGTTTTACCCCATTCTTCCTAGTACATGGTAGGGAGGCAGTTAGTTGCGGAGAGGTTTTCGGCAATAATACCGATGGACCGCTCACCCTGGCGTGCGCTTCTCGCGGTGTATATGCGGACCAGTTAGGCGTCTTAGAGGAAATTTTTAATAAAAAATAAAATAAATAAAATAAAATTCATTTATTTCGACCAGCTTAGGATCATAGAACAAGTTATACAAACTAGATACAACATAACAATTTATATACATTAAATAAAATAAGAATCAAAAATACAGAAACAGAATTTAAAATGATAAAATCAAAACATTTAAAATACAAAATTAAAATTAAAAATTACAAACTACTAACAAAATTCATGAAATAAAATAAAATGAAATTTGAAATATAAAATAAAATAAAGTTCAATCAAATAAATTAAAATATTAAATTTAATTATTAAATAATCATTCAGTCTGAAAAGAAGTCCAGGGCAGTCATCGCTTTAAACGTTTTATGACGTGCAATTCAATGAACCGCCCAAAGACAGCAGAGTCACCTCTCTTATGTATCATTCTCAGGACTCCATTGGTGCCCCCCCGCAGTCGCAGCATCAACGAGGCAGTTTTATTGCGCATGATTGTATAAAAATCGTCTATGTTGGCGTCAGAAAACATGCCTGACGCGCTACAAAAACGTGGAAGCCGCAAAAGAGCCCTGAGAATGTTATTATATTGTACTCGCAATGCGTTGTATGACTTTTGAGTAAAGCTAGCCCATAGACCACACGTGTAAAAGCTTTGGCAAAAAGCTTTAAAAAGCGTTAATTTTACACTTACACTACAGCGTGCGAATCTATGTGCCAGCATATTTCCACGTACCGACAACGCCCTACGTTCCCTCTCTATATCTGAATCATCCTTCAGGTCCTCGGTTACAATGTGACCTAAATATTTAAATTTGCTTACATGATTAAGTGGTACTCCGTTTAATAACAAAGGAGGTACACGCTTAGGTAACTTATTTCCACTCCTAAAAATAATGAAGTCACACTTTTTCTCATTGTACAGCAAACCATGTGTTTTAGCATACTTTTCACATGTTTTTAACATCTGTCTCATACCACTGATCGATGGGCTCAGCAAAACCATGTCGTCTGCGTAACTAATGTTGTTAATACTGACATTGTCTATTCGGCAACCAACATGCATGTTGCTGAGCTCCTCGATCAGTTGGTTAACATACAAGTTAAACAGTCTTGGTGATGTTAGGCCACCCTGACGTACACCGCAGTTCATAACATACTCATCAGACAAACTGTTAGCCCACTTGACTACATTCCTCTGGCTCCTATACCAAAATGAAAACAAATTTATGACCTCTGAACAAATACCATCTTTTTTAAGTTTGTCCCACAGAATATCGTACGATACCAGGTCAAAGGCTTTTGATAAATCTAGAAAACATGCATAAATGGGAGTGCTCTTCTTAGTGTAATAGTTTACAGCGTACTTTAGTTATAATATAGCACTTTCGGTGGACAAGCCTTCTCGAAAACCAAACTGTAAGTCATTCAATTTAATTCGGGTGCTCAGGTGTACATCAAGAACCCTATCCAGAACCTTCGCAATCACTGTAGCGAGTGAAATTGGCCGGTAGTTTGATTTGTCAGCTATATCACCTGTTGAGTTCTTAACTAGCGGAACTACAATAGTTTTCATTAAACTAGATGGTAAGTAACTATGTCTCAAACAAAAAGTGTAAAGCATAGACAATACTCTGTTTATATGACCTCCAGCATGCTGCAGATGCTCAATGCTGAGTCCGTCATGACCTGGAGACTTTCCCCTTTTCATATTTTTAATAGCTGTAAATATTTCCTTACTTGAAATTCTAAGAGGATTTTCCACATGACAAGGCTCAGCACCGAACGCCGCAGCCTCCACATTAGTGGGACTCTGTATATGAAATTGTTGTCTAAAAATATTAGCAATATGTGTGGGATCGCTGGATCCATCAACACTAACAGGCAAGCTTGCTCTTCCATTAAGTTTCTTTGTGCTTTTCCAAAACTTGCCAAATTGTTTTTGCGAGTGTTGAGCAGCTATGATATCTAATTTAATCTGCTCCTGATTACGCGGGCAGTATTTAAGCCTAGATTTAAAAATTTTGCGACTTAAGCACATTCTATCGTAAACAGGACCAGACCCAGGCCTACCATAAAGCACATACATCTGGAAGTCCAATCTCGCCTGCGTGTGTGAATCTGCAACATGTTTATTCCACCCCATAATACACCTTTGTCTACACTTGGCTCTAAATTTATTGTGACAACTGTCTCTTGCGGCTTGACTGAGTGTGTCAACAATGTTATTATAAAATTTATCTATTATTTTTCTATGGCTGATATTTGTACACATAGCGTCTGCACAACTATGAAGATCAGCTGGGAAGTCTATATATTTCAGGTTATTATTACAATATTCATTATATTTAGTGACTTGATCTAAGGTTCTTGTACCCCATATTACATCATTACATTGATTATTATTTAATGTAAACTTATTTCTAATTAATCCTAAGTTACAGTCTACAGCCAACGGTAAATGGTCTGACCAGTACACATCATATAACACTTCAACATTTTTAATTGTTTGCCAAGCCGATGCACTCACTAGACAATGATCTAACCATCGCTTACTGCCATGAGCTTCACTGACATATGTGTATGTGTCAGAATCCATTCCCAACCTTACCATGTCCGCACAAAGCCATTGTTGTTCATCACAAAAGCTCAGCAGTTCCTTACAAAACGGTGTATGTGGGTGTGAATTAAAATCACCTAATATAAACACAGCTTCAGTACCGCTGTCCTCTAAAATAGCATTTAACTCACCCAGGCATTGCGAGAAAATGGGAAAGTTGTCCTTAACATCCGTTGGCATATACACACAAATAAATAAAATTTCACGAGCATCGTGTGTAGTCGCCTTGATGGCAACAATACGGTCACTTTTACACTGCACAACCGAAACGTCGCGAAAGACTCTTTTCCGCCACAGTATTGCCACACCCCCATGGGGGCGTCCACGTAACATACCACTCGTAAGATCCACAGCCGATTTGCCCGCATAACTAAAGTCATTGTGTATCTCACCAAGGAAGGGTAGGTCTTGTGGCAGTAGCCAAGTTTCCTGCAGTGCAACAACATCCGCCGACTGGCAGATATTTCGCACGCAATCCACACTCCTCTTGATGTTTTTGCAGTTATAGCTAATAATTCTATTAATTTCGTCACTCTCCATCTACACTAGGTTTATTTACATTGGCAGTTTGCAAGTCCGCCTGGAATTGCCTCTTCTTGAAGGACACGAAGGGTCTAAAAATCACACCATCTGGCCAAATGCTTTTATCCATATAAAGATGCATATTTCTTTTTAAAACAGTGACTTTAAATGCATTGTATGGCCGGTCTTCTTTCATATTGATTTTTTCCAATGAAATTATCTCATTTGTTTCACTTTGTATGTATTCCATTATGTCTTGTGCAGAAGACTCCGTGTTGACATTTGATATAAACAAAGGAACTTTGACGTCCGCCGCTTTAAATTTCGTATTCTGCTCTGTGGTCGCTACACCTGTATGCCCAATAAATCTATTTCGATACCTCTTACGCTGCACTAAAGTCCAGTTTTCACTGGGTTTGTTTATCTGCCAGTTACCTTCCTTACGAACCACATCGGCCATAGTTACTGGAGCGATTTTCATTTTATTTACATTGCATTGCGTCGTTTTTGGGGCATCCACACCACTGCACACCTGCAGAGACACCCGTGGAGATCGAGACCGGCGATGACGCGAGTGCTGCGTTTTTGACAAGTGTGGTTCATAGTACGGGTGGACTTGCTTAGGCGAGACAGAGACAGGGCGCTCATCAGATTTCTCCGCGTGCGAGTAGGATGCCATAGTCTGCGAATTATCGCTTGCGCATTTATCTGCACTACACTCAGCTGATGGCAATATACCCTCTATGTCTGAGTTTATTGTATGAGAAAGGCCTATCGGCCCGCTATCCAACTTATCCAAGTAAGCACCCCGCTTTCTTGTAATCACACCATTATAATTCACAACAGATGTTAATTTTAGGTTTTCTAAGTCCATTTGTACTTCCTGTAGTTGATCCATAGTTACATAGTTTTGTTTAACATTGTTGAGTTCGTTTCGTAGTGTGGTTACATCTTTCAATAAAGATACGGCATCGATATGATCGATCGAAATCGGGGGAAGCTTCAGTAAATCCCTGGCCACAAAGATCGGAATGGAGTCAGGATCCTCTTCTTTGAAAAAATTTATAATGTCTTCTATATTTCTTTTCTTTTTTCCATCTTTACGACGTGATATTTTGCGCTGGTCTGTCGTTACAGATTCAAATAGGAGCGTTTTAGCACTTTCAATTTCTTTATCAGAGAACGATGAGTCGCAAATTTTAATTAAACTCTCATTGTCCATTACATCCTGTTTATATTGAATGTACGCTAGCACTTCACATATGACAATATTACAATTATTACACTTTAACGTATTTATAGACATTTTCACGACTGTCACGCGCGCGTACGTCACCGCGGTGCAGTGCACACTGTGAAAGTGAAAGGCGCGCTTATTAAATCACATGACCGTGGTGCTCGTCATTATAACAATGGGAGGAGGCCCTTAGAATTTGAGGTGGGTGACACTGTGTGGAAAAAGACATATCCACAGAGTGACGCCTCCAAATTTTTTATGGCTAAATTAGCTCCTAAATATGAAAAATGTTTTGTTAGGAAAAAACTTTTCCCCCTAGTGTATGAATTAGAAGGCTGTAGTTCCGGTAAAAACCTTGGTGAATGGCACATCAAGGACTTTAAGTCTTCATTGGAAGACTAAGATGTATTAGTTTTAGTAATTTATCGATCATTGTATCATGGTACAATGTTTTGCTTGTTGTGAGCGGTTGAAAAGTGACAAAGGACGGCTGTATATGCCCTGTAGTCGCTGCTGTTGTTGGCATTGGTGGCTGTATATGCCACGGTGCTGGAATTCGTTATGTGGTTTATTTTGGTTGCTAGATGGTTTAAAAGTGACGAAGGAGGGCTGTATATGCCTTTAAGTCACTGCACTTTGAGCGTTTGTGGCTGTATATGCCGCGGCGCTGGAAGCTCTTTTAAGAGGAGCTTGATGTTTGTGGTTGTGTTTTTGCGCATTAGAAAGTTTCGACTTTTGGCGTGATGACATTCTATTTGTTAAGTTGGAATGTTTTAATTCCTTTTTTTTATATTTTAATATTATAGGTTAGATACCTTAATGGAAGGGTTAAATCTCCGGACCGTTGGTAAGGCAACGTGGTGATAGTCCTGAGGAAGGTGGCCATTTATCGGCGGGCGTGTAGGCTGCATTGAGGGAATACGTTTTTTGATGGATTTTTTTTTGGGCGGTTAGCGAAACTTCAATCTCCGGACCGTTGGTGAGGCAACGAGATGATAGTCCTGAGGATGGTGGCCATTTATTGGCGGGCGTGTAGGCTGCTTCGATGGAATTCGGTTTTTTTTTTGTAGGATTTATTTAGGGCGGTTAGCCAACTTTTAGGTGGTGGTGAATATTTGTTGGTTTGGGTTGTGGTTTTTTTTTTGGTTTACGGCTGCCCAGCCGTGTAAGAAGTTTACTGGGCATTACTTTAAATATGTGCTTATAGGTAGGAGCATTTAGATGTTTGTGTATTGAGGAGGTATCGTTTGTTAGGAAGGGTAGACTTAGACGTGTAGACGATTCTTACATGTATTTATTATATTATAGCTATTTGGGTTTCGTCTTTTCCATGTTTGTAAATGGATCAGACCTAACCTGTAGAACATATATAAACGTTTGGTGTATATATTTATTATTTTGTGCCTCTCTGGGCTTCGTCTTTTCCATATTGCTTAATGGATCAGACTTACCCAGTGGGATAACTGTAGGTCTATTTCAGTAACCTGTATAGTTAAATAAGCCATTCACCCCAGCGGATTAGTGACTGGTACCAAAAGCCTTAACGCGAGGCGTCAGTGCGGCTGGTGACACTGTAATAATAGGTTAACTGTATAGCCACCAGTTTTTATGTTTATGTAATAATATCATTATAACCATAATTAGGGTATTTAATGTATATATAGTAGTCCATCATTTATAATTTAGTATTTTGGTAATATTCATATTGAACTCCTTAAGGTTTGTCTTTTCCATATTGCTTAATGGATCAGACTCATTTTGTAAGTCTATTGTGGTGACTGTTCAGTAACCAGTATTGTTAAAAAATTAAGCCATACATCCCAGCGGATCAGTGACTGGTACCAAAAGCCTTAACGCGAGGCGACAGTGCGGTTGGTGACACTGTGATAATATGTTAACTGCATAGCCACCAAGTCTTTAGATTTATGTAAGAGTATATTATAATTGATATTATTATATTTATTATGTACATTAGTTTATATTCATATAGAAGTTTGTATATTTATTGGGATATACAAACTATATATATATGGGATATTTGTATATTTAAATATATATATATATATGAAGAATTGTCGTACACAAGTCTGCGTTTTGTTGTTTTTTTTTCTGTCATAGCATATTGTATAGCTATTTACAGGAAAGTTTTAAGTTATTGTGTAGTGCAGCTACACGGGTAGGTTTTCTTTTGGTTGTTTGTGCTTGCTTGGTTGTTTGAAGTGTAGTGTGACGCTGGAGGGCCAGCGTCGAGATTTGCCCTGGTCGGTCAAATCTCTGGTGGTTGGGGAGGTACTGTTACGTTGTAAATTCAGGGCCCTGTCTGCCTTTACTAATCTACAAAAGAAGTTCGCAATGGTTGAATAGTACTTACCTGAAATCATTGCTTTAGAATGATCAAATGTCCAAAAACATTAGTCCGTGTAGCTTGTTTGAATTAAATCCATTTTTCTTCACATTAAAGACATGGAGCCTTGGCTGACACATTACAAGACACACTTTTCTTGCATTTCTAATAAAAACATATTTCTAAATCAGTTTTAGCAAGACTTTGCGTTAGATTTGAAGAAAAGTTCCTTTGTTTACGTTTTGTGTTAGACATAACACCATAGACAAAATGACAGCCACCGTAGCGACGCCTAGCGGTAGCGGGGCAAAGTAGCTGTCAGCTTTTAATTTCACATAAAAGATTCAATAAAAAAAAAATAGCCGAAACAGTTCTAATAATAAATTACATGATAAATTAATATGTATAATAATTACTTTAAATAATTAAATTTAATTCAAGCAAATCCGGAAATAGAACTATTTTTTCTATAAGGACTTTTATCTAGAACATTCGAACGGGAGAAATATTTTTTATATGGATATTGTCTCTGCCCGTAGGGGTTACCAGAGAGGTAACTAATACTCCCTAATATTAAGACAGGGTAATCAGTGAGTTAAATATAACATTAAAGTAATTTAAATTAAAGAAAAAACGCATTTCGCATTGCTAAACGATAATTTTTTTTTTGGTCTTGTTCTGTAATTGTTGACAGATTCTGTTAGCAGAGGGCGAGTTGTGACCGACGTCATATTTGACGTTTTGATAGTTTGAAGGAAGAATCTAAAATAACAATTTCTTATGGATTACCCGACAATGGGAGTAGAAATCAAAAGCTGGCCTTCGATTTATAAGACTTCCGGCGAATTGAAAGGGCCGGGTCTGATGAGGTCGAAACGATTTCAATCTCTGGCGTGACGTGGTGCGATGTGTTGAGATCAATGCACTCAGGTAGGCATGAGTCGTAGTCACCTTTTGTTTTAATCTGAGGTCGTAATTATGTAGTGGATTTGAGGCGTCATTAGCTTGAGAATATAGTCAACAAGTGTGTGGTTTATTTACAGGAATCCGTGCCCGAAACGAAGTTCTGGTCGCTGGCAGCCACGCGCACAGTTAAAATCTCCCAGCGCGTAAGTATCCCAATATCATTGTGTAAGTATAATAAGCCGTCATCCTAGGAATCCAGATCGATTTTTCATGGTGTCCGAATCATGCCTTGTCGCCAGGCGACGCAAGGCTCTTGGCCATGTGGCAGACGTGTCAAACCCCTTTATTATGTGGATATTGCCCCATCCAACAATAGTCTGGCATTGTTTAGTTATGTTTATTGGAATATCGTAGCCGTGTAGTGCCTTGGGTACTAGTTAAATGTGCAACAACGGCGCTGCGAGTCCCTGGTTATGATAGGTTGCAGCCCCAGATACACAGATAGCAGACTGCGGGACCCTAATTTATGTAACAGATCTGAACTGGGCGTGCAGTGTTATAATTAGGCCCCGTGTTGATAATTTCAGATGCTTCGAGAGGCCCGTCTCGCCGCCAGGATTTAGAGCTGGGCCCTAAAGCCTGGACGCGAGACCTGCCTCTTCGGGGCACCAGCGGCCACCTGCTGCCAGTCGAGCTGACGCCGCCTAGCGGAGGAGCAGGCGTTGACGGTTTTTGTACCCCTACTCTGGGTTTAATCGTTCTTTATTCAGAAACATATTTTTACATTAGGGTTTCGAAACCTTAACCTAGTATTTTCTTTTATATCCAACTACACCAAGCGTTGGTGAAGTTGTGAAACATTTGAGGATCTGCGAGTTCGACCTGTGTGAAGTTGTATGGTGACATCGTCTCCAGATTCGGGTCTACATCCAGACCCTGGCGCCCAAAATTATTAATTTTATATCGGTATAACCCCACGGTTCTCTAGAGTATCGGCTTTAAGCTTGTGAGAGTTTTGATACGGTTAAACGGATAAGAACATTTAATTTAATATTTTTATAGACGGAGTAATTTAATTTTAATTTCAACTTCATACTCCGAACGGTATTGGCTTTATCCCGACCCCCCACGACCATAGCTTGTACGACTGAAATATTAGCTGGCTGGTTAGGTAGTAGTAGGAACAGTATTATAAGATTTATTTGAAATTAAAATTATCACCGACCCGCTTGGTCACTTTTGACTCTTAGGATTTTAGTGTGTTTTAAGGGATGATTTAGCTTTGGAATAAGGTTTAGAGTACTTTAAACAGTAAATTGTAGTTGGCAAAATTATTAGAAAGTTTGTTGGACTTTCATTTGAGATTGACCCTAGGGTCAATTTCGACTGATAGTTTTTTTTGTTATTTTCGGCTAAATAAATTAAAAGGAGTAACGTAGATGATTTGTACCTAACATAATATAAGACAAAATTGTGACTAACCCCCCTCTTTTGAATAATAAGAATGAAATAAAATTTATAATTTTATTTTATTGTTGTTGGACAAAATATTTGTGTGTGTTCTTTTACAATATACTGCCTAGCTGTTGAACATTTTATGGTTTTATTTGATAACAACCCACTGAAGCTTGCATTTGGGATTTTCTTCCTTTTCCCCAAAAGGGACAAAATCTCAAATGTAACAACACGGACAGATACCTACACGCTACCTCACATCACCACCCTCGACACTTGCAATCCGTGATAACGTCACTAAAGAACAGAGCATTTGACCTCTGTGACCCTGAGCATTTAAAGCGTGAGCTGGATCATGTTCAGGAGGTACTCAATAAAAACGGATATCGAGTGAATCGACTACGGAAGCAGCCGACTAAGAGTGACAAACATCCCGAAGTTAGAAGACAACCAGCTAGTATAAAAGAGGCGCAAATCATTGGATCGAATTTCATCGTACGCAAGTCCTCTCCACAGATCGTCACTTTTATTCAAGAGTAGTGCGTGAAGCGATTGAAATTAAGAAACATCCGAACAATTTCAATCGGGAAGATGGTCACAAACTATCATCAGCGTGGAATCCAGTGTTTGCAAAAACGCCACTTCGTTTTAGTCTGCAATCGGCTAACTACCAGAATAAGGCTTGTATACGGAATAGGGACACCGTTAGTGTTGTGTGTGACGGTAGTTGGATAAATAATGTGACGGTGGATGAAGACTCAGCGACGCAAACGGAGGCGATACACCGCGACAGCAGTCCACCCGTGACCACGGCCGGTGCAACTCGGTCGAAACGTTGGGTATAAAAAGGTATGCGTAGAATGCCTTTACTAAGTAGTTTTGGGTTAAATCCCGTCTAAATATGTGTGCAATATCTACTTTACTACTTCATTCGTCTAATTTCTCATATTAGTCGTCAAACAACAGACGGAAAAGTTATTGACACGGTGATGTGTGGGTGGTGATGAGAATGATAATATTTAAGTATTTTATTTACAAAACATTGCTTAAAATGACTTGGGGCAGCATTCAGCGTAAATGAAAATTGTCAATACAGCCAGGCTCGTACGTCGTAGCAAGCTGCATGCTCGGAACAGAGTCAAAGCTTCATACAAACGCGCCGTCGCGAGTCAACTACTACAAGCATACGGCGCACGTATGCGTGTCCACTGGCCGCTGCTTCGCGTATGCGCCGCCACTGGATAAAACCGGCGACTGCGCGTTGTATGAAGCTTTGTGTCTGTTCCGTTTCTTTACTCATGTGCTCGTGCCCAGCGTAATACCACTCTCTCGCGGGTTGTGCGCTAAAAACCATAGCACTTGCTGCTGTGGTGTGTCGCCTGGTGAGTGACAGTACCGGAGGCCCATCTCTCCCTCCTCCCCAACCCATCTTTCCTCAAGGCCGGCACCGCACCGCACCACTCCTCTGGCTTGGCGGGTGTCCTTGTGCGGCGGTGGTTACGTCTCATCAGGTGACCCACGTGCTAGTTTGCCTCCTTTTTCAAGCTCTTTTTAAAGAACCATGCTACACTTCTCCGAGGATACTTTCGCAAGAAGCTAATTCTAATATGATCTCTTACATCCATCCATTTATCGGAAAGTGATTGCGCTGTACTAGAACGTAACGTAGGTCAGGTTGGTCTTAGAAGTAGCTGAACTTATTAGTACCATGTTATACCAGCTCCTATTGTGTGTAATGTGTGCACGAGCGCGATCGTCCCGAGCCAGTTGGTGTGACATGGTACTAAAGTGGTAAGCTTCTTTTGAGCCCGACTGCGCATTGCTTTCGATGCTCAGCGCTCGCATTCTATGTCAGTCGTGTGCACTTCCCGTCAGTACACGCCGCTTAACCCGGTTAGATGCATTATGTACAGAGGGCCAATTTTGTATCTCAGTCAGCGCTGACACAGCGCTGAGAATCGACTCGGTCTCTTTCCAATTCTATGAATAAAGGAGACAGAGTCAATTCTCAGCGCTGTGGCAGCGCTGACTGTCATACAGAATCCCCCCAGGGCTCTATGTAACTGCATAAATACAAGTAATGTCGAGCTTGATGGTATCATATTGTGTTGGGCGCATTATTTAGTCCTACGTTATTCCCCAGTTGCGTTTTCCCCCCAAAAATTATTTAAATCTGCTTAGTTGCGTTTTTATACAACTTGTTTAGTGGTACAGATGCGATCAAAACTATAACGAAATAATTTATTAGTTATTAATTGGCGAATCGCACTTTAATAGAAGCACGTAGGTATAATAGAAATGTCAAAAATATATTAAACTGTCTGTCGGTCTGTTGCACTCATGACCCAGAGAGAGTAAATAAATCTTTACTAGCTCTGAACTGGTATAAAACGTTTGATACGTCATAAAACTACAATCCTGTTTCCCCTTATATGTACCTACATAACGTGTCGTAAACAGAAAACGTCTGAATGGCAGAGAGCAGTGAGTATAGTGAGCACGCAAGAGTTAATTTCCGCAGATGGGCCGCGAGTGAGGAATGGTCGGTGCGCAGCCGACTGGACGCCCGCCGTTTGCCCGGCTTGTGATTTATAACCTTTTTACTTGCATCATTACAACTCTATTGGCGAGGCACCCGATAAAAGAACTTGGTTAAGTCAGGCGGTTCACTATTCAAGTAGTGACGGTGTCGCCAGCAAGCGTAACTCTAGCTAAACTGGAGATTCTCCGGTGTTAAAAGACTGGCTTATGAGGAGGAGAGTTCTTTCCTTTCGCCTGATTCAGATGCTTTATAGCTTCCTTGTGGCCGCAGCAGGCACCTGTATGCCACGAGTGTGGGGCTGGTAGGTACTAGGGTCTTTAAGAGGTAGTTTGGCTTCCATTTCCCCCGTCGAGCTTTTCGAGGCCAAACCATTATCGCATTTTAGGTCAAGCTATTGATACAAATTCTTACAAAGAAAAGGAAGACTTATTGAGGTAATTTGAAAAGAAAAGAAATTGTCTGACAAACAACATATTTCACTATAATTTAATAACCGCCATAACCAAATTATTAAAGCTCGTCTAATAAATTTAGTGAAATTGATTTTCGTTATAAAATAATATTTGGAAGGATCTGATGACAAAGTGAAATGGAATAAAAAATAAATTGGCTTCCATGTTCCCGGGCGGCCATGAGGCAATCGACAAGCGGTCTGCACCAAATAGATGAGTCCAGAAGGTCAGCTCTAGCTATTCACTACACGCACGCACGCACACGAACAAGCGCACGCCTATGAACATACGCACACTTGGGAGAACTAACCAATTAAGGGAGATATTTAGAATATTTTATTGTTTCCACGTTTTGATTCGGTGGTGAAGTAATAAAAGCAACAATAGAACACGTTTGTTCCGATCCATTGTCAAATGGAGACTGAAATCCACACTGAGATGCTGCGTTGCGATGGCGTGCGTCGTCAAGGCGTGGCATACAATGCGTTGATCCGTTGCGACGACGCAACGCAACGCTCTAATCAGTTCTAAGCTTAGTAGAGCACATAGGCATAAAAACTTAAGCTTCGAGGTAAGATAAGATAATTTTATTGCTGTATAAAAACATAGCGTAGATACAAAAAACTTATGTTCAGAAATTAGGGTTAATGTTTATTATAATATACCTAAGCTAAGCAAACAATATTGCCTGTGTATTAGGTATCTATGCATAAAAGTAGGTTAGCGCTTTTTCGACAATAAAACATTTACACAATAACTAAACTATAAAATATACGTTAATAGAAAGTACAATAATTATAATATTATACTATATTGCTCTACTTAATCAAAATTTTTTCCACTCGGTGTTCACGATTATGTAATTACTAATAGTAAGTTCTCTGTGTCATCATATGTTTTACCTTTTAACCATTCTTGTACGGTTTTTTTACATTTTACTTTGGTCATGGGGTAATTACATAGAGATAAGTTTATTTTGTTATACGAAAAATTACCCAGGTGACAAAAGAATCTGTGAGAGTTTGATCTTCTAAATGGTTCAGTAGAACATACAATATCTGCACGTCTTCGGCTGGTTTCGAGCGCAGGGTCATAGAGCATTAGTGAGTGCTTTTTAGTAATTGTTAGTAAAATATACAGCTGGCGTACAGATAGAACATCGCATTTAGTAAGGAGCTCTGCCGTCGGAAAGCGTATTGGTCGGAATGAGTTTTAGAACTGCTCTCTGTGCTCTTTCTAAGTTTATCATTAATAGTTTTGTGTGCACCGCCCCATGAAGTAATACAGTATACAAATAATGACTGACGAAGTGTTGTAGATATATTGATTTTAGTAGACTACCACATGCAACGTGACGAAAACTTTTAAAGACATAGATTAACTTTCTAAATCTAGATGTAAGGGCTTCAATATGTGGTTTAAATTTCAAATACTTATCAATTATAACCCCTAGGTATTTAATATTGTTAGTGCTGCTGAGCTTAGGGCAGGAGCAAGTGTAAGGCGGGTCCTTGCACAGATGGGCTGTTATTGAATGTGAGTTTGGGATAGCATGGGATAGTGAATTATAAGAAAAAGTCATATATTTTGTTTTATCTATGTTAAGTGTCAGTAAGTTACTTCTAAGCCACTGTGTGACTGTATTAAATCCAGATTGAGCTAGTTTTTTTTTGCAAGCGATACACGATGATCTCCTCATGCAGGTCAGTAAAGCATGTGATTAAAATCAAGAACATCAAAAGTGTGCCTTCTGCACCTATGTATTTGGTGCAATCGGCTCGTCACCTGATCTATCATCCGCGGAAGACAATCCCGGTGCTCGATTTTCCTCCAGTTATTGATGTTATCGTATTATTTCTCTCCAACAGGCTGTTGAGTAAGATCAGGTCATTCTTGTTTTAATCCATTATATAAAACAATTTTAAAAATATGGTTTTATTAACTAAACTGTACTTACCAAATTGTCTAGCAATCGAAAATATTTTTTTTAGAGATTCAAGAAAATTACATTTACAAAGGGCTTGAGAGGTAGGTATATATATAACACTCTTTTAGTACATACCTACACAGAAATTAATAAATAAAAATATAGTTTTCCTTCTGGTACCTCCCTCCCCCTCCTCTTAAATTAGAAATACTTTTAGTTATGTAGACAAGCTTAAAAGTATTTCCTTTAAAGTTTTTTTTACATATTTTAGCGTTTTATTAACGCTTAAATATACTTAAGTAAAACTTTAAATTCATCTTAACCGAATGTTTAAATATTTGTAATAATATTTGTTTCGGATCTCAGAGGTGAAAACTTCTAAGATTTGATAAAGCAATGTTGACTAAAAAACATAAGCATCAAGCACTGACAAATTTCGACGGGTGAAAACCAGACATCGGTAGCCAAGTGGTTAAGGCAGCCGCCCGGAATGCGGAAGGTGCGTGGTTTGATTCCCGCCTGAGGTTGTCGTCTTTTTTCAGTATTTCCTTTGTTCACAAAATTACGTAATGTTTCCTATTATATTTCTATTATAAGTAGCAGCATTTAACAAAAGTGGCATTTAACAATTTCACGTTATTTGATATGAGAAACGATAAGGTTTACTGGGCACACAAGATTTTTTTAGAATAATTTGTATTAGGGGGTTAAGGATCGTGTGTGTAATGGTCTGACTCGTAAATTCACAAAATAACGGTTTCGCCGGCCACAACACTCAGATGTAATGTTTTACTTGTTTTTTATACATAATTAATGATCTCGTAGCAGACTGGCTTAATGCGGTTTTCTGTTTTGCTAATCCTTTGGCCTCGCAAAAAAAATATTAGCATAAAACGCAGGGTGTATTTAACCGGCGCGGGCAGCTGCGGCGGGACCCACTGCTGGGGTTAATCGCCTTGCTCTCGCGTTGGTATTATTTGGGCATCACCGTGGTACAGACGGATAGTCGCCAGCTCTACAACATACCACTAAATATCAATGTAACTATTAGCACTCTCGTCTGGTTATCCAAATATTATTCTGCCATTTAGATCAGCGTCTTGTGGATTTTTTTGAATAACTTATATTACATTTTCATTTTGAATTGAGTTTTCACAATGTCGATCTCGCAAGCGTATTGTTTGTGCGCGGTGCGGGACGGACGGACGGACGCCTTATTTCCTGCCTTTCTAATATTCCGCGAATCATCCGCTGTAGCTTTCGTTTTCATTTCCCCAGATGGATGTTTTATTGAGTTAGAAAGTTTTTTGTTTGACAACGGCTGGTATTATTTACGCCTTGATGAAACATATTTTCTTTTCAACACACAAATGATACTGACAGGCGTGCTTGTCTTCGTTGAAGGGAAATGAGAGAGAGGTACGTTATATTGTACCATCATATATCAGAGATACAAAAGTGAGCCTTTTAACAACCTTTGAAATTATAGAGAAATTTAAATTAAAGAGTTTATCGACATTAAAGTATGAATTAATGATTATTTATTGGTATCTCACAATTAACACATACACATTACGAAAAAAAAGATGATCTTAAAAATGTACATCAAAAAATGCATTAGAGTCACAATGTTCAACAATTATTGTGTGTGTGAGTGTTGAGTCAACCAAAGTTGAAATGAAATAATAATTTATTGACACATTTGATTTCTTTTACATTTATGACAATCCAATATTTCAATAATATGTAACAATTTGTTACACATTATTGTAATACCAACCAAGGTTACAAAATTTGGGCCAAGACAATTTGTTGGCGCTTAAGGCACCAACATGCGACGCAGGGAAATGGAAATATAGGAGTACTTACAGGGATGATGAGATTGATGAGTCACAGGAACCGGGGGACGAGCTGACCACGGGCGGCGATGTAGGTTGGTTTCCTGGCGCACAGTCACTACACTACACAATAGGCATTTAGGCGGTCTCTTCACATTAGGTTCAGGAGTCACTATAAATAAGGGCAGATACCAGCGCGCGTATTTTGTGGGCATCTCGCGGTAGTTAACAGACAGACTGGTCGGCGCGGTATATCTCACGAAGCCAGCGGCTGCGGGTCGCGCAGCGGTGGCGCCGCGGCAGATAGGCGGACGCGGTCGTCAACAACCGCCTTACCGATGGCGGTATAGTTTGAATGGCCGTCCCGGCTTTGGCGGGAACATCCTCCGGGGGCCAGGGTGGGCTCATCCAATGGGAGCCTGGCGATCCGGAATACAGGCCTCCTAAGATGTCCATTCGCGGTGTCCAGGTCCACCACCCGCACGACGCCATCCTTCCCAGGCAGGGTGCGAGCAATGCGCCCCAGTCTCCATTAGAGGGCAGGCAGGTTGTCCTCCTTGATGAGGACGAGCTCGCCAACTCGGGGAGGGGAGGATGGGGACAACCATTTGGAGCGGGTTTGGAGGGTATGAAAGTAGGACTGGGTCCACAGCGTCCAGAAGCGCTGGGAAAGGGCCTGTACCATCTGGAATCGCCTACGTGTGGAGATCGGCCTATCTTCCACGGATAGTTCGGGAAGGGCCGTTAGTGAGCGGCCTATAAGGAAATGTCCGGCTGTAAGCGGCTCAAAGTCTGAAGGATCAGACGAAAGTGGGCAGAGAGGTCTTGAGTTAAGGACCGCTTCAATTCGAGCTAAAAGTGTGGAGAATTCCTCGAATGTGAGGTGTTGTTCGCCAATTACGCGATATAAAAGTTGCTTTGTTGATTTTACGTTGATCTCATGTAACGCACCGAACCATGGTCCCTTAGGGACGTTCAACAACCAAGTAATGTGCTGACCAGCGAGCTTGTGCGCAATCGTGTCATTATTCAAGGCAAGAAAGTTTTGTACTTCGATGAGCTGATTTCTAGCGCCTACATAATTTGTACCGCAGTCCGAGCGGATGAGAACCGGGGCACCGCGGCGTGCTATAAAACGCTGTAATGCCGCGAGGAACGCTTCCGTGCTGAGGTCCGAGACCGGTTCCAAATGAACCGCCTTAGTCGAGAGGCACACGAATATACAAAAGTACGCTTTTAAGAGTTTAACATTACGTAGGGTACTAGATTTAACGAGGAATGGTCCGGCGAAATCGGTCGTGACTTGACTAAATACTGGCTGAGGCGTAACTCTATCGGCTGGCAGGTCGGCCATGAAGGGCGCTTGCGGCTGGGCCCGGCATCGAAAGCATCTAATGCATTTAAAAACTCGGTGTCTAATAATACGGCGCGCGGACAATATCCAAAATTGTTGGCGTAGGATAGCGTGTAAAGTGTCAGCGCCAGGGTGGCAGTGTATTTTGTGGTAGTGGTCAATGATAAGGTCTACAAGTGGGCTAGAGCTGGGAAGTATGAGCGGATGCTGCGCGTCATATCGGATAGACGCATGGGACAGTCGTCCACCAACTCTAAGAAGCTCATCTTTAATGAGAGGTGACAGCCGCTGGAGTCTAACGGAGCAGATTTTGCCAGTTTGAAGGCGGTGGATGTCCTCTGCAAATTCATTGTGCTGAACACTGCGCACCCAGTAAAGTAGGGCCTCTCTTCGTTCACTGACGTACAAGGGGCCTGAGCGTCGCGAATCTGGGTGGTGTCTGCAGTTGTGCAGAAAGCGTTTTAGACAAGCTGTCACTCCGACGAGCTTGTCTAGTGAACTGAACCGAGTGAGCAGGTCAAAGTCAAGACCGGGCACTGTGACCAGTGACGGGACGTGTTTGGGCTTAAGGCCGGGCAGGGCGTGATGGCCCAGAGCTAAGGGCATTGCAGGCCAAGACTCACAAGGCTGTCCAAGCCACGTGGGAGACCACCATAGGTCGTGGGCTGACAGGGATTGCGCAGACATCCCTCTGCTTGCGCAATCTGCCGGGTTGAGCTCGGAAGGTACGTGTCGCCAGGTACATTCTGGTGAGCCTGAGCTGATTTTGACTACCCTGTTGGCTTCAAAGGGTTGAAGACGGTGAGGCGGTGTATTGAGCCAGGCCAGGACTATCGTACTGTCTGACCAACATATGTGTTGTTGTATACTGATATGGGCCGATAACTGAACTGACACACAGATCATGAGCTGGGAGAGTAGAGTGGCGGCCGACAACTCTAACTTGGGGATTGTGAGGCGATTCTTGATTGGTGCGACTCGCGACTTGGCGACAATCAAGTGTACCAAAGTATCTCTGGAGGCATCGAGCTCATGGAGGTAAACAACGGCGGTAAACCCGGCTTCAGAGGCATCTGCAAACCCGTGAAGCGAGTATGCAGCTGAGCCTTTGTTTGCACAAATGTGCCGAGGGAAGCGAATGCTAGACAACAGCGGCAGATCCTCTGAGATGTGGTGCCACTCCGTTTGCACTTCAGAGGGAGTGGGCTCATCCCATTCCAGCTTCAGTAGCCACAATTGCTGAAGCAGCAGCTTTGCGCGGAAGATAACGGGCGAAACCCAGCCGTTTGGGTCATAAAGTGAGGCTACGGTGCTTAAAATAGACCGCTTTGTGACATGTGTGATGGGGGGCAGAGAGATGCGGTAGGTGAACTCGTCTGACTGAGGGCTCCACTGTATACCCAAGACCTTAATGGACGTGGACTCTGGGTTCATGTCGAAGTCCTTGGGCATGTCGCATTGGTTGTCGGAAAATCTCTCGAGCAGCTTAGGCGAGTTAGATGTCCACTTGCTGAGCTGAAAGCCGCCTAGGTCTAGCAGACTTATCAACTCGTCCTGAAGTGCTTGGGCGGATTCAACCGTGTCATGACCACACAAGATGTCATCAACGAAGATAGACTTGCGAAGAACCTGAGCGGCTCCAGGGTAGCGATGGCCTTCATCATCAGCCAGCTGGAGCAGGGTGCGGATTGCATGATATGGGCTTGATCTTAAGCCGTACGTGACTGTATTGAGGGCGTAGGTGAGCAGAGGGTGATCTGGTGAGGACCGCCATAGTATCAGCTGATACCGTCTCTGGTCTGGGGCAACCAGCACATTTCTGAACATCCTCTGGATGTCAGTGCTGAAAACGACTGGATGCGTTCTGAAGGACATGATGATGTCCACAATGTCCTGTTGAAGGGCGGGGCCTGTGTGTAGGCATTCATTTATGCTGACACCATTGGAGCTTTTGCAGCTACCATCAAAAACAGTGCGCAGCTTGTCCGACCCTGACTTAAATACGCCATGGTGAGGGATGTAGAAGTGAGGGGAGCCATGTGCCCTAAGTCGATGTATTCGGCCATAAAGTCGACGTATTTAGAACGCAGAGACGGGTTCGCCATTAGCTTCTTCTCAATATTGAGGAATCTGCGTAATGCGATAGGGTGAGTTTTGCCTAGTTGAGGGGCGTCCTTTAGAAAGGGCAGAGCGACCGTATATCTGCCTGAGGGATCGCGTGTAGTGGTAGAGCGGAAGATTTCCTCGCATTGTTCCTCCAGGGGATCATTATGAGTGTGAGATTGAGGGAGGGGCTCCTCAGACTCCCAGAACCTTTCCAGACTCTGACGTATGTCCTGGGCTGATTCAGCTGAGTCTGGTTGTGAGCTGACGAAGTGAGCTGAGTTAACCTGCTGCGCCGGCTGCGCATACAAGTCCTCAATGGGTCCTATCAACGCGAAGTCGAAAATCGTGCCGAAGGCTATGGGCTTGCCCGGGCCCAACGAGACCTTAGTCCCGTCCAACACCTGGCCAAGAACGTCCGACCCCAATAAGAGGTCGATCGGGGCTGGTGTGTGGTAAAGCTGGTCAGCCAATGGCACGGGTGGCTGGCCTAGTACGTGGGAAATGTTTGGTACCTTCTCTAAGGGAAGGTAGCCAGTGACGTTTTTTAAAATGTGAGCTGTGGCAGTAATTGTAGGAGTATCATTGTGAGTGGGTCGGCATACTATTGTTATTGCCGCCTTTGACTCATGTTTGTGCTGATTCCCAACTCCTGTAATTTTTAAAGAAGTGGGTTTTGATGGCAGGTTCAAAAGTCGTGCCATGCGTGACGTTATTAACGTCAGCATACTGCCACAGTCCAATAAAGCTCTGGCTGTGTGAAGATGGCCATGTACGTCCGCGACTCTTAGTGAGACGGTTGGTGAGTAGGCTGATCATAGGCGCGGTGAGGCGACGGAGCTGAGGAACGGCCACGGTAATGGTCGGGTTGTTGCTGAGCCATCTGAGCATAAGTGCGATGGGGCAACTGAGGAGGCGCGCGGCTACGAGAAGGGCCGGGCAGGGCGTGAATGGGCTGCGGCTGGGCTATGTTGGAGAACTCTGTCTCCACACAGCGCGCGTGCTCCTCGAGGTAGGAGATGAGGTCACTCAACGTTGGCAGGGAGCTGCTAGACCCGTGTCTGCGTTCAAATAACGTGCGGAGCTCACCCTTAAGCTTTCGCACCACTATCGACACAAACACGTAGTCGTCTCCTATGGGCAGATCCAAATTACTAAGGGCACACTGGGCGGACACCAGCGGAGTGAGGAAAAGCGTGCGTATGTTTGAGCGCGTGTGGATGCTCGGCAGCCCCAGGATTATGTCGACGAAACTATCGATGAGAACCCGGCGGTACTCGTACCGCTTGGTGAGAATGTCCATGGCCACGGCAAAATTTTCATTGGTGACCTTTAAGTGGGACACCATACTTAATGCCTCACCGCTGAGACTTGAGAACAGGTAGTGGAGCTTGACTGCGTCCGACAGGGTCGCCATGTCGTCAGTCAAACTCCTAAACAGCGCAATGAAGGAAGGCCAGTCCTCCACTTTTGAGCTGAACCTGGGCAGCGCTATCTTGGGGAGGACGGCTGTGGGCGTATTGACGCCGAAACTGGGCTGAGCACTATGGGTTGGGGACGACGTAGAAGAGGGTGAGATTTCCTCCCTCGCCACAAGTATCCCCAGGTATGCCCCGGAGGCTTTTGTGTGTTGTGTGTTCTTTTGTAAGTTCTCTTCGTCGAGAATGTTGTAGTACACTGAGTCCAGCTTCTCCTTTATGCCCTGTATCTGTGCGAAACGCACGTTAAATTCCGTTATGGAATGTTTGGTGTCGCCAGCAATGATCAGTGATCCCACCTCTAGGAGCTGGTGTAAAGCTTTGGCGGCCTCCCTAAATATCGCGGCTTGTGACTTGGTCGGCATCGCGATGAATAAAAGGAGACAAAAAAAATAATAATAAATAAAAAAAATTAAACAAATTTAAAGGCAGTAAAAAGAACAACACCCTGTATATATTCTATAGTTGGGCTGGACGTATTTGTTTACTAAGATAAACGCAAATGGGCTAAAATTAACGCAACAATAAGGAAAGCAAAACTAAGTTGGGACGCCTTGTATATGGCCCACGGGTGGTGCAAACGCGTGTGCAAGCAAACAAAACAACAAAAACAAAAAAAATCACGTTATCCGTAGCCCACTGTTGGGCAAGGCGCTCACAGTCGGGCAGACCTGTTGCCGACACTAGCGCGAAGAATGAGTCAGTCGCAAACAAAAAAAAATAAAAATAAACTAATAATAAAAACTTAATTAAAAAGGTTCGGACACTCTGTCTATGTCCCACAAGTGGGCAAACGTGTGAACGTGTGTAGAAGTACTATGCTCTTGTGGTGAGCACGCACAAGAATAAGCCGATTGCCAAGGCAAAAATTAAAACCAAAAAAATACAAAATTAATACTAGCGAAAAATAAAGCACGCTACTTGACACGCGTGGTGAGCATGCACGAGATCTGAGCCGATTTAACACGACACGAACATAAAAATTTCATTACAAAATAAAACGGGAAAATAAATCTCTCGTCATAATACCACACGCAACGCAATAAAACGGGAAACCTTCTCTCGTTATATTACCCTACGTAACGTAATAATTTAACTACTAATTAAGTCACCGTTAGGAGTATGAACAACGTATCGTTAGGCAAAAAGCGTTTGGGTACACACACAAGCCCGCTCAGATTACAACAACATTACAACATTGCATCACACTTTCAACGGATGCATACACAAAATCAACAATAAAAACACTAAACTTGTTAGCGTAAATTAACTAGGAGTTAGCACGAATCGGATACTGGTACGAACTTTTATTTGGAACACGATACCCGAAACACGAATTTTTATTCGTGTAGGTAGGTCAATAATATTTCGCAATGCACTTTGCAACGTCTGTCGTGCAGAAAAGATTTTGTATGGAGATGAAATTATAAATGTTAGGAAGTGAAATAGATATAATTATGAAATATTATTTTTAGCGGACTGTAAATAAATAATCAAAGTTAAGGGCTGATTCGGGGCTGATTATGGTCGAAAGACCATGAAATTTAGAGGTATTCCTTAAGCGCCAACATATCTGGTCGATGGACCAGATATGTTGGCGCTTAAGGCACCAACATGCGACGCAGGGAAATGGAAATATAGGAGTACTTACAGGGATGATGAGTCACAGGAACAGGGGGACGAGCTGACCACGGGCGGCGATGTAGGTTGGTTTCCTGGCGCACAGTCACTACACTACACAATAGGCATTTAGGCGGTCTCTTCACATTAGGTTCAGGAGTCACTATAAATAAGGGCAGATACCAGTGCGCGTATTTTGTGGGCGTCTCGCGGTAGTTAACAGACAGACTGGTCGGCGCGGTATATCTCACGAAGCCAGCGGCTGCGGGTCGCGCAGCGGTGGCGCCGCGGCAGATAGGCGGACGCGGTCGTCAACAACCGCCTTACCGATGGCGGTATAGTTTGAATGGCCGTCCCGGCTTTGGCGGGAACACAATTCTTTTCTTAATTTGGTGTGGTTTTGGAAATTACATCCGATGATCATGTAATTTAAAATTACATGACATGCTTTGTTTACATAGCGTTCTAGAATTTTCAATTTCATAATAAATCGCCGGTGACTTAATTCGGATGCGAGTGCATCGTGATCATCATCATTCTCGGCCTTACACATCCCACTGACTGAATTCGCTTTGGCTTACAAAGCGTCTGTCCCAATTGGTAACCGAGCCTACGCGGGTTCCAGATGTGGAGGGCCATGCACCTTCCTTATTGGACCTTCTGCTGACCTCGCACCCAGATGACTATCAAGTTTCTGTTGATGCACCACTAGGCTCATCAGACCATTGTCTGATTCGTAGCACTGTGCCTCACACAGAAACTTTAAAAACGCAACCAGCGGCCAGCCGTCGGGTCTGGCATTATAGGTCAGCGGACTGGGATGGGATGGGAAGTTTCTTTGCGTCCTACCCGTGGTGGCGAGTTTGCTTCTCGCTGGATGATCCTGATGTCGCCGCTGACTCTGTCGTTGATGTGATAATGCAGGGAATGGAACTTTTCATTCCAAAGTCTGTGGTAGTCATTGGCGGCAGGTCCCAACCATGGTTTGGTCGCTGCTGCAAAGTGGCGTCTCGCCAAAAGCGGGAGCATTACCAAGCCTGGGCTAATGCGGTGTCATCTAAGGATCCACACACCAGCGTGCTCAGAAAGAGGTACAACTTTGCCGCCATGTTTTTGGGGGTTAAAGTTACTCGCGTCCGCAGGTTTACCCTTGAGACCCTACACGTGACTCCTGGGTGGTGCTAAATGAGTAACACTGAATAAGTGGTAGAGCCACGCTGCGTTGCAGTACGCATTGGACTGGCTCGCCCGGGGTAATACCACCCTCTCACTAATATCCGGCGTGAAATAATGGCACTTGGTGCTGTTGTGTTTCGTCCAGCCAGTGTGAGTTCCAGGGGCCTCTTCCCCCCCCCCCTCTCAGAATTACTATTCCTTCCATAACCCTATTCCTTTTTTAAAAGTCGGCAACGCATCTGCGACTCCTCTGGTTTTGCGGGTGTCCATCAGATGACCCGCCTGCTCGTTTGCCTCGTTCTTACATAAAAAAGGTCTTTTAAGTGACATTGCCAAGGCGATTCATTCGGCTGGTGATCTTTTAGTGTAGGTACCTTACTCACCGATGGGCGGAGGCAGTCGAGAGTATAGGCAGTTAGCTTGGACGTAGCGAAAGCCTTTGACAGGATATGGCACAGGGCTCTTCTTTCTAAACTTCCGTCAGACGGGCTTCCTGAGAAATTGTGTTCGTGGGTCGCCGGTTTTTTTATTGGGCGTAGCATCAAAGTCGTAGAGACGGTTGGTGTTCTGAAATGAAGCCCATAAATGCTGGAGTCCCGCAGGGGTGTGTGTTATCCCCTACTCTGTATCTTCTGCATATCAATGACATGTTGAATAACGACAGCATTCATTGCTATGCGGACGATAGTACTGGGGATACGGTCTACACCGGACGAGCTAATATTTCTCTGGAAAGCGTCATCGAGAGCCGGAATAAACTTGTGACTAACACCGAGAACATGTTAAGTCATATCTCAAATTGGGGCCGGCGTAACCTAGTCCATTTTAAATACTCAAAAAGACAAGTTTGCGCATTTACCGCAAAAAACATCCCTTCATCGTATCTCTGAACTTTGAATGAGCTCTCCTTGATACCAACCCTTGATATTGGAATCGTTGGCGTCGATATTTCGAGTGACGTTCAGTTTCGGGGTCATTTGGAAGGTAAAGCCAAATTAGCTTCAAAAAAGCTGATTTCCTTCATCGCACTACACGCAATCGACTGTCATTCCATCTACATCACCTTGATGGATGGCGGTCTACTACTGTGCATTTTTCACAAAATTTCTTGCCTCGAAATACAGTGTTGTGGTTACGACTTAGGGATTTTCGAGAAACGAACCTATTCCTTCCTTATAAGCCGGCAACGCGTCTGCGATTCCTCTGGTTTTGCGGGTGTCCATGGGCGGCGGTGATTACTTTCCATCAGTGGACCCGCCTGCTCGTTTACCTCCTTCTTTTATAAAAAAAATCCCACTGCTTGCACTCTATAGATATGGTTTCACAGCTAGAACTACGGGTTCGGCTATATGATGCTCAGGGGTACTACGGGGTTCCGGTTCACGCCCCCCGCTGGTTGTGCCTTTACCGGCGCCTCCAGCGGGATTCCGGACATGGGTTGGACTCGTAGTGACTTGTGGGGAGTTGTAGAGCTTGGGAATGTTCGTCTGTCCTGGTATTGTGTGCCAGGACTTTTAATCTCGTGCACAGCGAGCGGGGCTTAATAGCGGTCGCTGTGGGGCCAGAAGCGAAAAGTCCTGCGGGGAATGTGAGTTTCCCTTTTAGTCGGCAGCTTTGTCCGGTGGTTTTCATTAGACATTGGTGTCGACATCTCCGGTACTAGTCTGGAGAACTAGTAGAGGCGGCTTCCTAGATGCCGTATCCTCCGGTCCAGCCAGCCGCGTAGGACGTGGGAACTGGCTAGGCTCCCGGATGGGTTCCAAGAAGTGAGTGTGCTTACTACTCCGCGACCAAGGTGGACACTTGGAAGTTGACTTTAGAGTCGACGACCCAAGCAGTGGCAACTGCGAGTTGTGCCCTTCGTGCAACGAGAAGTGAGCGAGCTCGACAGCTCCGGTTACCTATCTGGAAAGTAGGCAGTGAACTACACGTGTTCACGGGGAACCTCTCACTTACACAATACACACACACTAGTCTTATGTACCGAATGAAGAGCGCGCTTCGGATGGCACTGATTTGGCGTTAAGATCTAACGCAGATGGTCTCCTGCGCGAGTGGGTTTACTGGCGCTGGGACGTCTGGCACTTCTTGCATAACCTAACGGTTGGTCTCGAGGTGCCAGTACGAAATAAAATGAGTGATGTAAGGAGTGGGGATGCTTGCACAATTGCAACCCACTGACATAAATTGTATCATCGACTTATCTGGCTAGTTTGGACAAAATTAAATTAATGAATGCAAGTGCACTAGTTACTAGAATCATAGTGTTATCAATAAATTGTCATTGCTACCAAAATACTACCCATTACGATGTCTGTCAGTGGACTAGAATAGGCTTACTAGCCAGTAGGCTCTTTTATCTAGCGACTATGCAAACTAAGTGGAAAATGCCGCTACGCTTGCAAATCAGTTTCCATCAATCAACAGACACAACAACATCTAAAACAACTCGTTTCATACAAACGCGGTAACCGAGGTATATTTCTCTTTGTGAAAAACTTAGTTGAGAGGAGGGAGAAAGAAATACATTTTAATGAATGTTGTTGCGAAAGCGGCAAATCAGCAATACTTCTCTTTGAGGAAAACTTAGTTAGAAGGAGTGAGAAATTAGTTTTGGCATCGCACCGCAGCGCAAACGAAGCGAGCGCTCCTACTAATTAAAGTTTTGTTTACAATCAATATTGTAGCGGTTGTAGGCCATCCGATTGCCGTCACGGATGGGAAGCAGTCACTCGACGTTTTTGTCCAAATATCGTTCTGATGTTGTAAATATTGTTTGTTGCTTGTTGGAGTAGGTACTATAAGTAAGATTGGATGATGTAGGTACAGCAATAACCATAACGACAAATCTCGGCTAGACTAGGCTTTTGTGAAATTGCAGAATTAGGTAGGTATGTAATTATGTATGGAAGAAGAGTTTGCGTAATTCTTCGAATTCGCAAAGTTACTGTAAGGTGTGCAGCATAAGACAAAGATATTCTTGAAATTCGTCCCATTAGAAGAATAATGTTTTATCATCACATGTATCAAAAGTAATTTTATTACATAATCGTATTCAAATTAACGTAAGCCATCGATTGACATTGTTTTTATGAATTTTATGCAAGTATTTTTAAAGTTAGAGCACTCGAATAATGTGGTTTCTGCACGGGCTACCTAGAATAATGTCGCGCGATCACATACTTGCTCATTCTACGAACTGCTCAATCGCGCGGAAACGCGCGCGCGGCGTCGATTCAACACAAGCTGCGTTTTTTTGACAAAATTGCCGCGTCAGTGCGCGTTATTATAGGTATAAACGATCGTAAGGGTAGGAAAATGTTTTCATATTTGTTATTATAGATATATAAATGTACAGAATGACAATTTTTTGTATCTTTTATACAAATACAAGACGATTTATGTAGGTAATCCGTAACTTACAAAAACGAAATTATCTCAATTATGTGATTTATTTTATTTTAATTTATTTTATTTTACATACACAAGACAAATTACAATTTTAACAAAGTTATACAATAAAAATAGTGGTTGTAATCTAGATCGTAATTCAAAATATGTGTACACCTAAAAACTAAATACAAAAAGAGAGGACGTTAACATAATTTAAAGTTTATAAGTACAAACTGTAGGTTTTACATGCTAAATGTCCACATCTGCAAATAACCATAGGTTGTGCAGGTGCGCACATTCAACATGGTTGATTAGAAGAAAGATTCGACCTGAAACTATTTAGCTGTTGTAGCTGATAGTCTGGAGTCAACACAGAGGTTGAGTTGAGTCCAGAGTCCAGACTGACAGGTTTGGGGTAGAGGATATCTTTAAGTATTTTAATGAAAGTTGTTAGTTTAGATGTAAAGATGTCTAGCTCTGTAATTAAACTGATATTTGTTTATGTGTATCTTGATGTTTTGATATGTACTGATTACTTCAATGAAAATATTCAATTTCTACAGTCTACTGTATATATAATATTATATATATTATTAAAGAAGACATTAAAATTTTGTGGCTTTGCCAAAAACAGTAGCCACGATCACATGAAACATTCTTTAACCAAGTTATAAGGAAATATTTTACTGCAATAAAAGTAAAAATTTAACGTTTATATCAAATGATTAGCACAATTATATACAGTAAAAACTGATAATGAGTTTTTCCAATTTTCACGTGTTATTTATGACCTTAAAACATTTTACGTCGCATAATTTCGTTAACTTGTCCGTTTTATGCACACATAAAACATTAGTCTTCCAATCAATAATGCATATGACACTTCTTTCTTTAAATCGGTTCTTTTTATGACAATCTTCTTAAACGTATACCTACTAAATAAAAAACGGGTATAAACATACGTTTTATAACATATCTACGTATTTTTAATATTATTTTTGTACTGAATTCAAGTTATGCTATTTTTAAGAATATTGCGTTTAAAAATAATGATTATACTTAAAAATAAAAAAATAATTATCTGAGCTGCAATAGCTTGACAATAATTTATTTAAAAATATATAAATTTATAAATAATTTAATGTTGTGTACGTTATCTGTGGACAGAAAAATTAAAAAAGTTATCTATCTAATGCCTCGGTAGCCGAGTGGCAAAGCGCTAAGCACGATAACTTATTAACTATTGTTAACATAATTGTTTACTTAATGTTAGCATTAAACCGGCAGGATGTGCAGGTACTTATATTTAAAATTGCTATAATTAATTCTATTTTATTAGTCATTATAGATAGTGTGTGTGTAGGTATTATAATATTTTATTATATATATATATAATATATATATATATATATATATAATATATATATATATATATATATATATATATATATATATATATATATAATGTCTGATTGTAGCAACTATGATTCTGCAGACGATGCTAACTCTTCGTACTACTCTCTTGACGCCTCCTCTGTGGATTTAGATGATCTTGGCACTCTCCTTGCGCGTGAACTTGCTTCCTTTCCTGACAGCCTGAAGATTTGCCACATAAATATTATATACTTATTTAATATTTATATTATTATATATTATCCCATGCCATTACACAGACCTTCTGAACGACTTCTCCACGAAAACAGTTAAGGCTGTTTTGGTTTCCGAAATTAGCCTCAAACCCTGCCTGTATTCGGTGTCCTACCAACTTCCTGGTTATAAACTTCTACGCAATGATCGTGTAGGCATAGGCGGTGGTGGGGTTGCCATTTTCTTATCAAAAGACATTCCCTTTAAGCTGTTGGGCTCTTCCTCATCCAGGTACGGCTGTATGGAATACTTATTTCTCGAAATTTACCAAAGTGAGTGGTTTTCTGAGTGGTAGAGCCACGCTGCGTTGCAGCACGCATTGGGCCACTCGCCCGGGGTTATACCACCCTCTCACGAATATCTGGCGTGAAATAATGGCACTTGGTGCTGTTGTGTTTCGTCCGTCCAGTGACAGTTCCGGAGGCCCCTTCCCCCCTCCCCCCACCTCAGAATTCCTATTCTTCCTTAACCCTATTCCCTTTTTAAAGGTCGGCAACGCATCTGCGACTCCTCTGGTTTTGCGGGTGTCCATGGGCGGCGGTGATTGCTCTCCATCAGGTGACACGCCTGCTCGTTTGCCTCCTTCTAATATAAAAAAAATATATATTCTAGTTGTCGTTTACTGATCCCCTACTATTTCTTATCTTTCCGAATTGGAATCTCTCCTTGAAACATATTCTACGGTTTATGAACATCGCCTAATTATGGGGGATTTAAAACGGACCTATTAAAAAAGGATAGCCACTCCTCAGGTCAGTTTCAATCTTTGATCGCGTCTGTAAATCTCTCCATTCTGCCCCTTGGTCCTACACATCACAACCTTTACACAGATTAGTCGCCGATTTTGAGTGCGGACTCTGTGAATGATATGTTAACCTCCTTTAACGCCACGGTTTTGGGGTTGTTTGACGTTCACTCCCCCATTAGGAATGTCAGGCTTAGGCGGCCACCCGCTCCGTGGTAACTCCTCTAGAGCGAATTGCGATGAAGAGACGCAAGAGAGCTTTTCGTGTCTACAGCGGTGCCGAACCGATTCTAACTGGGAGTCTTTCAAACATGCCAGAAACAGATGCAACCAAATGATAAGGCAGTTGTCCCACCGCCGACGACGAACGAGAAGCGAGTCAAGCTAAAACTTGAAACGAGTTGGCGAGCAGCGGGAAGCGTGTAGTTCCGATAGTATTGTCGCTGGGCTATAAGCGAGTGTAAGAGTCGCGTGCTTTCAAAAATTCTTCGTGCCCCTATCACACCACTATGCCCTCCTTTTCGCGAGTCACTTTTAGGTGCTAACTCTCCGATTCCGAAGTTGTGTAAATTACTTAATGGATGTAGTGACTTGGGTGATCTCCATTTCGGTTCATTTGCCAAACTCAAAAACAAGGCATTAATACATGCCATATTTACATTTAAAAAAATACCTACCCGTCCCTCATAAGTTTTGAAAATAATACTTACATTTAATAATTAGTAGTGAGTAATAATTAGTAGTAAGTCTTTTTTATCTTTTTGCATGTTGTGTTCGCCTTAAAAGATTGTTACATTAAGTTAAATAATTTTTGTATTTTTGCTAAACTGTAGTATTATTGTAAACAAACACTGGTGAACCTAAATAAATAAATAAAAAAGAGTGAGACGGGCGATTACTCGCGCCACTCGCTTGCGGCGGCTGAGCCGAGCGTACAGTCCACTTGGCGGGAAATGAAAGCTGCCGCTGGTTGGTCTCTCGGCGTGAGTTCTGATCGCTAAAATTATCTTTGATAGCTCTTGTCGCTCAGCGACAAACTAGTGGAGCAAGTCCTCGCCGGCGCGGCAGTGTGATCAGTCAGCGATCAACTATTTATTTAAGCATCTCTTTTGTTTACACGGAATCTACCTATTTCTTAAGCGAGAAAATAGCTGATAGTTATTCGTTTACTCGCCGTTGGTGGGACAACTGCCTAAGAGGAGCCAAGCGCCATTACATTCACCGAAATTTATCAAATTCTATTCCTGCCTACATGTGGAAATTTCTTAATTCCCTTGGTATTGGCAAGACTCCTGCACGACATTCCCCTTCCTTTCCTTTAGATGATCTCAATCGCCATTTCTCTTCTACCAAATCCCTTTCTGATACTGTAAAATTTCTTACTATTTCTAGAATTACTTCCTCTGCTTCATTATCAACGCATCTTTTCTCTTTCACGCCTCTGACAGAGGATGAACTACGTAAAATAATAGTGTCAATCAAGTCCAAGGCTACGGGATTCGACCACATTAGTAGGGTTATGATCACTTCATTACTTTCCTGTTTCCTTCCTATACTTACCTTCATTTTCAATCATTCCCTTTCCACTGGTGTTTTTCCTGCCATTTGGCGCAATGCCTTTACCATTCTACTTCCCAAAGTGTCCATACCCAGCTCTCTCAGTCACTTTAGTTAGTTAGTTTTTACTCTTTTGTCTTTCGTAAAGATATTTTCTCCTTCTGTGAAACTGGGTTCCGGCCTGGTCACAGTACTACTACTGCTCTACTCAAAGTTGTCGAAGATATACGCCATGGGATGGAGAATTCACGTCTTAATGTGTTAGTTTCAATTGATTTCTCTAACGCATTCAACGCAGTGGACCATGACATTTTCCTCTCTCTCCTCTTCCTATATGGCTGCTCATCCTCTGCACTTCTGTGGTTCACCTCTTTGGGGGACGCCATCAAGCGGTGCGAGTCAACCAGTTGGTCTCCAACTGGTCCGACTTGTCTGCTGGTGCACCTCAGGGCGGCATGCTCTCACCTCTTCTCTTCTCCTTGTTTATTAATTCTCTTACATCTGTTATTTCCTCTTCTTATCATCTGTACGCTGACGATCTGCAGTTATATGCACAGAGTGATCTGCGCAACCTCGACAACGATATTACATTCCTTAACCAAAACCTGAATATGATACGTGTGTGGTCGGATAGTTTTGCAATCTCTGTTAACCCAGACAAGTGTCATGCTATCATTATTAGCAGTTCTCGTCAGCTCTCACAACTCAATTTGAGTACTACTCTGGCTCTGACATTTAATGGCGTTGCAATCCCATACGCTACTTCTGTAAGGAACCTTGGGCTTGTTCTTGACTGCAGCTTGGGTTGAGGGGGTCAAATCCAAAATATTAGTCGTAAAGTACATGGGACTCTTGGCGCACTTTACAAACTAAGAAACTTCATACCGCCCAGCACTAGAGTTGTGCTCGTACGAGCTCTTGTATATCAGCTTTTTTATTATGCTGATGTTTGTTTGTCCGATATTAATCAAATCTTTTTCAACAAAACGCTTTGTCTTCGGTCTACGAAAATACGACCACATCTCTGACTTTCGAAACCAACTTAAGTGGCTACCCATTCGTGAGCGTAGAAACCTAAGGTTGGTTTGCTTTCTTTTTTATATCCTTTTTGATCAACGCGTCCCGGTTTATCTTAAATTCCGCTTTCAGTTCTTGGGTGCTTCACACCAATGCCATCTTCGCTCCAGCACTAATCTGGTACTCTAAACTCCTTCTCCAAGCACTAATTTCGTCACCGAATACAAAAATCATGTACATATTCACTGGTTGACTGTTAGAGAATGCCTTATGGCATTAAGTCCGCCGTTCGCTGTATTTTTAGCAATAAAGTTTAAATAAATAAATAACCGGAGTTCCAGGGTTCAATTCCCAGGTAGGGCAAAGTGTGTTTCGGATTTTTCTATGACGATATCGATCATTTTGTGTCAGGATTTGTAATCACCAACCAGCATTTGGATAGCGTGGTGAACGTATTTTTTAACCGCCTCTGTGGTCTAGTGTCTAATCCACCGGTCTTAGTCCCGGGTTCGAGTCCGCCTGGATAGCTACCACCATCTTATCTTAAGTCTGTGGCTAAACAACATTGATAATAGCATTGTTGTGTTCCGACAACTTAGAGTTAAGATTGCTAGTTGCTCAGTGGTTGAGGATTCTGGGTAAAGCACGCTTCCACCTTCGGCCTTATCGTCACTTACCATCGGGTGAGATGAAGGATGAAAATGAAGTAGGTACTTAACACAAACACGACACAAGAATGAGCTACTAAAAACTTAATAAAAACTAGTAGGTAGGTTCCTAGGTTAGGTATCTACTTAGGTACGTGTGTTTTTGAATTAGACGAAATATCACTATGAAGTGATTATGATAGTGATGTGGTAGGTAAGTACCTAGTACCTCTACCCAGTAACATTTACATATAAAGTAAGTCTTTGTAGTATGTAAGTACCAAGTTAGAGGTACTGATCCCTGTAGGTACCAACCTGTGTTGCGAGTTTGATTCTCACATCAAAGCAAACGTTAATACCTGTGTGATGTAATTGTACACGCCTGCAGATCAACCTACTTAAAATTACCAAATTTCACCAACCGATATTGATCCTTATTCCCTAGACACAAAGTTCAAAATTAATTAAAGAAAATTGAAAATTTGTGGTAGATTGAACTGATCTGATCTGATCGAACAAGCCAAAATACGGCAGGGATATCTTGTTTTATTGCAGAGTTTCTATGACCACCTTCCGACAGCATCATCAGACCAGCTCCATAGTGTTATTTTATTGTATTGTCATCCAACTTACGTAGGTATGCTAAATTTCAGTTTGATCGGTTCAAGGGAAGTTATTTAAATCTTTCTTGCAAGATTCCTCCTAAAAACCCGTACATACATTGTAGTTGTCATAAAACCTTTTAAAAACATTAAGATGATCCTGGCATTTGCGAAGAATATTTTTATACAAACATATGGATCGTGATTGTTTTTGTCAAATGAGGTTTTTGTGCATATGTAACAACCAATGGAACGACTCATTTTGGTAATATAATGTTTTATGTAGACATAGGACCTACTATCTTTTTTCAGGTGGGTTTCTAAGATGGACAAAGATATAGCATTATACGGTTTTGCCTTCCTTGCATACATAGGCTGCACTAAAAGTATCGGCAATGGAATATTTCCATTGTTCCTGGCGTAATAAAGTGTTTGTTAATACTACTCCTTGTTTTTATTAAACGAATACCATTTTTTTTAAAAAGAACGCGGTCTTATCACACACTGTCTTGTCGAACTTGTAAAGTCGGTTAAAAATGGAATTGACTCGAGAAAATTCAAGAGCAATGATTTATTATGACTTTCGAATTAGTTTGACACAAAAACAGTATGTTAATCGGATGCTTTCTGCATTTGGTGATACAGCCCCATCTAAAACTACATTTTATCGCTGGTTTGCGGAATTTCAACGTGGACGTGTCAAGCTGTGATGATCCCCGTCAAGGTTACCCAAAAACTGCAATCACCAAGATAACGTTGATGCCATGCGTAAGCTGATTGAGGAAGATCTACACGTGCTCATTGGCATGAGTCAAATACAAAAAAGTTGTTCGTTCACGGAGCGTTGCAAAAAAAAATGGTGGCCACGTTTGTCTCCAAAACCGGTCATGTTGCGACTATTCTTCTTGAAGGACACATAACGGTCAATGCAGAATGGTATGCTAGCATTTGTTTGCCGCAGGTCGCCTCTGAACTCCGTAACGAGAACTGCAACCGCCGCATCATCCTCCATCACGACAATGCGAGCTCCCATACCGCCCACAGAACAAAAGAGTTTTTGAAGCAAAAAAACATTGAATTATTGGACCATCCGCCGTGCAGCTCTGACCTAATCCCAAATGGTTTTTATACTTTCCCCAAAATTAAGAACAAATTGCGTGGTCAACGATTTTCGTCACCTGAAGAAGCTGTAGACGCCTACAAAACGACTATTTTGAATACCCCAACTTCAGAATGGAATGAATGCTTTAATAATTGGTTCCATCGAATGGAAAAATGTGTCAAGTTTCAAGGAGAATACTTCGAAAAACAATAAATAACTTTTTCACTAAAATGTTGTATCACTCCCTTGATTCCCGAAATTTCGCCGTCGTACTGCAGAAATTACAATGCGGCTAGTACATGTCTTAGCCAAGTTATGAGCAAATATCTGCGCGCAAAACTTCAACACGCTCTACTGAAAAGTTCATGTTTTGCAGATGTAACGTTATTTTTCTAATGGGACGAATTATGCACTTGTTTAATAAAATTCGAATATTGATGCAAAAGTAACATTTTTTTAAATTCCCGCTAAGAGACTCATTGACTATATGACGCAAAATAATGATCAAAGCCAATATTACTTGAAATATAAACATTTTTGAAATGAAAATCCGTCGGGAATGTTAATAAAATTCTTAATACCTCCTCAATAATTAACTTAGCCGGCCGTCCCGACGACACACGAACTTTTGCAATATTGTTGTAGACCAAGCTGGAAGTTCCCCTCCAGTTCTTCGATTATTACAATTTGCTAGGTACTGCATGAATCTTAAAACAGTTATGAATGTTATTGTCAACATAGAGCTCAACATTCCAAGACCCTACTTTATTACTCTGCTCTATTTCCGTAAATACTATTTTTACTACTGACTACATACGAGTATACTATTACTTTTACTATTTACATCATTATTGTAACTGTCTTCGAACAACATGAAGAGTAATAAAGATTGTTCCACGATGTTTCGGATTCTTGCCTAAGTAAGTACTGTTCGATTACTGATTTATAAAAGTATCATTTATAGTTCATTACGGTATTATCTTAACACAGTTGCATCGAACCAATATACAAAACGCTATAAGTATTGCATTCGTTATTCAATAGAATTAGTTTTTGCATCCAAGAAAATAGCTAATATTTTGAACCTTACCTTAAAAAGTAATTCTCTTATTTTTGGGATTTCTTTCAATTATTTAAACAAGATTACAATAAAAATGTGTTCCTTAAGACTTATCATACCACTTATATAATTATACCACTAACATTAACAACGAATAAACTTGCAGATTATATAACATTGTTGACAGAGATAGAGACCGCGGGTTGGAGTCCCGGTCACGTATTAGATTTAACAAAAACAATTAAATGCAGCTTTTATTAAATCTAATATCGACGCCCTGGTTTCTAAGAACAGATTTCCCTATCTCTTATAGTTTTTGATTTTTTGCTACTGACTCATTTGGATTGATCCCCCTGTATATGCTACACTTTACTTTTAAATGTAAGCTAAGCTATTAATATGTCCAACTACCTAGTTTAGGTCTGATACTTGACAGACAGATAAGCTATAGCACGCAGAAAATAGGGATCAGGACTATTCACACGAGCAGTAATTAAGCATACATTTATGTTATAATTATGTCTGTTGATAAAATTAGTAAAAATAACACCAACCGTGAGTAACTCGGCCTTAATATTGTGCTATTTACGTGAGTAAATAGCACAATATTAAGGCCGAGGCCAATAGTTCTTAACGCCCATCCAATGAGCCTAATTGGCGTGAGCTGATTAAGTAAATATAAACAGAGGCTTCTGCGGGCTGTCTGGTATTAGGTACATACCCTCGCCAATCGGGCCATCCTATTAAGTGTTATTTGTATGGGAGCAACTGTGAAATTCTGTCCCAACTCTAGTACCAGAAGTCCTTAGTAATTAATGCATTGATTAGTTGCTATCTCTATCCTTTTATTTATCTATATCTTTTTCTATCACCCTAACTTGTGTTGAATTTGCCATTATTTTGTTTTTCATAACAATATACAATCACATCACGTACAAAAAATATAAACGAGCCTCTACCTGATAAAGTAAAAGTTACCGTAGACCTTTGTTGAAGAGAAACCTGTCCGTTTTTAAGTTAAACGTTATTTTATTTCAAACAAACACGGACAATGGACAAACATCTAAAACTCATTAACCAAAAGGTATCAAAGTAGCCATAACTTTCATATAACCTTCAATCTCCTACACCATAGGAAGCTTTCTGTTTCTGGATTAAAAAGAATGATACATTTCTGAACTTTTTATTATTAGTGGCTGCGGCAGATTTAAAAGGTATTTTCAGGTGTCTTTCAGATGTTCAGGGAGTAATTCCTAAATATTGCTCTTTCTAATAATGTATTAACGAGCACTTGTAGTACAAATTCGTGTAATGGAATAAAAGAATAAGTAAAATATATTAAATGTACGAACGTACAGCGCTTGTAGATCATCCTTCCACAAATTGTCAAAATTCTGCAATAAAAAATTTATTGCACCTAAACCTAATTCAATATTGGTTTGGATCAATATCGATCGGTAAAATTTTACTGACTTGGATGGGCTGGCTGCTGGTGTGCGTGCGATACAATGAATAGAATAGAATAATTTTAAGTATCTTTAACATGACGTGTGTTACATAACAATAGTTAGTATAAAATTGGAGCGTCTCAACATGTTTTGCCAGTTTCGGATAGCCGAAACTGGGGAAATAGATAATGAAAATAATTTCCCCACTACATATAATAATGTATAGAACAGAATCAAGTTCAATAGGCCAAGGGTTCGTAGCAACAAAATAAATAACAAGCATTATCTATGTGAACTACAAGCAGTTACTGTATTGTATACCTTGAGAACATAAACCGATCCAATAAGTACGTCGGTGCACGCGGGTAATCCGGCTAACGAGCGGCTCCGATACCACCGGAGGCTTTTGGTACTGACCCGTCTCTAATGCGAAGCCTTCGATACAAACTTTACAAGATTCCGAATAGGTTACGTACGCTAGCGATGCGCGCTGTGTTCGTTTGTACCTCTGGGCATACTTAGAAATTTTTAATAATAATACTTAGCATTAGCTGCAATCATAAATATATCGTTTTTACCAGTACGAGAGTTAAATATGCTTTGCCAACAGCTTGATCTTCGTATAGCTGCGTCATCGAACGAACATGTTAGGGTTGTCTAAAGGTTACACGGATTACACTGTTACGTCTTCGGGAGATAAAAAATCTATACATCAAAATAAATACTAGTCTCTCAATTCACCACTCATATATATTGCCAACATCGATTTATGTATAGTGTAGAAAAACGTACCTATGTCATTAATTAAACATTTCCTTAAAATATCTACTAAGTTATTATTATCCAATGAGATAGGTATTCTAATATATATAATAATATATTAAGTATGGTTGGTACTCGTAAGCTACCTTAACTACTAAAATAAAGTTTAAACTTTAATTTAAGCAACAAAACGCACTATTTTTTCTACGCAACTGCCGTGCATGGTTTACTCATGTAAGCGTGCGCCACACGCGCGGCACCCCTCTAATTTCGGGCTTTTAAAAGCTTGCTTGCCGGTGGGTATAGTATACACCCTAATTTTTATTCGTTTAAATTAAATTAAGGGTGAGTTCCACCCATGAAACTGAACAACTTTCCATATGAAACTTATGTGCAAAAATGAGAAAATAATTTCGACCTCCCCATATTGTCGTCAGATGATCGGACAGTTTTGTATGGGAGGTCGAAATTTTTTTTGTTATATTTTAACATAGGTTTCTTGGGGAAAGTCTTTCAGTTTCATGGGTGGAACTCACCTTTAATTGCTTTAAAACGAATTAAAGTTAAGGGTTATAACGCGCGCTCGAGCGAGTGACGGAGGCCTGGTTATAGATAGGTACGATAGCAATTCCTCAGTGGCTGAGGATGATGACTATGGGTGAAGTGCGATTCCATTTTCGTCTCTATCTTCTGTTACTAGCAGGTGAAGAAGGCCAAGTGTTTCTCTGTCGTAGAATAAAAAAAACTTCATCAGATTAGGTTTCCTCCTAACCTTGCCTACGGATCAATTAAGGCCTTCATCACCGTTAATCTTAAGTCGAGTTAAACAGTGTAACTAAAATGACACCATTAATATTCCGTGTTTCGGAAAGCATGTAAATGCGTTGGTCCAGTTGCTGTCGTAATATGGCATATGTTCATACCCACTAACCAGCATTGGGCCAGCGTGGTGGGTTATGTCATGAGTGACCGAATCTCCTAATGCGTTGTTGTCCATGGGAGAAAGTATGTGTCCTGCTGGGAGTGGGAAGTTTATTGGCTGACGATGAAGTAACATGACACGCTTGCATGACCCACTTAAGTGTCACCTGTCTGATAATAATGTATACTGTCCTATTGGTATATATTCTTTGCTATTGGTTAGTTATGATGGGTTACGTTAGGAATATAATGTTATATGAAGATTACACATCGCCCCACAAGGTGCGTATATAGATTTAACAATTGACAGCCGTCTTTCCATACAGCTTTATGATGAGTTACGTCTTCTTGAGAAAGGTTTCAGATTACACTCCACTATAGTTGTTTGAATGATTTATTAGTATTGTTTCACGTGATTGTGTTTTTGAGATTGGTATTTCATTTAAATAAATAATTTAACTATTTAAAAGAAGATCAAAGAAAATAGAGATAGAAATAAGTAAGTAATTAAAACAAAAGCAGTTATTTATATTAATGCGAGCATTTATTTTAAGGTGACAAACCGGTTTTTAAGATAATACTCTAATATTTTTGTGAACAACAATTTTTTTTCTTAATAATATAGGTATGTACTATAGACTCAAACTCCAAACAATCAAACTTTTGACCCCAGCCCCCAAGCGTGCCTACTCAATCGGTGAGGTCAACAAATAACCAAGAGGGTGTTTAATTAAAACTTGCGATCGGTCCGCAAGGTGACACCTGTAATATTTTTATTGGCCAAGTTGGCTGGAGCTCGTAATTAGAAGGGGCCGAGGACCGTTTGATATGTACAGGCGACGGCACCGCGAACGTGACCCGAACCAGGACTACGGTACTGATGACAAGAATTACACTTTGACTGGAATCACTTCTAAAAGACTGTGTTTAAAAATACCTACATTATAATTATAATTATGGTACTCCGCTATAAAGGTATCCTGATGTAAACTTGGTTCAATCTGTAATTGAAATAAGAGATATACTTACTTGTTAGTTCCAGTGTAGTTATCTGCAACGAAATTAATGATACTTGAGAAGGTATTCGATGCTGTATCGGATTGTTTTTTGAACATATTCCCGAACTCGTTAATATAAATGGAAAATCAAGTAAGAAAGTTTAATATTTGTATGTTTTATCGTAATTATTGTAACCATAGATGTAATTATAATTTTATTGTGACTTTGTTATTATAGCTCTCTTCTTGGAGGTGGTATTTAACCAACAACGGAGATAATTATTAATATCGTCCTTGAATCAGTTCACTCTTGTCTTGAAATAAAAGTTGCCGCGAAGTAAGAACTTACTCCACTCCTCATTCGAACTAGTTCGCGTGGTATAGTGTCGATGAAAACCACGGAATAGATAATTCTTTAACTGTCTTATGATGAGAACTGCATGCGATAACGACTGCGAGGTAATAATAGGGATAAGGAATAGACACGAAGGAACCTCACGGCTCGGTGTTGTGTGGGGAATGTGGCTGGTTGGATTAAGTAAAGAGCTCGGTGTTTGCCGACGCGGCCCAGAGCCATCCCGTGGCAAAAGAAACGAGTCCCACATAACCCTGGGAGAAGGTTTTAACCCGTAATAGTGCTGTAAGGTGGCGGCTATTGACAGAATCCTACCGACCCATCTCTTCCCTTGGGTGTCGTAAAAGGCGACTAACGGGCCACAGATTGCACATACATCCAACAGCATAGAGCTACGATAGGCTAACCACCTGGCACGCTGAGCACATGTGCAGTTGTTGGTTGGTGAAATGTGGAATGTGGCAGTAGACTGCTTTTATGGTCCTCATTGCCTGGTCTCTGACTAACCCTTGGCGGATAATCGTGGTAAATATTGTGTGTATTATAACTCTGGGTCTCCTGGTCTTAATAAATTGCAAGATTCTTAAAAAAATGCAGATTCCGTAACTATTTTTAAATGTAGACTTAAAAGGCACATTTTTTAGGGTACATTCTCATCAAGCCTATAATTAATAAATGTTTTTTCTGAAAATTGCATGTACGCACTTTTGCGGGAACAACCTCTCAAGCCCGGTCGGCCGCCAGCGTCTCCTGCGCCGCGCGCCGGCCAGTCAGTCCAAAGAGTAGAGTTATATGTATATAGGGTAGCCAGTCGCTCGCTAGCGATGCTCACGCATGCGTCACCAACCAAATGGATAGGTACATTACTAACATCACAATACTCTTCCTATGACAGTGTTTTCGTATGATACGGGTCACCTTTCCATGTAAGTACACAATTTGACTCGAACCTGCTTGAGAGACGATTTCCAAACCCAATATATCTGCTAACTACATGATATATTGGGAGGACAGTTAGACCTACCTACAATAAGTTAATAATTTCTTATGTAAGTGACTGTAATGGTTTTTAATAAGAAATTAATATTATTTAAACATAATGTGTGCATACGAAGACGTTATCCCAAGTAAAACAAAGGTTTTAAAATAAGCTGCTCACGGCTAAGTAACAAGGCCTCGATAATCTTCTCGTCTTAATTCTAATCTTAGACCCCTTGAAAAGGATTAGCAGCTACCAATAATATTTATTTACTCAGGTTTATTTTATTATTAACATCTAAATAAAATACCTAGTAAGAAATAGTATGTTCCAAATTTCTTTGTAACAAAATATACCGTCGCTGATAAAGACCTCAACCAGTACTAGTATCCGGGACGTCACGCCGGAAGTGCTGTCACCAGGCGCAGTGAGCTCCCACAATCTTTCTAACGAAACTATTTTATTCTGCACTAGCCGCCTCCCGTGAATTCGTCTGCGTGAACATCCGTCTCCGAGAAGATTGTAAACCACAACGCTGAAGTAGCTTATTTTTTTATTACGTAAACGGTTTCAACACCTTATTATAGAGCTCACTTGAAATAAAGTGTATCCTAAGAGGTTTACTCTACGATTTTTTATAACCATAACAATTACTTCTAGGATTTTTGTAGTTGAGTATTATAAATAGGTTATGGGGAACTTAGATGATTTAAAAAACATGAATATAATCCTTACCTTTGGGCCCTTTCCGGCCTTAACAGAGTCGTCTTTGGGCAGCCACCCAAATCGTTTAAAGATTTCAGGGACGCGATCCTATTGTGTGGTATGCCTGCAATCCTAGCTTCTATTTATGCGAACTAAGCCAATGTACGTGTGGTCAAGTCATGCGATATCATTATAGTATATCAGAGATTGCCAACATTATCGTAAAAGTATACATTCAGTTAACTAAAAGGAAAGGCTTTAAAGATTATTGTGAGATTCGGACTGATCACCGAAAGTCATTTTACCGAAGTCCATTTCCACACCGTTGACGGATGGGTTACTTTAACAATGGGCCATTTGGATGAAAACCCACATACCCGCATACGCGCGATCATACATTCGTGGCGATTGATTTTTATATAAATACGAGTACATATATTTTTCAGGTATGGCTCGCTTGTCGATGAAACTTTCACTAAAAACTAAACAACAATGTATTGAAGGGAATAAAATAAAAAACGCAATTTAAAGAGTAGCGGCCACGGGGGGTTCTACATTGGACGGGGCGGAACGTAACAAAGTAAAAAGCGGCAAAAGGACATTGTCGCGGGCACTATCCCCCTGGCGGGCGGAGAGTAGGGTTTAGGGGGAATAGAAGAAAAATTATCGCGTTCGATCTTGCACGTGTTAGTGGCACTGTAAACACACTTGTCTGGGAATGCCGCTGGACATTCTATGATTTGGATTCGGATTGAGTTGGACCGATTCCGTCCGATTGCCCCTAGAGCGGTGCGGTTGCCGCAATTTAATTAAGCCGCGTGGCTTTCCACATTTCAGTGCTAATGCTTCACCGTTTAGATGACTCACCGCCGCAAACGCGTTCGAACGCAGTAGCGTTCGAACGCGATTGGTGTTATATGTGAGACCTTATATCTACAAATCAGTAACATGCCTATAAAAGTGAACTTGTAACACTTTTATAAAAATAATTATTAATGTGCTATTAATAATAATCCTTTTTAGGGTTCCCTACACAAAGGGTAAAAACGGGAATCTATTGCTAAGACTCCACTGTCCGTCTGTCCGTCTATCTGTTACCAGGCTGTATCTCATGAACCGTGATAGCTAGATAGTTGAAATTTTTACACATGATGTATTTCTTGTTTTCACACATGACTAGTGATGTACGTCTGGCAATATTGCCACTGCCGGGAACTTTCCACTTCCAATGTGCACTCCGGGACATTGGGAATATTGCCCAAAGTTTCCAGCAGACTATTTGTTATTTTGTATTTTTCAGATCAAAATGCCATCAAAAAAAAGAGTTTTAGATGATTATCCCTACCCGCCCGCGCCTACTTATAACCGCTGCCTTGCGAGCACTACTTGCGCGTTTCCACCATACACTCGCTGTGTTTAGTAGTTTCGTGTGAGTTGTTGAGAAAAGGTGTATTTATTGCGCATGCGCCGTAATGGTTTGTGAAAAGGTATAAGTAATAAATATAAAGTACTCGAATAATTTCATGGAGACAAGAATGATACGGGCCATATAATGAATAAATGTAGTGTATGTACACATATCTAAGTTTATTTTTATATATAAGTAACCCCGGCATCTGTCTCCCTCAACCTGATGTTAAGTGGAAATGGAGACCAGGCCCGCAAACAACTGTAGCAGCGTTGAAAAAACATAGCATCAGTCACCCTCACCCTGCCTGTCCATTAGGTACCTCATCACGCCTGAAGAACCCAAATTCTTTGTGCGCGATGGAGACAGCAAATCGTTGACTCCGGAGAGCAGCACGTTCCAGACTCCAGAGGTACGGCCTCTGGAGAAAGGGAAAAAAGAGATGAGGTCAAAGAGTTTTTCACAGCACTCGCCATGGTATAAGCGGTAGAAGACGCTAAGTGACACAATATCTCTATCTAAATGTTGAGGTTCGAGAGTGTTAGTAAACTTTGAATTGTCGATAATATGCACTGCGCTGCTTTGCAATCTGTCCAAGGTATTGAGAAAGTATTTTGCAGAGCTATCCCAGAGGTGAGGTAATACTTCACATAAGACCAAACCTGTCTGTCACCACATCTGTCTTGTATTATGTGCAAAACTGACCAGGCGTGAAGAATCGCCGCACCTTGTTCAGGACACCGAGTTTACATGAGGCTGTTTAAATCACAGCTTCGATGTAGTCCATATGATTTAGATCGTACCAAATCTCCGTACCAAAGTCCAACATCCGATCGAGCTCAATGACTGAATCGTTCACTATCTTCATTTTGGGTTTGACCAGCCCAGCCGCTGGGTGACCGTTATATCCCCCATGCACTGTGCTACTATTATCTGCAAAGCAAGAAATATTTCCAAGTGGAAGCATACCATTGATATGCAGAAGGAACAGGGTGGTGGATAGAACAGAACTCTAAGAGACACCAGCGTTCACTGACATGATCCGTGAACCTTTCCATCTGAGAAACCTCGGATTCTACGCTCATGCAAAAAGGCCTTCTTCGCATCCAAGAACTAAAGTGTCTCAAGACGAAAGTCTTTGACTATGTGTATTGCAAGTGCTGAATAAGGGAATGAACCGTCATTGCTCACTAAGGGCACAGTATTACTATGCGGACGTTATAAGAAGGCTCAGGGTCACTCAAAGAGCAATGGAAAGGCAATTCCTCTACGGGATCAAATTAGGAATGAGAAACCGTAGAAGAACTAAACCAACCGAAATAGCCCAAAGAATTGCTAAACTCAAGCTTCACTGGTCAGGGAACACCCCTTGTAGAACCGACGCGTCGATCCAAATATTTAGGGCAGAACGATTGTTGGAGCACGGGCGCCGTCGGAAGGCGTCGGCTCCAGCCGCCGTCGGTCGTCGGGCTGCGGCGCGCGAGCGGCGCGCGGGCGCGGGCGGCGAGGCACGGACGGCTGCCACCACCACATCTGCCGAGACCAGCGTAGGCACAGCGCGCGTCTCCCGTTTTTTGCGGTCAATTTTGTAATGACGTATTAGTAAAGCCTATAAAATACAGTCCACCTTTAATTTACACCAAGTCCAAGTTAGGACCCTAACAACGATTCTTGAGTGGCGACCACACACCGGAAGATGCAGTGTGAGCAGGCCTTCAACAAAGTGCACCGACGATGTGGTCGCTGGAAGCAGCTGGATGTGAGCAGCACAAGACCGGTCGTGGTGGAGATCCTTGGGAAGGTCTTTATCCAGCAGTGGGCTTTGTCCAGCAGCAGCATAGTTCGGCTGGAGATGATCAATTGAAGTTATTTACTATTGACAAACTCTTACGAAAAGACAGGCCAGGACAGGGTGTGTTTGCTACTTGTCTAAGAGGGGCTGAGCGGACAGACCATGTTGTATGACATAGGTTGCGTTATAATTGTAAACCATTAATTATTGATATTGATAAAGATATTGTAGACTATATTTTTTTTTAAATATTGTATGGTACTTCTTTAAATCTTAGTAACTACTTAGTATGGAAGTCAAATTAGTAGTTAGAAGTATTTAAATATTATTTATAACTTTTCGGCGAGGGAAATGAATAGCTTCTTATAGTTATCCAAAATTGCTGGCAACAAACTGGGAACACTGCCGCGAATATTTCCGGGAACATTGCCGGAACATTGGGAGTTTTCGTTATTATGATACTTTATTGTTAGCTTTTATTTTAATTACATAGACAGTAGTAAACTAAAGACAAATATTTTTAATTTTATGGATATTTAACCAAAACTCCCAGTAAATTCCCACTTTTCCAGTCCTCGGCAATATTCCCGGGCACGGTACATCACTGTCATGACTACCGATGCTTCTACTTACAAGTACGAGTGAGTACCTACGTATGTTCTATAATTCATGCCATATTAAATTTATCAGTTGTAAGATTCTAGGTGAAGTGTACCTTTGGCCTTAATCGTCAATTATCATTAGGTTAGACATTTGCTTACCATTTGTACGTTAATACCTACCCTTATTCTTGGTAAACAAACGAATGTCCCCATTCAACCTGATGTTAAGTGAAAAGCGGAGCTTAGACAGATAATGCAGTGGAATACTGTAATAGCTGTCGTGCTTTTCACGCCTCGCTAGAAAGCACTTAGTTCTGAGGAATGAGCCAGGACATTGTTCTATTTTTTTGTATATTCCGCTTACCTAACCTTTATACAGGGTGTAAAAAGACCGTTAACGAGGCCGAAATATACGCATAATGTAAATCAAAACAAGTAACCTTGAACAGAAATAATTGCTGGGAATCCACTTTTATTTTTAGGTATTGTCTAACAGCAGTGTTCTGCGGCACGCAATGTAATGCGCGCACAGACAGTTCAACGCTTGTGAAAGAGCAAGCGAGCGAGACGGTGACAGCCAGGTGACGGTTTCTGTTGAATAAATTTGACTAACTATTATTATTATAATTGATATAGCACTATATAAGAAAAAAATGTAAAGACATTTGATATCTTCGTAACCATACGGTTCCCAGGTATGGTCCAGTACAGAAAAAATTTCGTAATCGTTGAGTAAATGCGTGGCTCTCGGCTTCGTTAGGGGTCTTTTTATATCCTGTATACTTAACGCTGTTACCCTTTTATAGTACATTTTTTTTTTATAAAAGCGGGAGGCAATCGAGCAGGCGGGTCACCTGATGGAGTGTAATCACCGCCGCCCATGGACACCCGCAAAACCAGAGGAATCGCAGACGCGTTGCCGGCCTTTAAGGGACCAATAGGTTTAAGGAAGGAATAGGAATTGGGAGGAGGGGAGGAAGGGGCCTCCGGAACCCTCACTGGTCGGACGAAACACAACAGCACCAAGTGCCGTTATTTCACGCCGAATATTCGTGAGAGGGTGGTATTACGCCGGGCGAGCCGGCCCAATGCGTGCTGCAACGCAGCGTGGCTCTACCACTCGGTCAGTGTTACTCATTTAGCACCACCCAGGGATCACGTGTAGGGTTTAAAGGGTAAAAACCTACGGACGCGAGCAACTTTAACCCACGTGTAGTGAAATAATTGCAACGCGACGTCGCGTTGCAACGCATTATGTTAACATCTCTGACAACACTCGAGACAGAGTTCAGAAGCCAATTCAATTTTTGGTCTTGAACACCCACGCATTGTTTGGACCAGTTCTCGCACCATCTAGACAGAGTGCAGAGAGCCGTCTAATTTTGACCCTCAACTTACCAGCATTGTGCAGTTGGAGCTGGTGCAGTCCCGCGCCTCCACCGCGCCGTAGCTCCACGACGGGATCGAGGGACGATTAAAACTTAATCCGCTGGACTGCCGATACACCGCCCCGACGAAAAAAACCCCTTACATGACACGACTTAGTTTTTATTAATGAGTTTTTCCTCAAATTTTTATTAATAAGATTAACTTCAAAAGTTCACAAAAATAATATTTTTAAAAATAGAAATAAGTGGCAATCTACCTCAGCCTGCCTACCATCAACAAAAAAAGGATCATTGTATGTTGTATGTCAATAAAACTAGCTGTCCACCTGCCAACGTCAACACCCATATTAGATGATCCCGAGGGAATATCCGTTAAAAGTACCCTTTTAAGGAGCCTACCTGAAATATTTTAAGTTCTGAGATAATATTATTTATTAACATGATTGCTGACATTTCTTGATTACTCAGTCAGTCAGAGTACATAGTTCATAGTAGGTCCTCGGATGAGCGATCAATTATTAACTGAACTTTCTCCGTGATTCGAAAGGCTCCTTAAAAGCAGTTGGCCTTTTCGTTGTTGTTATACTTTTAACATAGTAAGTAGTACTAATGTCTACTGAGTCGCAAATCTACCAGCTTTGGGCTATCATGTTATGTTGTTATTAGGCCAATTTCGACCTTAGGCCCAAAGTCCCAAAGCTCGCAGTGGGACGTTCATATTCTGATAACTTACGATTCTCTTTGGATAAGTAGTTAAAACGTATTTAGTTTCATCGAGCAATTGTTAAGGGTCCTGCACGAAATTGTGAAAATTGACGTATTTTTAAGTCACTTGTACTATGCGCTGAATTAGTTAGTTAAATACATTAAAACAACTTATGTAAGTTAGCCTGATCATTGCACAAGGTCGTGGCCTTGTTGAAATTTGAAACAAATTCTTTAAACAGTAACAAACAATACATTAATCTAATGACTCCTAAAACATATTTTTCGACAACTTTTTTAATTTTACGCATGAAACAATAATTCTTACATGAAAATATTTGCATTGATATTCCGCAGGGCACCCCCTTCTTAGCCTGATCATTGCACAAGGTCGTGGCCTTGTTGAAATTTGAAACAAATTCTTTAAACAGTAACAAACAATACATTAATCTAATGACTCCTAAAACATATTTTTCGACAACTTTCTTAATTTTACGCATGAAACAATAATTCTTACATGTAAATATTTGCATTGATATTCCGCAGGGCACCCCCTTCTTTAAAAAGTAAATTTTAATTTTTACACAAGCGCGTTATGGTTTTGCAGAATAAAAACATTGCTCTAATTAAATTACTAGGTCTGAAACTTCAAAGCAGAATTGTTCTAATTATAAATATTAATATGATTGATTTTGCTTTGAAGTTCATTAAGAGACTTACAGTTTTTGCGATCGCGCGGCACCCCCTTAAACAAAATTCGCGTAAACGAAATGATAAATAGTTTTCAATATCGCCGGGTGTAAAAGCGTTTACCTCGTCACTGCATTATATTCGAACGGGAACGATTCCGAGAGGCGGAACTTCGATAGTTATTCAATAGATATTGGTTCCATTGCTAAATACAGAAAGGAGCGCGCCATTGGAAGCTCTGGGACAATGGGCAGCTCAACTTTATGTATGGCTCATAGTGAAAAGTTTTAACTTCATGCAGTATTTTATGACGGCGATTTAACTTTTGTGTGGAAATAGAGTTTGAAATTTTTAGAATTGAATAATAATCGTTAAATTATATTCAGCATGAACAATAAATTAAATAAAGCAAAAGAAGTGTCTTGGTCCGTCTGGCGAAGTATGGTGACGATGGAGAGTTCCATGGCGATGGTAAATTACGACTGCGTCTCTTTATGTGATGTGGTATATTTACAGTGACTACATTGTGACTGACTTATTATCTAAACCTTACAAGACTATTTATACAATAATAACTACGTAGATGTTGGAGGAAGGATGCGGTGTCTTATCCTAATCGGATTACACTACACGCGTTTAGGAATGCGCTTACAAACTCTTTAACCATACGTGAGGATAATAAATTATGTGGCGACGCAGGCCGCCACATGTCTATTTATTATAGGAAATGTAGTCTTTTCTCTCTGAAAAGGTAGGCCCTTCCAGGAAAGGGACGTGATAAGTAGGAAGTGTATACAGTGCCACAAGCGGCACTGTATCTCAATCGGTTCGGGAACCGTACGGTTTGCGGTATAATAGTGACGCCGCCTAATCTGCCGTAAAGGTTTTTATTAGACAACAGAAATACTAGCTGACCTACTCTTGTAGGTAACGTGATAGGATTTTTTTTATAAAATATGGAGGCAAACGAGCAAGCGTGTCACCTGTTGGAAAATAATCACCGTCGCCCATGGACACCCGCAAAACCAGAGGAATCGCCGACGCGTTGCCGGCCTTTGGGAAAGGAATAGGCTCGTTTCTTGGAGATCTCTAAGTCGTAACGGTCCAGAAATACCGTCGCCGAGAGCTAGTTCCACAACACTGTAGTTAGAGGCAAGATTTATTCCGGCTTTCGATGACGCTTTCCAGAGAAATATTAGCTCGTCCGGTGTAAAGCGTATCTCCAGTACTGTCGTCCGCATAGCAATAAATGCTGTTATTATGCAACATGCCATGCAGCAGAAACAGAGTAGGGGACAACACACACCCCTGCGAGACCCTGCATTCACGGGCTTCATATCAGAGCACGAACCGTCGACTACGACTTTGATGCTACGCCCAGAAAGAAAGCTGGCGACACACGAACACAATCCTCACGAAGCCTGTATGATAGAAGTTTAGAGAGAAGAGCCCTGTGCCATACCCTGTCAAAGGCTTTCGCTACATCCAAGCTAACTGCCAGTGCCTCCCCTTTACTCTCGACTGCGTCCGCCCATTGGTGAGTAAGGTACACTAAAAGAAAACCAGCCGAACGACCGCGACGAAAACCATACTGGCGATCACTAAGTAGCTGATTCTCTTCTAGGTACCTTAAGAGCTGGCGGTTTGTAATGGACTCTATTACCTTGAAGAGCAAAGAGGTGATGGCTATTGGCCTGTAGTTGGGCGGATCTGAGCAATCGCCTTTTTTGGGAATCGGGTGGACAAGGGCTGTCTTCTAAGAACTCGGGACAACGCCAGTAGTGTAAGAGAGCCGTAATAGGTGCGTTAGAACCGGCGCCGGCACACGTCTGAAGCACAATGGCGGGAGATTTTTCCCTATCGTTCAAGGTCGAGTTTGATACGAAAAGAGTGCCCTAGAGATCGACTTTTTTCTTTGCAGTATGGGCCAGGCAGTCATCGGTCTTGTGCAATGGTGGTAGGGACGACTGACAAAAAATCCCTAAGATAGCTTTGGCGAGAGACCAGAACGCACGCGTACCTGAAGCAAGATGCACTAGCCTCTCGCCAATTCTCCCTATGAATGATGACTTTGCCTTGGCAATGTCCCTCTTAAAGGACCTGGCGGCAAAGTTGTACCTCTTTCTGAGCACACTGGTGTTTGGATCCTTTGATGACACCGCATTAGCACAGGCTTGGTAATGTTGTCGCTTTTGTCGAGACGCCGTTTTGAAGCACCGTGGTTTTTTTTTATATGTTTAATACATTGCTCCCCGCTTTTTTGCAGGACTTTTTTTGCTTGTAATTCTCTTTTCGTGCTAGTCTATTGGGGGTTAGCAAACCTGAGCTTGAAGAGCTCTACACTGTTTCTTGTTTTCTTTCTTTTAATTCTACTTTACATCTCTTATTTTATTACTAATTTATTTTTACAATATAGTTCTCTTATTTCCATACATTTCTTTTCTCTTATCTATATTACTTACAGTTATTATAATTATATGTTTACTATATTATTACTATTCTATTATTTTCCTTTACATCTCTTTTCTTTTTATTTCTATTTTGTTTTATACAATCTTGTTTTCTTATTTCTATTACATTTCTTTCTCTACTCTACTCTATACTTATTATTGCATTTTACTTCTTTTCTTTTAATATTTCTTATTTTACACTTAGAGCTTGAGGAGCTAATATGCTAATAGCATAATATATGATTTAGTTAAAAAAAAAAATCTCTTTTATTTTGTTTTTATTTCTTTTTTTTTGCAATATATTTTCTTTACTTACATTCTTCTTTCATTTATTTTTACATATCTTTCTTATATAAGTACTGATACATTTTTATAATTACTAATACATTTTATTAAACTGTCTTAAGCATATCTGTTTTCCTTATCATCTAAATATAACATTTTTGGTTCACTCTTTTATTACTTTAATTTTATTCACCTACTTATTCTTTACTAATTTTATTAAGTAATTATATTTTTTTACTCTTAACATTGTTCCTTCTTTTGGTCTCTACTATATTTTTATCTCTTCTATTACTAACCCTCACGTGATTAAATCCTGCCACATAACTGTGTGGTCTTTGCTTAACTAATTAAGTCCTATTTCTTTTACCATATTTATAAATGTCTATTTTAGCTTTCCCTTGGGACAGGGAAAGAAGGGGGGGGGGGGGTTATCACTGCGGCCGCGCATGTTTTGATCACAGAATCATTTCTACTTGGGGTCTTTACGGGGTATGGACGAGCCAATCCCGTGAGAAAGTGCAGCCTCCACGAATGGAGGATCGTAAAGATCGTCTTTATTACCTTTCTTCGCTTTGGCTGCACTCTTTCTCGTCACGCTGTGGTCCTCGTCCTCACCCAATTCCTAGACCCCTGGGTAAAAGCCGTCGGACGCAGTGTGCGCCGACTCCCTTGGGCTGATGGTAATGCCGTCCCTGGTATTTGGTACCTTTCCACTGTTCCCTATCTGTTTCGGAATTGACGCGAGGCCCTTAGCACATGTACGCTACTTTAGAGCGAGCCAGCCGGTCCCATTTAGCCCTTATGGGACAGGCCACACTGAAGGTATTGTGGCCCTTATCCTCAAGGCTGGCTCTCGTGCAATTGAGGCAGCTGGGGGGACTGCCCTTCTTTTCGCACGTCGCATACAGATGGTTGCCCCCACAGTGGCTGCAGCTGTCCAGCTGCTCCTCACAGACCCGCTTGATGTGGCCGTAGCCCAAGCAGCGGGAACACTGGATCAGCGGGGACTGATCCTCCACTCTGGAGCTTCCCCATTGTAGATGAAGAGTCCCCGCCTCTGTCAGTTGCAGCCATATCCGGGGGGTCACCTTGACCACGACATGTGCGACGCGCGGATTTCTCGTTTTCCTCTCAAACATAAATTCTACTTCCTTTTCACCGTTCTCGGCTTTCTTTTCCTTATTCAATCCCATTTTCTTACTTATTGCAGCCTCAACCTGTTCTCCTTTCTTTCCCCCCCTTACATATTTTACTACTATTAGTGGCTTTTTATTTTTAGCTCTCTCGATTTTTAAAGTCTTTTCTTTCTCTATCCTTCTCTGCAACTCTTCTGCATCTTTTTCCGTGCCACACCCAATTATGACCTTGAAGCACCATGGTTGGGACCTGCCGCCAATGGGAACCACAGAGTTTGGAATGAAAAGTTCCATTCCCTGCAGTATCACATCAACGACAGGGTCGGCGGCGGCATCAGGATCACCCAGCGAGAAGCAAACTTGCCACCACGGGTATGACGCAAAGAAACTTCGCATCCCATCCCAGTCCACTGACCTACAATGCCAGACTCGATGGTTGGCCGCTGGTTGCGTTTTTAAAGTTTATGTGAGAGGCATAGTGCTACGAATCCGACAGTTTTTTTAGCTGGCTGCTCCCGCTTTTTGGCAGGTTTTGGATTTTCCAACATATTTTCTTTTTTTTCATTTTGTTTAGGGATTGCATCAGCTTGAGCTTTAATAGCTCTACATTTCTGTTTGTTTCTTTTATTATCTTTTACTTTTCTCTTTTCCTCTTTTTTAATCTTTTACTTTTTTACATACATATATGCAGTTTTTGTTTCTCGTACATTTTCTTTTCTTATATTACAGTTTCTTCTTACACACTAATACATTTCTTTCTTACTTACTAATACATTTCTTCTCTTTTATCTTGCGTTTCTAAAGTAAATTTCTTAATTATGTTTATATTATTACATGTTTAATTAGTTATCTTATTTATTTCTTTCCTTCTATTAATACATGTATATATTTATTATTTCTGTATTACATAATTTGCTTATTACTATAAATTGCTTATTTTATTTCGATTCCGGTTACATTCCTGCCACAATGTGGTCTTGCTTACTTTCTTATTACTAATTGTCCTAATTCTTTCTAGTTGTCCCTATCGGCTATACGGCTATCAAGTTTCTGTTGATGCACCACTAGGCTCATCAGACCACTGTCCACTGGAAGCTATTTATGGAATTTGCCAAAAAAGTTGCCAACATTGTTATTAATAGTAATGTTGATGATGATATTTAATAACAATGTTGGCAACTTTTTTGGCAAATTCAATAAATAGCTTTCAGTGGACAGTGGTCTGATGAGCCTAGTGGTGCATCAACAGAAACTAGATAGCCGTCTGGGTGCGAGGTCAGCAGGAGGTCCAATAAGGAAGGTGCATGGCCCTCCACATCTGGAACCCGCGTAGGTTCGGTTACCAGTTGAGACAGACTGTAGGCCAAAGCGAAGTCATGAACGGTTCTACCCGCGTAGTCAGTTGTGCGTAAACTAAGCCATTCGACCTGGTTGGCATTGAAGTCTCGGCAGAAGTGATCCGTTGGAGAAGGGAGTCTGTCGCCGTTTGGACGCTCTCGATAAGTTGGTCAGTTCCGTTGTTACCGCTGTGGAACTTATACACGCACGCGTAGACGCGAGGATGGCGTCTGCAGTCGATGCGTAGCCATAAGATGGAGAGGTCCCTATCTTCAAGATTGCCGAGGCGACGGACGCACATATCCTACCTGACCAGACAGGCACAGACACCGGCTCGTGGCACAAATGTATGTTCCAAATTGTATCCCGGGTAGCGCAAATAGGAGACGTCAGGAAAGGGGATATCTGCGTCTCGGTGAGGAAGAGCAAGGCCGGCTTCTCCGAATCACAACAGTACCAGGTGCCGTTATTTTACGCCGAATATTCGTGAGAGGGTGGTATTACACCAGGTGAGACGGCCCAATGCGTGCTGCAACGCAACGTTGCTCTACCACTCAGGCAGTGTCAATCATTGAGCACCACCTAGGGGTCACGTGTAGGGTCTCAAGGGTAAAGCTACGGATGCAACTAACTCAAACCCCCATCAGAAATTTAAGACAATCGCGAAGCGCGAGGTTCGAGGTTATTTTTTTTATTAGATACAGAAATCTAACGCCATACAAAAATATCTTTTAAATATTATGTCTTCTGAACATTATGGCAAATAAAAAATATGTTACGGTTCCCGAACCGATTGAGATACAATGCTGCTTGCGGCACTTTATACACTTTGTACTAGGATGCCGTAATTACGGCATCGTAACCGATCGTACTATGTTGCCGCTTGTGGCACTCTATAAATAATAAATTATAAATATACACTGCCTAGACTTTGCCACACCCTAATATGTATGAACTGAACAAAAATACGTGTAATATAGTAACATAGAAAGGTTAAAATTACTTAAATGTGATATCTTACCTGATGATAGCCTAATGGAGCCCAACTCAGCAAATGTCATGCAGCATGAATGGTCGACCCTAGTCTTCCGTGGGTACTCGTACCTATGTACCTACCTACCTACAGGCGGCTATCACCGTATCAACAAATATCATTTTTATTACAAAAGTAGATAATGATAAAACCATACTGTTACGGACAGAAGTCTCGACTTTATGATATTATATAGTTAGATATAATACGGCTAAATTTAGGTATGTGTATTTGCATAAGTAGATTAAGTCTCATATGTGTAAAGGTTTTTTGATAATAAATAATTAATTTTTTGCGTTTCATTTTAACAAAAGGTAAAAGTTATTAAACAGGTAATGGTTTTGACAAGGTAAGGGCCAGGTACACGTGCCCAGGGGCCTTACGCCTCTCTAAGGTAATTAAAGTTAGGAAAGTAAGAGATTAGCTTTCGTAATTATAGGTTTCTATTGTTAGGAATATCAATGTAATTAAGAAAATAAATAAGTAGGGTATCCAGATTACGAGTGATACCGTAGGGTAGGTAATAAATTTAAGATAAAAAGAGAAGTCCGAACGAAAGGGACAGCTGCACAGATTACGACGGTTCATGTGGGTAGTTAGTTATGGTAAAATGTAAAACTGCCCACATGAGCCGGCAGCTGTCCCACAAGGCTGCTAGTTGCCAACCCATAATGTGTTTAAGTCACGGCCGGTCAGAGCAGAATTTGTAAGCTCACCGGACCCCACCTAGAAGAATAAAGAAGCACTAATCAAGAACCGAGTTTTATTGAAGAACATACAGTCCACATCGAAGCACAAACTGTTCGGCGACTACACCCGTCGGGAACACATACCTATTATATTTACTTTTCAGTCATTTTCATCTTTCACTTACTCAATCGAACAACGTCTTGAATGTATAGACATTGTGTTATTGAGTCCCCGTTTCCCGGCGGGGTAGGCAGAGGCCATCGCTTTCCCTTTGCCACCACCCTGACACACATCTTTTACTTAATTTGCTAAATAATTTAATCATTTCATTTTTTTTATTCGAAAAGATCACTCACAAAGAACAAATTATGCAATAAATATACTTTGCATAGAATTGGTTTCTTTACAGTCGACTAACATAAAATTATTTTAAATTTTCTTTTCACATATTAATCAGCTTATCAACTTCAATAGGTAAGTACATTTTACAGTCTACGATACAGACGCTAGGCCCATACTTCACGACAGGAGGAAAATGACAACCTTAGAACCCAAACCAAATTGCACGATCAATTAAGGCTTATCGATTACATGATATGTATTCGATTTCGCCGCCGATCATTTCGTGCAAGTAATCGGGGTTAATTGGGATTCTAATAGAGTTGGGGTCTGGTATCGGTCGGGTACGTTTGGGTGGGTGGTGGTCGATAAACAACTCCTCGGTGTTCCTTTGCCCCTTGTACGGTAAACAACTAAAGTTACGGAACAGTTTGAGCGCTTTCACATATTAATATAGGCGTGTGCCTTCATACTATAGCGGCTGCAGCGCAGGTGAGTCGCGCGCATCTGTGATAGATAATGTTTAATGTCATATCCATATCCACTACCTGCGCTTCTGTAATGCGACAGACGCGCTGCTTGAATATGCATAGATCCCCAGCCGCGCGATAGCAGCACTTCTAAGTCGCGCGTCTGAAACGCCTATTGTGTAAGCGCTCTTTAGTGTCATGTCTTAAACTCCGGTAGGGCTTGTGAAGCCATGGCAATATTTTTACGTACAAAAGACTCATTAAAAAAATCTTTCTGGACGAAATGATTTTTTTTATTTTCTAATACATCCCAGCAAAAAACAAATTGTTGATAACTATGTAGCTATGGATCTTCGTCATAATTGTCTAAAACTTACTTACTGTTGTTTAGATATAAAAATATAGCTTTGTGAATGTAACATCAATAGAAACTGTCGTACTGTTTCATAACAGTCCGCTTTAGTTTTCCAACAGCATGCTGGCCATTTCCTGCGCGGCCTGCAGACTGTAATACCGGTCGTTAATAGATTAAATAACGAAGTCCCGCGGCAGATCGGCCGCCAATTAGTCGGGGCTAACGAACTATCGAGACAGCTGGCGACGGGCGACGTACCCCTGACCTTACCACAAGCACTGTACCTTGTTGTACAAGGCTAAGTGAAGGATATTATAAAAAAATATTCATATTTTGTGTAAATGTTTCAAGTGTTTCATATCATTATCAACAGCTTAAACAAAATCTAGACCGAACAATTACATGTAAACGTTCCGAAATCCCATGCATTCTTTTGTATGCTTTGAAGTGCTCGTTACTCTAAAGTAAAGGTCAAACAATTGGGGATCCTCTTGAGTGGAAAGCTCTCAGCCAGTAATGGATTGCTGGTAGCACTCGCGGCTGGGCGCCGAGGTGACGGAAACGTACCGCACCCTGTAGAGTGGATACGTGTTGTTCTTTTAGCTTGTTTAAGTTAGCATTAGTTAGCAATGTTAGCATTCAACTATGCACTTCGCGTACATCTGTTAAGAGTTGGGGAGTGCGGTGGAGTTCAGTCACGGCTCGCGGTCTCTTCGGTTTCACTACCATCTGGACGTTTGTTAGTCTGTAGTTGGAGTTTTGATGAGTGCGTTCATATACGTGCGGCACGTCTCGACCACAACGTCACCCACAATTAGAAAGGTTTAAAGGAGCTTCGAAGTTTGATTAAATACTAGTAGGATAATTGAAAAAATCGTATGATTGCAGAAATCCTAGGACGATTCCATAAAGCCCGTAAATTGTAAAATGAATGAAAAACGGAATAAATGTCCTAATCTTTTAAACTATTATCAGGATGCAAAAAACTTCAAACTTTCACGCTCCATTTTAAACAATGTTTTGTGACGTTAGACATAAACTATTTCGTGGTATTCTAGGCATACTTACCTTTATAACACCATTACGATTGAGTTGCAAGTGGTTGTGTTCACTGAACTATATTCATAATCGTCATATTCGTTTATTTTTTATTTAACTTAACTTTTTTATTTACTCTAATGAAATTCAACCAAATGCTGGAAAATCTCCCAGTCACCAGAAATCTCGTTTGCCCCCAAAGACACCAATCAATCCTGAAAACATTTAGGTTGTCACGTCACTGCATCGCTGTCGTTAGAAAAAATGTCGGTAACCATCAAAACTTGTTCAATGTTATCCATTTCAATAGAGACCGTCCAAGATACAGTCAAATGAAGTAGTTCCCCCCAGTCCCCGAATTCCCCAGGCCAGCGCTCAAAGCGACCGCGGCATTCCCCCACCATCGCCCGGACTGCCCCGGACGAATCAAAGAGGGAATTTTTTAAGCTTATTACGTAGTTGATCTTTTCTTGTTTAACCGAACCCCGGCTGTTTTGTACAATTTATGTTTTTGTAAAGCCGTGTAAAATCGCCTCGGCCAAGCGGTAAAGCGCATGAAACTGTATCCGGAGGACCATGGGTTTAATTCCCAGGTCGGGTAATATACAGGTTGTAATCGTTAAGTGTGCACAGGCGATTATTCCGAAATTATGAGAGATATCAAAAAACTTAAAACTGATAACGAAAGTATGTTATCTAATGAGTAAAATGGCATCAATAACATTTTTTTTTATCTACAACGGGTTAGCGCTTGGCCTTCATCTCACCTGATGGTAAGTGACGATAAGGCCGAAGGTGGAAGCGCGCTTCACCCGGAATCCTCAACCACTGAGGAACTGGCTATCTTATCACAAACTGTCGGAACACAACAATGCTATAAACATCGTTGTTATGGCGACAGACTTAGATAGGATGGTGGTAGCTAGCCGAGCACACAAAGATGTACCCCCCGCTGGGAATCGAACCCGGGACCTCTGGGCCTGAAACCGGTGGCTTAGCCACTAGACCAAATAATAATAATAATAAACAATTTATTTCAGACACAATGGTCCATAGAGTGTTAGTAACAATGTTCCTTAAACTAAGTTAGTAAGATTATTATAATATCATTACTGATCATTAGATTATTGTTACATCAACATCAAATAAATTCAATAATAATAAAATGAAATCAATACAGAAATAAAATAACATCATTTTCAAAATAAAATCATAAAATAAATCATAATCAAAAATAAAATCAAAATAAAATAAATACAAGACAAATTAAAATAAGATAAATTGAACCAAAATAAATAATTAAATCAAATTAAAATTAAATCAAATAAAACCAAATAAAAATTTAATAAAATCAACATTAAAATAAATCAAATCAAAATAAATAATAAAATAAAATAAAATCAAACCAAAATTAACTCAAATAAAACCATATTATAAAAATGAAATACAATCAACATTAAAATAAAATCGTACGTACATGAATATAAGTCCCTTGTCAAAACGCAAGCCACGCCAGATATGCTCACTGATGCCCTATAGGCTTTGCATGCAGGCGTAACCAGTGCTCCAACAATGAGGAGTCCCATCGGTCAATTAACGCCATCAGGATGCTGTTGGAGCTGCCACGTGTTCTCCTTAACAGCGCCTCACAGCGTTTCCTAATTATCGCATGAAAACCATCGACATGCGCCTCTGCGAACATATTTGAGGCACTGCAAAACCTAGGCAATCCCAACAGCACCCTGAAAGCGTTGTTGTATTGGACTCGCAGTGCGCTGTAAGCCCTCTGCGTGTAACTGACCCATAGGCTACACGTATAGAAAGACTGGCAATATGCCTTGAAAAGTGTAACTTTAACTTCCTTAGTGCAACGTGCGAACCTACGAGCCAGCATGTTACATCGGACTGCCAGCGCTCTGCGTTCCCTATCTATATCTACAATATCACTTAAACTATCAGTGAACCAGTGACCCAGGTACTTATATTGTGACACTCTCTTTAGATTAACGTTACAAAGTTTTACATTTAATTCGAAATTAATACATTTAGTTCCAGCTTTAAATACCATATATTCACTTTTGTGAGCGTTATACCTAAGCCCGTGAGCCTCCGCGTAACGCTCACAAATGCTCAACAGTTTTCTCAATGCTCCCATGGAGGGGCTCAGCAGCACCATATCATCGGCATAGCTAATATTGTTTACACAAACTCCGTCTATATGACAACCTAAACCAGTGCTACTGAGCTCCTCAATGAGCGCATTAATGTAAAGATTAAACAAACGTGGCGAGGTAATCCCCCCCTGCCTCACCCCACATTCAAGCCTGTACGTGTCAGAGTATGCACCTGCCCATCGAACACTATTTTTTTGATTGGCATACCAGTACCTAAGTAACGATATATATCCATCAGAAAGACTGGTATCTCGTTTCAGTTTCTCCCAAAGTATATTATATGATACCAGGTCAAACGCCTTGGAGAGGTCTAGGTAACAGGCATAGACCGGCGTTTTACGAGCTGTATAGTATTGCACAGTCTGCTTGAGGCACAAAATTGCACTTTCTGTGGATAGTCCAGGTTTAAAACCAAACTGTGCGTCATGCAATTGCAGATGTTCATTTAAGCGCTTATCAAGCAGACTGTCCATCACTTTCGCAATGATAGTGGCTAGTGAAATCGGTCTATAATTGGACAGATCCGATACATCTCCTGTCTTATTCTTAACAATAGGTGTTACAATAGTATACATCATCTCATCAGGCAGATAGGAATGATTCAGACACAACGTGAAAAACATTGCCAACACTCGCGGCAAGTGTATGCCCGCATTTTGCAGGTGCTCAATGCTGAGGCCATCATGGCCAGGAGATTTGCCTCTGGTCATGTTCTTAATAACAGATTCTACTTGTTTAGCCGAAAAGCGGTCACCAGAATCAAGTATCTCATTTTGGCAATCAGCATCGAGCCCCGGCAGCGCTGGGTCTAATGCGGATTCCACTCTAAAATGACATCTGAATGCGTCCGCAATCTCAGATGGTTCATGTTTGCCAGCGACACTTACAGGAAGGCCTATCTTACAATTTAAGTTATTTGTACACTTCCAAAATTTTTTAAACTGTCTCTCCTTATGACATTCAGCAATTATGTCCATTTTCATTTGTTGTGAATTATTTTGACACCATTTTAGTTGTGACTTAAATACTTTACGGGACATACACATGTCCTCATAAATAAAACCATTATTCGGTTTGTTATATAATAGCCATTTTTGATAACATTCCCGAGCCTTCGTATGAGCCTCCCTGACATACTTGTTCCATCCTATTACGTTTTTACACTTTCTCTTATAAAAATAATTATTACTACTTATTGCAGCTTCAGAAAGTATTCTTACTATTTTATTGTACATGTTATCCAAATGTTGCCTACAGGACATGTTACCACACTTTTTGTCAGCACAACTACTAAACTCTGTCGGAAAATGAAATTCTTTAAATCCAAAATAGCAAGTTTGTTGATATTTATTTATTTGGCTTTCGTTCCTAAGACCCCAAACAATTTTATTATTTGAAATACGCTGTGAAACTATTTTGGATTTTAATAAGTTAAAATTACATTCTATTTGTAACGGTAAGTGATCAGACCAATAAACATCATATATCACTGCAGCACTAACTATAGATTGTCGCGCCGCACTAGTCACTAAACAGTGGTCCAACCATCGCTTGCACCCGTGAGCATCACTTATATACGTATACGTATCCGGTGAAAGGCGCTCTGTGTCTATACAGGTCCACGATTGTTCCACACAAAAGTTTGTTAATTCACAAGCAAATAACTCACCTGGGTGCGCATTAAAATCCCCGAGTATGTACACTGATTGCACATCACTGTTTTCTATTATTGCGTTTATTTCACTTAAGCACTCAATGAATTCTAATAGATTATCACTCGAATCTGTGGGCATATACACCGAGAACAACAATAAAGACGTATCGTGGAGCGCGATCTTGATAGCTGCGAGACGCACACTATGGCACGTTATGACGGACACACACGGGAATGATGTTTTTCTCCATAGTATGGCAACGCCACCGTATGGCCTTCCATGCAGTACGCCCTTCGACGTGTCGACCGCCGACTTCCCGGTGAATGCGAAGTTCGTATCTATACCACCCAAAAACTGAATGTCATGTGGCAGGAGCCAGGTCTCTTGAAGGGCAATCACATCCGCCGTCTGACATAATCTCCTGATACATTCCACTGATCGGACTACACTTCGACAATTAAAACTGATTAATTTAGTTTTACTATTCATTATTTTAATAAAAATTAATTTTCATTTATTAGCATTTTCTTTCGCCCAAAGTCTATAAAACGACGATAGACTATACCTTCCGGCCAAAAATCATTATTCATAAACATCTCTAGATTATGTTTAGGAACAAATACCTTATAGCCGTCGTAATCCTTGTCTATTTTCATAGTAATTTTCTCCACACATATACATAAGTCCGTTTTATTTTTTTAATGTAGTTTACAATATCAGTTGAACTGACGTCTTTTGATACATTGTAAATGTATAATGGGACTTTTACGTCAGCTGCTTTGAACTTTGATTCCGAATCCATTATAGCTGCTCCCCGTTTGCCAATAAAGCGATTTCTTAGTTTTCGCTTCTGTACTAAGATCCATTCCTTACTAGGCAACTGCGTTTTAAATTCACCTCCGCGAGCTATATCTGCCATAGTTTTACTTAGTTGTATTGGCTCCTTACTGTGCGAAACAGGTGACTGTGCCGGCGTATTAGATAACGCTGTCTTGAACAGCTGTTTCGAATGACTCACTGCCTCACTGGCATTTGCTCGCCGCAGCGGTGCCGGCGGCGGAGGCGGCCGCGGGCTTCTTTCGTCGTTCACCGCGACCGTTACCACGGATTTTTTACAGATACCCACATTTGTTTTTGATGATGACTGCAATGCATTGGTACTTTTATCACCAATATCTTTTTCAGAAGACTCTGGCATTAGCCCCATGGGTCCACTGTTGCACTCCTCATAATCGCAGCTATCTATTTTGTAAACACTTCGCTTCTTCAGATTAACATTGGCATTACACGGGAAATTGTTTACTACTGAGGTGCTTTTCAAACACTCGAGATCCACTTTTAAGAGTTGAACTTGTTGATCACTTGTAGCGTATTTATCCTTAATTTCGGTGATTTCGCTTTTGAGCAAAACAATATCTTTGAGCAGCCGTGTAACATCGACATGGTCGAATAATACGGGTGGAAGTTTATGAAGGTCCCGCGCCACAAATATAGGTAGTTCCTCTGGATCCGTCTTCTTCAACAGCTGTATGATATCATCTATGTCACGTAATGATTTTCCATCCCTCTTGCGAGTTTTCTTACCCTTCGCAGTCGATATTGAATCAAAAATCATATTTTTTGCGTTAACTATCTCAGACTCGGTAAAAGCACTAACACAAATTCTATTTATGCTTTCTTCATCCATAACATCAATTTTGTTAGATATGAAGGATAACACTTCGTTTATAACAATGTTGCAACCCGTACACTTTACAACGTTAGACGACATATTGCCTTATTAATCACAGATAGCAGGCCATACGCAACTCGACCTATCGCCGGCGCGTGCGACGCAAGACGAAGAGGCGATTAAAAAATTTAAAAATATAGGTTTTAGTTTCCTTGTTTTAAGTGGTCTAGTATTCATTTTACCTTAATCATAATTTATGGTTACGTATGATTATGATAATTATGATTTTCAACTAGATACACGTGTAGATTAATAAGGTATCTTACCACTTCAAACTAATAATAAACCTTGTTTCAATATCGCATTAATTTGAACTGGCTGAAAAGCAACGCACTACAAAAATACCAAAAAAAGTAACTTTTTATTATTCGTTCTAAATTAAAAATTAACTATTACGGAAACTAAACTTACATACTTTTTCAAAATAATTACAACAAAAACAAAAAAATTATAAATGTAAATTACGGTAACGAAACAATACTTGAAACAGAATGTGCGTCTTTTCTGGGAATCAAAATAGATAAACATATTAATTGGAAAGAACAAATTAAGAAAGTAAATAATAAAATAAATAGGTTTGTGTATGTCCTCAAACGGTTAAGACAAATAGCGTCAGAAAAAACAGCACTAGTTGCATATCACGCATATGTTGCATCAGTTTTGAAATATGGTTTGCTTCTTTGGGGTAACTTAACTGATATTAATAGAGCTTTTCTATCGCAAAAAAGATGTGTTAGGGCTATAGCTGGGATTGCTCCGTGGGACTCATGTGGACCGTATTTTAAAAGCTTCAAAATAATGCCCCTTCCATGCCTTTATATTTATGAATCGTGTACATTTGTAAAACAGCACTTACATCTTTTTAAAACGGCAAAGGAAATGTATCCGCGATCGGTTAGAAATGCTGATAGGTTGGTTTTGTCACACATTCCAAAAACTTCAATGTACAACAAAAGCTGTGTCGCAATGTGTATAAAACTTTTATAATAGGTTACCTAAGATAATCACAGAATGTCCACCTATGCCAGTATTTAAGTCGAAATTACGTCTTCTATTTATCAATCATTGTTTTGAATATTTTGATCAGTTTAGATGACATTCATTTCATATTTAATTGATTTATTGCTTGCTCTGATTATAATTATGTATTGGTTAGGTTATTGTGACATTTTTGATTTCAATTTTAATTTAATCTATATTATTCTATTCTATCGCAGTTAGGTTGTTGTGACATTTTTAATTTTTAATAATTTAATAAGCTCGGACCCGTTTTCAGGTTAGGTATGGTACAACGCGGCGATCGCGAATTCGTTATTTCGCGGACGCGAATCGTGAACGTCACGATTACAATCCTTTCGGCACATGCTATCCGTTTCCCAAAACACCCGTTCCCAAAACATCCGTTCTATTAGAGCCATTTCTCGCAGTATTCGCCTGTACGAATTCTATTTGGTCGAAAACGTTTTGTAATTTTTTGTTTTCTATAATTTTCTTTTTACCGAAAACACAATTGACAAAGTTCTGAAATGCCGATTATCGATTGTTATTTTTTTCTAAATCTTTATGTTTGAAATCTCACTCAACGTTTGGCCGAAGCTATTAATGCTAGATGATTCATTATCCAGAAACACGTTTCCAATATTATAAAAATTCAACATTTCAAATAATTGAAATCCATAATATCGTATTTGTACATAGCATGCAGGCAAGCCTGCAGCATGGAAGCAAGCATGCACCATGCAAGCAAGCATGCAGCATGTAAGCAAGCAAGAATGGAGCATGCAAGCAAGCTGCAGCATGCAAGCAAGCATGCAGCATGCAAGCAAACATGCAGCATGCAACCAAGCATGCAGCAAGTAACCAAGCATGCAGCATGCAAGCCAGCATGCAGCAGGCATGGTTTCTGTCACGGCGGAGCCGATGCGCTGCAATGCTCCGGCAGTCCCACGCGAGCTTATCGTCGCAGATGTCGTTCGCTCACCGGTTCCGGAGGCCCCTTCCCCCCACCCCTCCTCACAATTCCTATCCCTAACTCTATTCCTTTCTTAAACGGCAGCAACGCATCTACGACGCCTATGGTTTTGCGGGTGTCCATGGGCGGTGGCAAAGCAATCAGCTTTCCATCAGGTGACCCGCCTGCTCGTTTGCTTCCTTCTTATATAAAAAAAAACCACCGCAGCTACGGCGGCGAGCGTTAAACCCACCTGCTCCTCAGCTCGCGGGCCGCCTCGCCCCTCCGCGCCTACGCGGCTTAAATTACACTCTAGCGTAGGGCAGACAAGACTACGTGGTGGTTTTGCCGCGATTCGTTCTGTCACTGACTTTTGTAGCACAACCTTACCAAAAACACAAAGTATTAACTTTTTAAAACATTTTAGTTTATTTACCTAATAATATGAATACCTTTAAGAAAAACGAAAATCTGGGTATGATATTTTAGAGAAAAAGTTACTTCGAATTTTAATACTTCTAGATATGAAATTGATTGCAAGCAAAACATCTTCCAAAAGAAAAAAAGTAGTTTTGATAATCGGCTATAGTTTTTCTGGAAAATGAAACTTATGTGTGATACGTATAAGGATTAACAAAATTTTGTAAAAGAGACGATCTGGTATTTAAAACTTTGTCATACCGTATTCGAACAATTGAAATTCGTACAGGAAAGTTTCGAATTTTAGATAGGTTACTCATTTTTACCGTTTGTCAATGTCAAGACCGTACATGACATTTGAAACTTGACAGTTTCTTTTTTTTATACCCTGTCCATTGTAGTTTTGCAGTTCATTGCTGGTTTTAAACATTAACTAAGGACGTTGTTCTTTTAACCGAGACATGGCTGAACGATTCCGTTTTAGATCATGAAATCTTGGATAGCAGATACACGGTATTTAGGCGTGATCGTGGCTCTACTTGCTCTAGCAAAAACGATGGCGGTGGAGTCTTGATTGCAATCTTGAAAAAATATCAGCCTGTTCGAGAGCTGAAATGGGAATCAGCGGGCGAGGATCTCTGGGTTGTTATAAGTTAAAACAGCGTAATTCTGATATCACTCTTTGCATTTGCACCTTCCACCACCAGTAACTTACAACCTATTTGATTTTCTAACTTCAAATTTGACAAAAATTATTTAACACAAATTTCCTCAGAGATCACTTCTGTTAATAGCAGGAGATAATCTTCCGAATTTGCAGGGCAACTCGACGCCACTTCCAAATGTTTGCTTCCAACCAGTATATCGAGTCAAACAGACAGTTTACTTGCTGACATGCTTTCTTTTAATATTACCAAATAAATCAAATTTGTAACGCTAATACTCGCACACTTGATCTGATCATAACAAACGTTAGCAACTCCTTCAGAGTCTCCAGCTGTACATCACCCTTAGTCAATGAAGATACTCATCATCCTGCATTATAAATGTCTTTGGAGCTTAAATCATATAAGCTTCCCAAAATTAAAAAATTAACTGGTCCTAATTCTTTAAAGCAAACTTCGAGAGAATAAAAGAAGAGCTAGATGTAAATAAAACTGGGACGACTACTTCAAACCTAATCAAACTGTTGACGAAACAGTGGACATATTCTACGACCAGATTACAACAATTATTACCAAATTTACTCCAATAAGTCAGAAAGGCAACAATCAATATCCAGTTTGGTTTAGTCATATCTTGATCAAAGCTCTTAAGGAGAAGGCCAAGCTTCATCATCGATACAAAGCGTACTCAAACCCTCGAAACTTGTTAACATACCGGATGCTACGTGATCGATGTGATGGAATGCTGCGTGAATGTCTAAGCAAACTAAAAACTGACGCAAAAAACCTTACCAAAAATCCTTATTTTATATATGGACAACTAGTCTAATACCGATTATATCACCTTATTTATTTAGTTTCCGTTGTTAAGTTGGTGTTTTGATGTTATATAAGAAACGTGGAGCGGACGCGCCAGGGGTATCCATTTTTGGCCGTTTGGGATTTTTTTTAAGACGATTTTATCTAAATAAGACGCTTTATCTATCCTGTCTCAGTTAGATCATACATAATTAATAGCAGAATTAAAAAAATATTTTGGTTTCTATTTACCTTTGTAATTCCGTCCAGGAGCTACGAGCAGCGCGGATTCCCCGACGATGTTCGCAGTGCTATTAGCGTGGTTATGGCTGCAGAGTGAGGAACATCCTGACAATACGTGCCGTGTCAAGGAGTACTGCCTTTTGTATCTGACCCTTGACCCAACCTTTCAGCGAGAGCCTCTCTAGGTGTTGATCGAGGCTCTTGGCTAAAATACCGTTTGCCGAAACGAGTATCGGTACAATAATGGTTGAATCCACATCCCACATGGCGGTAACCTCGTGAGCCAAGTCAAGGTACTTACTGAGCTTGTCAATCTCGGCTTTCACGAGGTTCCGTCATGAGGTATGGTGATATAAACCAAGGTTGATCTAATTAATTGTAAGCATGTAACGATATATAAGAAACATATAAGAGATTTGTTGTACACATAAATTTATTAGCCCCTTTTTTAAGGTTTCAATTAGTAACTTTAATTTACTATAATTTATTCTTAATTTTTTAATTTATTTTTGAAGAAATTTTTTTAGTGATTGTTTTAATTTGGTACCTATATTTTTATAAGTAATCTTTTATTTTTTTATCAACTTATTGCTGTCTCATAATTGTAATCTAAACAAATTTAATTCATATACATTATTACTAGGTATTGAATTGAATTCTTGCGCATGTTATTGATACGTACTTATCTGATTGTTTTTTTTGTGGAAACTTTGCTGATTTGTGTTCTATGTATATTATGAAATTGTATGGGTTATGTAATTGTTTGTTTCCCAAATAAATAAATAAATAAATATTGCCCGGTGGCGCAGAGATCGGTCGACCACCACGATATCAGGCTTATTGGCGACAATAGACGGACACGTCTATCTAAAATAGAAAAAAATGGTCATTGTGAGTGAATCTTAGGAGATAGACACATACTACCGCTGACTTTTCTGTAGGCATTTTTTAGATCTATAACAAATTACACAACTACATAACTCACAAGTCGAAGTATTACATATGAATACATGCATTACACTGCACAACACAGAAAATAACATTTTCTTTTTTTTACAACTTATGTGAAAATCATTTCACTTAGATTTTCGAAATTCCAATTTGAATACAGTTCTTGCGGATCCGCATTTTTATTACCATTATCATGACGATCGGTCAATAATCATAGAAGCTACATCACTTTTATATAAAGAAATAACCGTTTTTTCCACAATTCCAAATCTAAAAGTACCACCTACAAGGTCTCAATAATTATTACCCGATTTTCAAAATTTCTTCGCCATTTTGTATTTAAACTAATAGGACCTTTTTTTCGAAGGCTGTTTTTTTTTAAATATTTACAATTTTTGTAAACAAAGAGACCACAAAAAAAATTTATTTACATTTTTCAAAATTACAAAAAAAGTTACTAGCCGATTTTCTAAATTTAAACGTTTACATGTGTCTCGATAAATTACTCAACTCTTGGTACTATTTTTATCTCGATCCTCCTAAAATCCTCGAAGCTATGGTCAAAAATACGTCTCAGGCGATTTGCATCTGATAACCATTTTCAATGGTAAAACCATCCTCAGTCATCGCTCTTCTTTTAGTGAAAACCGCATGAAAATCCATTGCGTGGCTTAGAAGCATAGTGCGGTGCCACAGACGCAGGACGACGGCGGCTTTACTTTATAATATGTAGTAATAATAATTATCCGTGTTTCGGAAGGCACGTTAAGCCGTTGGTCCCGGTTGTTCTCGTAAGATGGCAGTCGTTAAAACCCACCAACCCGCAATGGGCCAGCGTAGTGGGTTATGGTCCAATATCCCCACGTGCTATAGTTCAAGTGGGAGGCCTGTGCCCAGCAGTGCGACGTTTATAGGCTGATGATGATGACGATGATGAATAATGATGATGAAATGATAATAATGATATAAGAAACGACAATGCATTAGTGACATAGTGGCTTGACTATATTTTGTAACCCTGTATCCCTTATATTTTTATATTCGGTTATACGTCTTGCCATGTTTGCAACCTGCTAAAGCGGAATACGCAAAGAGCCTCGGAAATAGTGCGAGCGCGTGTCCATTGCGCACGACAGTGGGACTAATACAATATTAGTCGTAATGTTGACGTATTTCTAAAATTTTCTTTAGTTGATTGCAGATTACTCTGTAGAAGGAGCGTTTTCATGAATTATGGTGACAGTGCGTACGTAGCTATGGTATGCTGCAAGCGTGCACTCCTCAATGTTGTAGGTACTTTTTCTAAGCTTACGTTACTAACGTAACGCATTGGAAAATTGGCTTCGTCACAGTTGTATTTTCATAAAAATAATTATAATTACCATGGGCACTTTTGTATGAACACTGCACCCACCTTTCAAAATTACGCAACGGTGATGAAACGTAAGTCATATGAAAGCTCGTGACGTGTACTTTATTTCATTCTATAGCAGCCAAGTTCAAAACCAGCGCAAAAATGGCGGTTTGGTACATTCAAAAATTATTGTAAGTGAAAAATTCCCATGTCATATTATGTGGTGCACATTTTCTCATTCCATTAAAAGTAATAATTAATCAATTAAGTTATGATAAATATCGACTTGGTCCTGTACAATTGTTTTTAGATGTGATTGTGATGTGTGTGTTTTTATAAATTAAAAGAAGAGTTGTTTTTTCGATTTTATTTAACATTTGACGACGTGTTTTTTTATCTTTTATATAAGAAACAGTGTGACAGGTATTTTGAGCTCATATAATAATAGAGCTTAATTATAACGTTCATAGCTTATAATAATAGTAGTCATTCACAAGTGGCCATACAAGATTACCTTACCCAAGTAGCAACAGATTCTCTTAAAAAGGCATTGAATATACCATGAAAGTAGACTACTTCCAGCCGATGTCTTGGCTAAGACTATAGTTGCACTCAAGATATCTTGAAGAAAAGCCCCAAGACCATGGTAAGTCTTAAAGGGCACATTCTTTAAGAAATTACTAAGACAGAGTTAAGACTACTCTTAAGGCAGACTTAAACCCTAATTAAGAGTGTATAGTTTTATGGATTTCTAAACAAGTACCACTTTGAGTGTAACATAATTTAACAAAAGATTCGGCGAGTTGATTTTTTTCTATAGTGAGTTGAGTATAGTGAGTTTATTTATAGTCCCAGCTACTGACTGATAGCTAATCATAATTTAGTATCAAAACAAAACTTATTTTCAAAAACGCACCAAAACACCGTTTTCGCGCTGGATTTGCAATTAGTTGCCATAATAATAAAATAAAGTACATGCTAAGAGCTTTCGTATAACATATAATTCATCATTGTTGAATAAAGCTGAAAAGTGGGTCCAAAATGACGCATGCATGGTCCTTTAAACTTTTTAATATCGGACCTGGTTGTGCAGGCAACGGACACGCACGCTAAGGGGTTCAGATAGAAGATTGGTCCTTTTCTAATATTTGCTTTCTTAAGCGGAGTGCCGCAGGGAGGCAAACTGAGGCCACTAGTTGTATTGCGTTTTGGTAAGCATTCGGATTTTTTGTTATCCAGCAGGTTTTATTGTGTCCTTATTTACGAAGTTGTGGTTTCATATTTATATTGACCATGACATTGATACGTTCCTACTATGTACTATGCTTATTGTTTATCTTCTAGTGTTCATGTCTCTTCTATAGTGTTACCTAGAATCTTTAATAAAAAGCAAAATAATCTTAATTTAAAACAGTATAAGTATCGTAAAAGAAAAATTTAACTTCTTGTTATAGCAAATCTTTTTTGATAAGTAAGCCTAGCAAGTAGTATAGTACCTTCCCAGTATTTCTTAGACTGGTAAAGAGAAGTAAAATTCAATTATCATTATCATTTATTTTAGGCAGAATTCATGATTAAGGCTAGTAATAATTTGCTTATATAAAGTTATATATACTCGTATGTATTATAACTATATAGAGTGCGTTTCAGCCCGATATCCTTAAACGAAATGCAAAGGTTGATAGATACCTAATATATTTAAAAATAATTTATGCTGCTTTATAAAAAAAAACACATTATAGGTTTAAAATTGGAATAAATTCAACGAAAACGCAAATAATCGCTACTCCGTTCGCAAAGCGTAATGAGGGGCCGGCCAGGTGAAGTATGAATGCTTCTACAAAGGCAGAAATAATAAGTTAAAATAAGGTAATTTGGGTGCCATTATGCTGTCACAACGTTCGGGGCTTATTTCGTGTTTGATAGATGCTCTCCATTAAAACTGACGAGAGTTTAAGCGGCGGCCAAGAGGCGGGCACACTGGTGATCGCGTTATTGGATTTTTCCCTTTTTGTTTGTTTTTCTAAAATATTGAAACCGCAAATCATCAGTGTAAGTCAGTGATAGTATAACGAAGCTTCTCTTGAGCTAGATAATTGGTGTGATTGTAGAATAGTTTAAGTTAAGTAAGTGTAAGTATATTATAATACCCTCTAAGGTTTCGTGGTTAAACGAGTGCTTTCAGATCCGGAGGTCCAGCAGTGGGTATTTAATAATGTTTAGTTAGTGATATTGCTATTGTCTTAAGACCGCCTGACCAGCTACCATCATACAATCTCAAAAAAATGTTGAGTTAAAGGCCAAGAACCCGTCTACCCGACGACGCCTAACAGATTGTCAAAGTATGGACCTATCCTAGAACTAAGCAGGGCAATAGCTGTTTAGTAATTGATATATTTATTGACAAGATCTTCAACTTGATCATTACCGTGATCGAAACGCGCAGATAGTTGGCGTAACAGAGACTGCAGAAATTGAAAATCAGAAGAATTTCAATTTAGAATAATGTGGGCACCCAATGAGTCCTTGCCTTTTCAGCTACTTAACATTATAAGCCCCTTCTTACCGAGAGTGAATGAGGGTGAGGGCCATCTTTATTGTTTTATATATATATATAGGTTAAAATAATATCAAATTGTGTAAGATAAAATCTTTCACGTCACTTAAATTTTATACAACAAATATCGTACTGAAATTAAGATTATATCTAATGGATCCATCCACTTAGTATTCAATGAAATGCCTAAGTCTCCGCTCCAGTTTCAAATGTTTCCTGTTACAATAAATAACATGTAATCAGTAACGGCATTGCTGTGCCCTTAAAGACTTCATGTTGACCTACCAAACTAAATAATATACACGAATATAAGAAATAAACCATAAAACAAAAAAAACCTAATACCTCTACCTACCTATCCCGTAAGCTTGCATAGAACTTTCTTATTTGTTATGTGTAATGATTTACAAACGTGGGATATATTGAAGACCTCCGTGGTCGAGTGGTTAGCACACCGGGTCTGGCATTGCGCCGTCTCTGAGGTCCCGGGTTCAATTCCCGGTCGGGTCAATTTAGAGAAAACTGTTTTTCTAAATTGATTTAGGGTTTTGTTATTTTTCTATGTTTATGTTAAAAAAAATTCTATGTTTTTTTATGTAACAGTTTTATATATAAGGTGACTGCTAGAAACCGCAAGAAACTTCAAGGGCTGGTCAAATTAAGTGTTTTAGACATGACAAAAATGACAAAAAAGATTGCAGACTAACGTAGGTACCTACTTATCGCCCAGCTGACGCGGACGGGTCAACAGACGGGTGGGTCAACGGCCGGCCGCTGCCCGCGCGTTGTAAATACCTAATTGTTATTTTTAATTGTATTTCAATTTATTTTTCATATGTCATTGTTTTAAAATAAATTAGATTCCAATTAAAATTCACAAAATGAAATATTTTATTCAAAATTTTAAAAACACGAACTTCTTTTTTGTCTTTTTTGTCATGTTTAAAACACTTGACCTGACCAGCCTTTGAAGTTTCTTGCGGTTTCTAGCAGTCACCTTATATACAAACAGTCGTGGCCAACTAATTAGGGACAATCTCTAGTTAAGCCAAATTGTGAATTTATTTTTTATTTTCCAACGAGTCTTAACAATATTCCATATCTTTTACACGTAAGTATAATTAGTCATTGATGTGCCCGATTATACAAACAATAACAACTTCTTAAACATTAAACCTCTTTACAGTATAGCTGATAGATTATCAGTGTGCTATTTGTTCAAAGAATGCTGGCTGGCCATTTAATTAGGGACACTGAGATATTGCGTTCTATTTTCAAAATTTGAATCTCAATAGTTTTTTATTTCTTCTTTTATTGTTTTGTGGTAGTTTTGGCGGCAATCCAGATTTTTAATTTTAAGTTTTGAGAATTATTTTGAAGAAATATGGGCAAAAATAAAAGTTGCGATCCAACACTACGAACAATTATCATGAAGTTTGTCGAGCGTGGTTGGTCATACCGAGGGATAGCAGAACATTTAAATTGTTCAAAAACTATGGTATGCAATGCAGTGCAACATTTCAGGCGCAATAACACAGCTTTAAATGTGCCCAGGACAAAAAGATCGAGAAAAACAACTCCGCAAGAAGATAGAATGATAACCAGGTTAGCTAAGAAAGATCCGTTTCTAGGCTCTATTTTAATTAAACACGAAGTGTTTGGGGCAGACGAAAGAGCCGGTGTATCAGCGAGGACCGTTCGACGACGTCTGGTAGAAGCAGGGTTGTTCGGAAGAGTGGCTCGCAAAGTACCGTTGTTGAAGAAAGAACATAGAAATGCTCGTTTGGCGTTTGCACGTAAATATGGACATTGGACCTACGCCCAATGGCAACATGTATTATTCTCTGACGAGACCAAGATTAATTTAATTTCTTCAGATGGAAGGCAATACGTATGGCGTCCTGTAAAAGCGGAAATGAATCCAAGATTCACAAAAAAGCAGGTGAAACATGGCGGTGGAAACATTAAAATTTGGGGTTCATTTTCTGGACGTGGAGTGGGACCTGTGAGAAAAGTTCAGGGTAACTTAGACCAACATCAATACAAAACAATATTGGAGGAAACTATGCTTCCCTATGCTGAGGAGCATCTCCCTTTTATATGGACGTTTCAGCATGATAACGACCCGAAACATACCGCCCATTCAGTCAAGTCGTTTCTTACCAGTCAGTCAGTATCGGTGCTAGATTGGCCAGCAAATAGCCCGGACCTCAACCCAATTGAGCACCTTTGGCACGAAATCAAGAAAAAAGTTTCAACTTATCGTACCACAACTTTAGATCAACTTAATCAAGCTTTTTGTGAGGCATGGGCAAACATTCCTATGGAAACATGTCAGAAACTGATAATGTCTATGCCACATCGGTGTCAAGCGGTAATTACTAACAAAGGTTTTGCTACTGGGTACTGATTTTACACGTAATAAAATGGAGCTTTTAAAAATATTATAATACTGGAGATTATTCGTTTTGTTTAACTCTATTCATCATTATACTTTACTGTCCTTAATTAAATGTCCAGCTACATAATTATACCTTAAAATTTAATACATGTTCAACCTTTGATATTAAATACTTTTTTCTATTTAATTATTCTCTTATTTACAGCCATTTATAGTATAGTGATCGGACCAAATTATGCAAATAATAGGTGCTGAAAAATCAATAGGGTTTTATATTTATATGTACATAACCGGTTATTGCTCTTCACTATCTTGAATGTCCCTAATTAGTTGACCACGACTGTATATATATAAACTTATAATAATATAAGTTTCTGAATATAAGTAATGAGTTTTATAAGCGTCATTGATACAAAAGAGCGTTCAGTAAGCAAAAAAATTGAGCGTGTTTGAAATTGTTTAGAATATCCAAACAATTTCAAACACGCTATTATAGTTATTTTCTAAGGAAAATCATTGATGAACATTTTTGCATTTTCACATGATCACATTTCGAGTGAGCCGCCTATCGCCTACCAAGATTAAAACGTCCGCTCAATAATACCTCATTTGTGACGTCTTTTCATTATTTCTTTCCATTTCTTGTATTTCAAAAGGACTTTTACGTGTCCGACTGCTATAGCCGTTTTCTCGGAAAATATGAAACGACGGCACTTAATCAAAAATACTATTACTCGCCAGAACTCGTCGAACGACCATTCCGACGGTAATGAAAAAGATACGTAAAATAATTCTCAAAGAGAGATACTATGCGGCTGTACACTAGTTCACGTGTCGCGTAGCGGCGACGGAATACTACCACCCCCTCTATACCACCCCCTCTCTTTCCGGACTAAACACTGCACATACATCCAACAACATGAAGCGGCGATGGGCTCACCACCTGTCACGCTGAGAACATGTGCAGTCGCTATTTGGTGAAAAGTGGAGTATGGTAGTGGACTGCTTTTGCTGTCCACATTGCCTAGTCTCTGACTAACCCTTCGGGGATAATAGTCGCGATTATATGTATGTATACACAAGGATAAATAGGACAGCACACTCACAATGGGTTACATTCATGAAGACACTAAATTGCTAAAACGAGTTTAAGTTTTTAGTGGAATATTTTTTCTAGATTGTGCCCCAAGGCCATTGCTCTACATTTACCCTCGTCCTTATCCCGAGCTACAACACACCACCCCACTAAATAAAATAGTTATGTATGTAGAGATATATCGGCGCCAGCTCTGCGCCCACTAATTTCACAAGTCTCTATTCGCGTATCTAACAAAAGTAAATTTGATTAGATACATTAGGAAACCAAATATGTTACGATTTCTATTATTTTTTTCATACGAACCGAAACTATAATATCTAATATTCATCGGTGCTCAGCGATCCACATGTTATCCGCGGTCAAGGACATGGAGTTTTTCAACGCATTCGCCTCATCAAGTCACGAGCGGCAGCGGACAGTTTTCTATTAATTCGTTACGATGACATTTTGTTACCAGCATCAGGATTAACCCCTAAAGAACGACACAAAGCCCGATGCGATGGATATATTTAATATACCTAGTCTTGCCATAAATTCAGCCCTTTATTTAAACATGTCTAGTGTAAAGGAAAAAAAGAAGTGAAATTTTAATATCATCCATTTTATACGTTTCACTGTGTAGATTACCACAAATGTTTAAACTATTCCAAATGACCACCTTTAGCTTTTACACATTAAAGTTTCTCCAAACGTCCTGGCCATTCATCTATGGCCGCACGTACCACATCCAATGGTTCAAGGCGGCTGTCTTCGCTAAGACTCGATATTTCGATGGGGTTTATAGCACGTTTTGTCCTCTAAAATATTCGATACGCAATAATCCAAAGGATTAGGATCAAGACTTGCAGAGGGCCAATTTTCAGAGGCGATGAAATCCGTTAAAATAAATACATAACAGTATCAACTTATTTTTTAATTGAACGCGGTGAAAGAAAGTGAGAAAATGTATGCCCTTGCTGAGATTCTTGACGGCTCTTTTCAATACAAGTCCTCCCCCCTATAGACGTCTTACGAACTGATGGCGTAGTGACATTCACAAGTGCTCAATTAGTGTACCTAAATTGAATAAATGATATTGAGACTTGAATCTCGACACCGCCTGCCTCTTGTGGCGCGTCCCGCGGGAAAACCAGCCAATTTGTAAAGGTTTCCTGTTGCCGCCCTTGGACGCTGGCAGTGAGAAGTGCGTTCTGCTTCTTGAATCTCAATGGGCCATCCCTGTAACTGATACAGATCGACTTACAGTTAGTTTTATAACCAAACACACTGCATTTAAGTGGTAGTATTTAAAAGTGCCGTATTGAAACGGTGTTATTTGTTATGTCATTATCGTGCTTTTATACGTTTTCCTCAGGAACAAGCGACCTAAAAAGCTTTCAGAACAGTCCACCTCATCCGTTTACGGTTAAAATCGCGCATTTCGCTTTTCCTTGTTGTCAAATGAAGGGTGAGTTACCTCATGGTTATCATTAACATACAGACAGATGTGCTCATTTTCCCCTGAACTACACAAATACGGGTTTGATATAATTACATACCTTATTATTTAGCACTTAATTCTGTATCTTTCTGCATTAAAATAGGGTTAATAAACTTTGGTCATAATGTAGAGTTAATTCATAAAAAAATGTGTGGTTTGAGCAGGTTAATGAAGTAAAAATTACAATGTTATGAGACGAATAGTAACATAAATGATTTTTTGTTATGAACGCAGTTAATGGCACAGAACAGTTAAATAAGATGTTTATGGGCTACGCCAGAAATAAAATTAATGATTATTATTTCACAATCTATTCGCCGTGATACAGGACTACCTCGTTTGGGGACTATCTTGTAACCCATTATGATTATTATTACGTTAGAATCCGCCTCCGAATTTGCAAATACCAATTGAAATAAGTTCTTATTAACACAACCTACAAGCTAATTAGCCCGAAACCGAAACGAATAAACACATCGGGCGTCTGTCAGCTAAAACCGTTTCCCTGAGAACGTAATTACGGGGATTACTAAATGAACGATGATAGTGGCAACGTCATCTTAGGGATTCCTGGCGAAGCTGTCTGGCCCTCGTCCACCGCTAACGAAGGTCTACCACCGTCTGATTAGGCCCGACAGGACGGCTGCGTGGTCAGTCATATCCCAATATCCTAAGTGGAGGTATCGGCCCGATTAATTTTGTATGAGATGACAAGATTGGACGTTTAAACCACTATATATCCAAGAGGCGAACCCTTTCCTGCTAGTACTGTTATACAGGGAATATTGAGAGCACGCGACAGGAGGATATATAGCTAAACGAAAAAAAAAATAAGAGAAAGGTAGACTTAGGTTTCCCGTTATCTGGTACTCCTTGTATGTATGGTTGTGTGACGAAAAGTCTTTTAGAATGACTATAATGGGATACCTTCCCATTTTTTATATAGAACAGAAATGCCGGTTCTATATTAAAAATGACAGAGGCGTCGGTAGCCGAGCGGATAGATGCTCGGGTTGAACGCGACAAATGGTGGTTTAATTCCCATAGCTCCGTTTTCTCTTTTATTTTAAATTACAGTTGCTTTTATTATATGTACTGTTATTCTTTTTTATAATGTTATTTATTATGTGTCAAATAAATAACTTCTTATTCTAAACGCACATTAGGAAGTTTATTACATCTCGACTGTGATTTTTGCGTAAAATGGCCAATTTTAACGTTCTTGAGCTCAGAAACAAAAATACATTAATAGTTTTGACTTATTGAATAGTGTAGAATCGCTATTGGCATAGTTTGTAGCGGCCTCGTTTTGTGTAAATTTGCTTAACTTTTTAATTAAATACAAAATTACAAAGAAAGATTTTCATAAAATACGCGAAGGCACTTTGTTAAGCTCCTAGATTGAAATACTGTTTCAAACAAATGAAATAAAAAAAATTGGTTGCCTGTAAAGTCGGTATACGGGCGAAAGTTTTACGTGACAACGACTTTGAGTGGTAAAATAATTTTAATGTGAATATTCATTCGTATAGTAGGAAGAAGGATGAAATAATAGTAACAATTTAAAACATTTATTTAAACAAAGAATTATATTTAAAACATAGTTGAGTGGGAGAGAGACGCAAGGCATTCGGCGGGCCTCTCTCTCGTTCGGTGACTTATCGTAACGTTACCGAGCGTTACACTTTTTCATAAGTGACTCCCAGCCGCAACCTAATTTAAGACGTTGTCACGTCAAAAAATAGAATGTTATCTCTTATATAGTCGTAGGTATAGTGCGTAACGGCCTCGGAATTTATAGATATCATTAATTTTATTTAGAAAAAAATCTTATTCTAAACCAAAAAACTTCGAAAATCGTTTTAAATTAACTGTTAATTTCTCCTATGATTTTATAATAAATTTTAATAAATTTATTAAGTAGGATAATAGCCTATTTCGATAAAACGATAAATACAACTGCAAAATTACTACAAAATGCAAAAATGGGCATTTTATGCAAAATTCACATTTGAGATGTAATAGGCCTTTTAATCAAAATCTTTAAAAATAAATAAATAAAAACGGCCTTGCTGAGTTTCTTAGCGGTTTCACAACTAAAGTTTCTCGCCGTTGAGACAGATTGCGTAATAAGGTATATTACATACATTCATTATAATCCCCGAAGGGTTAATCAGCGACTAGGCAATGAGGATCGCAAAAGCATATAGACCCATAGTCCACTTTTCACAAAAATTGCGACTACACATGTGCTTATCCCATCCCACCCATCCATCCAGTGTAATGTTGCGTAAGTTGCTTCATTTGCTCGAGCGCAAATAGAGCGCTATCGAACTCCTTTTTTAGGGTTTCGTAGCCAAATGGCAAAAAACGGAACCCTTATGGATTCGTCATGTCTGTCTGTCCGTTCGTATGTCACAGCCACTTTTTTGCGAAACTATAAGAACTATACTGTTGAAACTTGGTAAGTAGATGTATTCTGTGAACCGCATTAAGATTATCACACAAAAATATAAAAAAAAACAATAAATTTTGGGGGTTCCCCTTACTTAGAACTGAAACTCAAAATTATTTTTTCATAAAACTCATACGTGATCTATAGATAGGTCTTCCAAAATGATATTGAGGTTTCTAATATATTTTGTAAAATATGTCCCCCCCCCCCCCCCTGTAACTTCTAAAATAAGAGAATAATAAAACTAAAAAAATATATGATTAAAACTGTTTTAACGGGACTAAACACGATTAATTTTGTAAGTAAGTACATATCTACTTACTGCTTGACGTTTCGGCCGCGATGCTGCGGCCGTGGTCATAAGCGAACTGGCGGTGCGCGGCGTCGTCGGCTCGGGCGGGTATTTGTTTCTTCATCCACCCTCATACGTTCACTTAAAACGTGTTTAGTCCCGTTAAAACAGTTCTAATGCAATGCAACGCGATAGATAAAAGTCTTAAAATATATGATGTACATTACCATGCAAACTTCCACCGAAAATTGGTTTGAACGAGATCTAGTAAGTAGTATTTTTTAATACGTCATAAATAAAAAAAATACACTACTATTAAAACATCGATCAAAGTTACATCGAACTACAAGAACTTTTATATGATATTACTTGCTGCTACAGAACCCTTCATGGGCGAGTCCGACTCGCAATTGGCCGCTTTTTTAATACTGTATGTATAACACACTTCACGCCCGCTCCTATTTTATTAATTAAGTTTTTAAGAGAACAGCAACATGTCTATCAAAAATAATAATACTTTGGCTATACAAAGGAGAATAAGCTTTAAAGCCGTTGTATTTAAATGGCTGATTGTGTGATTATTCATTCCTTTGTTAAATAAGATGGAAATAACAAGTGTCTCGCCGGTGAATTGAAGAGTGCTCGCTGCGATCCATCGTCGAGATTCATTACAATAATTAGCAGTTTTCCTGCAGAAATTAATGGGAACTGGAATGGAACTGAACCTTGGGTTAGGATTTTGCTTTAGACTTTTGGAATGAAACAGTATATTATACGTTTATATTTATTACTATTTGAATGTGTAGGCTCACCTCAACTTTATAGTACATTATTGATGAAAGTTTTTTAGGACGGCTGCTTGGTGTTAAACAATTGTGAACAAAACAATTAAAACACTTTTAATAATTTTTATTTCAAAGTGTACTACTGTACTGTACGGGTACTGTTTGTGCTGAAAACTGTGTCGAAGAAACTTCCGAGTATTAAACTGAGATAATTTCACTGCAGCTAATTTTTCTTGTAGTTTTTAAGTTCGTTAAACGGCTCCGCGCCTGGCACTCGGAACTTTTACTCAACGAGAAAGAGAGTACTTTTCTAGGATTTGCAAATTCAGAAACTTAAAAATTGGATTCTGGCCACTTAATATTAAGATTTGCTATAATTAGTTAAAAATACAATAAACTTTAAAACCAATAGCGGGCTTACAACAAACTCAATTTTAAAATAAAAGAGTTATTGCGTCTTATTCGACAAATAAATAAATAAATAAACTTCCCTACACTCACACCAATTATCTAGCCCAAGAGAAGCTTCGTTATGAAACTCGTTAAATGGTTACTAGACAACGGATAAACATACTTAAAGTACTTAAATACATACTTATTATACATAGAAAACACCCAGACCCGAGACAATTTAGAAAAACAATAATTTCTAAATTGACCCGACCGGGGATCGAACCCGGGACCTCAGAGATGGCGACACCATGAAAACCGGCGTACAAACCACTCGACCAAGGAGGTCATCTCAATCATCATCAAATATTTATTGTATTGATTTTAGTAAACTAAGTAAATTTTATTTTAAACACTGAAAAAAGACGACAACCTCAGGCGGGAATCAAACCACGCACCTTCCGAATTCCAGGCGGCTACCTTAACCACTTGGCTACCGAGGCCTGGTTTTCACCCGTCGAAATTTGTCAGTGCTTGATGCTTATATTTTTTAGTCAACATTGCTTCATCAAATCTTAGAAGTTTTCACCTCTGAGATCCGAAAGAAATATTTTTACAAATATTTGAACATTCGGATAAGATGAAGCTGCGTTTATAGATTAATTTTAGTAAAATTAGGTAAACTACTAATATGTACTAACTACTAGCATGCCCGACTAGATTGTTTCTTTATAATAAAAAAAAGCTATATAATGTGCTTGTTTGATATAGAGAGTCTACATCAACTGACTTCCCTAATAGCGATTCTCTGCTACCAGAGAAGGCACGGTTCAGAGGTCCTGTTCCGGTGAACCTGTAGACCGCACCCTCTCGACTTAAAGATATACTAACTAAACTTAAATTATAATTAAACTAAACGACTTACGTACTATTCTTCCCTTGATACACGCCGCTCAGCCCGGTGCAGTCCGCCGCGCCCAGGCCGCTGCTGTGTTGGTGAAGGTAGCTCGCCTCCCCGGCGACTGCTCTGGCTGCTGTGGTGGTGGAAAGGCCCTAAGCGTCCCGTGGCTACCCCTGAGAGCTCTCAATTCCAGACAAATACGTACCACTGATGCACAACAACACTTAGTCCACTTAGTTTAAACTTATTAAAGTTCACACTCCAACGCGAGTACACTGCGTGGGTCTCATAACCAAAGGGGCCAAAATGCCTCGTGCTTGACGACCGCTGTCGAAGCTCCAATCAATTAATTGTTTGTCACTAGCCCGCCCTGGTACTAATGTTTTACACTGTTTAATTATTAAGGACCCCCGAATCAAAACAATATGTGCCCCTCACAACAAATTCATCATCATCATCATCATCAACCTATATTAGTCCACTGCTGGACGTAGGTCTCTCCCAAGACGCGCCACTGAGCCCGGTCTTCGGCTCTTCTCATCCAGTTTTTGCCAGCTACACTCCGTAGATCGTCGCTCCATCTCGCCGGAGGGCGTCCTACACTACGCTTGCCTAAACGCGGTCTCCACTCCAGTATCCGTTTGCTCCAACGGTTGTCGGTTCTTCGGCAAACATGGCCGGCCCACTGCCACTTCAGTTTGCTAATCCTTTGAGCTATGTCGAACACCTTAGTTTTCTGACGAATAACATCATTCCGGATTCGATCTCTCAAGGAAATTCCGAGCATAGCTCTCTCCATAGCGCGCTGAGCGACTTTCAGCGTGTGGACCAGCCTCACTGTCAGCGTCCACGTTTCAGCAGCATAGTTCATAACAGGTAGGACACACTGGTTGAAAACTTTCGTTTTCAGACATTGAGGGATGGAGGACGAGAAGACTTGACGAAGTTTCCCAAACGCAGCCCAGCCTAGCTGTATTCTCCGGTTTAGCTCTCTCTCGAAGTTGTGTCTACCTAACCGCAGCGTCTGCCCGAGGTAGACATACTCCTGCACAACCTCGAGAGGCATTCGACAGTGCAGCGCGATGCGCGCTCGGAAACGGACGCGCTCCACTACGCAGTGAGAATTATTATATAATTCGAGTTTCGCGCGGCACTATCCGCCGCTCGCGGTATTGACTATGGGTTCCCAGCAACTTATAGTCAGTGAACTACTGGCATTTATCCAGCATGCCATCGACACAATGGACGAGGTCAGCATCGTCCAGATCTGCAAATCTAGCTTCAAGGAAGATGAGATTTGCAGTGGCAAGGCGCTGTTGTTCCAGCTCCTCGGCAAAGCTGACCAGATGCCATCACGACGGAGGGATGGAGGCGAGAAGAGTCTCCAAGATATAATAACTCTTCTGAAGGAGACCGACCCGGACGATGTGCCTGCATTCGTGGCGAAAGAGCTGCATAAGCTGCCCCCCGTCACATTCGACCACGTCGACGTCATCAGGCTGTTGAAGGACGTTACTTCCCTCAAGACGAGCCTGACCGAGGTACTGTGTAAATTGGAGGCCTCCGATAACACCGTAAGTGAGTTGCGTGCCCAAGTAGCGTTGTTAAGCAGCGCTGTTTCGGTATGTAGGTCACCTGAGGCCCCCAACGTAAACACTCGTCGCGGGGCGCAGAATGCATCCATCAGCAGTTTTGAGTCGGCTCATATGGATGCGTCACCGGCCGCTGCTATCGCCGCACGCGATTCCCCGCGCCCCGCCGCCCGCTCCCTCGCCCCGACGGAAACGTCACGCGTTTGCACGTCGACCCCACGTGCATATGCCGCTGTCGCTGCTGTTGCCAGCCAAAGCCGACCCGCCGCCGCTCCGCAACCGGAGCGACGAACGACGAAGGGGAAAAACAATACCCGCGTACCTTTCGCCGAAGTTGTTTCCAAACCACAAAGGCAGATGGGAATGTGTGACAACGACGGCTTTACGAAGGTGGAGAAGAGGAGAAAGAAGCCCACCAGCCGTAACCTATGTGGCACAGCACCGACAGGTCCTAACCACCTGCTGCGGCCGGCGGTGCCGACGACGCTGCTGTACCTGTCCCGACTGCATTACTCCACGAAGTCAGAGGAGATTGTGGAGTATATCAGAATTAAAGCCAAATACACCCTGAGAGTCGAGCGGTTGGAGTCCCGCCACAACATAAATTTTAATTCGTTTGTGGTGAGAGTGCCGACTGACCACCTGTCGACCTTTATGAAGGAGGACTTTTGGCCGAAGGGTGTCGTGTACCGGCGGTTCAGAGGTCGGTTACCAGACACCGCGTTGCGCCACACGTCGCCGACATGTACGACGAGTACATTACGTGTAAAATAAGATCTTACTAACATAGATAATAAGTATTATATACTAACAAAATTGTTTTATATTGTATGTATGTTAGCTTGTAAGGTATTTATTATATGGGCCTCTTTGTATTTTTACCATCCTGTACATTGTTTGTTGCCTGAAATAAAGAGATTTATTATTATTTATTATTCCGGCAACGGTGATTGGCTCTGGGGTAATACGATCATTAATCATGATCTTTGTTTTATCTAAGTTCATGCCCAGGCGTCAATCGACGGTCGAGATGTGATGGAAGATTTGCTTCGCTCTGGTAGGCCATCAACGTCTTCAACTGAAGTTAACATCGCAAAAGTGAAAGAAATGGTGACTGAAAATCCTCATTCAATTCTCACGAGTCGATCTGTACCATTTTAAATAATCACTTGGGTATGAAACATGTTGCCGCTCGGCTAGTCCCAAAATACCTGAATTTTCTCCAAAAACTCAATTGCATCCCCTCAACTGGCCAGCGACCCGATTCGGGACGCGTCAAGTAAATGCGCGTCTGACAACCTACCCGAATCGGGATGCTCATTATAGCGGCAAATGTGTGGGTCGTTCAACCCGATCCTACTTTTTTATCCTTGTCGCACCTATGTAATCTTAAAAAAGATAGAGTAGGCTAGCATTCAAGCGTATAATACGACCAAGTTTAGTAACATTTTATCATTCAAATTCGATATTGAAGTTCAGTCTTCGCGTTAGCGCCGCGTGAGCGTCGCGCGAGTCAACTAACGACAATTCGTGGGTGTGTTTTGTGTAATTTTGCAGTGATTGAAGTGATTGAATCTCATAATTCATTAAACTACGATGACTCAGTAAGTAGTCTACCTCTCAATACTTTTTGTTTGTTGTTCTGTGTGTGTTTTTTTCAATATTTCATCAATCTAAAATACGTAGTCGATTGGCGTCCCGATTCGGGTCGCGGATTTATTAGCTCTTATCTCGGTAACAATAAGAGCTAAAATTGACATTTGTTGTTTTTTTTTGCCGTGAGTTATTATTTTAAATACTAAATATTAAATATCAAACGAAATGTGTTTGGAAGCATGTTTTTTATAGTTTTAAGTTGAATCCGTCTTCGTGTGAGGAATCAGCAAGACTGTTCAGCATCTGCTGTAAATCCTGCAACGATTCTGCCAATATGACGATAGCGTCAGCAAATCGCAAGTGTGAGATATACTCGCCATTGATGTTAATGCCCATTCCATTCCAACTCAGCGTCTTAAACAGATCTTCCAGCGCGCTCGTAAACAATTTGGGAGATATGACATCTCCTTGTCTTACTCCGCGGCGCAGCTGGATAGGTTTAGACTGCTGGTTCTGGACTTGGACAGACATAGTGGCATCATCGTATAGGCATCTCAACACTTCGATGTATCGCCAATCAACCTGGCATCGCTGCAGAGATTGCAGAACAGCCCAGGTCTCAACAGAGTCAAAGGCTTTCTCATAGTCCACAAACGCTAGGCACAATGGCTGATTATACTCTTCGGACTTCTGTATAATCTGTCGCATTGTGTGAATGTGGTTTATGGTGCCAAATCCTCTGCGAAACTCAGCCTGCTCTGGGGTTTGGAACTCATCAAGTCTTCGCGCAAGACGGTTCGAAATAACTCTGGAAAACAGTTTGTAGACATGGCTCAAGAGTGAAATCGGTCTGTAGTTTTTCAATAAAGCTTTATTGCCCTTCTTGAAAAACATGATAACCACACTCTTGCTCCATGCCTTTGGAGTTCTCCCATGGTCCAGGACGGATTGAAAAACACGTTGGACCTCCCTCAGGACTGGTGAACTACCTGCCTTTAGGAGTTCCGACGTGATTCCGTCTTCCCCTGGGGCTTTTCCATTTTTTAACTGTCTCAGAGCCACCTCGATTTCGTCTAGGCTGATCTCTGGGAGATCTTCGGTGTAGTGGCGGGTTAATGTGGCTCTAACATCCTCATTACTGGATCCCGGACACGAAACTTGCGAGGCGTACAATCGGCCATAAAAGTCTTCGATCTCAGCCAGAACTTCCGGCCTGGAAACGACGGTATCACCCCTAGATGTCGTGAGCTGCGTCAGATGGCTCCTACCAAGTTGCTGCACAAACACTTTGGACCCCCGATTTTGCTCAATTGCTCGTTCAATACGAAGCGTATTGGAGCGACGGAGGTCGTAGCGTATGCGCTTAGCAATGCACTTGTTAAGAGCCGTGTGTTCTGACACAACAACAAATTATCAATTCAATATTTTTCTACGCGACCCCGCGATATAAAACTTAACCTAACCAAAGTTCCAACCTGAGTGTGTGTCACACTGACTTTGACAGTCGTCTGTCAAATACAAATTAAAACTAACACAAAAGGTTGCCAGCCGTAAGTGGCCATTTTGTTCCGAACATCCCCCCGCTTTGGTCTGGAGGGCCAGCCCCAGACCGCTAGCTCAATCAATCGGGCAAGGGGAGTCAGCTGCTGTGGCTCATCGCGGACTCGAACCGCAGTCCCATACTCGCCAACAAACAACTTTACAATGCTGCCCTAGCTACAAGCAAGGAAAGCAAATCATTCTCCTTCAACAACATACTAAATCTAATTAGCCAAATTAAAATAATCCTAAATTATCTTATTCACCAAAGCTTATTTTCTAAAAATTTACAAACATCAGTTAAATACACCCGTGCCATTTTGTGCCATTGTCGGAGCGAATAAGTGAAGGTAGACCCTTACGCGACACGAAACGATCCAACGCGACGACGAAGGCCTCCGTGGACAACGAAGAAACTTCCAAGAGGACGGCCTTAGTAGCCAGGCACAAAAAAAACCCAAAAAATTTACCTACAACCCGAGCGTTGCGCAGTTGATCGGTTTTACCGAGAAAGGTCCAGCAGAACCCGTTGCGTGAAACCCCCAAAAACGGACGAGACTGAGCGACTCGGTCCGAAGGCAGACCCCCCGTCTGCGGCTGCACGGGTGAAGACGTCCACTGTGACAAAATAAACACCGAAAGAGCACTACACAAATAAAGCTCTTTGGACAAACAATATTCAAAATTACAAATTACGTTACCTAGTAACACATCCAACAGACGTCAACCGTGACGTACTGGCCTATTGAAAGGCTTCACAATCCTCATGGGCATGGGCTACCATGTAGACCATGGGAGGTTTCTCAATTTCCCAAACTTGTGTATAGTTATGGAAATGGTACACAAACGCAATGACTCTAGACTATGCGGAGTCGAGTCGTCAAACTGTGTACATAATAGAAACAAGACTAAATTAGTTGGCACTGCCAGCAGTGTAGAGCGACCCAGAGCTATCTGGGTGCCTAGTAGAACCCGTCCTAGTACACCCGAGCCCAAGAGTAGGTCAATTGGGCCAGGTGACAAAGTGTGGGTCTGCCCGATCTAGACCAATGTCTGTGCCGTTATCCCTGCGTTCGAATTTCATTACCGTTACCGAAATTGACATTCTCACACAGATGCATGTACCGAGGAAAGGGTGACTTGTGTTAGCCCCGTCAAACTCCCGGTAAACATGCCACCAAACAATGTGGCACAAAATTAAAATTTCAAATCAAAGATTTCTTTAAAATCTTTCAAACAAATTTCACATTTAAGGTTTCCTTAAATCTTTCAAACCGCGGCCGCCGTAGTATTAAGCAAAACCGTCCGTGGTTTTGCTCTCGCAAAGGATAAGGCTAGCTATGGCCTGCTCGGGTCCCAAATCTGCAAAGAAGGCCCCCGCCCGTGTGATACCGTGGGTGGTACGATAACCGCTGCGGCATAGCTCGCTGACGAGCGCGGCTGCACGCTGGCGCGCACAGAGCTAGTTGCAGGGAGGGGTCCCTCCTTCGTGACACCGTCGGGGCCCCCGCCCGTGGGATACCCAAATCGCACTCGGCCTGGCGGCATGGGAACCTGCAGGCGCGGGTTTGCGCGCCTGCGCATGGTTCACCTTCCGGTGTGGGGGCGCGCCTCGCGCATGACTGGGCCTCCAGTCCACTGGTAGGTGTGTGCTCCGCGCTGGAGCACCCCTGCCCGTGTAATGCTGCCACCGCTGTTGAGTGGTCGGTGAAGCCGCTCCCGATCTGTTGACACACAACAATAATAAATGGAGTGGTCCACCAAATGCAATGCGGCGTTGAGGCCTATAGCCAAAGCAAAGGCCGCTGCGCCTTGCTATGCGCCGCCTCGTCATTACACGCAGCCCTCGTCGGTCCTGGTACCGCGTCGTAGTATGACCCGTTTAGCCACACTGTGTACAAGCCGGGTCCATGCCGGCCGCTGCAGTCAGCGCCGCCCGCCGCGACGTAGTGTGTCCTGGCTGCAGCTGTACAGTGGGATTCGCCTGGCGTCCCATTGTAGCCTGCTCCTCTGATGGCGGCAGGTCAGGCTGGGAGGTCGCTACGACTCCCGCCTCATCGCCGAGGAACTTTAAAAGTTCCTCCAATCCCGGCAGAGTAGCCCCCCCTTCCTCTGCCGTTTCCCGCTCAAACCGGGAACGAACGTCCGTTGGCAGCTTGTTCAACACAATGTGTACCAGTAGCAGCGAACACTCGGCTACTGGCAACCCTAAATTTCGAAACGCATTACACGCAACTGTGACTGGCGTCAACAGCTGCGTCGTTAAGTCCACCCGATTAGCTACCGTAGGTAGCGACAACAATTAACGCGCATGTGCGTCTACATACGACCCCTCTTCCACAGCGCCACCCAAACTTCCTAACTGATGAATAGGAAGCCCATCAGGCATCGCAGGCCCTCCCCTTGGTGGCGGTATGGATGGCTGGACATCCCCTATCCGTCGCCTTTTAATGTCGCAGGCCGCCTGGACGACATTATCATTTATCTCCATGATTTGGTCGAAATCATCCTCGTATGCCGACCATACCTCTTTGTGGGATGTTGGAGCAGTCTCCGACAAAACCACCATGGCGGTCTCAACCGAAGACACCCGTTGCCTTAACTGCCTGGCTCGCTCGAGGATGTCATCATCGCAGTCTCTCCAAGACAGCAGATCCTGCGTATGCACGAACCAGCGCAGCTGCGTTGCAAAGACTGCCTCCGCCATCGCGTTGTCAACAAAAAACAAATAATGAGGAATTAGATTCTATGTCCAACAATAGCACAAATATGGCAGAACAATATTTTCTACACACATACCCTTTTAATTACAATGTAGGCACAACCAAAATTAATAAGTACAAAATAAACTTATACGTGTTTGCTACGAGAAGCGCACTAACAAATATAATGTACAAATATTATTATTACATAGTCCCTATGCATAAATCAACCAATTTAAACCAATGTAATAATCAGATTAAATTTTAAAATTGGTTTTCAAAAATGAAGGCACAAACAAAACAAAATGTGCTATTATTATTGTATAAACCGTTATATAATAATCCAACCAAATTTCAATCAATGTAATACATCTAAAATGGGTTTTCAAATGAATGTGCCAACAAAACAAGATGTGCTCAACTAATTTCACATATGCCGCTGTGTAAAACAAACCAATCTATTCGGTTCCAAGGAACCAGAGTAAACAAAATGAATGTTTAACTAACATCACACAAGGATGAACCAGTAATCAGGCTTGAATTGATTCCCAAAGAAAAAGAAAAATAAAAATAAAATAGAAGTGTTCCTTAATACTACATAGGTACACAACTATGTTAACACACAATGTATAATGCAACTACAACATTGATATATGACTACAATATGATTATACCAAATGAAATGCAATAACAAGTATTGCACAGACTGCCATGCAATCAAAACAAAGCAATAAATAAACCCTAGTTGATTCTGAAGCAGCCACAATAAACATTGAATGTTCAATTAAAATTTACTATGTAAACAAATTGATTTCCAAAGAAAAAATAAAATAAAAATGTTCCTTGATATTATTATTACAAGTCATTTACCAAACAAATGTTACAAATAAATGGAACTCAAATTGATTTCCCAAAAAAAAACTACAATAAACAAAATGTTAATCAATTTATAATGTAACATAACTGCAATATTGATATTGTGTCTACAGCTTTGCAATCGCTAGACAACCAAACTACAAATATTGTGAATCAAATGCCTACAATATTTAAATATGTTTTCAAAATGAAAACAACAAACCAAATCAAAAGTACCACAATTTTCAATGCTTTAACTTTAAATTCTAAATTAAGTTTTCAAACAATCAAGGAACAAACAAAATGTTTAATTATTTGCAAACCGCTAGAATCTTAAAATTCAGTTTGCACAACAAATGCAAAATTAACATCAAAAATATTTATTTGTTGTCACAAGTCGACACTACCCTAGCGAGACTAATTCTAAATTAAAGTTAGACAATTGACTATACATATCCTAACTCAAATAAATACATTCTAAATGTGTAACCAAAAAACAAATGTTTACATTGCACTATTAAGCAAGTAATTACAGCAAGTTAAGTACGACAATTGCACTTGCAATGACTTTCCGCAATGAACTTCCTACATACTCAAAGCATTCTAAATGCGAGACAAAAACCAAATTAATTATTGTTACACTGACCGCAGTGAGACAATCTTACACAACTTTGCTGTAATCACACAACAAGACCTACATATTACAACATTGCATTCTGAATACAATTTAATATGCGGTTGCAAACAATCTTAACACTAAAACTAATAACTAATTACTCGAGGTCTGTAGACAAAACCACGCTCTGATTTACCAACAATTGTTTGATATAGAGAGTCTACATCAACTGACTTCCCTAATAGCGATTCTCTGCTACCAGAGAAGGCACGGTTCAGAGGTCCTGTTCCGGTGAACCTGTAGACCGCACCCTCTCGACTTAAAGATATACTAACTAAACTTAAATTATAATTAAACTAAACTCTCTACTTAAATTATAATTAAATTAAACTACACTCTGCGAGTAAAATACTCACATACCTACATCACGGCCGCTCCCTGGCGAAGTAGGCAGACACCACACATTTCCATTTGCTCCTCGATCCTGACCCACATCCTTTGCTTCACTTACTCTCATAACATTCTATATACATGCGCGTCGGTTTAGGGTACTCTTGACCTGACCATTAACGAGAAGTTCACCGATCTGATCTAAGTACGTTCGTCGATCTCTTTCTCTTCCAACTATCTCATTCACTCTCGTCTCGTGCACCTTCTTTGTAATTCTTTTTTTCAAGCATCCTCTCTACATGATCAAACTATCACAGCATGCCTTTCTCAACTTTTGTCACTACATCTTCATTCATTCTACACTTCTATCTCATCACACTATTCCTGATCCGATCTTTCAAAGTCACACCATATATACTTCTTAGCGATCTCATTTCTACTGCATTCACTCGGCTTTTATGTTTCTTCTGCCACTCCCAACTTTCACTTCCATACATAAGTGTCGTCACTAATACTCATCCATGCACACCATTTGTGCTTTTTGTGACACTTTCCGGCTGCTCATAAAGACATAAAATGCCCCATTCACTCTATTCCCAGCATTCACTCTCCTTTCAATATCTTTATCATGCTTTCCATCCTTAGTTAAACATCTAAACATCGTGCCCAGGTACACAAACTCTTTCACTTGATCTACTTTTTCTCTTTTAAACATAATATCATAATCTGTCAAACACTCGTCTCTTTCAAACACCATAACTTTCGTCTCACTTACATTAATTTTCATTCCTTTTGCTTCTATCGATTTTTGCATACTAGTTACCATCTCCTGTAACTTCATCGCTAACGACGCAAGTAGTTCCCGGTCATCTGCATAGAGAAGACATTTAGATGAGTAACTCATTCATTCTTAATCCACATTCATAATTTTTCAGATTTTGCAAATTACTGTCTATGTGTAGATAAAACAGCCACGATGACGCTACACATTCCTGTCTAACACACTTTTCGATGCTAAACCACTCAATATACGATCCGTTTATCCTCACACAAGCAATGGAGTCCTCACAGAGAGATTTCAGTGCTCGAATGAGGTAGCCGCTTACTCCATACCTTGACATACTAGTAAAATGTACAACAGAAACAAGTTTACAACTTATAATTCCCAACAGTGTTGGTAAATATTCCAAATATGATTTGTCTATTGCTTTAAAAAATAACTTTAGTGATATAAAACATTAATCCGGAATCGAAAACATAAAATTTGTCCACAAAGACGGCATGGGAGTGGATCCAATCCGTTCAATCCATTAAGGCCGCTCTATCCGCGGCCGATCTTAATGGACTGGACGGCACGGCGGGCGCCGCACAATGCCGATCGCGCGCATTATACGCGGCTCGCACTTATCCACTAAAGTGGTGTATCGATAGTGTTTGTTACACTATTACCGTATATATGACTGACGGTATGCATGTACAGGTTGCGCCACGCTGCATTGCATTTTTTTGTAAATTATAAAACTTTAGCTGGAATTGAACAGATCTGTTTCATCAAAGCCGTTATTTGTTTTTTTTAAACGTACGAGTATATATTATATTATATGTTATTTTCACACCACCTGTTCGACAACGTCAAATTATATGTCATGCAAACCTAACTTAAAGTAAGTCATTGAAGACCTGAGGTCTAGCAGGGCATTAATATTGTACTGAATTTCATTATGACCCGCTGGTCATTAATGTGATTTAAATTTGGAACATAAATAGATATCGCATACGAACATTTACTATAAAGTTGTTAGGTGTGCAGTCTTTAGTCCATATGCGCCTTTTACGACACCCAAGGGACGAAAAGGGGTAGGTAGTATTATTTTGATGAGCCCATCGCCGCTCTATGCTATTGGATGTACGTGCAGTCTTTAGTCCGTTAGTCGCCTTTTACGACACCCAAGGGAAGGGAGGGGTTGGTATTATTATTTTGATGAGCCCATCACCGCTCTATGATGTTGTATGTATATGCAGTATTTATTTAGTCCGTTAGTCGCCTTTTACGAAACCGAAGAGAAGATAAGGGGTTGGTAGTATTATTTTGTTGAGCCCTACGCCGCTCTATGCGGTTGGATGTATGTGCAGTGATCGAAACCAAAGGCAGTATGGATGTGGTACTTTGCCTGCCACAAAGACAGAGAAAATTTATAGAAAAAAATTGTCAGTTGACATTGACATTCGTATGTCATTGAGTCTATTAATGTTCGTTTTCGGTAATGGCGGACGACGGTCTTCTTACGGTACGCTAGTTGAATTCTATCGGTGGAACAGCGTCACATCTTTAAAAATCGGTTAAAAAACCCCGCGAAAATTGGTTGCGTATGTAGTCCTGACGGCAGGACTCGCGCTCGCGTTTATTGAAAGTTCGATGTGTTCAGTTAGGAAAACTCATCACGCATCGGCGCGTGAGATTGTGAAATAGCAAGAAATCAGCTTAAATCTTAATCATCTCCTGGTAGACAGCTATCGGAGGCTGTGGTAGTTATTTAATAAGACGGACGAACGCAGGCGGCAGCGTATATGTCGCAAATCCTTGGCGGATTAGCACGCGTTATTGTGCGTGCTCGTGGTACTACCAGGCTATCGGAGGCCTGAGGACTGGGTGAGCACGGGTCGGTGGAACGGACGTGTGTACGGAGGCGATTTGGACGAGCCTTCGAGGAGTCGGCAGGCGAGGCACGCTACCACTAGGCAGGCGTCACATCGCAACACAGCAGCTGGGCTGCAACCATCCTGTTTCCTTCCTCACCCCTGTCCTCTCCTAAGGTTGCATGGCGGGTTAACCATCGCATCATTCGGTGAGTATATAGCATAGGTAAAATTTTAGTGAGTAAGTCCTTAACGCTGCGAAGCGCAGCTAACTTTAGGCAACCCATGATCGGTGACCTGGTGGTCCATGGTTTGTCTAAAACTCTTTAGTCCGTTAGTCGCCTTTTACGATACCGAAGGAAACAGAGGGGTTGGTAGTATTATAGTGATGAGCCCATCGCCGCTCTATGCTGTTGGATGTATGTGCAGTCTTTAGTCCGTTAGTCGCCTTTTACGACACCCAAGGGAAGGGAGGGGTTGGTAGTATTATTTTGATGAGCCCATCGCCGCTCTATGCTGTTGGATCTATATGCAGTCTTTAGTTCGTTAGTCGCCTTTTACGACACCGAAGGGAAGAGAGGGATTGGTAGTATTATTTTGATGAGCCCATCGCCGCTCTATGCTGTTGAATCTATATGCAGTCTTTAGTCTGTTAGTCGCCTTTTACGACACCGAAGAGAAGAGACGGATTGGTAGTATTATTTTGATGAACCTATCGCCGCTCTATGCTGTTAGAAATATGTGCAGTCTTTAGTCCGTTAGTCGCCTTTTACGACACCCAAGGGAAGAAAGGGGTTGGTAGTATTATTTTGATGAGCCCATCGCCGCTCTATACTGTAGGATGTTTGTGCAGTCTTTAGTCCGTTTGCATCATTTTAGCTCCTTCTATAACAATCTACTATTGTTTTACTATTGCTTTTTATTGTCTCGTAGATTGTGTGAAAAGTAGAGTATGACCTTGAATCCCACGCTGCACTCAGGATACTTGTCTTAACTCCCACGGGGCGCCCGCTACATAAGACACTACTTTATCCCGTTGGTGCATAATCTACTTTTCTTTGTACAGTAAAGTACTTAATAAAATGAATATCACGCCCGTCACGCCCATGTGCCAAAGGACCGTGCAAAACCCACAGCTTTACATTTGCTATGATTCTAACACACTATAATCTGGCGTGATTTTAAGTAGATTTTAATGCTATGTTGTATAAGAAACAATGTCGGTTATTAACAATTACACAGTGCGATCTCTTTTACACGTAGATGTACCATCAATGTGCAGTTAACCCATTTGTAGTCAATATCTGAAACAGTTTACTAATTGTATTGACGCGTTTGGTATAAAGTGTGGATTCACGCCAAAGTCTGCCGTGTCTGTGGCAATGCCCGGTTTACAACCGACAGCGCAATCACTGTATGTAGTATGTACACTGTATATAGACTGCAAGTAGACTGCATGTAGACTGCATGTAGACTGCATGTAGCCTGCATGCGTACGCTTTGTATAAAACCTCCGGCGAGTGATTCAGTGGTCTGTGCCGCCTGCCCAGCAACGTGATGACATTTCGTTTGGAACGATCGCCTCGTCCCGAACGTTAATCGACGCGATAGCGATCAAAGCTCGATTCGTTAGTATCGATTGCCTTTCGATACGATTGAGATATGTTTTTTAAAAGAGCACAATGGCTTTTATTTATTCGTTTATCTGTAAAATAAGTTTATATAAATAATTTGGACTTGTTAAAAATGTTTCTTATTTTTTTTTGATCGGTCGTATTAAAGTTAAGCAACCTCAGCCTGGAATTCGACACATATTTTTCGTAAGGCATCTCAAGCCACAGGGCAGTGGTTTAGTATTGTGAGATAGCAGTCGTTGACATCCACCAGCCCGCATCGTGCCAGCTTGGTGAGGTATGGCCCGTTCTCTACATGTGCTCACTGTATATGTGAATAATTGAGCCGTGGAACGATCACAGGCAGTCCATTAGCTTTCATTAAATGTTTCAAAGTAAACCTTAACCCGTGATTTCGAGGGAATGATAAAATATCCTTTCATAACGACCGTCTATATTCTACTAGAAACCTACTCGCCAAATTCCAGGCTAGCTTTTATACTTTCTCCGATTTCGTGATTAATCAGACAGCCAATCAATCAGAACGGGATTGTTATTTAGATAACAAAAAGGTTGTTGGGGAAAAGTACAATGTGCCAACATCACGTTCACGGATCAAATGTAAAATGTAAGTGTATTTTTTGTAAAAGCTTATTATTGAAGCACTTCAAAAGTCTTGTTTAGGTACCCATTTGGAAAGTTAATAATATATATTGTTACTGTTAATACTGTTATGGTATGGGTTCAAGTCAGTAATCTAATGAAGCTATTGAATTAAACCTCGATTTCTTGCTAAGCCGAGCATCTATCTATTCAGCTACCGGCGCGGCGCTCCAACTTGTATTTACGGAAAGGTGCCTCTAATCGAAGCTCCAGATTGGAAGTGAGGCATTTCTATCAGAATTGCCTACCAAAACTTACAGGAATAGACTTTTATAGCAATATGGCGTACCTTCCGAGGCCGGCGGCGTGCTGTTCCGTTTTCGACTTTGGTCCCCGGCGTTACGGTCGCCGCGCAGCCATCACCTGCCAGAAATTGTTCGATATTATTCTCGTCACGTCTGCTCGGCTACTTCTCGCCTCGTCCTGCATACGTGGTGTAGTATAAATGTAATAAGTAATCTATTTTCAGTATCAATTTTTGTATAATTTTTTCTTAAATAAGTGGGTTGAGATCATAGGGACATAACAGTATAAATAAAATGAAGCAAATAATTATGTTAGCAAATAAATTGGAGGCCATAACACATTTTAAGTCGCTAAGCCATCGATTGAACCCATTTACAAATGAATTATGTCCACAATTTTATTCGTTTCAAAAACCCAAAAACAGTTTTAACCCTTTGACAGTTAGTGGAATGTACTATATTCCCACTATATTTTAACACGCGAAATCCAATGAGAAAATTAAATATTTTTTGCCAGGTAAAGGTAAAATAATACCTTGTTGCTAGATTTGTAGATTTTACACAGGTTCGTTGTACCTTTATTTTTAATTGGTATGGTAAGTTTAATGCTTTAAGGGTAAGTACGAGTATGTTAGAAGACAGGCCAAAAAGGTTGATCGCCACAGATGTAAATCAAGCATAAACCTTTCTGACGTAAACTATTATATACTAGTGAAATAAATGTACCTACGTATCAGTACTATATATTTAAATTTATGATCTAAACATTTTTATTATTCTATTTTTTATGCAGTGCATGATATTTTTGTCGACTTAAAGGTCATTTTTAATTTTGTTTATTCTTTTTCCTATGCTTAGTTAGAGCATTCGACGGAAAATATTAAAAGGATTTTAATAAAACTGGACTGTGTCTTTCTTTAGTTTTGATTTTTATAGTCTACAAAAGAAGACGAACTACGAAGTGTTCTCAGAAATTAAATAAAATTCAATATGTAGGAGAAATCTCAGACTTCTAAGAGGGGAAGAATAGAAGGAAAAGGAGAGAAGAATAAAAATATAAGAGACAACTTCCTAACAAAAAAGCATCTGTCGGGTATTGTGTTTTGTGATAAATAAAAAAAAACAATCTCAATAAAAAGTCTAACATTTAAAAAAAAAATGCTATCGAGTATGTTTTGATTAACCACAATGTTTATTTAGGTTAAACATTTTTTTTTGTATAAAAAGGTATGTATAATCTTAAATTTCCATTTAATTGCTAATATGAAATTTATAAATGTTTCTTTTATACAAACTTCTCCATCTTTTAAAGTACCTATCAGACTTTACCTATATTAAACTATTCAGATTTCACTTTGACCACATATAGCGTATTTTGCATACTTTATTGTAAAAGATACATGTATCTTAAAATAATAGCATTATATAAAAAGAACGTTATTACATAATGCTTGGTAATGGGGTTTATCAAACAAAAGCGCTGTCAGTTTTATCGTAGCATCCGCACACGCGCCGCCCCCCCACTACAGACTGCGGCTGTAGCGCCGGCCGCCGCCGCGCGTAGGCGTGCTACGGCGTAGTACTACGGCGCGCTACGTCACGCCAGCTGATCCTGCACGTTCAACTGGTTTGTTTTCCTTGGTTATATTTTTATCAGATGCAAGTGTAACAAGCATTTCTTTTCAGTATTTATCACAAAATAGGTTTTTTGTATGTAATGTTTAGTGTTTACTGGCTTTCGTCGAACGAAACTCATTTTTCTTTCCGTCTCTGGTTTCTTCTTCTGTATTTTCATACTTTTTTATGAGTTTAAAAGAATACTAATGATTAATCTTATGTCTTGAACAAAAAATATGTAGGATAGCTGTTACAAAGTTATAATGCAACACTATCTCAAACTTATTAGAGACTGGAGTAACCTACATATTGAAAATATTATCTGTCAGAATAAAACAATAGTATTCAGACAATCTAGAAAATAGTAAATCATAATCATGTTGGTGCATACTCTCAGCTATTCAGAACTGTTACTGAATGAACATGCCGCACTCCTCAGTGTAACATGGCATATGATGCTCCATACAACTTTATTATTAAAGCTGGGCCGTAAATAGAGCTGCCGAGTTTGCATTTTGGTGAAATGTGCAGGTTTCCTGGAATCCGACACAAGGCCAATTCAGCAGGCTCGCGGGACGGCGCTCGAATTTGGATATGCGGTTGCATTTTGTTTCATATACGTATCAACTCATAGCTTTCGCCCGCCTAATGTTAGTTGTGTCATTCAGTTTTGTTTCTCGATTGATAGAACCTACCTTCCTTAATTTTGAGGATCGATTGAAAAAAATATGCGTCATTTGGTTGTTTGCTATTAAATAATTTCTGCAAAGTTACAAGCGATCCTAATGACGCAAAAAAGTTTCATTTTAAGTTCATACACTGTTTCCCCTCTTCAAGTTTTATTTGTCTGGAAAAAGTAGCCGTATAACGCCTCCAAGGCCTTACCTATCTGTGTACCAAAATTTATCAATGTTCAAGTTAAGCGTAAATGCGTAACAAACGAATAAACGAATTCATACATGTATTCATTATAATCCCCGAAGGGTTAATCAGTGACTAGGCGATGAGGACCGCAAAAGCAGACCTCTGCCATAGTCCACTTTTCACCAAATAGCGACAACACAAATGTGCTCAGCGTGACAGATGGTGAGCTTATGCAGTTGGATGTATGTGCAGTCTTTAGTCTGTTAGTCGCGTTTTACGACACATACCCAAGAAAAGAGAGGGGGTGGGTGGTAAGGATTCTTTTAAAGCCGCTACGCGACACGGCCGTGTCTATGCCCGCGAAGGTTTCTGAATAAGTCGATGGCGATATCTTAATAAGATTATTTTTTTAAATAAAAAATGTAAATGATAAGCCGCACGTGCCGCCGCCGCCGCGCTCCTCACTCGCACGGGTGCGACGCGTGCCGCACGCTCCTCACTCGCGCGTAAGTATTATTCTTTCACTGGCGCCTTTATCTGCTGCAAATTGGCGTTTCAAAGGCTGGCGCGATCGCGATACGTTTGTGAGCGGCCGCGAGCTTTTCACTCCACGTTTTTTGTACGTTGTTATCGTTAACCAACAATTTGAAAAAGATGGAAAACCCCTTTGGGAAAAAAATGTGTTTGTAATCAATGCTTTTATTGTCTCTTTATATTCACATGCTGAATTTGTTTGCTTATCTTAGGTATTAAGTACTTAATATATATTATTATTTACAGTAACCCTAATTATTTAACATAAATCTTTCATACGTAACATATTCTGTAACGTCTTAATAGCCTAACATCATCAGCTGAACGACGTCACTAGTCCGAGGCCTTTGTCTAACAGTGGTTGTCCTTCAATAATATATTTCAAAATTGAATGACAGCGCTATTAGCAAACAAAAAATATTCACTTCTAATCTTTCGCATTCCAATAAACTTATACAAAATATTAAACGGGGCTTCTCGCCACCTAATTAATTAGTATAATATTCACGCATAGATACCTTTTTAATCATTATCATTTTCACCTCACCCACTGCTGGGCAAAAGCTTATTTGCTTCTCTGCCTCTACGCCGCGCCTTTTCATCCGTACATAAATACATACGCAAAAGCAGTCCTCTGCCATAGTCGACTTATCACCAAATAGCGACTGCACATGTGCACATTTAAACCCATTAAAATATGTTCACTTCCACTAAACTAAGTGGTCGGCAACACTACACTCGTCTATCTAAATAGATATACTCGTAAATAGCCAAGTTAGGGGAACAGAATAAAGATGCAACTGAAATGACACTCAAACAATCTGCTGAACCTCCCCCTGTTTACACGAAACTGGCCGAGCCTTGCTGAAACAATTCAACATCAACATTTTTGTGTACGATTTTTCAAAAAGTTTTTATTTTAATTTAATGTTTTTGGGTCAATTTCCCCATGGGATGTCTATATAACAACAGCCTATAACCAACCTACCTGTGCTTGTAGGTTGGTTATAGGTTGTTGTTGGTTGATTGCTCTAAGGCTGATGTTGATTATTAGGGTGTTGATTATTAGTTATTACAGTGATTCGAAGGGGAAGAGTTCCTGAGATCCGATCTAGATTTTCATTTTGTTAGGTTTTGCCTTGTCAATATATTTAGGTACTAGATTTTTGAGCCCTCTTTTGCGAAAAAATGTTAATTTCATCAAAAGTGGTGTAGCGTAAGAAAAACATGCTTAATATGATGGCAGTAACACTCCTTCCCTCAACCTCATATTGAAATAAAAAACTTACTGAAAAACCAAATAAATAGCAGCAGCACCCTCTCACGCACTACATTATTCCACAAGTACTTACCAGCTTACCACCACTCAGCCTTTGTATGTTTTTCTATTTAAAATCAGCAAACAATATGTCAAAGCAAATAAAATGTAAGCAGTCCATTTTTTATGCTTCCGAAGTAAGGGGCGTTTGGGAGAGGCGGCTTTTATTTACAGAATAAAAACCAAAGTCGAAATCAGACGACGGTCACTGAAGGCAAGCCCCCCTCAGCAGGTGCGTGCGTAATCCGAGATGAATAAAATATGAAGTATGATAAGTCTTGCTTTTCTTAGGAAAGTGGGCACCTGTTTTAAAGATCTTAAAATAATGGAAAGATTTCCACGAAGTAAGCCGCGGAGCTAGGTACCATCTTGTTAAGAATTGACGTCTTTTCATGAACTATCTGACAACTAAGATTACTTTCTCAGCCCAAGACAATTGATTTCAACGAATGCTTACAGAATTTTACAATAATTGCCCTACCTAATGGAATAAAAAAAAACTATTAGTTTGTACATTCTCTTTTCATGACAGCTACTTAACAATTTTATGGAGAAGAATTCTTAGGTCATTTTAGGAAGAGATTTCTGTACCACGGGCAGGATTAAGTAAAGACGACTCGTTTAATAATAGGTAAATCTTCAGTTTACTTATTATTCAGTTTGGGACGGCCTAAGCGAGTCAACCTCATTATCTGGCATTAGCAGGTAGGCAGACACAAAATCGATGTGGAAGTTCGAATAAAGAACACTAGCAGACGAGAAAGGCATACCTATTATTAATAGTGTTTAGGCATCTATCTCATTACGTTATGGAATCCTTTTTCGGGTGCGCGGCGGCGGCGGCGGCGGGGGCGGGGGTGTGGGGGGCGGGGCGCGCGCCCGTCAGACGACCGCCTACGCGCGCCGCCGGGGCACGCGTCCTCTCGCGCCTACAGCCAGCCAGCGCAGGGCCGCGCGCCCGAGCGCCCGAGCGCCCGAGCGCGGCAACCGCCACAACACGCTCTTTTTTGTTTTTTTTTCTAAGTGGTTTTTAAAATTTGATCCTGCCTTGGATGGGTGAGTGCAAACTTTAACTTTCTCAGCTGGACTCTTTGGTTGCGCCGTTATATTAGGCTGTTATGTTTCTTTTCTTTTTTTTTGGTTTCAAAAAAGATGTAATTTTGCTTTTATGCTTCTTTTAGCTTTTGTTACAAAGCTTTTACTAATTTAAGAGAACTTGTTTAGTTAAATAAAAAAATAATGCTGTTCGTTAGCAAGCGCATCACTTGACAACAGCTGGGCCGTTTTGACAAATTTATGTTTTGAAATGTTCGTAATATTCCAATCAATGACATTATGGAATGTCATTGATTACAATAGTAATTTAAAAGTTTCTCGGAATATTGTCTTTTTCAAGAAAAACCTCTTTTTGGGTATTATATATACTCAAAAATAAATGGATTTATGGAGATCTTAAAACTTTGACGAGGGACTAGATTAAAATATTTTACAGTGTGAAAGCGCTGTTTATTGTAAGTAACATTTTAGAGACAAGATAAACTTTCGGTGTTCGATTGGTACGCGGTAGACTTTACTAACAATACATAAAGGTTTAAGTGTTACATTAAACACCAAAGTTACCTGTTTTCTACTCGTATTAATTCGATTAATAATATTAGTTGGTTTAGAGGCCTCAGTCGCGAACTGTTTTATTGGTGACTAGCGTCCCGCTCGCGACTTCGCCCGCCTGAACACCCACGCCCCGTGATGGTTTCGCTGTGGAATTTTCCATAAAATTTTCTTATCCTGACAATAAGAAAACAACAAAAAATAATTAGCCATATAGGAGCGACCCAGCCGGGCCTTGACCAGCGCGATCACCTCGGGACCAATTTCCAAGAAACATTCATGCAAACCTTGTCCTGACAATTATAAAACACAACCAAAAGTGATGCGCGAACATACTCGTACATTCCTAGTAATTGATTTTTATTTGTATAGATATTACGTGGAATATATTTGTCACAAATACAAATAAGAATACCTCTTCCGTTCGTTCCCCATTGCTTGTGAAAGGTAAATGCTCCTTCCAAGAAAATACAATATTGAAAAAGCTTGGCTCTTAAAAAATCAATCTTATTTGCTGGAAAACACTTTCCCGCTTATACATCAATCTTCGCATCTGAGAATTGTATTGCGCATTCTTATTTTATTTCTAAAGTAAGTACTATTGAACTATAATTAATTATTAAACTGCCGGAATAAGACGAGTGTAACGAAGAAGGAATGTATAAAACTCAAACTGTAAAAGGTAATATAAAATACGCAATAATTTAAAACTTGTAAACTCCGTGACTAGTTAACGTAGGAGAAGGCCCTATTTCAAATATCGTTTTAGGGAGGTACGACGAATAAAACTACTTAAAAACCTACTTCTTTGACATTGAAAAAAATATCCAAAAAGTATGTAAATGAAAGGTCCTAATTGACTAAGCAAAGTTGGATACCGCTCTCGGCCCGCGATTTGCATGCGCCTGCCCGCCGGATCGTCGTCGTCGATCGCGGGACCGTCCGGCACCGGCGGCCGGAATCTTCGGATCTCATATTGGTACTTTACCCACATGCGGCGGTGTTCTATGGAACCAGATGCCTGGACATAGAGACCTCCAAGAAAAGAGCCTACTCTTCGATCAGAGGCCAGCAATGCATCTGCGATTCCTATGATTGTGGGTGTCTATGGGTGGCGGTGATCGCTTTCTATCAGTATCTTGTATCGTTTGCCACCTCTTTCATAAAAAAAAACTATGGGGGAAGGCGATGGTCACGTGCCCTATCTCAACAGAGACTGCTTAGGTTTCCCTTTTCTTGGAAGCACTCATCGGGGTCTTTTGTGCAAAGATCGACCAAATATTTAGAAGCATTTCAAACAGATGAGCTTGATGGCTTGGCATCGGGTCTTGCAAGTTAAGCAACTTTGCAATGCTGGGTCTCTGGATTGGATGACTTAATTACAATATCATGAGCTCCTCCTCCCTGCTAAGAAGGCCGTTAAGCATTTAGTTTCGGTTGTCTTCGTAAGATGGCAGTAGTTAAAACCCATCAAGCCGCTGCGGGTGCGATGGAAGTTATTTCCGATCTCCTCACTGGAAGACCTGACCCCAGCAGTACGTCGTTTGACGATGAAGGTAAAGACACTTTCCAAATATACGAACCTCTTGACGTGGGGTTTAACTTTATCGTGGTAAGTTCACCCGGCCCACAGCGGACCTATCACAACATCACAAGCTCCATTTACCGATTGCGCATCTCCACGCGCTTACCGCGGCCCCAGTTGTCAACGCAAGCAAAGGAACCCTTTACCGACGCTCACCTTAGGGGTGTTTAAACAAAATACAAGCAGAAAGTTTCTTTACGACTCCGCTGCGTGCTACTGCAAACACAAATTCTAAACCTTTACACACCTTTCGACAAAGTTGTAAGTCACTAATCCTTATAGATAGTTTGATATTGTTATTTTTATCGACAAACTTATGAACAACAATCTAAATAAGTTATTAGTCAGTTTCTTTAGTTTTAATTTTTGCATACCAGTTTAAATGAAATAAGGACATTACATATTTCATGCGAAATAAGATGTCTTTGTCTTTACACGAGGCCAGGATTCATTATTTGCATTCCAAGTACTCATCAGTTTTTAAATGTCCTACTGTTGGGACAGACTGCTCAGTCCTTCCCATATGGGCTATTTAAGCACATTGGTATCTCTATCTTCTTTGTCGCTATTCTTGGCAGAGGGGTCGTGGTCATCACTTTATCAGCACCTTACAATATGTCTCCATTCTTCTCTTCCGTCCATCTCATCGGTGATTTACTGTGCAGTCGGGTGCCTTCAACTCTACCCTGTACCATAGGAGGCAGCTATCAGTTATACCTACCATAGGAGGCTTGATTAAGGCACCACTGTGCTGAGACACGTGCCCAAAGAATTTCAGGAAGCCAGCTAGAATCCTAAAGCAAAGACGCTGCTTGATGCTGAGTTCTTGAAGTATGGACGTCATGTGCAGCTAGCTTAAATCGGCTACCCGCTACCTTCACCGGATGGTCGTACCCACAGAAATATATCAAGATTTCTGTGGTCGTACCACCTCATTGTATATCCACATAGGAATATCGGACCACAACCCACACACTGAACTCATGTCATTTTACGATAACTAATGTAACTAAAAGCTTTTCAAAGCATAGAGCTGAGCTGCTATGCTGTATCCAACTGGGAATTCAAATAGGAATCATAGTATACAATTATTCTTACTACCTCTCCTTAATCAGAATTTTTCATTAGTGAAATTAAGCCGTGCATTTCGCCAAAAGCTGGGACTGATGAAACTTTTTCCTAATTACATGCAAAGCTTACAGTGTACTGCGCCGCCCGAAGGTTTAGCATCGGCTAGCGTGGGAGAATGGATTTCCATAGTGTAACACCAAAGTGTAACATCATGATTGTCTTATTATGTTTTGTTAGAAGTGATGATGAGATTAAACACCTTTTGTAAACGCTTGGGTTAAAAGCGAAAAACCAAGAAAAATGGGCGCAAGAAACTGCAGTTTTGAATTGATAGAAACAAGGACGATATAAAATAAAGTGGCCTATGATAGAAGTAACGATATTTTATCTTCATCATCAGCCTATTAACGTCCCACTACTGGGCACAGGCCTCCCACGTGGACAATAGCACGTGGGGATATTGGGCCATAACCCACCACGCTGGCCCAATGCGGGTTGGTTATATATTTTATCTTAATAAGGCTTAATTCCTAATAGAACTAAGGGTATCAACGTTTTTATAAAACTAATTACTTTACTTTTGTCTCGTTCGGATTGAGAAACATGATTAGTTCCTAATTCGCCGGATTCTTGTTTCACCGGATTCTTGTTTCGTCGGATTTTTTGTTGAAGGAAATCTATAGAAATATCACGGCTATACCTATCTATTAAATAAAAGGCAGACATTTCGGTACATTAATACAATATTTATTTGTTCTTAATATGTATACGTATATAATATTTAACATAAATTTTCCCGAGGATTTAATTTGTTATATTATATTTTTAATTGTGCATACAATAATTGTTTCGTATTGAGTAAATATTATTATAATATGGATAGTATTAAAAGCAAGATCGTCATTTCTTTGAAAATATGAATCGAACCCATTTCTAAGTAGGTAATTTAGTTATGTCCGATAGTGGCAACAAAATAGTAATTCATACAATAATAAATATAACTACATGTTTTCTTTACTTAAGTGATATTATTAATATTTATTAATATTTCCGACGAAACAAGAATCCGACGAAACAAGAATCCGGCGAATCAGGAACTAATGCGCAATTCTCACAATAATTGATCCAGTATTTTTTACTAAAAGATTTTACAGGGTCGGCAACGCGTAAGTGATAATGGCGGATTGCATGTACGAGTATGACTGATTGCTAGTTTTGTCCATTAAAAAATTTTGGGAACTCCCTCATAATTAATTAACGAAAATTATAACAACTTTTATAATTTTTGTAGTGTTACTTTGATTTGGTATTTTTAGTTTAGTTTTGCTTTTGTGTTGTCAGATGTACCGTCACTTTAATTTTAATTATTATTTTTAGTCGCACGCTGTGGCATCTAAAAACAGTGCTTTTAGATTATTTGTATTGTTTCCATTTAAATCTGCATGTATTATTGTAACTGTTACTGATTGTCCTTAAACAATAAATAAATAAATAAAAAAAAGGTAATGATATTAAATAAGTGCTTTTTCAACCTCCAAGTACTATATACCTTACTAAACGAAAAATGAAATGAAATTCTCCTATAGCTAATTATTTATCGTTTAAACTATTTTATTACACATTTCACATTCATCTTTGTATCTTGTGTACAGTAGTTGTTTTGTAATGTTTTTTTATTATTTAAGTAACTCATTACTGTATGCTTATAACTAGCCCTTAATAGAACCATTTTAATGTAAAGTAGCTGTATATAGATCTGCGTCAATGTTCCGCAATTGAACTTTAACACCTAATGGATCATCTGTTCCCGAGGTTCACTTTTAGTTATGAAAAATCGTTTGAAAGTTTTAAAAAATGCCGGCCCCATTTGTCACCCCCACCGACTTGTTCAAAAAAAGTTGGAAAACCGTAAGTTGCTTTGGAGTATTTTTATCAATCTATTAAACACTTGACAGTCATTAAAAGTTTATAATATTGAGATAGGCACATTCGTTCCCCATCGTATTTTCTTTCTCTTTTTCCGGTATATCGCTGTCTCTCTCGCTCATCCCACTCAGTGGCGTCACCGAGTGGCGCGGTGGGGAAACCAGGAGATTCCACACCCGCGCCCATTTGTTCATCATTGGCATGAAGTTTCCCGTCGGGGTAACTTGTGCACTACATAGTGACCAAGTGACATAGAAATATAATTATTTACATTAAAACTGCAACACAGTTCTCGTGAGGTGCCACAATACACGTGAGTACTTATAAGTATTCTTAACTTAACGGTGTTACCGTTCGCTGAATTTATAATTTAAACTGATGTGGTACTTATATCAGATTATGTATTTTTACCCGCAAGAGATGTAGATTCACCTTTTTTAAGATAAGAAAGCATTTGAGTTAAGATAGTATTTTTAGAAGTATTTTTTGTGTTTAATTTGTGGTATCTACCCTCCAGGCACTTTTTTCTTTTTATTTTAGTAATAAAACCGATAATTTAGTGGTTACATTGGATAATTAAAAAATGAACTGTAGCTTAGCGGCTATAGCTGGTAAAGCTAGAGTAATTCGTTCTTCTAACAATCCCGATCGCATCGGTGATGTTTGAGTTCGAGTAGTCGTCATCGTTCAAAGAAGCATGGTCATCGTACCCGCCTTTTTTATGAATCTACTTATTTCTTTATTATTGTTTGGAAAACATACAATTACATAACCCATTTAAGTTTTGTAATATACCTAGAATACAAATCAGCAAAGTTTCCACAAAATAAAACAATCACATACGTAACAATAACATGCGCAAGAATTTAATTCAATAGTAATAATGTACCTATATAAATTCATCATCATCAGCCTATAAACGTCCCACTGCTGGGCACACGTGGACAATAGCACGTGGGGATATTGGGCCATAACCCACCACGCTGGCCCAATGCGGGTTGGTGGGTTTTAACGACTGCCATCTTACGACAACAACCGGGACCACGGCTTCCAAGGCACTATATAAATTAAATTAGATTAAATTACAATTATAAAATAAGCTATTAATTGATAAAATAATAAAAGATTATGAAAATTATACCAAATTAAAACAATGACTAATAAAATTTCTTCAAAAATAAATTAAACTTTTAGAATAAATTAAAAATTACTAATTGAAACCTTAAAAAAGGGGCTAATAAATTTCTGTGTACAACAAATCTCTTATATATTTCTTATATTGTTACATAGTTACAGATCTACCTCAATGAATGACTTATTGTACACAGTACAGGATCTAAAAAGAAAAGTATTACTGGCGTAATTGGTTTTGGCCAAAGGTATCGAGAACAATTTCAAAGAACGAGAACTTGTCTGAGGGCACCTTAAAGAGTTATTCTCAAGAAGAAATGGAGAATCAGCGTTATTATTTAGGATATTATAAAGGAAGACTTGATCTCCTCTGTACGACGATATTTTAGTAAGTGGGAATAAGGAACTGATTGGTTAAAATGCACAGCATTGAAGTGAAGGTGCTTATCTCTTTTATTGTGGATCTTCTCAATAGCATCAATATTTTAAACGTATTACTTAGGTTTACGTGTAAATAAGAAAGTATTACATTATTTTGAATAGAGCTAGAGATGATTTTGCTTGCAATAAAGTAATAGGTCATTAAGATAATTTTGAAGCAAAGCGCAGTCAGAGGATGAATTAATATTTCTAAAGATATTTATATCATCGGCATAAATATGAACTTCTGAATGCTTCAATGCAGTAACCACGTCATTAATGAATAAGTTAAAGAGAAATAGACCCAGATGAGAGCCCTGAGGCACTACCGATGGCACAGGGACAAATGATAAACAAAATCCCTTAATTGTAACATCTGACTTCTCTCTCTTAAGTAGGACTCAAGTCAACGCAACAGGTCCCCGTATATTCCGATTCCACCAAGTTTCTGTATCAATATGTCATGTGGAATTTTAAAAAAGCCTTGGAGTAATCCATATATACGACGCCAACCTGAGAACCATCATTCATTGAAGTTGCCACCCTATGGAAAAACTCACCGAGATTAGATTCAGTGGATCTCCGATCAATTAAGCGATGTTGCTGATTAATAATTAAGGGTATAATCAAAGGAAAATATTATCCTACATGATCTTCTCAAACATCTTTGGAATTGTGCTTATTTTAGAAATTGGTCTATAGTTTTTTATGTTATGTCTATTACCAGATTTGAATACGGGGATGACCTGACACCTCTTCCAAATTTGAGACAAGATAAATTGAACAGGTAAAACAGAGCGATGATGCGATTTTACAAAAACGGGAGGAACCCCATCCGGTCCTCGACCCTTAGCAATATCAAGTTTTTGAGATATTTCTTAGCTAAGTCAACCGACAACTCAACGGATTTGATGGACGTTTCAAGGATCTTAGTACTTGCTGTGACTCGAGGTAAGCACGCAGAAGATGATGTAGAAGAATCAAAAACAGATTGAAAGTAGTCATTAAACAATTTACTCTACTCTACTTTACTTATTTATCTCTACACCATTATAGCCAACACTACTTCAACAAATCACGACGATAGCGACAATGTGTCTGTTTTATCGCACGTTCGAGGAATTTTACAACGATTGTTGTACCTCGCAAGTGTTACCAATACTGACTGAAACAGTTTACAGTTTAAATATTCCGAGAAATGATATAGATTTGATTTTTGATTTCAAAACTAAATTAAAAGAGCCAGCCTAGGCCTTAAGCACCAATATTTTGACAAATCTTGTGCACCAATAACTTTTGATATTTTAAAACCAAGAAGAGATTTTTGTCTGCGCAGTTTACTAGTTTGATCGCAAACATTTGATGCCTCTGTTAAAGATCTTATTCTTAGTGGTGATTAGTTTGTAGACATAGGACCGAAACTATACAATACAAAGAGCGGGCGCTTTTAAAAACGTAAGAGATTCTATAATAGGTGCTACTTTATATAACATTCTACCTTCAAACACAAATTTGTTTAATTCTGAACAGATTACAATGCAAATTTGAATTAGAAAAAATTGTAGTGTTAGAAAACTTTTTGGCCAGTTATTAAATCTGGTACTGGGAATGCTTCGCAAGCAATACCTACAAACTACACTCGTTACCCTTCGCAAGGGCAAACTTCTTATACTGTACTATCGCTTGGTACATCTGTTTCATGGGACAGACACACGCACAGCATCCTGTGAACCACCCTCGCAGGGCGCTTACCAAAATCAATGTCCTCCGCAAGGACATACGTACGTATGCCAGCCACGAACCATATCGTGGCTATAAACCGCCCTCGTAGGGTGCTTACCAAAATCAATGTCCTCCGCAAGGACATACTTATGCTAGCCACGAACCACATCGTGGCTATAATACAAACAACAGAGGCTCTTCTTACTTTCGATCCCGAGGATCATGGGCTTAGCAGCTCTTTCAAGGAGGACAAAAACGTCCATCTTCTCTGCTAACAGAGGTAACAAAAGACGTAGACAATGGCGGTATGAAATTTGGAGCCGGTCAATTTGCACTTTATCGACAACGTTGGGACGACAGTTGCTCCAAGATCTCTATCATAAGGTATCATAGGTATCAAAGGTATCGAATACCGTTTTATCTGTAGCCATCGCTTAAGATTCCGAACCTGACAAACGACAGTTGTCCCACGCTAGTATCGGACAAAATGTCTGCACTGGTGACACAGATGAAGGAACAAAGGTTTCTAGAAACAGTAAGTCTTTTGTTAAACTTGGTTTTGACTCAGTTTTTAGTACAAGCGAGGGGTCACTCGGTCCAATTTTCAACCTGAAGTCGCTAATTTATTATGTGGCACATTCTCATTTACCACGTTTTTCGGATATTCCGTTGAAATAGTCATACTTTCATTGAGAAGAGCATTAAAAGTTTGCTACTGTTCGATACCTAAACACTTTTTACATATTATGGACAAACTTTAAATGTATTGAATATGTAAACATATTTCTGTCAAATGCCTGTGTTTGACAGGCAAGCATTTTCTCAAATACATGGCAGGGGACTTTCTATCTTCGTGACAAAAAGTATGTCTGAGATACCGAATCTAAAATGTAAATGATTCGTAAGGTTTCTTTCTCGTGAGTAATGATTTTTGTATCTTATCCTATGTTTTGTAAATAAAAAACCACAACGGTTTAGTTTTAAATCCGTTATAAGTACGTGAGCCGACAAGTTGTCTCAGGATTTGTTGCGGTTACTCGGATCGCTTGTATTCGGAAACGGTGAGTGCTACCTTCCTCCCTTCCTCGCACATCGGTAGGGCCAGTGCCGTCGCTGACATCTTGTGGGAAGGACGCGCTGCTCGATGTTTGGTGTTTGCTTACGAAGGTTAGTACTATTACAGCCACGTACTTATTCGGTGCAACTCTCAGATACATGGTATTGTTTAGCCAACTTTATAACTATAGTAATGATTTCTGTATTTTTATGTTTAAATAAAATGAAATTTAATAATAAACAATTAAAATTAAATAGTAAAAATAAAGTTCTTTAAAAACATGTTCTGGGCGTGCGGTGTTAGACGTAGGGCAACCCAGTGACGCAGCATGGGACTGTCCTTCAGACTGACTTCAGAGCCACGGTGTTAAGGATGCTGTTGGTACTGCCCCGCACCCGCCGCATCAGGAATGCGATTCTTTTACCCATTATGGCGTGAAAGCCGTCTACTCGCGCTTCCGCAAACATCCCCGAGGCACTGCAGTAACGTGGCAGCCGCAACAGCAACCTTAATCCGTTGTTGTATTGAACACGCAGAGCATTGTAGGTTTTATGTGTATACTTTGTCCAGAGGCTGCACGTGTAAAACGACTGGAAGTAGGCTTTAAACAACTTCAGTTTTACATCTTTTGAACTACGTGCAAACCTACTGGCCAACATGTTACGTCTCACCGCCAATGCCCTGCGTTCCCGCTTTATGTCTAGGTCAGCACTTAGGTCATCGGCGACCCAGTGGCCCAGGTATTTAAATTTGCTCACTTGTTGTATCGGAATGCCCGAAAGTGTAACCTCTGGCATCGAGTAAGTTTTAGTGCCCGATTTAAAGATCATGATTTCGCTTTTACTGGTATTATACCTAAGCCCATGAGCCTGGGCGTACCCCTCACATACCTTTAACAGTTTTCTAACTTCCTTATTGATTTGCACAGCAACACCATGTTATCTGCGTTACTTATATTTTTAATAAATTTACCATCTATAGAGCATCCTATACTCGTGTTGCTGAGCTCCTCTATAAGGCTGTTTATGTACAAGTTAAAAACAGTAGGTGCAGTTATACCCCCCTGCCTCACCCCGCATTCCATCCAACCCGTAAGCTTCAGATGAAGAGTCATCCTATCGAACACGATTGGTCTGGCCTCTGTACCAGTATTTAAAGATCGAGATAAGTTCCCCGGGTAATTTAGTCTCTGTTGACATTTTGTGCCATAGTTTTTATAAGACACAAGATCGAAGGCTTTTGACATGTCAAGAAAACAAGCATACACAGGTGTCTTCTTGTCCGTATAGTATCGGACAGTCTGCTTGAGGCACAAAATGGCTTCTGTGGACAATCCAGGTCTAAACCTAAACTGCCCATCATGTAAGTTGACATGTTTTGACCTTAGCGGTGATGGTGGCCAACGATATTGGTCTGTAGTTGTTCTTATCAGAGGGGTCACCATTCTCACTGTTTAGCACTGGCACCACAATAGACTTAACCATATCATCAGGGAGGTACGAGTGTCCAATACAGAAATTAAATATCATATACAAAACCCTCGGCAAGTGTACACCAGCGTGCCTGAGGTGCTCAACACTAATGCCAAATACTTTGCTCTCTGCAATCTCTCAATTAGCTGTAGCAGCAGCTGTAAGTTTTGTAGACTGGTCTCAGTAAATTAATTACTTATGCATTTTTTCTTGCCAAAACAACACTCTGCCAATTTTTAAACCGTTGTTTAAGTTTCAAATACTTGCAAAAAATACAGGGATTCAGTTTTATCAATTTTAGGCAGTAATATTATGGTACATTTTGGTAAATGCGTCATTGTATTTTATGTACATTACTGTTTTTTAGATTATTTAATACAAATAGACATAATTAACGAAAAAGTATGAGCCACGTTATTTAAAAAAGGATACTCTCAGATACATGGATACAAATAGTGAGACTCAAATAACTCCAAAACTACTGGTTAAAAAACTGGGCCTTGGCATTCATTATGTTTCAAATTGAGTAAACTTTCATGTGCCATGGTTATTTTTGCTAAAAACTTTAAAATAAAAATTGACACTTTTCTGAGAAGAGAACACTTTCCTAGGAGAATTACCCATGTGAATTCCGGACTGTGTACGGCCAAGAGACGGGATCTGCAAATTAGACTATTCTCAGGCCTACTATCATCTGACTATAGCCAAATCCCACATACGGTTTCTTCGTCTGTTCTACAAAGACGAATTATTAAAAATTATATGCCTCCCATTTGTCATAATATTGTCATTTGAGCTGAGTACGGCATTGTTTTCTTAGACTATTTATTATCTTAGAGATATAGACCATTAAGACCAGAAACACTTATTTGGATTTTCTACATAAACTACAAAAAGTCTGTTGACCGCCCTTGCAGGACATACTAGGATACATGGAAGAATCACAAGCGTCCATACATTCATACATACAGGTTGCCCCCAAACGGTGACACTAAAAAAATATTTTCGGATTCCTGACATGGTGAACCCGAAAATACCGCACGTATGTTCCGCGATTTTTTGTAGTTACTTATTCCGAAATTATTAAATTTAGGTCAGTCAAGTCGAAAATTCTCGATATAAAAAAAAAACTCAACAATTCTGCCCTATCAGGAAGGTGGATTGCGAAGAGTGAGTGATTTAAAAGCAAATGCGGTCTGTTTTAAAAGTCTTGGAATTACAAGCTTCGAACATAAAGCCTGCCACAATTTTAATTCAATCGGACAGTCGAACTGTAGTAGCAATTCAATTTCAATTCAAACATTTATTTCAGACATTATTAAGTCCATACAGCAGAGTAGAAATACAATAATACAATATTACAAAATTACAAATAAAATTACAAATACAAATAAATACAATTATGTCAGCATTTTACCATAATAAAAATTTAATTTAATTAAATCAATCAATTAATTAAAGCATCATAAAAGGGCAGTTTACTCTATCAGCTACAACACGCAGAATGTCATTGGGGCTCCCACGAACACGTCTTAGCATCGAGGCTGCTCTTTTCCGAAGAATAGCATGAAATCCATCGGTATGGGCCTCCGCAAACATGGCTGATGCACTGCAGTACCGTGGCAGCCCCAACAGCACCCTAAACGCGTTGTTGTACTGCACACGCAAGGCGTTGATAGTTTTCTGCGTAAAGTTGACCCACAGGTTACACGAATAGAAGGACTGGCAAAAAGCCTTAAAAAGTATCACCTTAACGGGTTCTGTACATCTCGCCTCAGAATGTATGGCTTGAACATGCTTATTCCATCCGACCACCCTACGCTTTTTTTTGCCCCGGGTCCGACAGTTTGATGTGGCTTCGGCTGCTCCACTCAATACATTAATAATATTATTGTATAGTTTGTCTATAACTAACTTATGATCAGGGTTTTTACAAACCTTGTCACAACATTCACATAATTAAGGACGGAAAATCAATTTCCCTTAGTCCTTGATGACATAACTTACTATATTTTTAATCTGTATTTTATTCCTATTCCCCCATACTACTTTATTACAATTATTTACAATTTCTGTCGCAGGTATACTAAGAGGGTTGATAGAGCACAAATTGACGCTAATTTCAAGAGGCAAATGATCTGACCACATACAGTCATAATGTACCCTCACATCTACCACCGACTGCCACGCAGACTCGGTAACCAAACAATGATCCAACCAGCTTGTACTGCCGTGCGCGTCGCTAACAAATGTGAAAGTACCGGAGTTTATTCCTATCTTATTTATGTCTGCACAAATCCAATTTTGCTCATTACAGAATTTTATAAGTTCAATACCAAATAAGTCATTAGGTTTTGCATTAAAGTCTCCTAAAATATATACAGAAGCTACTTCATCTATTATTGCACTTATTTCACTAAGACAGTCTGCGAAATCAATTAAGTTTTCGCTCCAACTCACTGGCATATACACGGATATGACTAGAAATGAACGATCACACACACTAATTTTTATCGCCGAGAGACGCACACTATTACATGGAATCACTGACACCGCTTCGAACGCACTCTTCCGCCATAACAACGCCACACCACCGTGAGGTCTACCTCTCACGATACCAGCGGACGTGTCCATAGCAGATGTACCCGTAAAACCAAAGTTAGTGTCGATAGTACTAAGGAGTGGTAAGTCATGTTGGAACAGCCAGGTTTCCTGTAAGGCTATAATGTCATCTTTCCCACAGAGCGTCCTTACGTGATCTATAGAACGTGTGCGCGATTTGCAATTAAAACTTATAAAATTACTTGTAGATAGTACTCTGCTTGTCTGTCTTTGAGTCATTTAGTTTTTTGTTTTTATTCCTATAACTGAAGTCTATATACCGTCTAAAGGCGATACCTTCGGGCCACACATGACTCTCTAAGAACAATTCAATTTTTTGCTTTGGTACAAAAATATTATATGCATTGTAATCTTTTTGCTGCTTCATTTCAATCTTTTCCAGTGTGACGGTCACATTAGTTTTCTCTCTAATATAAACCGCAATGTCCCCAGGCGTAGTGCTCTTATCAACATTATTTATAAACAATGGGACTTTCAGATCTGCTGCCTTAAACTTACAATCAGATGATGTAGTAGCAATCCCTTTTTTTCCAATAAATCTATTCCTATATCGTTTCTTCTGTACCTCAATCCACTCGCTACTTTTGCTTGGTTCTTTTCATACTCCCGCCGCACGCGCAACATCAACAAACGAACGCGGAGGTGCGATGTTATCGGCGGTTATGATTGCCGAGGTAGGGTCCGAAACCGCAGTGGGCCTCGCTACCTCAGGCGCAGGCGCAGCGCAGTCCGTCTGCCTATTCTGCGGTTCGGATTCGCTCGGGCGTTCTCGTGTCTGCGGTACTGGCCTCCGCGCGCTCACATGGCGGCAGCTTCGTCGTCGTCGAGCAGGCCGAGACGGAGACAGCGCATTATTGCGCGCGCGAAAGGGATGGACTGTCACAGCTGACTTTTGCGATAGCAGCGCTTGAGCTAACGGTTTTTTGTTCATCATTAGGCAAGGTCATATGAATAAGGCCAATGGAACCGCTATCGTAATTAAAACTGTCTAAACATGCACCCCTTTTTACATAAATGTTTCTGTACAGTGGTTGTTCTACTACATTTTCTACTGTTACTGGGTCTAATCCGGTTTGCACGTTGTTGACCGAAGGTCTAACATCACAATTTGCTTTCAATAAGTCATCCCTAGTTTGCGTTAACTGCTCGGTGGTTACGTAAGTATTCTTTATAATGTGTACTTCGTTTTGTAATTTCAAAAGGTCCTTTAATAGTCTAGTTACGTCTACATGATCAAATGTTATAGGTGGCAGTTTATTTAAATCATATGAGCTACAAAAGTTGGAATTTTTTCAACATCTGTTGTCTTAAAAATTTCAATAACGTCGAATAAGTCCTTGTCGCGTTTTCCATCCTTAATTTTACGTTTAATTTTACGTTTTGAGTAGGAATAGATAGAAAAAGTTATGACTTAGCTGTTTCTATGTCCTCCGGTGAGATGGCAGTGGTACATATCCTCACCAAACTCTCACTATCCATCACCTCATGCTTATGTTGCACAAAAGTTAACAGTTCGTTCACTACTAGATTGCAGTGATTGCTTTTTAGCGTATTTGACATTTCTATAAAAACAACAGAGGAGCTACGCTTTGAAAACCACGCGCACGACGCAGACTGTAGCGAATTTTCCCCGTGTGGTGCCGGGTTAGAATTGCACCACCCCCTCCCCTGTATTTTAGAGGCGACTAAAGGGATTTTGCTGGTGGGAGAGCTTTGCTCGTCCGGCGCTACCACCATGCGGACTCGTAAAACCCGCCAAGTGTTCGGTGCTCGACACAGGACGCGTTCCGGGTTCAGAGCCGTAATACCGGAGCTTGGGGAGGTGCGGTGGCGGCAGGGTCAAGGTGGCAGTCTTTGTGGACGCATTGTTCGGTTGACTTGGGTCGATTCGCCGGCCAGGGAGACCCGTAGAAACGGTGGTGCCGCTGGCCGCCCGCGGCATAGTACAGGAGCCCAACTAGGGCTAACCACCCTAGGAGGCTGCTCCACCAGGTCGCGCATAATCCCGAAGTGGCTCGTCGTGCCGGTTGGTGACCGGATTGGTGGGACCCGGCGACTACTTTCGGGGGGGTACGGGGGCCCTTCCGTCCGGCGGGTCGATTAACGTCTTACCGAACAACTACATGCACCAGTTCATGTTAGTCTCCCACACTTTGTCTTTTCCCCCCTGCCGCCACAGCATCTCCTTTTACTCACGCCCCCATCCAACCACCATGTCAGTGTCTAGAAAAAATGCAGGTCAGACAGCGGCACCCCACTTCCCCACCACCAAGTCGCTGTTTGAGGTGGAGTTCACTAACATCCGTGGACTCCATTCAAACCTCAACGCCGTCCACCAACACCTTGAGACGGCCCGGCCTGCATTGCTCTTTCTGACGGAGACACAGATCCGCCGTCCTGCCGACATTGCATATATTTTTTTTTTTATTAGCAACGGGTAAGCGCTTGGCCTTCATCTCACCTGATGGTAAGTGATGATAAGGCCGAAGGTGGAAACGCGCTTCACCCGGAATCCTCAACCAATGAGGAACTGGCTATCTTATCTCTAACTGTACGGAACACAACAATGCTATAAACATCGTTGTTATGGCGACAGACTTAGATAAGATGGTGGTAGCTAGCCAGGCGGACTTAACAGCCCTACCACCAACCAAACCGAGCACACAAAGAGGTACCCCCTGCTGGGAATCGAACCCGGGACCTCTGGGTCTGAAACAGGTAGCTTAGCCACTAGACCACAGAGGCGGTTAATTATATAGGCGGTATATCTGCACTACCCCGGCTACGTGCTCGAGGAATGCTTCCTCGCGAAAGCCGGAGTATGCCTTTTCGTCAGGACGGACGTTTGCTGTCGACGTTTGCGCTGCTTGGAGGACCCCTCCTTCTCCATCCTATGGGTACACGTGGATCTTGGTTCCGAGAGCCATGTCTACGCTTGCCTGTACCGTTCCCACTCCGGAGACCACGAGACAACTCGGTTATTCGACTACCTGAGCCAAGCAGTTGACGACGTACAGGAGCGGTTTCCGTCTGCCGATGTGGTACTTTTGGGAGATTTTAATGCCCACCATGAGACCTGGTTGGGCTCTTCCAAAACAGATCACGCAGGCCGAACTGCCCACGCATTCGCTCTCACGCATGATCTGACTCAACTGGTTCTCCAGCCCACCAGGATTCCAGATATATCGGGTCAAGCGCCTTCCCTGCTAGACTTACTGGTGACGAGTCGACCAGCCGGGTACAGAGTGTCGATAAGTGCTCCGTTGGGCACTTCAGACCATTGCCTGGTTGGTGCCACCGTACTGCGCCGTAAAAGCTCTCCCTCAGTGGAGTCTAAACGGCGTTTATGGCACTACTTGTCGGCAGATTGGGATGGTATGCGCGACTATTTTGCGTCTATCCCGTGGGGCCAGCGCTGCTTTGTGGGTAGGGACCCATCGGAGAGTGCCTCTGCTGTCGCTGACGAGATTATGTTTGGGATGGAATATTACATTCCCCACACTGATGTCGTCAGCGGAAGTAAGGCGCGCCCTTGGTTCAATCGCGAATGCGCCAAAGCTGTTGAACTTAAACAGGCGGCGTATCGCGCTTGGACCAAGGCTCGCACGCTCAACGATCGTAACATTTCTTCCCACAAGGTAGTCTTCAACAAGGCTACCAAAGTCTGCAAGAGAGCTCTCTCGAGAGCGAATGCCCAGCGCGTTGCTCGCGTTGGCCAAGAGCTGTTGTCGCACCCAACGGGTAGCCGAAGTTATTGGCGACTGGCCAAAGCGGTGCAAGCCAACTTTTGCGCGCCTTCTCTGCCCCCACTGTGGTACCCTGATGGCTCGTTGGCCCATCGGCCGCTAGATAAGGCTAACCTCTTAGCGAAGCTCTTTGCGGCGAATTCGCGTATCGATGACTGCGGCGCGGAACCACCTACCATCCCTCACTGTGGTTCCTCAATGCCTGACGTCCAAATCAGACAACGTGACGTCCGTGCCGTGCTGCAGTCACTTGATGTGCGGAAGGCTAGCGGTCCTGACGGTATACCGGCAGTCGTCCTTAAGAAATGTGCTCCCGAGTTGTCTCCAGTACTAACACGCCTATACCACCTCTCGTACTCTACTGGAATTGTGCCGGAGGCTTGGAGAGAGGCGAACGTCCAGCCGGTCCCCAAAAAAGGGGATAGGTCTGACCCAGCCAACTATCGACCTATTGCTGTCACCTCTGTCCTTTGCAAGGTTTTTGAGCGAATCATAAACAGACAACTCATTCGCTACCTAGAAGATCACTCCCTGATTCATGATCGACAATACGGGTTCAGACCGAAACGATCAACGGGCGATCTCCTGGCGTTCATAACACACCTGTGGGGTGAAGCAATGGACAAGCATGGAGAGGCACTGGCTGTTAGCCTGGACATCTCCAAGGCATTCGATCGAGTTTGGCATCGTTCGCTTCTCTCCAAGCTTTCGTCATACGGCTTGCCACCTCGCCTATGCGATTGGGTCGCCGGGTTCCTGCATGAGCGCAGCATTCGCGTACTCTGCGAAAGCAGTGCCTCACAGTCTCTGCAGGTGAACGCCGGAGTGCCGCAGGGCTCTATAATATCGCCCACGCTGTTCCTTCTGCATATCAATGATATGTTATCCTTGGGTAACATTCATTGCTATGCAGACCAGTGGCGAAGCGTGAAATATTGAGAGAGGTAAGCCGGAGCAAAAAAAAATGCTTACCTACTGTCTTGAGTCCTTACCGAAAATCTGTGATTGGCATCCTGGCTTCAGTCTTGTATAGGCAGATGTATCTTCAGTCCACTTTTACTATACGTGTAAGCACTGAGATATTGAAACAGTGTCTTGCAAGCATAATAGAAGTGAAATTTTAAACACTGAAAAAAGACGACAACCTCAGGTGGGAATCAAACCACGCACCTTCCGCATTCCGGGCGGCTGCCTTAACCACTTGGCTACCGAGGTCTGGCTTTCAACCGTCGAAATTTGTCAGTGCTTGATGCTTATGTTTTTATGATGATTATACTTGATGCTTATGACTAAAAACATAAGCATCAAGCACTAACAAATTTCGACGGTTGAAAGCCAGACCTCGGTAGCCAAGTGGTTAAGGCAGCCGCCCGGAATGCGGAAGGTGCGTGATTCGATTCCCGCCTGAGGTTGTCGTCTTTTTTCAGTGTTTAAAATTTTACTTAAGTATATTTAAGCGTTAATAAAACGCTAAAATATAAAACATTAATAATCGAAGTGTCTTTGATAAAAGCCGTTTGTGGTGAAATGATGATATGATGTAAATTAAACAAAACTTAATCGAATAAGTACTAATAATACTACTTATACTCTAAAGCTATTCGTCTATTCTTTCTTACAAAGTGCGCTAAGACATTATCATAAAAGCCGGGAAAAATCTAAAGCTATTAATGCCGACATCTTACAATTCTACCGATTACTTTGCAAATCTACTTACTCTAAATACGTAATTTCAACTTATTACAATATCTACTTACCGCAAATACCTAATTACAACGTACGTCTTCGTAACTACTTTCATCACTACACACAACACAAATAAACAAAGTCCAACTACAATACTAATCATTCTAATAGGTGAAACTAACTAATAAATTCAAATACTAATAAAACACAGTCATGCATTCAATGATGAATTGCAATTACGTCAAATTATCTGTCAACAGAACACAAACCGAAAACGATATTCCTCCATCCCGCTAACGCGCACGCAAATTGTATTACTTTCTCTATCAAGTAACTCGGATAAAGACGGCTTACCGGCTGCTAATACGCGGGTGGGTTTATTGACCTTTATGAGACGTCATGACGAATATTTTGTACAGAAGTTTAACTGCTAAAAATCTGATCGCGCCTGCGGCTTATTTTATAGCAATATGTTGTTGAAAAGCAAATTTTGTTGATTTTATGTCTATAGTGTAGGCGTTTTGTAATATTTTTTTTTATATATTTACTTTTATAATTACTGATTGTGCCATTTCTCAATTCAAGTAGAGAGTGGTTGTGTTCTAAACTTCTGAAGGGAAGCCGGTGGGAATCGAGTTGTATGGAACCTTCGTCGCTGATGCAGACGACAGTACAGTACATCGGCGTTATTTGGGTCACCCTGCGGCCAAGCAGGCCGATGTAGTGGAGTCGAGACGGAAGATTGTCATTGAGCTGGACGAGGAGTTAGACCGCATTTATAAATGGGGCTCTGATAACCTGGTCCAGTTCAATGCCAAAAAAACGCAGGTCTGCGCTGTCACGGCTAAAAATCCGCATTTCTCCCCTAACCCTCCTTCCAGAGCAACCTATTACCCATCCAGACTGGTCTCAGTCTCATAAGTATGGACATACACAGCGACCACAACCCGAAGAGCTATATTGAGAGCATTATAACCACAGCCTCACGTAAACTCGGAATCCTGAACAAGGTGAAGCGGTTCTTCACGCCGGAGCAACGTTGTCTTTTGTATAAGACTCAGGTGCGCTCCTGCGTGGAGTATTGCTCTCATCTTTGGGACGGATCCGCCAAGTACTTGCTCGAAGCTCTTGACAGGTTGCAAAGACGTGCTGTCCGTATTATCGGTAACGATGACGTTACGACCAGTCTGGAGCCGTTACAGCTACGTAGGGACATTGCTTCCCTTAGTGCTTTCTACCGCCTTTACCACGGTGAATGCTCTGAGGAGCTCTTTGACCTCATCCCTCCCTCTCCTTTCCTTTCCAGATCGACGCGTGCAGGTCTTAGAAGCCACCCTCATACCGTGCTGACCATCAAGACACGTACCAAAAAGTTTGGACAATCGTTCTTTTGCCGAACTGCCCGTATGTGGAATGCGCTTCCCGCACACGTGTTTCCTTCCTCTTTCTCTCCCGGGTTATTTAAGCGGGGCGTGAACAAGCATTTATGCAGGCCGCCATAGTGAGAGCGTTCGGCATAGCGTGGTAGCGCTGTGACGAACGCTTTCACTTCTTGGGCTTCACTGGCTGCTTTTTATCAGGCAGAGTGAAGCCATTATGGCGTGCCACAATAAAAAAAAAAATCTCCGCTACCCGCCACAAGCAAATTTCCTTTATTTACTCATGCGTCCGGTTATTACAAAAACATTATGAGCACCTGTGCTCGGTCCAGCAGTACAGGAAGGGCGTGAGCAGCAGCAGCGGTGCCTTCCACACGCGAGACGCGTACCAAATGGGTCCAGTTAGCCCAGTTTTGGCAGATTTACACTTAAATTTTAAATCTTTCTTACAATACTAATACACTACCATAAATCTGTCGTTTCCGCTTTATGCAGCGCACAAATTGTTAAATATGTTTTAAAGTCAATCTCAATTAAACATTTAAAAACAAGAAAACCTCCAGTTTAGGTTACTAACGTTTTTGGAACGTTTTTAAGTAATTAGTGTGTAGACCCCATAGATGTCAACAATGGAGGGTAGATCCTGATAATGTATTTTAAACCTAGGATCAACTAGATTTCAAACAGTTCGTAACACTGCAATATTATTGTCGCTTTGCTCCTTTGTTATCTTGCTGTGGACACCAAACATTATTTTGGTCAGGGCAATGCAGTAATATTATGGCGACAGTTTGGGTCAAAAACTGACTGTAGAAAAAACAGACAAACTGGAAATAGGGTAAAAATAAATTTATGAAATAAAAAACGTGTACAAAGTAGCTCAACTAATTTAATTATAACTTCGCGTGGTTTACCTACACCTGCTTCACGCACTGTGGTAGCTAGATCGATAAAATCTTTATTGAAAAAAGCCAACATTACAGCTTCACCTTGCTCCGCTGTTGCATCTACTACATTGATAATTTACCCATTAAGGATTTACTAACTATGGATAGGACCACGGATTTTCCAGAAGGTTCCAAACCTTAGGAACTCTAAAACACAATTTTGTTTTTGATAATTGTTTCCTTAATTGAGACTATACAAACGTCGTTAATGTAGATATCCCATAATCTACACAAAATAGTTCAACATTCCATCATTCTGCACAAAGTAAACCCTGAGAGCATTACGTCTTGTGCGAAAGTCCGTTGTCCCTTTCTTAAGTGTGCGGATAAAAGAGACGGCCTGCGTTCGAGTACGAAGAGCCCGACCCCTGGTGATCTGGGTCAAGTTCAAATGGCATTTGAGGTTAAATTTAATGTTCAGCAGTGGTGAAACCTAGCTGATTCGATCGCTGGGCGGGAAAGATTGAATCAATTCAATACAATTGTCAACCCAGCCTAGAGCAATATTTTTTGTAAGTGGTGTTGACTGCGTCTGTCTTTAATGGACGAAGTTACGCGTCATGTGATAGCTTTTCTTTTTTAAAGATATTTTTACCGTTATGGTAGGGAACCCTAGCCACCACCGTCAATTGTGTTGCCTGTCGAATATACGCGTTGGACAAATAAATGTAATTTATTGGCAGCGCCACAGTGCAGGTGCGCGCCGATAAATGGACGCTTTGATTAACGCACGCCTTTTATGGCGGCTCGTTGAATTCACTACGGATCGCTTTTTAACAGACGTTCAAAAAAATATTCGCTGTTTGTTTGTTTATTTTATGTGTGTAGTCCTCCGGCTAGGTGAAGCCACGTTACCTGTAAAATATGTAAAGTGGCTGCATGGTAGCAATGGGCTTAGTGGCATGCATTAGTAGATTCCTATATCCAGTAGTGAACTGACACAGGCTTTTAACAGATGATGATGACCGCCATGACGCTTAATCACTTAAACTGTTATTAATAAACTTTACACCTTGCTGTTAACCGAACGCCGACTGCTCGATTTTGTTAATACACATCGATAGATACAACATTAGTTTAAATCCACATGTAACCTTAGTGCACGTATGTAAATAATAGGGTTAAATTGAGCCAGCTTGCCACGTGTGCAGCTAGAACCCTTAAAATGCTGTAAGTGCTACCCAGCCCGTAATACGTGGTTACTTTTTCCCCGCAATACAACGTCAACGGCGTCAGAAAATACGCCAGACACGCTTTAGAGCCTCAGTGGATCAAATAAAACTTTTAACAAAGCATTTTTTGTATTTCAAAATCTAAGCAGAGGCTTTTGTTTTTGTGGACTACTGTAAATACATTTTTCCGAGAAGAAGCCGCAAGAAACCCGACAATGGCTATTTCTACACCGATTGTACAAAAGTACAAAAGAATTCTCATTTTTGTCATATACACAATGTTCCACTTTATAAAAATTTGACAAATAATTAAAATTTATGCAAAAAAAATCTTGGCAACTTTTTCATATAAGTAATATTATAATTTTACTCAAGAACGAGCCATCTGCCTTGAGTGGCGATCGCGCACTGGAAGACACAATGTAGGCAGGCCTCCGACCAGGTGGTCAGGAGATTTGGTGAAGGTTGCGGGTAGCCGCTTGATGCGAGGAGCACCAGAGCGGTCGTGGTGGAGATCTTTCGGCGTGGCCTTTGTCCAACACAAACAGAGGACGTATCGGCTGGGGATAAAGACGATGGCAACCCACCCAGCTGCAACGTCATCTAAAAATTAATTAATGTACAGTAATTAATCGCAAAATGCTTGTATATAATGGCGAACAGAATCAATTAAATAGGTCATGTAACTTGCAATTAGGTATACCAAGGTTTTTTGTAACTATTGTGATATTTTTTATAAAAAGCAAGAAACGGTCTTATGGCCTTGATGCAAGTGGTTCTGACATCATTTTGATTGTTAATGGCATAGAAATAAGAAATATCGCGTTGTCGAATAAAATGAAATTTAACATCAAAGTAAGTTGTACCGTTGAAAGTTAACGCTTACCGCGACTCAGTAGAGAGTTAGGCAAAGTACCTAACAATGTTTCGAAGCATCGCCGCACGATAGACAAATTCAAATTCTTATTACCATCGCCCATGAAACTTTTTACTGATAAATCTGAACAAAAACAAGTAAGTAGGTATTCCACATATTAAAAGTTTGCTTTTCGTTTCGATGTAAGGTTTGAGGGAGAAGACGGAATTTAGATCATTAAAACTTCATAATTCAGTAACAGCGTCGGAGAAAGTCTATGAGCGGGATTTGAACACCTTCTGTGAGCGGGTCAGGCGTCCTACCCATGCACCTATAGGCCTGTATTACCTTTATCCAACGAGCGCAATTTTAGACAACATTTTAATCCGAAGTATTTCCGATATATTTCTTAAAATGTAGTTTTATTTACCTTTAAAATCGGCGATGTCCATGAAAAGAAGCTTCCCTATTGCTTCTGCTACTTTGAATTAAAGAGCCACGCTGTGTTCAATGTAGCCTCCTTCACTTATTTTGTGTCGGGTCACTTCATTAGCTTCTTAATTACACCATGACGCTCACCTTCTCTTTGATCTATTCTATATAGGCTATTCTTGGTCTTTCCCAACAAAACTTAAAACTTTATCTCTTATAAGGCTCTCTTAAGAGATGAAGTCTGCGTTGTCTGTTAGTTTCTTATGAAGTTGCTTTTGCTCTTGCTATTATTGACTACAAGACTGGATTGCAGCACAATAACAGGACACAATCTCCTAAGTAGATGTAGTTGTGCGTAATGAGCGCCATAGTTACATAACTGACTATAAAATAGTTTAAAACCAATCGCCTAACACAATTATTGTCGCCGGCGCCTTGTCGCTACTACTTTAACGAGAAATTAATAACGCGGCTCAACTAACTTGACCTGGAGCAGTTCTATTAATCGATGGTCTCTCGTTTGTGCTTGAGAAAGTTGGAGCATAAATCGCGATCGTCTCCGCTGTCGCTATTGCGGCTTACCGGGAGGGCAGCGCGGACTTTTAATCGAGAGATAAGCGATGGTAGCCGCTTGTGATTGCTTTTTATTTATTTGGTCGAGTTTAATGCCAAAAAAACCCAAGTTTGTGCAATCTCGTTTAACATACTTACTTACTCCTCCCTCTCTTCAGAACTCTCCTTTACCCATTTTAGTGGACCTCAGCATTCTTGGCATGGACGTCGGTTAGGAACTGAATCCAAAATGCTACATCGAGAGTGTTATTTTAACTGCCTCCCGTAAGTTGGGTATTCTCAATAAGGTGAGGCAGTTTTTATTCCCAAGCAGCGCTGTTTACTGTACAGTCACGAGCAAAAATATGTAAAAAATTGTAACTCCTAATACAATAGAATAAGAGTCAAAGTGTATACATATTGGTGCTCGTGACTATACAAGACTCAGGTGTGATCGAGTATGGAGTATTGTTCCCATCTATGGGACGGCTCCGCTAAATTCCTCCTCGATGCACTTGTTAGACTGCAAGGGCGAGCGGTACGCATTATTGGATATGTTAAGGTTACAGTCTCTCTTGAGGACCTCCAGCTGCGTAGAGACATTGCTTCTCTCAGTGTCTTCTACCGAAATTACTACGGAGAGTGTTCTGAAGAACTTTTTGATATAATACCGCCCTCTCCTTTCCTGTCCCGGACTACACGTGCTAGTCTTAGGAACCACCGTACATCATACCGTGCAACATCAGCACTCGTACAAAAAAATTTGGTAAGTTGTTCCTCTGTAAGACCATTCGGCTTTGGAATTCTCTGCCGGCGCAAGTGCTTCCCAGCTCCTATAATCCCGGGTCTTTTAAACGGGGCGTGAAACGGCATTCATGCAGGCCGTCATGAATAGGTGCGCTTGTTACCGTGCTTGTTCCACGGTGAGGAGCGCTCTCATTCTTTTGGACTGCTTCGGCTGCTTACCATCAGGCAGGATGTAATCACTATGACGTGTCACATAAAAAAAATTACAGTTGAACTGGTCGAGGAGTTTTGAGCGCAGTGTGCAATGCGCTGGTTTGGAGTCACTTCCTAACTGATGTTGTTAATGTGTGAGCGTGTTCTTTATTTTTCTTTCAAGTAAATATCGTAACTTTTCAATACAACTATTTTAATAATTTTAAACACTCAATCTGATGTATATTTAACTAGTATTTGCCCGCCGTTTACTCCCGTTCATTGTTGCGGAAAAAGCAGCCTATAGGTAACTGTCCCATCTATCTATCATTTATACCAATTATCATCTATACCCTAATTCATCTAAATCGGTTTAGTGATTTTAGCATGGAAGCTTTTATAATATTACTTAAAGCTTAAAAACTACGTGCCTACTCAAAATATAGCTCAAAGTATACCTACCATGTTTTCAACAATAATCCTTTATTGTACAAATAAACAACATTTCTATTCTATTCTATACAAGGGTAAATTTATCTCTGAAAGAGATCTTTTCCAGCCAACCCTACCTGTGGTGGTTTACTTTGCAGAAATGTGGTTTTAGGGCTTCTGTGTGCCATGGGGGTATGTTCATCTCGAAGGAATTCCATATTTCAGGGCACACGATAAAAATACAAATTTCACGTGGACAGTATTTAGATAATTATTTCCAGGTTGGCCGATTAGCCTTTACCGGCATATAAATTAGGTACTAAATGCTTGAGGCGTAAAAAATTGGGTTTCTATATTTCACAATTTGTCTTTGCACGTCATGTGCGTTAAGATGCAAGTTAGTTTGCCTTCACTTGGTGGAAATGGGAACAAGACATAATATAAGAACGGCATAGGCATAGTTAACTTCGAAACAGTAAACCTTTCAAAATTTAAATTGGATTCTTAAATGATATTGATAACAAAGAACATTTATCGCATTTTCCATTTATGCTCGAATGGCGTAAAGCGTTGCTACGATTTAAAATATATGCGTGAAAAAAAATATATTTTATATTATTGCCATCCTTTATCGTTTGGATATTTGGAAAATTGTTTTTTTATCCTTTCTGACGATCTTAGCTTCGATCTTATGTCATAAGTTTCTACTGATTGATTTTGACACCAGAACAAAATATGATATTATAGACAAAATATCTATCTATTTAAAAGTGTAAATTAAAAAGTTAGATTATGTAACTTTTTATTAGGGGGAATAGAACTGAAGAAATATCTGAAATAAATAAAATGTTGTCTGTAGAAAATTCATCTTAACATAGTTGCATGAGAAACTAAATAAAAACCGTAACGAGTGTAGTTGTGCTACGTTTCCATTTTGAGTGCGGCTGCAAACAGCTTTGCGCTCACTGAAAGAAGGCAATCAAGTGTGAGATCGCGGACACAAGTGACACTTCGCGAGCGCCGCTGAGAGTGAGACTGCTCTGAGCGAGAGAGCGCATTGTGTGAAAGGTGGCCATTTTCTGTTGCACTACTAACTACGAGTATATATAATATTGTTAGTAGTGCAATACTAATACAATATATATACTACTTATAGTATGATTTATATAACAACTGGCAAAGATTTTGAACAAAAACTAAATTGAAGGCGGATCGGCTAACGCGTTCAGGTTTGCGATCTTACCGTAGCAACTCTCGTAATGACGGGCCACTGGATTGGTGACTGGATGGGTGACTGGATGGGTGACTTGATGGGTGACCAAATTAAAAAAAACATCTCGAACTCTGAATAGAATGCACCTAGGCGTTTGCATTAATTCCGCTTATAACTCTCACCCAGGTCCATTAGAACTTTACCTATGAATTAAATACAACTTTGTAAGCGGCGTATTGCATTGCAGCTAACACCTGTAGTGTTAGCTGCAATGCAATACGCCGGTATGTCCCGTGGCCCCGTCTCTTCAAAGATCGAGCGCCTTTGAGATCTGCTGGTTTGCCGTATCTCTCTGCGCAGTTTTGCCTTTGAGAAACTGTGATGCAATTGGAGTGTTAGTTCCACTATTTGAGAACCAATTAGTTGTTCAATATGTTACTCTAAGGTAATATACAACTTTATAGTCTGTTATTGTATGAGGTTTGGCATTATACAAAAAAAAACAGAGTTTAACTCACGCCTGTTCCTATAATTTGGAATGTTAAAATGGAAAACAAGCATATTACTAATAATGTTTTTTAAAACTTGTTTAAGTTAAAAGCCACCTTTTTTAACCGCCTCCGTAGTCTAGTGGCTAAGCCACCAAGCTTAGACCCAGGGGTCCCGGGTTCGATTCCCAGCGGGGGGTACATCTTGGTGCGTTTGGTTTGGTTAGTGGTAGGGCTCGTTAAGTCCGCCTGGCTAGCTACCACCGTCTTATGTAATGCTACTACGACTACATGAAACATCTCAAGTCTCTTTATAAGTGCCGTAGATTGAATGTTAAGTACTCGGCCACGAGAAAAACGCAAACAGCGCGCAGGCAATCAGGCAATCAGGCGCCGTCACGTCCGGCGCCCGCCGGCATCGGTCGCCGGAAAACAAACTTTTAGCAATGCGACTCTATATTTTCATGGATATTTTCGTGGGACTGGTGTTTATGCTTTATTAAGCTCTCTCAGAATTATTCTTTCAGAGGGATCTCGGGTCAGGTAGTACACAATACATATTCTTTAATTTTATTGCTTTTTCTTTACCTATTATTATTACAACTTACGAATGTCTCATGTCATGATGAACAGCTTTGAAGTAAACAGAACTAGTAAATAAAAAAATGAACTTATATCGATAAAAGAGCCAAGATATTCAGTAAATATTAATATTTACAACATTATTAAAATTGTTCACGACAAAGAATCGTTGCCGACAAGTGTGGGAAGATATTTACTCTGCTGATTTCTACTACCAATAATAATAATTTATGAATAATGAAAATCATAAAAATTATATAATATTCATTGATTGTTAGGCGGTACGAAATTTGCCGGAACAGCTTGTTATTTAATAAAAAGGATAAGTACCTAACTAAGAGATTTACTGTCGTAAATAGTTTAAAATCTTCGGTACTTACCTAATCAATCTACTAAAACGATAAAAATAAATTGCCACGAATGTGTAATTTCGCGCATCATTTCAGAACGGCTGCACCTATTTGGCTATATATTTTTTTGGTTATGGACAAGGTTTGTATGAAAGAAAATTATTGGTTTTTTTTCACGGGATACGGGCTGTTCACGCAGACGAAGTGGTGGGCGGCCCGCTAGTGGTTGATAATAAAATTGTTGCTTCCCTTGAATTCTTAAACATCCATAACAAGATTAACAGTGCACGGTTACAATAAAAGAGAGAGCTAACTGAAACTAGATATCGAATAAATACCGCGGCATCGCAAATACGATGCCCATTTTTATTTGTACCGGGCGGTGCCGGCGCGGGCGGTAAAATCCGTGCTGCAAATAAAAATCGCAGCCAGCCGCCGGGAAATGAATTGGCTGCTGCACAAAACCTCATTGAGGTATTATAACTAGAGCAGCCATTCCATACAAATAGATTACTCAGCAAGATGACAGCGCGCAACGCGTAGGGGGCGTGGCTTTGTTGTCACGCGTCTAAAGCCGCACCGAAGTGATCAAAAACTTACTTCACTGTGTTGTCTCTAGTTATTTTTCCATGCAAAACCTACTTGCTGCCGCCACGCTCGCCCGAATGAGGGCTATCGGCCCGAACCACACAAATATATATTTCTGGCCCGAACGTTAGTTGAATGCCCCTGTTAGGTAATCCACAAGCCATTTTAGGTGTCGATTTTACTTTTGCTTACCGTTACCGAAAATTGGCTAGGGCACCTAAAACTTATATGAAACTAGTCGGTGAAAATTTTCAGTTCAAGCTATTTTTTAAAAATTACGCAAATGACCAGGTCCTCTCCGATGCACAATTTTTTTGTTTATTACAAAACGCAGAGGGCGCTAAGGCACGTATATAGGATTTCGATATACTTTTTTTTAAACCTTTTGACTGATTAAGACTAAATGCAACCTGATATAAAAATACCTTTTCTGCCATTTGCAACCTGATAAATACCTTTTCGTAGCTATTACTGTGGAGTTGAATCGTCTTTGTAAGCTCAACAAGTCTCTTAAGATTCAATTAAGTTTCGGTAGATATTCGTTTGTTAAAAAAGCGTTATTTAGTCATTGAGGAACTCAATGTATTTAGTTATAAGTACCGCTTAGCACTTGTACTGTGCTCCCTATGCTGTGTTCAGAGCTCTCCTCGCAGTCTTATAACAGTATAACAACGAAGCGGAGACAACATTGTAATGTAATGCAAAAGGGCTCCATAGCAACACTTAATTGCTTTCAATACGTTTACTGCGGTGACAATCGGCCAGGCTGTTAGACAATTACTCTTAAAGTTCTCCTCAATTAAAAATAAAAAAAATCACTTTGTTGGTAATTTCGGCAACGTCAGTTGTGCTAGTTATTGCAGTGCTATCTTGTACTGGTAGTCTAAAGTTTACTTACAGTTAGTACCGCGTATCAATATTGTGTTTGTAATACTATGATTCTATTGGTAGGTGGAGTTACATGTAACCTTTCTGATAAACTACATTGCAGCACGTTAGCTTCCATCGGAATTCACTCAAAATGTGATGTTCGGCGCCGCGCGCCGCCGCGCCGTGTCGTAATTGTCGTGTTTTTTATATTTTCATTTCTGTAGTTTCATGGAAGTTTAAATCTGAGCTATTTTTTAATTTATAATGTTTTTATTAAGCTTTTTTAACAGTTTTATAATGTACTTACCTATATATACTTTTCTTTAAGTAATCGTTTACATTAAAGTATTAATATTACATCATAACGTTCTGTCTCATAAAATTCCGACATTTCAATAACAATTCGAATTATTTAATATCTCTTGTAACTTTAGCGAAAGTTAAATACTCCGGCGTCTGCCATTACCGTGGAGCGCGCGCTGAGTGACAGCTGTCAAATTTGGCGCGCTTTCGCACCGCCCCCCGCGCACCAGCCGGAGAATTAGCAACTTTGAGTGAAAAGTGAAATTCTATAATAAAATTATTAGCTGGAGACAGGTGCATGCATTAAGAAACTTTATACATGTCGATGTCTCATCCAAATTGCAATGTTCAATAATTTAAAATAACTTTGCTTATGGATATTAAAAAGATTTAGAAGGACTTTATTTATTTATTTTCGACTAAAAGAACAAAAAAAAGCTATTGTGTGTGTCCACGTCGCCGCAGTGCAAGGTGTATCCAAGATGGTGGATCAACGATCTGGTGCGCTCTGTGTGGGTCATTATTGTCATTTTTGATGGAGTCCATGTTCACCAATAGACTTCATCATCATCTCCCGGCCCTTAATAGGAAGGGTCGGCAGGGGCCGGCACAACACGTCATTCTGTTCCATTCTCCTCTTTCTTTCACTTCCAGTTCACGCCACTTCTTTCTTACCCATACCATATTTCACGGTTCACACATCCCGTCTTTCTTACCTTTAGTCAACCCCTCCTTCTATATCCCTTCACATTATTCCCTTCCAACCCAGTGAAAATTTTACACCAAGCAGTAAGCAGTAGGATAATATAGACTCGTGAAGAACTAAAATGGAAATACGTCTTAGGTAATTTTGTACCATGAAATGGAAACAAGGTTGAAATGTAAAAAAAGTTTATTTGTAACATTCTTTTGTGATTACATTTTTTTGACTGACCGTTATTATTCCTTCAGCAGGCAGCAGCAGCGAATCGTGATTAAAGAGCCTGACACATCGCAGCCACCCGATAAATGAGAACTGAGGACGCGACCCGGCATCACCAGCATGGCCTCCTTCAAAGGTAAATTACACATCTAACTGCTTATGTAGCCATGTTAACTGTCATCTACCTGAGGTTGTAACGCCTCGGTAGCCGAGTGGAAAAACTCTCGGCTTGTCAACCGAGTTGCTGGATTAAATTTCCAGTTTAGGCAAATAGTGTTTCGGATTTTTTAAACAATGCTCGAGCTTGTGATCAACCTCCGGTATAAGGAAGCGTTGTAGTTATGACTACTTATATTAATAATATGAATGCGATGATGGCAGAGGCGGATTAAATGTCGAGAGCGCCCTAGGCAAAGAAAATATACACTACCGTGAAAAGAAGAGCATGGTGTGCTCGTAAAATCGCTCGCGGCTATTTGTGGGTGTTTGGATCGGCGCGGGGCCCTTGCGCGGCGCACGGGGTTGGAGCGGGCAGTCTGGTGACTGCCCTCGGCCGAGGGCTGAGTCGAGCGAGCGAGCGTCTGTGACTCTGTATTGCGCACCGCACGCACGGACTGACCTACGAGTACACGCACGACACTAGTAATCATGCCCGGCTTTCATTATTGTTGTGTATATGGCTATGGTAATAACCAAAAACAAACTGATATAAGTTTCTTCTCATTGCCTAACGATCCAGAAAATTAAGTGTCTACTTTATATTAATATTCTATTACCTACTTTTCGTATTACACGTACCTAGTATATATACCTAAATCACTCTTGAAGTTTTGAAGTAGGTAAGTAGGTAGTCTTATTATCAATAAATCATTCATCACTACCTTCCTATTTATTATAAAACAAAGTCCCCCCGCGTCTGTATGTCTACGTACGTAGGTACGTACCTATTTACTTATTTACGTTAAGTATTATAATATCAATTATACTAAGTAGTCACCTATACTTATTGTTAAGTACCTAAATTATAACAATTTACAAGTACCTAACGAGGTTGGTAAGTACTTACTTAATGGAGTAACTGCTAATGCTACAAGAATGTAATACAAAATCGTAAGAAGTATAGGTAGGTAGTACGTTATCCGTCTGTACCTAAGTACTTCTTACCTATCATCCGTACGACCTATATTTCACTACCATACTTAATTGTCCTTGCAGAGGTTTACATTACATAACATACTTAAACCTAAACGTCTTCTTTGGCACAAGTCTAAATTCTATTTCGGTATAAACCCTAGCGTTTACACGTTCCGCTCAAGGTCACCGGCGCTCGAGCTCTCACGTACACGGAGTGCCACCGGTGTGCCTGAGGCAAGCAGCTCATCGGCACCCCTCTAGCGGCCATATAATATCATAAATTTTAACTAGTACTACTTAGTAGTAATAAACATTGATGACTGTAGTTGGCGTTTTTACATATGTCATGTGGTAGAGGTTACTCCAAGTTAGAGCTGGCATTTCTTTACTCTAACTTATAGTAACCTCAACTACAGCTGCTGTTGTAAGCAACCACATTTTTTTCTGTATATATGTCACAGGGATATGATAGAAACAGAGATTTGATCAATTCCCTAAGGGATTTGATCAAATCACGGAGGATGTTAAAATAATAACACGATTTTATCATTTCCCCAAACAAATCTAGGGATTTGAAGAAAAACCAGAACTGATTCCGTGAAATTACCAAAAACATGTGACCTACAGGAGTAGGGCAACTAGTATTTCTGTTGTCTAATAAAAAAATAACCTCGAAATTCAAGACAATCGCGAAGCTTAAATTTCTAACCTATCACGTGACCTACAATTTATGTTCTAGTGGTGATTTTTGAGATCAATGTTACAGTACTACACTTACTAATTATTATAATTATGCATGTAATTACAAATAAACGACGTTTAAAATACCATAGAAAAGCTTTTTTGTCATTGCACGGATCCAGTTCTGGTATTTGTTCAAATCCCTAGATTTGTTTAGGGAAATGATAAAATCGTGTTGTTATTTTAACATCCTCCGTGATTTGATCAAATCCCTTAGGGAATTGATATACTACTAGATCGGACCGCGACGACCGCCGCCGCCACGCCGCCGTAGGAAAGAGGCCCGCTCTGTCTTGCGTTGCGGCGCGCTTTAATTGGCATCCTTCAATACAATCATTTTATAGCATTCATGTAGATATTTTTTTTTAAATTACGTGACCAACCCTAGACGTTTGAAATATGTGATGATGGGTGAGTGAATGATTATGATTAAAACTTAAACTTTTTATTAAACTTTTAGGGAAGTTAAGTGTTAAATGAACTTATGAGTCGGAATTAAACCCCAAGACCTAATTGGCTCGCTGCAGAGCTGGTAGTTGGTGATTATACGAGTACTATTATAATGTGAACGAGTGAAGGACATTACTTGACACTTTGCTATATTAAATAGGATGCAGTCTCGGTGGGTTCGCTTCATTTATTAACTACGTTTGATATAATTGCATTTTAATAACGTTCATATTACATAATGAAAAATACATACAACAACTAATATTTAAATGTTTTTTTAATAACAGTTGTTTATTATAATGGTTATTTATTTTTTATTTAACGAAAGATGGGCGAAAAGAACCTCCGTATGGGTCCCATTTAATGCCAGACGACATCGCAGCAGACCAAGGCGAAGATGGCATAACGAGCTTGACTCCTACAAAAAGGATTGGCCCGTAGTAGCAGAATACAGAGTTATGTAGAAAAAGGAGAGGGTGGCCTTTGCCCTGCACTGGGACAAATTTTGCTAGATAATAATAAATATAATATTAGAAAAAAAAGATCCATCCGATAATAATAATGGTTATTTAATCATCATCAGCCTATGAACGTCCCACAGCTGGGCACAGGCTTCCCATGCCATAACCCACCACGCTGGCCCGATTCGGATTGGTGGGGTTTAACGACTGTCATCTTACGACAACAACCGGGACCAACGGTTTAACGTGCCTTCCGAAGCACGGTTATGGTTAATAGTTATTTAATACAAAATCATTTCATATTCTTTTGATTGAATTTCGCTTTACATATGAATCATTTATTGTATTTATCATTTTATATATTTTTTTAACTATAAAGATCAATTTAAATAAGTTTTTCATTTCTCATATAAGGAAAGTAGGTCTGAAGTTGCCTGAGGAGCGAGTGGAAAGTGGGTGTGTAATGTATCATATAACAACAAATGTCATAACGTTTACAACATATAATTTTAGATAAAATAATTTTGTTTAATATAATAAAAACAAAGTATAATCAACGAAAGATATAATTTTTAAAGTTATAATTTTAAAACGTATAACAAACTATTCGTATAAAATCGTTCAAATAAAAATTAAAAAGTATATTATTCTAAAGATATAATACTCATTTAATCGAATATTTGGTTTGAATAATAATCTTTAATATAACAAGCAATTTAAATAACATTCTTAAAAACTAACAATCAATTCCTATAGGTAAACATGTTTCAAATTGAACACAAAAAATAATCCTTTAAAATAAATTTCTGTAGGTATGATATATTGTATATGCAAGGATGTAAGCAATTTCTAACCTATCACGTGACCTACAGGAGTAGGGCAGCTAGAACTTCTGTTATCTAATAAAAAAAATAACCTCAAAATTCAAGACAATCGCTACGCTGCGCTTCGCGATTGTCTTTAATTTCTAACCTATCACGTGACCTACAGGACTAGGGCAGCTAGTATTTTTGTTGTATCTAATAAAAAGTCCCCGCGACCCCTTGAAGTAGGTATGATAGGTTACCAGGGCAATGTTATAGTATCAAATGATGAATATACAAATTAAAACTTATTTATTTGGAAAACAAACAATTACGTAACTCATACAATTTCATAATATACATAGAATACAAATCAGCAAAGTTTCCACAAAAAAAACAATCACATAAGTACGTATCAATAACATGCGCAAGAATTCAATTTAATAGTAAAAATGTATATAAATTAAATTTGATTAAATTACAATTATAAAAAGTAATTAATTGATAAAAAAAAATAAAAGATTACTAATAAATATATAGATAAGTACCAAATTAAAACAATGACTGATAAAATTTCTTTAAAAATAAATTAAATATTTTAGAATAAATTAAAGTTAATTAAAGTTACTAATTGAAACCTTAAAAAAGAGGCTCATAAATTTCTGAGTACAACAAATATCTTATATGTTTCTTATTTATTTATTATATAAGGCAAAAGTTATTTCAATTGATAAGATGATTAAATAAAAATTTATTTGAATTGATATTATTAATAAAAAAATATATATGAAATGATAAATATAATAAATGATTCATATGTAAAGCGTAATTCAATCAAAGGAATATTATATTAAATGATTTTATATTAAATAAACATTATAATAAACTACTAATTATATTAAGTATAATTATGATTTAGTTGTTATATATATTATTCATTATGTAAAATGAACGTTATTAAAATGAAAATATATCAAACGTAGTTCTATTAAATGTAGCGCACCCGTGGAAAGTAATACTTTTCCGCCCTAGGGAGAATAATTTTTTGACAAGTACTGTCATGTGTACTTGTACTTATTGTTAAAATAATACTACCAACCCCTCTCTTCCCTTCAGTGTCGTAAAAGGCGACTAAAGGACTAAAGACCGCACATGCATCCAACAGCATAGAGCGGCGATGGGCTCATCAAAATAATACTACCGACCCTTTCTTCCCTTGGGTGTCGTAAAAGGCGACTATCGTACTAAAGACCGCACATACATCCAACAGCATAGAGTGGCGATGTAATCAACAAAATAATACTACCAACCTCTTTCTTTCCTGGGGTGTCTTAAAATGCGACTAACGGATTAAAGACTGCACATACATCCAACAGCAAATAGCGGCGGTGGCTCATCAAAATAATACTACCAACTCCTCTCTTCCCTTCGGTGTTGTAAAAGGTGACTAATGGACTAAAGACTTCACATACAATCAACAGCATAAAGTGGCGATGGACTTATTAAAATAATACTACCAACCCCTCTCTTCTCTTTGGTGTCGTAAAAGGCGATTAACGGACTAAAGACTGCACATAAATCCAACAGCATAGATCGGCGATGGGCTTATCAAAATAATAATACCAACCCTTTTCTTCTCTTCCGTGTCGTAAAAGGCGACTAACGGACTAAGGACTGCACATACATCCAACAGCATATAGCGGCGATGGCTCATCAAAGTAATACTACCAACCCTTCTCTACCCTTTGGTGTCGTAAAAGGCGACTAACGGACTAAAGACATTCATGTTTTTGTTTTTACTTTCCATTCGTAATGAAAAACACAGTGTTTACCTCGGGTGAAAGACTTATTTACTTCCTCGAACTAAACCGCGTCTCGGGAGTAAATAATCTACTTTCACCTCTAGGGTAACAATGTACTATTATTTAACCAACTTATCAATTACTATCAAGTTTATACTTTATAGCGGTTTATACTTTATAAACTTGCTTTTATACTTTAGCAAGTTTATACTTTATAGCTATAAAGAAAAACTGGTGATAGATTAGGTTGGGTTTAGTTTTTAATTATGTTATTTAAATTGATTGTTATATAGGTTATTATACAAACCGAACATTTGATTAAATGTGTATTATGTGTTTAGAATAATAATACTTTTAAATGTTTATGGTGCACGTTTTTTTAAGAATAGTTTGATGTACGTTCTTAAATTATAAATTTTGAAATTAGATCTTTTGTGGCGGCCAGAGTCGCCACATAATTTATTATCATCACGTATCGGTTAAAGAGTTTGTAAGCACATTCCTAAACGCGTGCAGATCTGATAAAGATATGTCACGGCATCCTCCCTCCAACATCTACGTAGTATTACTGTATAAATAGTCTTGTAAGGTTTAGATAATAACTTAGTCACAATGTAGTCACTGTAAATATACAACATCACTTTAAGAGACGCAGTCGTTATTTACCATCGCCATGGAATCCCTCCACCATCATCACCTCTCACACTTCGCCCGACGGAACACTGGTGACCCCGCTCAAGCAACAAGCAACCTTCCAACGGAGTACCACGAAAAGCACACGTGAGTCATTTGCAATATCTACACATCAACCATGGCAGTAACATTGTGTTCAGCGACGGACGCAACAAGATTTTCAAAATAAAATCACTACGCCGAGCCACACCGAGCTGCGACTGCGTCATTTAACATCACTCTCACAACCACAACTTTGGCTTCCTTTCCGGCACATCGTATCAAGAACGTTTCATCGACCAAGGCAAAGAAATAAGGTACCCAGAAAAACAATGCGATATAGAATATACTAACGATTTCATAACTGTACACATTACGTTATAAATAAATTGTGCGGTGCAGCGAACGCACAAGAATTTCCGACGCAGCACTTTTCGCCGTTTGCTCTACGCTTGCGCAAATTCAAGATCACGGCATTAATGACTATACTGCTATACGGAAACGATTTTGTACAGAGTTGTGGATTTTTCTATAGAAGTAAATAAATAAAATCCAAAGGAAAATAGAATAAATGTATGCAACGAGTATTCACCCGTTTAACCGCCTCACTTACCGACTGACAAAGTGGTTTGAGGTATGTTATTTATATTTACGGGAAGAGATATTTAGAAGCATTATTTTACCAGTCGATTGTTTTATGAGATATTATTACACTTCATAAGACACTTAAATGCTACTAGCTACCTCCAGTGCGAATTGATTTCTCCGGTTATCTGACAAAGAGCCAAGGAATACGCCAGTCTGAGGATAATTATGAAGCTATAATGAAGTTGTACTCAAAATGAATATATTCAACAAGTTTAAAATGCTTTGATTGTGCAATAAAAATACAGTAGAATAAATAAGCAAAAACCATGTTAGGGTAACTAATGTAATAATAAGATTTTTGTCAATTTTAATAATATTTATTTTAGCTAGGCACTTATTTCCCTATATTAAGCATGTATACTGAATGCAACATGTCTTATCTCTATGTACTTAATGTTTAATCCTAGTCAATTCTAATTTTTATGTTTTGTTATTATGTATTTTATTAAGTCTAATAGTTCAATTTATTATTAACATGTAATGCGTAATTTAAAGTTCATTGCAAGAATATGCATAATTTAAAGTTGTACTTGTTTATGCCACATAATTTGTGTGTTTAATATAGTCTTGGTATAACGTGATAAAAATAATATTTTAGTAACAATATTAAGATGTTGAGAGGAATTTTAGACATTTTAAAGAAAAATCAAGTTTCTTATAAAAATTATTCGTGTAGTAGGTCTTTTTTAAAAGATATACCTATAATAAGTATTTTGTTCAAATACAAGGAAACAGCTCTCTTAGCAGCATTCAGCCTGCCAGCCTGCCTCAAGGTTCCATCGCAGCAACGTAACGCTTCCTGGATCCTCGGCATCACTCGACGGTCAAAATAAGTACCGTCGCACTCCACACGTCTCGACTCACAGCAGACATGGTAGCACACGCTCGTCTCGAGTCACGTAGACCGGAGAACGCTCGTTTTGTCAATGAAGACTTGAGCACGCTCATCACGACTTAACGTGGATTAGAGCACCACTGGCATCTCCAAGCTGAAGACCTGATGTTTTCTTTTTATTCCCTTTTTCAAGAGGGGGAGTACTGTGGCGGCCAGAGTCGCCACATAATTTATTATCATCACGTATCGGTTAAAGAGTTTGTAAGCACATTCCTAAACGCGTGCAGATCTGATAAAGATATGTCACGGCATCCTCCCTCCAACATCTACGTAGTATTACTGTATAAATAGTCTTGTAAGGTTTAGATAATAACTTAGTCACAATGTAGTCACTGTAAATATACAACATCACTTTAAGAGACGCAGTCGTTATTTACCATCGCCATGGAATCCCTCCACCATCATTACTTCGCTCTCGCCCGACGGAACATCTTTCGTTGATTATACTTTGTGATTATTATATTAAACATACATACATAATATAATCACGACTATTTTCCTGAAGTGTTAGTCTGGGCAATGAGGACCGCAAAAGCAGTCCTCTGCCATAGTCCTCTTTTCGCCAAATAGAGACTGCACATGTATTTAGCGTGACAGATGGTGAGCCCATCGCCGCTCTAAACTGTTGGATGTATGTGCAGTCTTTAGTCCGTTAGTCGCCTTTACGACACCCAAGGGAAGAGAGGGTGCATGTGGCAGTACTTATTCTTTCACCCCTGCGCGATACTGCTAGGTATTACTACCAGTATGTTACAATTCATAAATCAATACGAAACATTTATTCACATATATTAAGCCTTATTAATATAGAAAAACTAATTATTATTTAAAGTATTTAATATAACAGGAGCTGCCAGTCATCAGTGTTTTTGACTATTACCTAAGTGCAACAAACAATTACAGGTAAATACCATATGCATGTGAAACAGTTCATCGCTTATTTATATTAACTTTTCCTTAAAGTAATTATTTATATATTAATAAAAATGGCAGGCAGTGCCTATTCAGGAACTCTCCAGCATTTCGCTGGACAGTAAAGATTTGAACCTGGTACATAGGCTGAACTAAAAGTATCGGGAATGGAATATTTCCATTGTTCCTGGCATAATAAAGTGTTTATAGTCGAAAACTCCTTGGTTTTATTATGACTTTCGAAGTGGTGTAACACAAAAACAGTGTCTTAATCGTATGCTTTCTGCATTTGGCGATGAAGCCCCATCTAAAAACCTAATTTATCGCTGGTTTGTGGAATTTGGATCCCCGTCAAGGTCGCCCAAAAACTGCAATTACCCAAGATAACGTTGATGCCGTGAGTAAGCTGATTGAGGAAGATCGACATGTGACATATCGCGGAATTCAGGCAACTTTAGACATTGGCATGAGTCAAATACAAATAATTTTGCATGAACAATTAGGTGTAAGTAATAAAGTTGTTTTCCTTTGGATCCCGCATTCGCTCTGTGAGGAGCAAAAAGCGGCTCGCGTTACTCGGTGCGTCAGAACTTACGAGAGATTCCACGGAGGATCTTCAAATGCTGTATACAGCGTCGTGTCAGGAGACGAATTCTGGATATTTACATACGCACCCGAAACAAAAAACCAGTCACGAGATTGGGTGTTCGAAAATGAGTTGAATCCAACAAAAGTTGTTCGTTCACGGAGCGTTGCAAAAAAAATGGTGGCCACGTTTGTCTTCAAAACCGGCCATGTTGCGACTATTCCTCTTGAAGAACAAAGAATGATCTATGCAGAATGGTATGCTAGCATTTGTTTGCCGCAAGTCGTCTCTGAACTCCGTAACGAGAACTGCAACCGCTGCATCATCCTCCATCACGACAATGTGAGCTTTCATACCGCCCACAGAACAAAAGAGTTTTTGGAGCAAGAAAACATTGAATTATTAGACCATCCGCTGTACAGCCCTGACCTAAGCCCAAATAATTTTTACACTTTCCCCAAAATCAAGAACAAATTGCGTGGTCAACGATTTTCGTCACCTAAAGAAGCTGTAGACGCCTATAAAACGACCATTTAGAATGGAATAAATGCTTTAATAATTGATTCAATCGAATGGAAAAATGTGTCAAGTTTCAAGGAGTATACTTCGAAAAACAATAAATATCTTTTCCACTAACAATGTTGTAACACTCCCTTGATTCCCGAAATTTTCAGTGCCGCTCTCGTAAATGAGTCACAATGTAAATCAATTATAGTACTGTGTTCGTTTAGGAATTTACAAATCATTGGCACCGGTGCATTTGCACCTAGGATAAATTTCCAATAGGGAGGACACAAGGGAGGTATAGGTGATCGAGGATACCTACAAGGAACACGAAGCTTAAACCTTTGTAGGAGAGGAGGACAATCGATTTTGTTAGCAAAGATTTTAAGGCAAATGACAAGTCTAGTAGTTTCCTGCGGTTGTCGAGAGATGTTATGATAAAGTGAAGTGAAATAATTAAGTTAAATTATCGATTCAAATACTTACTCGCAAAAGATTAGTCTCTGGATTGCTGCGAATGTAAAGCGTATCTACGCGTATATGTGGATGTATGTATATTTGTATGCGTGTATGTATGCAAATACTTACCATACGTCTTCATGATAAAGGAAAGTGTGCATATTATCTTTTTAATGAATTTATCAGAGAAATGTTTTTAATGTTCTATGTACTTGCTTGGTATTAAATAAACATTAAAATTATCTGCAAGCAAATTATAAGCATGGAATTAGACAAACATATTTATGAAACAAATTTCACTTTAAGAGTTCAGAAACTCTAAGCAATTTCGTTGCTAACCGCAAGAACGAGATAAGTTTATTTTAATTTAATAATACATTACTATGATTGCTACATACCTTTTTTGGATTTTCATCTTCTTTTTTGTTGAAATTTGTGGTTGAAGGTAAGTCGCAATAACTACAACTTCGAACTTTCTTTATTAAATTACCTAGATCCTAACAAAATACAAATGCGAAATTATTAACGAGAGCGAAGCCGTGGGCAAGAGCTAGTATACAATAATTATCAAAATGTCCTGCAATGATAACAAGCTGTCACGCTTAATAAGAGAAGCATGAGAAAATCTTTCTAATCTACTCTAATCGCAAAGGGCTTCTAGTGCAAAGAAATCCTGCTCGCATTTTCTTCAATTTATCTTAAAGTCACTTTGAATATTCAACTGTTAAAATTGTGTATGCAAATGTAACCAAATACTACCAACCTTTTTCTAGCAAGATCTGAACAAAATTACAAGATTTTATTCTAACGATCACTGAATGTCTTAGGATCGGGTTCGACAGATAAAAATACCACTTTATATTCGAGAAATATAGGTATTAATTAAAACTTAGGATATGTTTCATGTGTATCCGATCAAGGCACGACACACCACCAAGATATTTTCTTCTCATTTCATACGTAACGTAACACAGGCGCGTTTTGAGTGAAACCGTAGGTACTTGTCGTGGAAATTTATCGGCATCCGTCTGCAGCGGGCCACGCACAGCCACGCACGTCTCAGGATTAAACGAATGTCACATTAGTCACAGTTAATGTCGTGAGCAGTACGACCATCGGTTTAATGGCAAAATCTACTCAACAAATGGGGGCTTTGCGGTGGGAAGAGAAAATTATGCAGGTCCGGCCAGAATGCAGCGTATATACGAGTACATCGTTGTAAGTCAAGTGTGTAGTGTATGTACGCCATACAGTTACACACATGTATCTCCACCCAATATATTAGCTACGAATTAGGTTAATAAAGACGTAATATGGATTATAATTGCAATCATGTTTTATTCGTTGCGCGAACCTTCCGCCTTTGCATGGCGACCCTGCCCGTACTGCCCGTCGGCAGCTCTGAGCAGGTGGTTTTTTTATAAATGAAAAGTGTTTTTCTCACGTAAGGAAATAAGACAATAAAAGTGAGTAACAAAACATGACTTTAAGAAACAAAAAACTAAAAAAACAATTTAAAATAATAATATTAAATAATGTAATGAAACAATACTGTGAGAGAACAGGAGTGAAATAGTGTTAAATAAATATAAGAAATACTTGATTAATAAACGTAGTGTAACAATAAAAAAAAAAACAAATACAAAATTAATTTTTCGTAAAATATAATATAATCAAAATAAATGGGACAATTAATTATTTGGTGAGAATGTGGAAAATCAGCTACTGCTGGCTGTAGACATGATCGACGATGGAACTGTAATTAGCAGGGTGCCGGGAGTCGATGGTGTCGGATGAGGATACAGAGATGTTGGTGTCTGATGGAATTTGGTGATGAACATGGAAGAAAACAACGTAAAGATTTAAAAGTGATCGAACTCTATTTTGTTTTCCAAGAAAAGTACGTTTTAATTCGAGATTTTTATTTTTAATTCATTATTTTATGCATGTTTGAGTTTATTATATACAATAAACATACAATTTTTATTCTTATAGGATTTATACGTTTATTATAATATGTTCTTGTAATCCGTAGAAATAATGACGGTTGTTGGCGATTAGATAAGATGTGAATTTAAAAACGATGTGTAACTTTGATTTTGAATTGTTTTTTGATGTATCATTAAGGTTTTTTTTATAATGTTTCCATAAAGAGTGTTCCTAATTAATAACAGTGAAATAGTTGATAAAAGTATTACGAAATTGTCTCTATCTGGTAGTATGACTTTTGGACAAAAGTGAAAATAATCAATAGTAGTAACTGTTTAGTATTCTTTCGCTTGTGTTACAGTGAATGTTGGTTGGTTTTGATTTGGAAAAAGAGTAAAAGTAATCAATATTTTATGAAATGTGTGGTACAATGTAAGGAGACGGTATCCTTCATTCGATCATGATAGGAAGGAGCTTTCTCCGTGAGAATTGTCGGAGGCAGCGGAGCTCATGACGAAGGTGCGCGAGTACGCAGCGTCTATAAAATGACAAAGTGGACAGGCCAATCCAATAATATTAACCAACTAGCGGATCCTCGCGGTTTTACCCGCGTGGTACCAGTTCCCGTGGGAATATCGGGATATAATATAGCCTATGTCACTTGGGAAGAATGTAGCTTTATAATGGTCAAAGAATTTTTTAAATCGGTCTAGTAGTTTCGGAGCCTATTCAATTCAAACAAACAAACAAATCTTTCCTCTTTATAATATTAGTATAGATTACCTGTGTGAGAAAATGAATAAGTGGTTAGTATTTACGAATTCTACTACAAAGATGTGACTTGTGTTAGAGACTTTTCTGTTGTTGACATACAATATAAATTGTATGTTGACATACAATTTATATTTTTCTTAGTGATATTATACTACTCGTATTTTTCCTTTGTTGTATCAACGACTCGTAATATTTTTTGGTAATTTATGTTTTGCGCGGTTTTCTCACTTTTTTTTATTATTGTTATATTTTATAGATTTTGTAATTATACACCTACTACATAATAGATTAATATCTAACAATTATAGATTTTACAAAAAACAAAAGTGTAATTATTATTATTTTTATTATTTACGGGGCAGGTGTAGTGTGTGTACGCCATACAGTTACACACACATTCAAATCAGCTACGAATTAGATTTATAAAGTCGCATTAAGGATTATAACTGCAATCATGTTTTATTCGTTGCGCGCACCTTCCGCCTTTGCAAGTGTACAAACTTCACTGCTTACTTATAAACCTCTGTAGTAAGTCTAGTTTTCATTCTTTGATCTCATCTGATCTAAAATGATGTAAAAAAGATACTACCATGATATATCGCACAAACTGAATAAATCGCAAGTCTACTTGACTGACTTTAAACTACCTAAATCAGTACTATGTATCTACATACTCTATATTATATCGCTGTGAACAACGAGCCCATACTACATGAAAATACTAGAAAAATATATTGGCGGAGTGTTCTACCGTCGCCATGCCCACTGCACATTAGTTGAATAATTTAAAACGTTCTTGTCTAAAGGGAATTTTCACGCCGTTACGTGAGCAATAAACTTATTTGTATTCGCATAATTAAGATAAATCGCGACGCACTCGGGGCTTCGGGGAGTTGCCGAGTACTTAACGGTATCTGGGGCTCAACAATTAAGCACGGACATTGTAAAAACTTGATAACGGCTTAGCGAGTAGGCAGCCTGATGGAAAATAGCAATACAGTTTCAATAAATAAACAGAAAGCGCTTTGAAGTATCCCAGATGTTGATCTTGCTTGAATTATAATTGTTTGGGTTGTTGCCTTTGCACTATAAAATCAAGTTACCTATATCTACAAACAGCGAATTAATCACTTGGGCTCCAAATCAAACGCTAAGTTAAATAAGCGAAGGGTATCAAATTTGCCATCGAGCACGGTTTGAAGACAAACCAAATGAGATTAAAGGGATCTGTTTCTTCAGCTAAATAAATTTTATTTCCATCGCAGAGACGAAGGATTGTTATGCAAAATAACATAGCATACTAGATGAGAACATTTAACGCAAAACGCAGCCATTTGTAAAATTTTACTAATATTAATGGGCTTTCTTATAAATACTTTTTAGGCATAATTTACTTAGGGATTGTTTTGCCTCTTTTACTCTAATTCAAAATGTCGTTTGTGTGACGTATACAAAACAATGTTTAACTAACTAATACTTAATTACTCATAGTGTTTAATAAGTAAGGCCGTGTATTCTATATACACACATACATAAAATCACGACTATTATCTCCGAAGAGTTGTATAGACTATGATAGGCAATGAGGACCGCAAAAGCAGTCCTCTGCCAGAGTCCACGTTTCATCAAATAACAACTGCACATATTGTGCTCAGCGTAACAGGTGGTAAGCCCTAAGCCCATCGCCGCTCTATGCTGTTGGATGTATGTGCAGTCTTTAGTCCGTTAGTCGCCTAGTACGACACCCAAGGGAAGAGAGGGGGTGGTAGTATTTCTTTAGTGTGCCGTTACGCGACACGGCTCTGATCAGCTGACTAGACAATGTTTAACTAAATAATGCTTAAAAATTAAGTAAGGCCCAAAAATTATACCTCTTCTTCAATGATATTCTAGAATTTTTGGGGGTTAAAATTACTCGCATCCGTAGGTTTACTAGGTCCTCGAGACCTCACACGTGACCCCTGGGTGGTGCTAAATGAGTGACACTGACTGAGTGGTAGAGCCACGCTGCGTTGCAGCACGCATTGGGTCGGCTCGCCCGGGGTAATGTCACCCTCTTGGTGCTGTTGTGCTTCGTCCGGCCAGTGAGAGTTCCGGAGGCCCCATCCCCTCCCCTCCCCTCACAATTCTTATTCCTTCCTTAACCCTATTCCATTCGTAAAGGTCGGCAACGCGTCTGCGATTCCTCTGGTTTTGCGGGTGTCCATGTGCAGCGGTGATTACTCTCCATCAGGTGACCTGCCTGCTCGTTTGCCTCCTTCTTGTATAAAAAAAAGAATGTCACTGCCCTTCATAAATAATATTAGAATTGATTCATCTTATAAATTTAATTACAATAAAATAGGGTTAATGACAACTGAAACAAGTATTCATAAAAAAATAAAGCGAATAATAAGAGAGCGAAGCAAGTAGCGGAGCCTTGATAATCGGCTTACGTCATATCAGACACTTGCGCAGACCTGCCCGCAGCACCTCGAGTGGCTCAAAGGGTATTTTCATTTTATGAAACATTTTCTACTGATACTCCCATTTTCTCAATTAAAAATGTTTTATAAATAACGTTGCCCTCGAAGCGATTGAGAACGATAGTCAAGTTCTTTGATTTTTAAGTGCCATTGCATTGTAAGTAGAGATTCTCTTCATTTCCCCTTTGTGTTTGTTGTTGTTACTGAGAATGCCAGTTTTAAGAGAGCTTTGCTTAGTAAAAACAGTTCCTGTTAACATTGTACTGTAATTACATCGTGTTGTACCCGTTTCATTGAAGCACATATAATAATTTATGTACACAATTGTAATTTAATGAAACATTTCTTACATCACTAAAGGTGTAAGTAAACGGCCACCGAGGCGTACCGGATAAGATCTTCAATTGTTTTTTAAAAAACTTGACTTAAGAAGTGTCTCTCAAACACAAAGATGATGATTATGACAGGAGCCTGCCTTGGATGCCTCAGGTTCAACAACTGAGGCTGATTTTTAAATCTGTGAAAACCTGAACAAGCAGAAACATAAGTCTTCAATGGACTGGCGGGCACACCTCGTAACAATAAAAAAAATCTTATGTAGCTAAAAAATGTTTAAATGCCAAAGCCAACCTTGTTATTCCATTACCCTGCAAGCATTATTTTCTGGATTCTTCAGTACAAAAAAGTTGGGTCCATGTCAAAAAAATAATCAAAATTCAAAATCGTTTATTCAATTTAGGCTTCACTCAATAATTGAGCACTTGAGAATGTCGCTATGCCATCGGTTCTTAAGTCCTAACTATGGGAGCGTTGTTCTGAGAAGAACCGGCTACAAACTCAGCAAAGGCATTTCTTTTCTTTCTTTCTTTTACAACGTAAATACAAATTGGAAAATGCCCTCCCTATCATAGAAGGACATTTACAATTACAACATAAAAAAAAACATTTAATACGATTACAAGACAACGACACATAAAAACGAATTTCTTATAAAAAACAGGTATTGCTTAATTTAAAATAAAATAAAATAAACAACGTCTTACAGTATCTTTGAAACAAGAAAAAGAAAGATGTTATGTTCTTACAATCTTATGTTTATTACCAATAAACATAAGATTGCAAGAGCAGACCACAGCCTCCAAAAGCGGGACCCGTTCACGAGTATGAAATGGGAGTCAGCCATCGCTTCGCTCAACCATGTTTTAAGGAACATAACGACCTGACGCACATGCCACCATGGCAGAGAACCTTTGAGAGAGCATGACACACTCGAGCAACTCCAACGAAAACAAGAAAACATTTAGACAACGTTATACGCAACATACATTTTGAGTAAGTACCTTTGTCTGTAAGACACTGCTGGTAAAGGCTATCATTCCAGCGTAAAATTAATTAGTTATAAAGAAAATGAACTAGGAAAATATAATGTAAATATTTTATTAAAACTAGGCTGCTAATAAAGGCCTTATCGTCACTTACCATCAGGTGAGATAAAGGCCAAGCTCTTACCCGTTGAAGAATATTAAAAAAAAATACGTTTCTAAAGTAAACAAGATTTTACATGATTTTTTAACTTATCTAAAGGTAAATCTAGTACATAACAGTACTTAGTATTTTATTATAATATATATTTTCCTTGCCCCAAGAAAGAACCGAGAACCTTTTGTAACCTAAACAGTGGCATTACTAGTTTTGACTTTCTTCTAATTTTTGCAGTCCGGTAATAGGTCCTAGGTTAAATACCTGTACGGAAAAAGCTATACAACGAGTTCAAAATGCATGTGTTTGTTTCTGCTATGATGTTCCAAGAAGGGAATTTATAACGCCATTCCTTAACCGGAAAGGCATTCTGAACATGAAGACTCATTTCGAACTCCAATATGCGTCCACGGTCCACAGAACAATCTGGAATAAACAACCCGAATACCTCTTCGAAAAACATACATGGGTAAAGGATAATGCCAAAAGGAGTTTACGTACTGCGATACAAAACCGTTTGAAGATACCTAAGCATAATTCCACCAGATATCAAGGATCTTTCAAATTCTATGGAGCAAGTATTTGGAATGACCTACCTCCCCCTATGAAAAAAAAGATAAGTATATAATGTTTTAAAAGATGTTACAGAACTGCTTTATTAAGCAAACAACTTGCTGCAGTAAACATTATTGGTGGACATATAAATCACTGACCCTGAAAGATTTCTTCCATTATGCTTATTATAGCCAAACACGCCACAGAAACACACACACACACACACACACACACACACGCATCCACTCACGAACACACCTACACACACCACACGCACACACACACAGTCATACACTACCCCCCCCCCCCCCTCTCATACAAATCATAATATAATAACACACAATATTTAATAACAAAAGTATCAGAGTGTCCTTTTTTGTGTCCATTAATTTTATTTTAGGTTATTTCATTTTCAAGTAGCACGCACCTAGCTCTCATTTTTGTTATTGTTTTTGTTAAAATTTATTTCGATGATTTATTTGTAGTAATTTGTAGATGAATAGCCCTCATGACCCATTCTCACCTAACAGCTAAGAGAAGTGGGAGTGGCTGAAAACCAGCGCTTACTGGAAGCATTTTCTTATATGCATATGCTGAGCCACCTCCAATTGCTTTCACCATAAAATGTGTGTAACCTTTTTTTTAATGCATAATTATGTACAGTTACAGTGTTGTTTATTGTTAAGTGTAACATTATTTTTTTATGTTTGAAATTACAATAAATTACTTTTATTCTATTATTTATTCTAGTATTGAAATTGTGTACATCACCGTGTCTAGAAAAAGAGTTAATATTGCTCCGCACAAAAACATACAATTATAAATATGTTGAGATGTAACAGTAAGAACACAAACTTCCTTAAAAATATTTCTCAAACAAGTTCGTGATCCCAGTCATTTGGTTTTTATGGCTCGTTTCTGTAAAATAAATGTTATACATAGTTAAAACATCAGCCGCTGTTCCCCACAAAAGGACGCCATACGACATGACACTGTCAAAATAACTAAAGTAAACAGTCCTAGCAGTTTCAACATCTGTTAATTGTCTAATTTTACAAATCGCGTAAGCTGCAGAACTGAGTTTGCCGGCCAAATTCGATACTTATGTCACTTATATGCGGATTCCATTGGAGTTTTGAGTCAAGGGTTATCGCTAGGAAAACTGTCGAGTCTACTAAATCTAATTTATCACCATTCATTCTAACGGGTTAGTGGCGTTTTTCCGAAAATTAAATATTAAATTCTAGTTACGTTTTCACTTGAATTGTTTAATGGTACAGACGCATTCAAAACTATAACGAAATAATTTATTAGTTATTAATATACTATATAGCTGACTGCCCGCGACTTCGTCCGCGTAAACACGCACGAAACAAAGAACACACGGACGAAGTCGCGGTCGTCATACGTTTTTTGAGGCGCGCTTTCACCTTCGGCCTTACCGTCACTTACCATCAGGTAAGATGAAGGCCAAGTGCTTACCCGTTATGTTTTTTCTTTTTTACTTAACCTATAGTGCACCACTGCTGGGGAAAGGTCTCCCCCATTTAGTTCCAATTCTTTCTTTCCTTGGCCAGCTCTAACCAATTTCCGTCGAAGGCATCGAGGGCGACGCGCCACTGCTTTTGCTTAGTTATGATGTTTTTTTTCGATGTTTATGATGTTTTTTTTCGATGTTTAACAGGTTTTTTCCAATGTTTAAGTTAGATGTTAAAGTTGTTATGTTGTAGTTTTATTTTATATTTTATTTTTAAGTTGACACATTGTTATTTATGCATGTCTGAGCAGACATCAGAGCAGGAAAACCGAGTGTAGATTTTTAGATATTTGTAATCTTTCACGAAGGTGGAAATGTAGTGAAACTAAATAATAAGTTTAACATCCAATGACATTGTATCTAACCTGCATTTCACAAATAAATATAATTCTATTCTATCCAACTAAAAAAAGAAGCTAATTACAATCTAGGTTTCTTCTTAGCATTAACTAACTTACTTTTTATTTTTGAAAGAAGATAATCTAAAAGTGTGCAAAATGATATATTCATCAATCGACTCACGGAGGAAAATGAAAACAAAAAAATCACAATTTCTAACTTCTTAGAACAAGTTAAAAATGTAATAAGAATATATTATTAATTCGTTTTTCGATTTTATGTATGTTTACTTCAATTAAGTGATAAATTTTAATGTAAAATAATTATTATTATAGTAAATAAAGACTATAATAACACTTTTGTATTCACCTCTACCTGCGTCTTTTTTCTAACTACAGTTTGTTCGGTCTCGACATTTGGTAATGTAAATTCAATACATTTCGTTTTTTAGCGTTTAGCTGTAAATTATTAGCAGTAAACCAACTGAGTACCGCTGAGAGCGCATTGTTAACATCGTCATAATTATTCTTACACCTAGTCACATTAAAAATGAGTGAAGTATCATCAGAATCTGCAAACAATACAATAACACAGAAATTTTCTACAAAGAATGGCAATTCATTGATATAAAGGGCCAAGAATTGACTGTTGTTTATTAAACTTATTTTTTAAAGTACGACCTAAGTTTTGACAACAAATAGCGGCAAATGTTACCAACCAAAAAAAAATGTAAGTAAAACTTCAAACCTATTTTTCCCTTGTAAATATTTATTATGGAAATTCGAAATGTTTGCCACATAAGTCACACAGACGGATAGCAGACGGCGCCAGGTTATAGGAAACTTTTTCAGTAGAATAACAGATACTAAGGACATACCTACCTGCAGGTATTTACTCGAATTAGGTAGGCTAAAAAATATTTTGTTAATAATTTTGAACATTTTCAAAAATATCAATATGAATGCATTGTTTTGATTTACAAATTTAATCCTTTTAGTCAAGTAGTAGGCGCTAAATAATAAATTGCGAGTCAAAATTCAATATTACCAAAAGCTTCGTCTCCTATTCTGTCAAGTTAAAAGATTATTTAGGCCTAAGCTTCTGAGATACAATACCGATTATTTTCCGAATATTGAGATATCGGTATATCGAACATCGATACACAATACGTGATTGAATTTACTAATGCGTTGGATCTTATCAATTTACTATTCTGATTGTAAACTGAATAGCGTTGTATAAGCATGTCATCTGTTGCTGGGATATGATAAACCACCAAAATTGTATTAAATGAACGGCTACCTCTTTTGCTTAGTCGTTAAACCACCGGTCTCAAAACCAAAGGTGCCGGGTTCCCAGTTCCCGATTCCCAGCTACAGCTAGGGGTTATTGGCCGCGACTCTGATGCTATAGCCGCTGAGTCATATAATTATTGTACTTATACAATTGTTATCGAAGATTAAGAAAAATCTATTTGCTCTGTTTTTAATAATATAACTTTACTTTAGAATAACATTAAGTAAAGTTTTAACAAAGAGAATTATAGTTTTTTGTTTTAAAAATGCTAGTTTTTTATCACATTCGTATGCTAACCAGAGTGGAGGTTGAACACACATACTAGATTATTCTGTGAAAGATTTCAGTCGACAATCAACTCTCTTTCAGATTCGCAATAGTATTTTGCTCGGGACCCGCCGCGGAATCAAAGGCATTCGCCGAAAGGCACTTTAACCCATAAATTTATCTTTCCCCATTACGTTCCACATCAATATTCAAGATACGATTTATCCAACTGTAAACATATTTTGCACAGTCAACGTGCAAGTCAGTATTTCAGTGGCTTGGTAAAAAAGGAAATTGTACCTAAGTAGTAGTGGTTTCGAGTTTCATTATAAATTGATCGGATGCTGATGTATGTTTTAAATATAAAGCACGCTACTTCTGTATGTAGTACCTACCTATGTACCTACTCAGTAGCATTATATACAGAGGTATCTCTCTTCTAAACTTAAAAGTGGTTGATAGGCAGGTTAAGTAAAATTTAATTTGAAATCGCCAAAGAGTAATCACATAATTGCAAAACCCAATTTATAGGGTAAGGCTTTTCAACAAGTCCAAATTATAAAAACATTGATTCGTCCATTTTTAGAAAGCGAAATTATGTGCTTAGGAAGTGTTATTTAAATTTAAGGACCAAAGAATGGAAAGCGAAGAGCAATGACACGATTATACCATTGGCGAAGAGTATTAGCGGCCACTATGCTTAGCGTTTGTGAAGAGATGAATCAGAAAAATTTATTCGATCAAAACATGGGCCGTCTCTCCAAACTGTTAGTTTGGATGAGCTGCGAGTCATTCCTGAAACATTTTTTTTAAAGTAGTAATAGTTGAATCAACTGGAAAATAATTTAAAGTGCATTATTGAGGATACCATGATCCAGTTGAGGTTTGATGCATACTGTTTGAACGCCACTGCACTGTGGCGGTGACCGTCCCAACTTACCGCCAGCCCCACCGATTTGGCCAGGCAAATCATGGAACGCCCTCCATCTGACCGGTATGCCCGTCCGAATCTTTTTTGTCAGTGGTCATTCGCAATATGTCATACGTGACTTTCCTCTGCGTTGGGGATAAATCCTTATTTGGATTATGAAAAACGACCGGATGTAAGGAATTTGATTGTATGCTTAAATAATGGCAGCCATAATTAAATCCCTATAATACATTATTATTATTATTATTCAGCCCGGCTTGTCCCACTGCTGGGCAAAGGCCTCCCCTACCCTCCTTCCGCTCTTCGTGGTTTAGGGCTGTAACTTGTCAGCCCTTCTGATTGTAGTCCAGCTCGTCCCGCCATTTCCTTTCGACCTGCCGCGTCGTCGTCTAACGTTGCGTGAACTCCACTCAGTGGTGAGTTTAGTCCACAGCTCGTCCGACATGCGGCAGACGTGTCTAGCCCAGTTCCACTTCAAGCTGGCAGCTTTATGACCAACGTCGGTGATTTTCGTTTTGGAGCGCAGTGTGATATTTCTGATACGGTACTTTAAATTACTTACGGTACTGTAAATATTATATTTTCAAAACTTTAAATGAATGTGAACTAGGCTTTGAATGTTCTTTACTTAATTCTTTTTAATCTACGCACAGAAATGTAACCTAGACACAGAAATGTTATCTCGAAACCAAGACGTCACCATTATTTGACTTTGTTTCTCTCAGTGTTTTTGGATTTTAATCCATTTACGACATGCAATGTGAGTATTATATAATAATTATATATTAATAAAATAAATATCTATCCTGAACTAGTGCAAAGAATGAGAGCAGTTAGGTGTTGGGCCAAGTTCTTGTGTTGGAGTTCAGCTCATGCCGCCATCTCCGTCTGAGCCCTCCACATTATCGTCATCCGTTTGTGTTAAATCACATCCCTTTGATTAGAAAAAGAAAAAATTGAAGATCATAATATTTAAAAATAATAAAACATATTTTCTTGCAAGTTTTGTTCAGCACAAAACCCCAAGTCGATCTGGTCTGCTTATACCACGCACGTGACTCGACCGCTAAGGGAGAGTCTCTTGATAAATTGCAATCCTTCTTCAGATAACTGTATATATATCTTCTGGCCCGACCGACTGCTCAATTACGTAATCTTAGATCGTGCTTCAATAAAAGGTACTTAATAATCTATTGTTTCGTATTGATCGCTATTTATATATGCTTTACTGAATGGATTCAATCTAATATCATGTTATACTATAGAGGGCAATAAACTCGATTGATCAACCAGCCCAGCCTATAAAACTCCTCAAATCCCGCATACACATAAGTAAATTAATGAGTAGTGCTTCTTTCACCGTCAGCGCTATGCGATACGGTGAAAACTGACACTGATTTCACATTTAGACTAAAAGCAAAGTTTCTAAATCACATCGCTGAGACACAATTGAAGACGTTTTGTAATAAATAATCAAGGCACTCGTCCCGTAAATGATACACAGACTTTCTTTTAGCATGTAGGCGTTACGAGTGTTAATAAATGACACAGTTAAGAATCTCGTTATCGTGTTACAGAAGACGCCATGGCAACCTCCACAGGGCGCGGCATACCGCATGCCACTGTCGCCGAGCCGCTCAGCAAACAAGTGTGATTAAGAGCTGACTAATGGCCCCCGCTACACACTCGTTAGGAAGGACATTAGTTGTGAAGTTTCCCCAAGAGCTGCCGGCATCTGTTGCTTGGCTCTCCGATAAGTTGCTGTTTTCGGATCATTACAAAAATGGCGTCGCTACTCGATGGAGTTGTTTTATAGAAGTTTTTCTAAGATTTTTAGGTCTTGTTTTTTATATTGCCTGCAGCGTCACAAAGAAACATTTTAACACTAGTGATGTACTAATGATTGCGTTAAAGCGAAATTGATAATTTTTGTGATATTTATATATTTAAGGAATATCATACTTACTATTAGTAACTCTATAAAATCTTTTGGAAAAGAGACATCGTCACAGAGTTTTTTATATGTCTACTAATTACAGATAGGTAAAGGTATAATAAGTTTTATATAATTTCTTACATTTTCTGTTAATAATTTATTGCATCATTAACAAGTTTATGTTACTTATGATGTTGCGTTTAGTTATTTATGTATGTTGCGGCCTTAGATGTCGTTGTTCTCTCGTCATAGCGTTTTGTTTTACGACCGCAGCTGTAGAGCCGTCGTTTGTGCCTCCGACAGTAAACGCAGTAGTTTCAGCCCGTGCTCCGTTAGTCGAAACTACTCGTAAAGTATAAGCATTAACATATATTTAACACAAAATCTTTATATGTACCTAGGTATATTGTTGTTATTATTATTATTGCGTTTATTGACAGATATTCGTTTAATGAGGCTCGCCAAAATCCGCAACACACTTTGACCGACCTGACAATTGAACACAGGACCCCCTTGCCACTCCGCCACCGAGATTCGTATAATGTTTCCTAAACTTTGCTTAACTTATTTAATATGTAAAATTTCAGTGAAATAGGTACGTTCCTTATTACGATATTTATCTCAGAGTTCATAAAATCTTAAGAGCACACTTAAGAGTAAGGGCGAATGCAGGGAAGAGTAAATGAGGCTTATGTACAATACAGCCGGTGTTATCTGCAGGCGGCAGGCGCGCCGGTGACGTCACGCGCCCATTCCAGCCCATTCCAGCCCATTGCAGCACACTCCCACCCACGCGTTAGGCAGTAGCCGCAACACCACAGCTGGGACGGCAATCTCATTTGTGCTTACTAATTATTAAGAAACCTGACATTTTTTATTTCGCATACAACGCTGTAATGGCAACATTCTTGAAAACGTTCAACATTCGTGAACATAGGTAAGTAAATAATTTAAATCATAACCATTGTAAGTACTTGTACTTGTAGATATTGTATTTTAATTAATCTTTTGATCTTTAATCTTTTGTATGTCGTTTTTTAATTCTTATTCAAAATCGTGTTATAAGAAAACGTTAAATAATCCGAGTATAATTTGGTGGAATATCTAAACTACCTATAATATTTTTTTATATGTATCTGTTTCTACTCCTTATTTCAAAATAGCGATTATTTATGATAATAGGCCCACAAATAAACAGAAATAAAAAACACTTAATACTCAAAAAATAGAAATAACACTCTGTATTATCTTTACATGTATAGATCACACATACATAACGAAAATCATAAACAATAACTAGCGAAAGTTCACCAAAACAAATTGAAATTTATTAAATTGCAAACTCCTTAATATAATAAACGCGTGGAGCCGCCTATAGAATTTTCCCCGAAGTTTTAATGAAAAGGTTAATCATATAATACGAGTTGTGTTTTGTCTAGACCTGCTAATGAGTTATAGTTGGGAACTATCGCCCAACTACACCGGTTATATACGCGGTTAAGTTATCTGCCAGCGGTTGGCAGCTTACGCAGTTTAATGTAGCACCTCCAAGTAAGAAGTAAGCCTACGAGCGGCTGATACAATGAAAAAAAATGAAAAATATATTTATTACAGCAAAAGGCTTAAAACTACATACAAGGTTAAGCTTAAATAACATTAATGCACTTTTGCAGACAAGGCTTTACTACTAAAACGAAGTACCTTCCGGTTCCTCACTAGGCAAGCCTGTAACGAGGTAACCCTTAATCGAATTGATACTTTACGATAGGTAAAATTAAGTATAAGTACTAACATATAATATACATATAAAGGTATTATGTTTATAATAAGTAAATGTATAGTAAAATAAAAAATAAAATAAATCATTTAGTTGTTAACTAGTTTGAAATGAAATCATCGATTGCAAATAAGCTTAAACACTTCCCCATTGCTGGCAAGGGAAAGTGTTTAAGTCTATTTGCAAAGGCCGCCATCAATGAAATCATCGTTGTTGCTAAAATTGATGGTACTTATAGTCTTGATCGTGGGGTTGGCAAGTGCGGGTTGGTGAACAAAGAATCCGGATCACACTCTACACGACCTGCGAATTGAACCCTGGACCTGGAGTGATAGGCCCGAGCGCTCTACCACTCAACCGCAGAGGCGAACAACAATCATAAATATTAATAAAGTTCAAAGCACTCGTACTAAATTACGCGATCCCAAACTAACAAGGGCTTGTAACAGGAACAATTTGCATCCACCGTCGCTCGACCGAAATAACATATCCCTTTAGTTTAGAGGCTAACATTAACCCTTCAACTGTCAATGGCAATATGGATGCCACCACGAACTGAACCTTATGTGATTATAATAAGATTTAAAACCAATTAAATAAATATTAAGCTGTCACAGTTAAATGGTTCAAGAAGAATCTAATTAATGGCGATATGAGATATAAACCAAGACATATTATGGCTATCATTACAGTAGTAATGGGTGGTAGTGCAGTCGTGTAGTTTAGTAGTAATGATAAGTGTAGGTAATGCGCTTGGCAATGTACGTCTGAAACAGATTATGTCCGTTTTACATCTAACAACTTGCCGACGATTGTTAACAATTAAGGTAGAGCGTAAGAGAATGCGCGTGTACCATGCCTTAGGAGAGCTTTTTTACTACAATAATCATCACACCAATATTAAAAAGGCGAAAGTTTGTGAGTGTGTATGTTTGTTACTTCTTCACGTCTAAACAGCTGGAACGATTATAATAAAATTTGGTATGGAGTTAGCTGACACCCTGGATTATTACAAAGGATACTTTTTATCCCGATATTCCCACGGGAATGGGAACCACGCGGGTGAAACCGCGAGCGGCCGCTAGTAAGGAATAAAGATATGAATGACAACTGTCTCACCTTGTCTTTAATTATTGAAACACAACAATACTACTAATGTTGATGTTATATTGACAGTGGTAGCTAGTCAGGGCTCAAAACCAGTCCTACCAAAAACCAAACAAAGTACATTAAGCATTACCTCGCTTGGAGTTCAGTAGAACACCATAGCTTCTGATTCTGATACCGGTAGTATAACCACCAAAGCTCAGAGACGGTTAGTGAGTAAAAGTCTCAACAGATTAAAGCCATAAACAAAAGCAGGTTTTAAACAACGGACCTGTCATCCCCATCCGTTACTGTCATCCCCATCCGTTACTGTCATCCCCATCCGTTACTGTCATCCCCATCCGTTACTGTCATCCCCATCCGTTACTGTCATTTTTAACTCACACTTTGCAATTAAAAAATTAAACCGTGTCGCGTAGCGGTGAAAGAATAAAAGAATACCGCCCACACTTACCTTGGGTGTCGTAACAGGCAACTAACGGCCTAAGGGTGGATTCGACCAAACTGGAATAAGGTGTTATACCTAGATTAAACGCCGAATTTGTATAGACTAATCTCGGAGTTTTGGTCTGTTTTTTTGGTCCAGTTTGGTCGAATCCACCCTAAAGACAGCACATACATCCAACAGCATAGAGCGGCGATGAGCTCACCACCTGTCACGCTAAGCACATAATATATGCAGTCGTTATTTGGTGAAAAGTGGACTATGTTAGAGGACTGCTTTAGCTGGCCTCTTTGCCTAGTCCACCAACCCACCAACCCGCATTGGGCCAGCGTGGTGGATTATGGCCCAATATCCCCACGTGTTGTTGTCCACGTGGGAGGCCTGTGCCCAGCAGTGGGACGTTTATAGGCTGATGATGATAATTATGGTTGCCTAGTCTCTGACTAACCCTTCGAGGATAATAGCCGGGATGTATGTATGTACTTTGTAATTATTAATTCTCATTTATTTCCTATCAAATTAATTAAGGTGGAACCGAACCTATTATGAATTATCAATATACAAATAACCATAAACAAATAACAGTCACTTGTTCTAAATACCAAACAATCCTTATCTCGGAATGCAAACAATTTTTCAAGCTTAACTACGTAGCACCGTTCGATATAATATTCGTATCGAAAGTTACTCAGCTTATTTAGTCACGAGACGGGGTTTGGTAGGGACTAAGTAATCCTTTCACCCGAGGTAACAAATACTGTGATTTCATTACGAATACAAGAAAAGTAAAAATAAAAACATGAATTAGCCAAAGAAAAAATGATTTCCATATTTTAATCTGATGAACTAAGCGTGGGTACAAATCTCGGCTATACGGAAGTATAAACAAAACTCTACAACTCTAAAAAAAATTGTAATTTTTTGCCCAAATCTATGTTATTTTAAAGAAATAGTTAAAGTAATTCATAATAAAGTAATTAAAAAAATACATTCTTTAATTATCTTTATGTTATTTCATTTTACATCGTGCTGTAAATGAGTGGCTGTATAGAAAGTTGAGACGCATATTACTTTCCACCCGCTCCTCAGGCAACTACAGCCCTACTTTCCGAGTATGAGGAATGAAATATACTTTCCTTAGATCAAAACGAACGTAACTCTCTGTTGCTGGACAGTTAAGAGCAAGACTTGCTCAAGTTACTACAATTATTATTATGGGAATACGAATGACCCTTGAACTCTACCCTGAGACACTGATTATGAATTTACCTATCGTATTTAAAGTTGTACTTAGGGTTTAAACCCTCATGTCATAATGATGATGTCCTAATACTTTTGACGACCTCCATAGTCTAGTTTGTAGCTTGCCAGTTCTGGTGGTCCCGGTTTCGATTCCCGGTCGGGTCAATTTAGAATCAACTGTTTATCATTGATTTCGAGTCTGGGTATTTTCTATGTATAATAAGTACGGTGTATTGTTGTTTAGTTAATTCATTAAAAACAAGTTTTAATGAAACTTCATTAGGGCTAGATAATCAGTGTGAGAGTGGGAAAGTTATTTATTCATACTTTTGAATCCAATTGCCGCTGAAGATTCGATATCAGTATTCCGCGATGGTTCTGCTTACATGTATACATAACTAACGGCATAACTAACGGCCGCTCGCGGTTTCACCCACGTGGTTCCCGTTCCTGTGGGAATATCGGGATAAAAAGTATTCTATAAAGTGTTAATCCAGGAATAAACTATCTGTATGCTGAATTTCATCCAAATCCATTCAGTAGTTTTTACGTGAAAGAGTTTCAAACATCCATCCATACTTACAAACTTTCACGATTATAATAATAATAATATTATTATAGTATTCAAAACTGATGCTGAGCCCATCGCCGCTCTATGCTGTTAGGTGTATGTGTAGTCTTTTGTCCGTTAGCCGCCTTTTACGATACCCAAGGGAAGAGACGGGGCGCGGCGTGGTATTCTTTCACCGCTACGCACACTGTTAGTTGTGTGTGTTATTATTATTTATTACAGATTTTTTTGTTTTAAAAAAATTGTTCATGCCTTTTTTTATTAAGTAGCTAAGTATTAATTCGCTATGTGCAACGATAATTTATATAGATATCACGAAAAGCACTCAAAATTCGTTTAGTATTCACCTTGCGTCTCTAGAACTCTCCTCACTACTGCCATGCCTGCGCACAGATCCTCTTAAAATCTGATACATTTCGGTTCTTGAACCCTAGAAGGTATTCAAAATTAGGTATCCACTTTGTCGCTAAATGCTACTCAGATTTTACTTGCAAATTTGTAATCAAATCCCTCTGGCTTCGATACCTACTGTACTTTACACACATAGACCTTTACCTTACCTTACCTTTCTAAAGAAACGTTTACACTTGTCAACAACAAATCAAAACTAAACATGGTTAAAATTAAAAGTTCCTAGCCCTTAACATATTCCGGAACCATTCAAATTCATTGCCGAATATCTTAAAAACTGCACTTATTTTGTCTATTCGATGACCGATTCAGACAAAACCTTTTCAAATTCTATCTCTTCTTTTGCAAAATTTGTGGGTATTGTTTGGATAGAACTCGTATTAAGTCGGCTTATATTAATAACGTTAGGTTTCCGATCAGTTAAGCAACTCAAGTCAAGTCAAGTCAAATTATTTATTCAATGTAAACCTTTACAGGCACTTATTGACGTCAATACTAATAATAATAAAAACAGTTAACTAACTTATAGTTAAGACTTAATAACTAATCTAACGAGCTATTATAGTCTGTGCCAGACAAATGCGCATTGCTACCCCCAGTACCACTGCACGCCGAAACAGAATCGCGTCGAACCGAAATATAAGCCGTGGTCATAGAATTGTGTAATATGATTTCCAATTATCGTATTGATACTGTGGTAAGTAATATAAATTGGAGAGTTTTTGAAGTAAAATAAAGTAGCGGCTGAAATAAGTTTTGGAAAACATTAGTACCTTACCAATAAGGTTGACATTTTTAATCATTCAAATATCTTTTTTTATAAAACTTAAGCATAAAAACGTCAAAAATTAATAAGCATAAACTTGTGTGTTTTAAAATTGTTTCGTTTTTCGTCTTGGTACAAGCACAGAATAACTAATACTACTACCGTACAGAAGGTTCACCCTCCAACGACCCCCACGCGAAACTGAAACCTATCTCGTGATCCGAGCGTTCATATTCCGATAAGCACAGCCGACTCGATATCGATTTGACGTCCGTCAGGAGCGCAGGGTTTACGCGCGCGCGTAGGGATTACGAGGATATATATAATAAGAAACACCACGCCGACGCGGCACCCAAAACTCCCACACCAAACACAGGAAAACGACGCCCCGCAGCCCCCTTCCAAAACCGTCGTAATACCGGGTCCCTGGATGGGTGTCCAAATTAAAAACCTGTTGAGTTCCGTCGTGCTACGGAAAGCACGTAAAGCCCGGTTATTGTCGCAAGATGGCAGTCGTTAAAACCCACCAACAAGCATTGGGCGGAACCCAATCTACCCACATGCTGTTGTGTAGGACCCCACAGCAGCACCATGCCCAGTACTGCATATGTGTTTAGGACCCCACAGCAGCACCAGGCCCAGTACTGCATGTGTCCACCATTGCCAACACGAGTATGATATTAAAGGATATAAAGTCCAAAGTTTCCTTCATAACATACAATTGGTGTGTTTCACCGTTCCTCAATCGGTCTTTTGAAATCCCAGATCCGTCGTATATCATAACAGCGTGGTCGTTACAACGAATTGCCGAGCTCGCCGCAAACGTAAGCCTCCGAACTAGCAAGTCGCATTCCATAACTATTGTTTAGCCGACGCCGCAATATAAACTAACTTTTGGACGTGTCGGCCCTAGGCTACACTGACGAGTTCTGTACTCTGGATATTTCAAAGCGAACACATTCACGAATATATCCTATCATTGTGGTAATCTTTTTAACAAAAGCTTAACTACGATCGAAGTAGTTAAAAATACTTAGTTAAGGCATCCTGTGCATACCTTGTATATCCGACGTTTCGACCAAGTTGCACCTGTCGTGATCACGGACTAACTATTCTTTCCCGCGTATCATCCCTATCTGCTGGACCTACTCCAACCAGCCCGGTCACCAGTGTATCTGGTTCAGATCGGCCCTGAGACCGCCTTAATGTTGTCGGACCAACGAGCAGGAGGTCTGCCGATACTTCGCGTTCCCGTTCTTAGTCTCCACAGTTTTTATAGAACAGTTTTTAATAAGTACCTTTACATTTAATTTTAATAATGTGTATAGTAACGTTCCCTTGATAAGAACCAGAACTCGTCTAAATACCATTTCTGCCGCCAACCAGAAATTCACGTAGGTTACTAATATCCACCAATTATTGTTACCAACGCAGGCGAAGGCGATTCTACTGATAGCGATCGTATTTTTTACACCTTCTTCGTAAACTAGTGATATTTACGTAAAGTCACTACTTTCTGCACCGCTCTTTAGCTTAATCACTGGCGTAGTACGGACGATAGAGTATCTCTTTCAAGATTTATTACCTCTTGAACCAGCAATATTGGAATGAAGCAGTTCAATCACGGCGGCGGCGAGCCTCGCTTTGCCCGCGGCGCCCCTTTCAATATTCATCTATGCGATTCATCTAAAGGACCGTAGATATTTGAAAAGGGGTAGATATGCCGGGCGGTTTGTTGATTGATTCGCCAATCGATTGTTAGTTATTGTTTAGATTTAAATCAGGTACCTATTTGTCTTACACAAATATGATCAGTTTCGTGGCTAGAGATATTGCTAAGGTAAATAACATGATGGACATTTTGGTATGATTCAAGAAGTTGTTAAACATGTCACTTTACTTCTGTTTTGATTGTACAAAGTTACATAAACTAATATAAAGAGGTCTTATGGCTCTGTCTGTACAGAAATATACAATGTTAGAGTTTTATTTTGTTGAGGGTATAAATGTATAAATAAGGCCTAATAAATTTGAATACGCTATTGGTTCACCAAGTCTACGGCGGGAGACCTTAAACGTAATTATAAATACTTTTCTATTATCCCTCTCTTTTTCACCGTTAGATGAGAAAATACTTGCCTTTGCGAATAGACTAATTAAATTTTCGACAAACATGGTTTGCATAAATATTTGGAGAGAATATCGATTTTAATATTCCATTAGGCTCGATCGTAACAAGATAGGGTAAGCACCTAATAAACGAAATAGATCCACATGGCGACGAGACGGGGGTGAAGCTATTTCTTGTTCCCATAAATTCGATCCCCGATTATAATCGCTACGATAGAGAGGTAGGATATAGAGTGGTCACATAAAGGTGCTCTAAACCTCTCACATGTTCTAACGTCGTATGGTTTAAGCTAGAAGCATTCGGTATATTTATTGATATACAATACATAATTCAGTCATTGTAAAATAAGATCTTTGTTTAATGTTCATATTCCTTTATGTGAATCTTCATTAAAATGATTGTAGATATAAATACTCGAAAGAAAAAAATCAATTTGAGGATCGCCACTAAGATGCTACTAAGTTGGATTCTGGGCCAATTCTTACCACCAGTTTCTCTCAAGAACGATTGTTTTAATAATTGTGGAGAATAACAATTGTGACGTTAACAGCGTGGTGTGTCATACGTCACACAACGTAACACCATACATTTGTGCGTGTGTGAGCAGGCAGTTACCAGCGTTTGCAGTTATGCAACGCTTCTGTTATGTATAATGGTTGTTGTCATAAAACAAAAAGGCAAAAATATTACGGAAATCTATAATTCGTACTTTTCTTGTTGATTTTTTGAAGTTCATAAAACTTAAATCACCTTGTGATCAAGGTTTGGGAACCAATTTTGGGACAAGTATTGAAAAATTACCTTATTAGTTAAATTAATTACAAACCATATTTTATGTAAATACTTAACAATAACTATAATACAATATAAATTATAGGTAAGTATCTTGTTTCGCCGTTGTATCTTTTTACCAATACAACGTCCTGCCTATTGACTCGTTATCCATCAAAATCTTCTAGATTTACAAGATGTTCTAAAACTTTTCCAAGTTAATACTTGAAGAGATTATCAGCGGCGTATAAATTTCCAATTGTGTAATTTTCAATATTTCGTAGCAACGCAACGGCCCGATCCTCAAAACACGAAACAAGTTCTTGCCAAATTAATATTGTTCCGAGTTTCGGAGCTTACACCACTTTGCGGTAGACAGGCCTAAGCAAATAAACGAACAACAATACGGACCGCATTTTACGTTTTATTCCCTTTCTCTTTAGTTCGAATTGGAAATGTACAAAAATAACAGTTACTTGGTATAAGGTGTCAGTGTTCTCTAAATACCATACGTATACCGTACGTATTCGGAAATGTGTTGTGCATAGTCGTGTATTTTTTTGTTTTGCTTGCAAAGCTAACAATTTAACGAACTATGTTGTGAAATAAAAACTCATTAAAAGACTTAAGAAAAAAAGTCACCTTTTCACCATAATTAGACTAACACAAAGTTTTATTTATGCAGAAAACTCCAAAATATGATTAAAAAACGTGCAAATATTTCTATAGATGCATTGTTTTCTAAATTATTATATTCTTTATTACACAGAAACACAGTAACAAAAGTAACAAGAGACATTGTGTGCAACGGTGGACTTATCTCTAAAAGAGGTCTCTTCCAGTCAAATCAGAGAGTGTGCGAGATAAATGTAATAGGGGTGACACAAAGTGCAACAAAAAAAAAAGACAATTACCTAGACCTAAAACTAATTCAAATAAGTATATATACAAAATAAACAATCATACAAATAAAATAACAATAACGTGATCATACTTATTAATTAATTAACAACTGAACTTTTATTTTCTTTATTCTAATGTTTATGCCACATGCGAGGGAGCCCTTTCGGTCGCATAATCTCTTTCTTTCTTATAATGGATGAAGCGCAGCGTAGCGATTATCTTGAATTTCGAGGTTATTTTTTTATTAGACAACTAATTCTAGCTGCCCTACTCCTATAAGTCATGTGATAGGTAGACGATTTAAGCGTTATACTCTTATGATATTCTAAAGTTAACATTATGTTGTTCTATATGTATGTCTGCCAATAAATGTTATGATTAGTAATCGCTATTGTTAAAACATTTATGCATGAACATTTGATGCTGATATATCATTATTATAAAAGAAGTTATGGAGAAATAAAGTATGCCTAATGATTTATTCTGAATGAACGTTATGCGGAACTAAGAGAATGCCAAAAAACGTCATGCAGCCTTAAAACATGGCTCTTTAATTAAACCAATATGGACCCCACATGTGATGGACCAAATGACCAGTTAGTTGATGGCGAGCCGATTTCACAAATGACGATATTACAAACGGTGTGCGATCGAAGCAATATGGTGGCATTTGCCACATGCCTGGATAGCACAGGAACATGACCATCGGGAACCATGAAAATTATTTCTTATATTTTGTGTTTGTGGCAATAATAGTTTTAATATTTAGAAAGTTATTAAATTTTTGACGTTTTTCATACCTAAGCGATTTTGTTTAACCTTGGACCTCAAAATTACAGAGTATATTTCGTCAGATAACACGTTGCTATTAATCTTATAGAGTGCTGAAAGGCTCAGGTCTACTGCTGCGAGGCGGGGGCGGGAGTCCCTAAATGAAGGTCCCAAAACAAATAGCCCCAACTCTTGATATTAAGCCGAAACTTGTATGAAAGATGTACTCAAACATTTTCCGGTGAAACTAGTCTTAGAATGCAAAGGAATCGGTATTACATTATATTTAATGGAAACCGATAATCATTTCAGATAATACTCGTATATTAACAAAGTTATCAACTTATTTTCTCCGTCAAAGTATGTGTGTACAGACATCGGGAGCAGGATTTAGCTGTTACTAACGGTTTATTTTTAAGGCAAAAACCTTGGGTTATCGATTTAGTTAACAAATACATTTTCCTTATCTCAAATCCGTGTAGAAGCGTTGCCCGGCATATTTACAAAGGCTTTTATGAATATATCTCCTGGATATAATTCAGAACTGCAAAGGCGCCGGTTTGAAGAGGGTGCGACTAGAGCAGCCCCGACACCTTACTGTTAATTTTCGATCGTGCTTCTCGAAGTTTATACACTTTCGGAACAAATGAAAAGGTATCTCATTGTTTTGAATCTATTTAGGTACACACTATATCATCATATTGTTATGTTATTTCTATTTTTAACAAATACAATTTATAAATTAGTATCTTGTTCGATAGTGATCTAAGTTTACTGAAATGTTAAAATAATATTATCATTCTAATCTTCTTGAAAATTAGTAATTATCTGGTAATTTTCTTGTCAGGATTTTTTTGATAAGTATTAAAATTTTAAGTTTAGAATTGAACAGTAACAAATGTGTATAATTGATTATTGCAGATGCAAGCTAGTCGTAGCCACGGTAACCGTTTTCAATCAGCCGCCACTATTAACTTCTGTAGACACTTTTTGCAAAGACAGAAGCATTCCCAAACTAGAGTCTTCGTCATATCAGTCGAATAATAGCTTCTCGGTGACTTCTTTATTCTCTCTTCTGTTCTTCCCAAGACAAAGACTTCTATCGTCTAGACACAGTCGAGCACTACTCGCATTCACTGGCTTACAGACTTATGTTCGTCATTATTTATTTATTTATAAGCATGCAAGTCTGCTGGCTTACAGTTTGGGCCAAAACGCCAGCAGACTAATTATTACATTTAGTTACAAATTAAATTCAAACATATAAAAATATATATTAATTAATAATTACCTACATTAAAATTATGTCAACTTATATTATATAGTATGTGCAAAATGGCAAAACATGACGAATTTATTACAATTAGATAAATTGAATTAAATACAAAAAATAATTAAAAGAATGTAACGACCTTAAAATAAAAAACTAAAATAAATAAAAGAAACCCTTAAAATAAATAAAAGACATTGGGATACGCTTATTATTTCCAGAAGGTCATTCACAAAAATCAGAAAGAGAACTGGCCCTAACGTACTACCTTGTACCTTGACTCACACCAAAACGCGTATAGTAGTTCTTTGAGGTATATCCCTCCACCCTAATAAATTGACACCGATTACGAAGGTAATTAGAGAAAATGCAAGAAGTTTTGGTGCAAAACCTAATATAGCTAATTTCTGTAACAAAATGTCATTGTCTACTAAATCAAAAGCTTTTTTGAAGTCAAGGTATTTTATTTTATTTATTTATTGTGTTGTATAATGAAACGTACAGCTTCATTATTATACATCTAAACATTAATTTTAGCTTAGCCTGGAAAACCCTCACTCAGTTGTACCTCCGCAGGCAAAATGGTACTTTTTTTTTGTAGACCGAGCAATCTGGGCCATCACCCACAGCCTTAATACAGCGTGCACATTTCGTTTTAAACATGTTGATTACCTCTGACTTTTGTGTTCGCACTATTAATCCGTGTCTCTTCAACAAGCGTTCGCTCAGGACTGAAAAAGTAGGCGGCATCCACCTGCCGCCCTACATCCATTTCTGCACTTATGTAATCAACATGCGCCACAAAAGTCAAAGTCAAATTATTTATTAAATGTAAACCTTTACAGGCACTTATTAACGTCAATTGTAATAATAAAAAAACCAGTTAAATAACTTGTAGTTAAGACTTAACAACTAATCTAACGAACTATAGTCTGTGCCAGACAAACGCGCATCGCTACCCCCAGTACCACTGCACGCTAAAGCAGGATCGCTTCGAACCGAAATATAAGCCGTGGCGATAGAATTCTGTGAAAACAAACGTATCTTGGTACGAGACAAAAATGGCGAGCAAGTGTATTTCCCCTAGCGACACAAACAGCGAAAATTTATAATTTATTGTTTTTTGGGATTAAAGGTGAAGTATGATAAATCATAATGAATTGTTAACTTAAGTTAACACTTTAAGGAATAAATGTGATTTCCAATAATCGTATTGATGTTGTGGTAATAGAAATTGGAAATAACTGAGTTTTTGAAGTAAAATAAAGTAACAGCTGAAATGAGTTTTGGAAAACATTAGTAATAAGGTTGACATTTTAAATAATTCAAAACATCTTTTTTTATAAAAACATAAGTATAAAAAACGTGAACATGAATTTGTGTGTTTTAAAATTGTTTAGTCTTTCGTATTGGTACAAGCACAGAATAACTAATAGTACTATCGTACTCTTAGACTAAAACAAATAAGACCGTACAGAAGGTTCACTCTCTAACGACTTTCACGCGAAATTAAAACTTATTGTGTGACCCGAGCGTTCATATTCCGATAAGCAATGACTCGATATTGATTTGACGTCAGGAGCGCATGGTTTACACGCGCGCGCAGGGATTACGAGTTAAGGCTAGGTCGCTTTGAGTTTTTATCAAACCATCCGAGACATAGAAAATAATGGTTTAAATTCTGGAAAAAAAGTATGTATTAGTTAAGGATCTAATCTAGTCAAAGTCGCATTCAGTTACAAGATCCAATGAACTTCACTCGATAGAAAAAAAATCCCGAATTTGCTTCTGGACCCGAAGACTTAATATTGCCTCAAAAATTTTTGCGAAAGCCGATAGTACTGTCATTGGTCTATAATATGAGATATCATTCCCAGCCTCACCTTTGGGAACAGAAGTCACTCTTGAGACTTTCCAAACCTCTGGATACACTGACCTACTCAAGGATAAATTGTATAAAAATAGAAGTGGAGCCTCGAGAGCGGATATGCAGTATTTGGCCAAAAACAAGGGAAAACTATCGGAGCCACCTCATGATCTCGCTTAAAGACGTTTCACGGCCACCTTTCAGCAGCAGTCAGTCAGCAGAGCCAACGTAATCGATATTAATGCAAGTCGCACTAGCATGTGTGCCAGCAGCCCGCGCTGCCTCGACAGGGTTCAATAACGGCACCTCGTCTTGGAACATTGAACCAAAGTAGTCTGCAAAAGCGTTAGCTGCGTACTGCCCAGATACCTCCACTCCCCCACATGTGTATAAATTGTCTTGTAGTCAGTCCTTTTTCCTTTATTTAAAAATTTCGGATCGTCTATAATATTGTTTTATGTCATCTATAAGTGCTGCTTATAAGCATTGTCAATTAAAATTTAAACATGCCATCAGTAGTATTTAAATAATTCGTTATTAAACTGCTTAAGTATTTTTCCTTTATGCAATGTTTAATTTTGCGATTGGACTGTTCCGGATACACATATTTATAATTCCCTAATCGATGAGCTTTAATCGGAACAAACTGACTTATGTAAATGTTAAATTAGGTTGGGGAAAAAGTCTTTTCGCATTATAGTATGTATGTATGAACTTGTAATAAAATCTCTTTGACTATACTATTTGTATCTGGCTGGTTATGGTATCATTAAAAGTTTAAATTTTAAAGAAGATAATCCAAATTCAAATTAGGAAAATGTGTGATTTTCATTTGATTTTCTTACTGTCAAGATGAGTGAATCTAATTCGATACATTTTAAAATTTTACTACAAAAAAGGTAAAAATGCAACGCTAGCCGCGAAAATAATTTGCGATGTTTATGGACCAAGTGCAGTGTCTGTGAGAGTAGCACAAGGTTTAAGCGTTTTCAATCCGGAAATTGTTATGTCAAAGATGCACGTCGCTCTGGTCCTATTTCGAATAAAATGGATACCATATTTGAAAAAGTGGAGCAAGATCGGCATATTAGTATTTACGACGTAGCTGAAGAACTGGGAATTGATCAAAAACAGTTTTGGCGTATTTGAAAGTAACTGGGTACACGAAAAAATTCGATATTTTGGTACCTCACGAGCTCACTGAAAGAAACCTAATGAACCGTGTACTCATTTGTGATTCTTTATTACGACGTAATGAAACCGAACCATTTTTAAAGAAGCTGATAACTGGTGATGAAAAGTGGATCACAAGTACGTGCGATAAAGGTCGTGGTCAAAGGTTTCACAGACTGTGGCGAAACCCGGGTTACTCCCAACAAAGTCAAAGTCAAAATATATTTATTCAATAAACTCTCTTATTAATAAGTACTTTGAATCGTCCAAATCTTTTTTAACCACACATAACGGACATCATTTTTTAACTGTGGCAAAGAACGGGCGCAAGAAACCACACCGCACAGAAGCAACGACACTTACAAAAAAAAATGTCGTTACCAGGTCATAAAATTACAAAATATGAATTTGAATGTAGTTTTTTTAAATATGGTGCGCCATATAAATTAATTAAAGACAATTAAAAACAGCTGTTTGGAGCATTTCAGACCCAAGCTGTTTTGTGTTCAGTGTAATCTAAGTTTTTTTATAAAGCTTTTCTTTGATTTTGATTTTAAATTTATCAAGATTAATTTCTGAATATCATTTGGTACTTTGTTGTAAAATCGTACACACAGACCCTTAAAAGAATTATTTGTTTTATGAGGTAGGTACTGCTAATTTGTTCTTACTTCTAATATTTAAATTGTGAATATCACTGTTTCGAATCTCGAATCTCAAATCTCTAAATATCGAAATTTCTTGCCGCTAACCACAGTGTTGTGGAACCAGCTCTTGGCGGCGGTATTTTCGGAATGTTACGACTGAGGGATCTTCAAGAAACGAACCTATTCCTTTCTTAAAGGCCGGCAAAGCGTCTGCGATTCCTCTGGGTTTGCGGGTGTCCATGGGCGGCGGTGATTACTTTCCATCAGGTGACCTCCTGCTTGCTCGTCACGCGATGGGTTTCGGTTTCGCGTGGGGGTCGTTGGAGGGTGAACCTTCTGTACGGTAGTAATATTAGTTATTGTGTGCTTGTACCAAGACGAAAAACGAAACAATTTTAAAACACACAAATTTATGCTTATTAATTTTTTTTATGCTTAAGTTTTTATAAAAAAAGATATTTGAATGATTAAAAATGTGAATTAAAAATGTCAACCTTATTGGTTAGGTACTAATGTTTTCCAAAACTCATTTCAGCCGTTACTTAATTTTACTTCAAAAACTCCAATTTCAATTACTTACCACATTATCAATATGATAATTGGAAATCAATAAATAATTGGAATATTTTTTTTTATTCCATTAAGTAATAACTTAAGTTAACAATTCATTATGATTTATAATTTTTCACCTTTCATCCCAAAAAAACGATAAATTACCTATAAATTTTAGCCGTTTGTGTCGCTTGGGGAGAGACACTTGCCCGCTATTTTTTCTCGTACCAGGATACGTATGTATACACAATTCTATGACCACGGCTTATATTTCGGTTCGACGCGATTCTGTTTCGGCGTGCAGTGGTACTGGGGGTAGCGATGCGCATTTGTCTGGCACAGACTATAAGCTCGTTAGATTAGTTGTTAAGTCTTAACTATAAGTTAGTTAACTGTTTTTTTATTATTATTTGTATTGACGTCAATAAGTGCCTGTAAAGGTTTACATTGAATAAATAATTTGACTTTGACTTTGACTTTGACTTTGTTTGCCTCCTTCTGCTATAAAAAAAAGAATATCGTTTGGTACTTTGTTGCAAAATCTTACACACAGACCCTTAAAAGAATTATTTATTTTATGGAGCCTAGTATAAGGTACTCTTAATTTGTTCTTACTTCTAGTATTTACATTGTGAATATCACTGTTTTTTGAAAACATTTCAATATTTGAATGAACATTGGTACATCAGATTTTTATGAATGTGTTGTGATGCAACTGTCATTATACTTATATTCTTAAGTCTCTCTCTGAGGGAGTCACCAACATTTAGGTTATATATTGCTCGAATAGCCCTCTTCTGCAGCACAAATATAGTTTGAATGTCGGCAGCATTTTCCCACAGTAAAATGCCGTATGACACTACACTATGAAAGTAACTGAAATAAACTAATCTAGCTGCACCAACGTCAGTTAACTGACGGATCTTTATTACTTCATAAGTCGCAGAGCTAAGTCTATTCGACAATTTGGCTATATGTGGGCCCCACTGAAGCTTGGCATCCAACGTGATGCCTAGAAAGACAGTGGTGTCCACAGGATTCACTTTCTTATCTTTAATTTGCACAGTAGTTATTACCTGCTTAACATTAGGCAATACAAATCTCACACATTTGGTTTTTCCCTCGTTTAACAGCAAGTTAATTTACACTAAACAAGTGAACAATCTTTGAGACTGCATTATTCACATCGTCATAATTTGGGTGTCGTCGTTTCACTTTGAATAAAAGCACTTCACTTTCACTTTAGCCACTCAGCAAAAATTAAGAGAGTTTGGCTGGGAGGTGTTAATGCATCCGCCGTATAGTTCTGACCTTGGACCTTCAGATTTCCTCCTGTTTCGGTATCTTCAGAATTCTTTAGGCAGTGTCAGGTTAACATTACGAGAAGCCTGCCAGAACCACGTGTCTCGGTATTTTGATCAGAATCCCCAAAATTTCAATAACAATGGGATCACGTCCTTACCTAGAAGATAGCAAAAAGTTATCGAACAAAATGGCACCTACCTACTTTAGTTAATTGTAAATAAACTAAATAAAAAATATTTTGAATTTTCTTAAAAAATGCGAAGAAACTTTTCTCCCAACCTGTTAGTTGAACAGCTTTATTAATGTGTGTTATAGTAAACAATGTTTCGCTTTTCGTGTATTTCATGTGCAAAATCAAAAATTTAAGTAAAACTGTTTAGTGACAGTTACCGGCATGTAAGTGAACCGTTGTCATCTAAGTTTTTAGGTGAAATAAGGTACCTACCCTTATTTTACTTAAAATCTTATAAATTTGCATAAATTGACGATTTGTTAATTATTATACGTATCTTGTTTAATTCCAACCACTTTAGTTGCGATTAACATACGTAAACATAACCTCTGTTTGTTGGTTACGCGACTACTCGTACAGCTGTTTACTTGTAACCTACATAGTATTTAAAAATTTGTATTTCTCTTTTATACGGTTCAAATTTTTAAGTTTTCCTATAATGATGACTCGCAAGGCCTTGTCTCGTCAGGAGGAGTCCAAACTCTAACTGACATTAAATGAATTGAAGGCTTCGAAAGAGTTGTGTGATCAACTAAATAGAGAGCGAGATGACAACGAAAGGGAACTTTTGGAATCATTAGACAGGCATCAAAAGTTAAAAAATGAGTTGGTACAGTTAAATGACCGTTATATCTTTATTTATTTATTTATTTATTTATTTATTACTATCGATGCTATTGATGCCCGGGACAGGCTCCAAAAGATTGTGGACAGGTTCGACCAATGTAGTTCAGAGTATGACCAGGCTCTGAACTGCATAGATGAGTTGAAAAAACAATTGCATGAGGCCAATAATAAAATTACTTTATTGGAAACATCTAAACTTAATATGACTGCCTCATTAAATCAAAGCTTGTTCGATGAGTTGGTAGTCTGTGCCCCCTCCATGGTTTCTGCGACAGCTAGCAGTCAGCCCACTGTCACTATAGATCTTACATGTGAGGAAAATAAAAATAGCAACCACTCAGTGAAGATTGCTGGCTGTAGCAAAAATAAACTAAAAAAATATATTAAGATAAATAAGTACATTAAGAAAACGCAAAAATTAGTTAAGAAGCACAAATTTTTTATTAAAAATGTAAAATTAAATAGCGAAAGATTGTACTTAATTGACAAATTAGATATATACTCGTCACAACTACACAATAAAAATTTAAAATATGAAAATGATACACAAATTCTACAAACTAAAATTGCACACCTATAGGACTCGCTTATATCTATTACTAAGCAATATGATCTTTCACAAGGTCAAATAAAAGAACACATGTTGGCCATTGATGAACTGGTAGTCCTGTGTAATGGTAACAATGAAGGGATTGATTCACTCACAAGTAATTGTAAATGTAAACAGTTACCAAGCCGTTCATCAATCCCATGTGATTCTTCCTCTGTCGAATTGATTGATGTTTCTTCCAAAGGTTCCCTTACTCAGTGCAAAATTAAAAATGTAACACAACTTATACCAACCAACCAGATTCCATGTAACACAGATTGTAATAGTGACTTGGTAATATTTAGTGATGAATTTGGCAAAAACATGGGTCGGTTGTTATTTGACTTGGGACATTCAGTTATCAATTATTGTATACCGGGTGCTTCTTATCAACATATTTTGAAAAAAGCTGTAAAACATAAATATAACCCCAATAGCACCTTATTATTATTTGTTGGTAGTAGAGGTAATCTGAACAAAACAAGCCTTATAAAATGTTTAGAATGTTTGAATAAGTTAATTGTTAAGAAAATTATATTGTTTACATTACCCTATTGTAGTAGTTTGCCACAGGAGGAAAATTCTATTAGACATAAGCTTAACCTGACATTACATTAATTTTGCAAAAATGACTTAATGCATTTAATTGACACTAACAATTATGTTAGTAATTTTTATTTGACAAGAGATAGTTATTATCTGTTAAATTATTTTAAGCGACAAATAGCTTTATCGCTATCCTATTGTATTCAAACGTCAGCCAAAAACTTGGCTAAACAAGTTGCTTCTATTGAGCAATGTATATTTGACATAGACGTCAGTAGTGTTTCTACTGACATTCCAATTAATTATTTAAATTAAATTATATGACAAAAGAGGAAAACTCTTGCGAAATGTTTGTTAATAAAATGAAATTAAATGAATGTAAAAATAGGACATACTGACATTCCAGTTTCAACTACAAAAGCCTTGATTTCCTCCCCCACTGTAGCTGAATCTGTTTTGAAGAAGAACGTTAAAGATTGCGAAAGTAATTTCAGTTTTCAAAAAATTTGTGTCATACATATAATAAAAACATTTAACACTCTCAATAAAAAGAAAACTGCTGATCTGTGGGGTAATTCCGTGGACGTCGCTAAATCTGTAATTATGACAATAGCTCCAGTTTTAGCTTGCATATTTAATGAATGCTGTAGTGTTTTTCCTGACCTCATGAAATATAGTAAAATAATTTCATTATTTAAATCAGGTAGCACTTCTGACCCCTCTAATTTTAGACCTATTTCTGTGCTACCCACTTTTAGTAAAATTTTTGAAAAGTTGATGCTAGACCAAATGCAAATTCATTTTTATAAAAATAAACTTTTACATTGTAAACAATATGGTTTTACTAGGGGTCGCTCTACAACTGACGCCGGTGTTGAGCTTTTAATCCAAATATTTGATACCTGGGAGGAATCACAGGATGCCCTAGAGGTATTTTGTGATTTATCCAAGGCTTTTGATTGTGTTTTACATGAAACTTTGGTCAGGAAGCTTAACCACTATGGAATTAGGGATGCTTCTTTGAGCCTTCTAATCTCATACTTGAGTAACGGGATTCAAAAGGTCGACATTAACGGTAAAAGATCTCCGGGATCAGTGGTTAAAATGGGAGTTCCGCAGGGTTCAATACTTGGTCCATTCTTGTTTTTGGTTTTTATAAATGACTTACCTTATTTTGTAAAAGACAGTCATGAGATAGTATTGTTTGCTGATGATACTTCACTTTCATTCAAAGTGAAACGACGACACCCAAATTATGACGATGTGAATAATGCGGTCTCAAAGATTGTTCACTGGTTTAGTGTTAATAACTTGCTATTAAACGAGGGAAAAACCAAATGTCTAAGATTTGTATTGTAAAGATAAGAATGTGAATCCTGTGGACACCACTGTGTTTCTAGGCATCACGTTGAATGCCAAGCTTCAGTGGGGCCCACATATAGCTAAATTATCGAATAGACTTAGCTCTGCGGCTTATGCAGTAATGAAGATCCGTCAGTTAACTGACGTTGATACAGCTAGATTAGTTTATTTCAGTTACTTTCATAGTGTAATGTCGTACGCCATTTTACTGTGGGGAAATGCTGCCGACATTCAAACTATCTTTGTGCTGCAGAAGAGGGCTATTCGAGCAATATATAACCTACAGGCTGGTGACTCTCTCAGAGAGAGATTTAAGGATATAAGTATAATGACAGTTGCATCACAATATATTTATGAAAATCTTGCGTATGTTCATAAAAATATTGAAATGTTTTCAAAAAACAGTGATATTCACAAATTAAATACTAGAAGTAAGAACAAATTAGCAGTGCCTTATACTAGGCTCCATAAAATAAATAATTCTTTTAAGGGTCTGTGTGTACGATTATACAATAAAGTACCAAATGATATTCAGAAATTTGATTTTGATAAATTTAAAATCAAAATCAAAGAAAAGCTTTATAAAAAAGCTTATTATAAAGTGTCGGATTATACAGAAGACAAAACAGCTTGGGTCTGAAATGCTCCAAGTACCTACTCCAACAGCTATTTCCAATTGCCTATAATTAATTTATATAGAGCACCATATTTAATTAAACTATTTACATTCAAATTCATATTTTGTATTTTGTGACCTGGTAACGACATATAATATATATATTTTTTGTAAATATCGTTGCTTCTGTGCGCTGTGCTTTCTTGCGCCCGTTCTTTGCCACAGTTAAAAAATGATGTCCTGAATGGGTGGTAGGTTAAAAAATATTTGGACGTTTCAAAGTACTTATTAATTGAGTTTATTGAATAAATATATTTTGACTATTGACTATTGACTATAATTCCGACCAAACAAAGGCTGCATAGACCCTGCAGTATTAATCTTGTTGGTTTCCAATTCTAAAATGTATGAACTCTTTTTATGGCAATATACGATTAGGTATCTCAACTAGTCAGAGACTTGAAGTAGTGCTTTGCATAAGTACACTCACGATCACCAAACCAGATCACCAGGCTAGACGATATGGTTGGTCATGTTTTGGCAGTCACAGATACGACAGTTAGTTCTTTAATGGATGATAAATACAGATTCAACATAAAAGCCAGACGTATGGATATAGGAATTTAAAAAATTACGAATACGTTTCCTATGTTCTGTTAATTAGAATTTGCTTCCGTATATAAAATGGATAGTTTAATATTATGAGTACTTAGCTCTTAAAGTAGGGGACGTTCCATTTGATTTGGTGCGAGAGTTCGAGACATTTTCCTATTACTTTTGCAAACTTTTCTCACAGAAAATCTATTTACTGGCGACGTGTGATTCTATAAAGCGTTCAATGTTTAATCCGATATTTTTATTAGACTGGCCAATTTATGTTACAATGAGAAGTAATGGGACTGGTTTAACGAGAGTCTAAAATGATTTCTAAGTCGCAAAAAATACTTATTCTGCAAATTACTTTATTCAACTCGACCGAATATTATAGCCGTGGTAAGTATACTCGTTTATGTACGTACCTTGAAAAAAGAATCAAAGCAGTTTGATAACATTCTAAAATCAAGTCACTTATTATTACTATATTATATACTATTTAATCTCTTACATAAAAAAATATTTTATCTATTTATACTACTTGGGAACAATGGAAATATATTTACATTTGTACTTTTTACTATCTATTAAACCATACCACGACACCCAAGCCTCATGATTGAAATAAGCCTTAGGAAGGGTATACACAACAAAATCAACAAAATAACATTATTAAGCAATTTTTTCTACTGAAGAAAAGACGTTACATGGGAGCTGGCTCTTTCACGTCCGATAGAGTTTTCCGATAGAGATTCAGTCTTTTGCTGTTTAGATTAATTTAGGCACTGTGCAAATGTAGCTACCGGATATTGCAACCGCGCTTCAGTATAATAGTATCCCGTGTCGGCAAAAGTTCCGTCTGTTTCCATGTCCGTGTCCTGGTTCCGTCTACGTTTGCTCAATGCCTTAAACACTCTTCGCAACAAGAGGTCCCAGCACACTTTTCACCAGGTTGAGACGCTGCAAAGCCCAAGCACCTACACTTATTCTTACACGTTCTGCCCAGCTCCCTTTAAATTACTAACAAATAAATAAATATTAAAATACAAGTGCTACCAACAAAACATTACGAGCACATTACAGAAAACCAAAAAAGGTCCGAGGAGTTCCGCAGAATCTGCTAATTAAGGAGACCGAGTTCTAGGGCCACTTCAAAAGGTCTGTGACGTCACGAAAGGGTTAAATTTTAATTAGTCTGAAGTCTGTCTGTATTTCGGGCCCTGCTGACGTCACCGATCCTTGTCGAGGCTGCCAGAGGTTTTGTTTGTTTAACAAGGTTACACAAAGCAGGTTGAAAATCTAATACATTTTGAATGCTTCTGTAATTTTTATAATGTAAGTGTGTTATGGAATCAATCAAGTCAAGTCAAGTCAAATTATTAATTCAATGTAAACCTTTACAGGCACTTATTGACGTCAATACTAATAATAATAAAAAAACAGTTAACTAACTTATAGTTAAGACTTAACAACTAATCTAACGAGCTATATAGTCTGTGCCAGACAAATGCGCATCGCTACCCCCAGTACCACTGCACGCCGAAATAGAATCGATCAGTCAACATAAGATGTTTGTTAATTTCTGTTGGTCTTATTTTTTTTTCTTCAATACTTATACATTCCATGATGAGTCCATGATGGAGAGCGAGTTTAACGATATACTTTAACTGTTTTCACCTCTCATCCACGTTGAACCGTCTCCACTAAGGATCACCAATCAATGTTACGAATAGTGTTGCTATGATGAAATATTTTAGATTAAACTGGAAGTGGACTTGGAACCAGCTCCACCACAAATCACACCAGCTACAAATGTTCCCCTACTAAGAATGTGACCCGGCATCTCTGAATTTGAATACGGTAGTCCAACACGTAATGTTTGAACTCACAACGTCATCTTACAGGAAGATCGTTAGTTCCGTTCCCTTTTTAGTCATCCAGCCTGAATTGTGTTGATTTTTCGCAGTACAGCATCTCCAGCGAATGGAGAGCTGCCGACCCCCGCTTATTATAACCAATTTCGATTTAAATTTCTCCCATCAATGGCGCGTGGGGGCTCAGCTTGTGTAAGTTTGGCAATCATTCAAAATTCGCTGCGAGGATGTGCCGCGAACAGCTTTGTAATAGGATTAAGAGATCGTCTCGCATTATGTGTATACTTTGTGATTTATCATTTGTTCGCTGAGATAAGGCCGCGAACAATGGGCCGCTGCGTGACGAGCCTTATGTAACGATCATGCTTGTGTTTCTTTGTCGGGGTGTACCACTTAACACGGGTGTGTACATGTTGTATAACACAACGGTTCAAGGTTTTGAATAATGATAAGGCCAAAAGTGGAACCAAACTTCAATAAACAATGCTCAATCTTGTTCTTACTTGGCGGCGCGGTCAAAATTTAGAATTGAGTAAACCGTATCATGTGGGGTATCGTATGAAAGAGCTTCATTGGTACAAGCTTAAACAGATTTTTTATTATTTTTAAAATGTACAGTTTTCGATTTAAGACGAAGAAAGAAAAAAAAACCTCTTTCCTTTTTTATAAGTACCTACCTAATAATTTTAGTGTACGCACCTACAAATTTGTGCGGAACTTCCGGTGGGCAAGTCCGACTCGCACTTGTCGGGTTTTTTAATAAAACACAATACCTATTACCCACCAACCTGAATTAGGCGAGATGAATTAGACCTGATTTTAACCGTGTCGCGTTGCGGTGAAACAATACTACCACCCCCTCTCTTCCCTTGGGTGTCGTTAAAGGCGACTAACGGACTAAATATTGCACATACATTCAACAGCATAGAGCGGTGATGGGCTGGCTCACCATCTGTCACGCTGAGCACAATAACATATGCAGTCGCTATTTGGTGAAAAGTGGACTATGGTAGAGGACTGTCCTCTTTGCGTAGTCTCTGACTAACCCTTCAGGGATAATAGTCGTGATTATATGTACATACATACATTATGTAACCTGAATGAGACTTGGGTTATATTAGAGGTGGGTTATGGCTCATCTCCACACGAGCTGTGATAATGTATTGTGTAGAACATAAGTAAGGTAATACTAAATCAAAATAGAGATTTTTACAGAAACGAGTTTAACCTACTTACCTAATAAGTCCCATTGAAGCCCACGCACTGTAGGCAATACCTACCCGCCTACTGGGTTGTGAGATAAGGATTATAATTTTTACTAAGTATGCTGAGAATGTTGAGTAAAAGTAGATAATGTTGAAAATTTTACACTAATAGAGCCACACAACATGTAGGTAGTGCGCGTGACCCAATGTCCATTAATTAACAGATCCATTAAAATCTTCATTTCAGTGGATTTTTTTATCTATAAGTTTAAGAAAACATCGTTTTTATTAAAGTTATTAATATTAATAACTAGCAGATAACATAAAAATCTAACGAGATATACAATATTAAAAATTTCGTGCCACGGCGATGAAAGGTGCATGCACGGCAATGAAACAAGCGTTCAAGGCATTATGAAAACATAAGTCACGGAAACAAAACATTTGGCCACGGCAATGAAACTAAACTATTTTACAAGGCATGGTAATAAATTTTTTTTCATTGCCGTGTCTTTTTTTTATTGCCATTGCTAATTTTGGCCACGGAAACCACGGCATTGATGGCACGGCGATGAAAAGCAAGGCAAAAATATAAAATAATAAAAATCTATTAATTATTCGAAATAATAAACACTTCACAAACAAACATAAGAGAAATGGCGTTCTATCAAATGCTTAATCAAGAGGACAAACTTTTTCAAATAGAAGTTATACCCATCTACGGCGATGAAAGAAAAATGTCCAGTAAGATAATAATGGAATATTTACATTAATTATGGCGCGAAAACGCAAGCACGTGGGTGCCTGTCGGTAGGTGGCACTGGTAACGCAACGTTTAGCGCACAGGGGGGAGGACGCATGTTGTTAGATAAAACAATATTCTTAAACATGTTTAATACACGGCGACGAAAGGTAGTTCTGGGACAAATGAAATGTTATTAACCATTCGTTGTATTGTTTAAATATTTGAATAAATGTATTCCGTAACAATACTTTAACTATTCACGTATCAAATAAAACTAGGTTTTAATATAAATAACTAGTATATTTTTATCAATGAGGTAATACACATCAAGATGACGTGTGGACAAACACGACAATGAAAGATTTCGAGGTTTAATTAATTTTTTGGAGTACTTATTAATCCCATTAATAAAATATTTAGAGCTACACGTAGATTACTATTTCACCTAACCAGAATCAAATGTTAGAACATTATAACTATGTTTTTTAGTACCGATTTCATCGATGCCACGCCATTTTTGGTCAAAGGAAATTCACCCAGATAGATAAACACTTCATGGGCAAAAGCGCCTAAAAGTGTAGGTGTGTTGTATTGTATTGTATCCTGCCAATAAACTTTTTATATTGTGTAGTAGGTGGTCTCTTTAGATTTGGAATTGTAGAAAAACGGTTATTCCGTACATAAAAGAGATGTAGCTTCTATGATTATTGACCGATCGTCATGGTAATAGTGTTAAAAGATGCGGATGCAGGCGAGAAGTGCATTCGAGTTGGAATTTCGAAAATCTAAGTGAAATTCTTCTTGTGATGAATGTGACATGGTGAATGAACTTCACTTACCTAGGTGTAAAAGAAAAGAAAATGTAAATCTCTGTATTGTGCAGTGTTATACATTCGTATGTTATTTCAGCCCGTAAGTAATGTAGTTGTGAAATTTTAGGGAAGGACATCTCAATAAAATTTTCTTATTATTCAACTTGTAATGTAATAAAGTATTTTTTTTTGTCAATTTTTGTATTCATTTTCAATGCTCATCACGACTAATCACGACTATTATCCCCGAAGGCAGTAGTGTATATAATCTATGCCGAAGGCTTAATCAGAGACTAAAAAAAAAATTAAAAAAAAATTCTACATGTTTACCTTAAATAGAATATGAATTTACAATAGAAACAATATTATCTTTGTCGGTCGGTGTTTGATGTTGTGCGCTACTACACACCAAATAGCGACTGCACATGTGCTCAGCGTGATAGGTGGTGAGCCCATCGCGCTCTATGCAGTTGGAAGTTTGTGTAGTCTTTAGTCCGTTAGTCGCCTTATACGACACCCAAGGGAAGAGAGGAGGTGGTAGTATTTTTTCGTTGCGCTACCGACACGCTTGCCTTTTTTTTACACTTTCTTATTTAGTAAATTAATTTGAGCGTGTTTTGTTCAGCGGTCGCGTTTACGAAGCCTCAATTCGGTCACCCGCGGCGATAGTTGGCGTTACATTGAATAATCTCTTGTGTTTTTAGCGCGTCTGTTACGTTTTGTCGCTTTGTGAAATCCCCAAGGGTCGTAGGTAGCTCCCACGTTTGCTCCACAATTTAAGAGAGCGTTGCAAAATATTGTATCGGATTCTTTGAAATAACATGTTTATGCGATGCGCCGTGACGAGCCGGGCCTGCGGCCGAGTGGGCGCTCGCGCGGAGCTTTCATATAAATGTTTTCGTTTAATAGATGTTTCTTACCGAATTGGGCAACTATTTTGCTACTCTTACTTTTCTATTTACCTTTTGGCTCGCAATATTTATTGTGTGGTTTTCTAAATACTTACTTGAGTTATTTTGTTTTCACGTTTTTTGTATAACAACAGAAAATCGTTCTCAACTCGTCAAACCTAACTAATTTCATGGTAAACCCCACGGTGCGGTGGAGACCTTTGTATCGAGAACAAGTCCTAAGAAACTTAGTAATCTTTCTGCGGTTCAGTGTACAAAGTGTCAAAATTGCCAATATTAAATAAACGGAGCGTGAAGGAGCACTTTGTGGGCCGGCAGAGTGAGGGTGACTGATGCTACGTCTCTTACGCTGCACCAGTTGTCCTCGCGCCTGGACTTCATTTCCACTTAACATCAGGTGGAGTGGGGTCATTTGCCGGGCTTAGTATAAGAAAAAAAAACATATTCAAACGTAATGCGTGATGTTTAATCACATAGCTTGGTTTAAGTCAATACCCGGCAACTGTAGTGAAGACTTGATTTCAATGGCGGAGCCGTTTGCCCAGCCGTGGGGCAGCATGTATACACTATACTACGGAATATTTACGTAAGTGTCGAAAGATGGCGTTCCTAATAAATTTGATTTGAGTTCTAATGAAGTACCGCTTCGCTTAAAATAAAGGTAGTGGAAGTACACGTAAACCTTTCCCGCCGTGTATCGGCCAGCGTGGCAATGATGATATTCCAGGCATGAGGCATGAGGCAATGATGATATTCCAAGGTGTGGTTTGTTGCAGGTGTGACGGACTGGCTGTCGGCGACGTGGGCGCAGGGCGGCCTGCAGGTGCCGGGCGGCGGCGCCGCAGACATCGACTCCGTCAAAGGCCGGTCAGTATCAATCATAGTACCGTACAGGGCCCTTATTCTGTAACGATTCCTTGTTTCAAAACCACGTCAATTCCTTAAAAAGTTACGATATCTTCTCAAAAACGTATGCGTTTGACGTTTGCGCGCAGTAAGGTTTAAGTGTGGAATCTATAGATTGCGATACAGAATCAGGGCCCAGAACAACCTGTGTGGTGGAGGCTCATTGTTAAAAGGATACTATCTACATACACTCCATTTCGTGTCGTTAAAGGCGACGGACTGAAGACTGCTAATACATCCAACAGAATGAGCGAGGATGGGCTCACCGCCTAACGCGCTGAGCACGTGTGCAGTTGTGATTAGGTGTGCCGTGGAGTGAGGCGGGCACAGATTTGGCGCTCCTCATTGCACGTAACTAATAATAAGGGAATTGTTTAATCATTTGTCATCTACGTGTTAGTAGTAACTCTTAACTCATTGACGGAATTTAAAGCTACGTATCACACGTGTCTGCGAGTTCGGCATGTAAGGGTACATTTTCATCGGACTTGGAGTTTGTGGAACTGCTATTTTAAATTGACTGCGAGTTCGGCATGACTCCAATTTAGACCAGCTTGGATGAACTGGTTTACCTTGACACGGCTGACCCAACCTGGCGCTATTAAAATTAATGATAACTTGCACAATATAGCCAGACAACATACACTATTATGCGAACCATAAGCATGATAAAACCAATATGCACTAACAGTGTTTGTACATACTTGACATCCGATATAAGGAGGCCCCGGAGCTGTCAGTTGCAGCCTATAATGCGCCGCTCGCGACTTGGCGCAATGCCCATTCGGACCAAATGAGACGCGCGAATGTTTGTAGGTGCGGCCGGCCACTGAACTGATGTAGCTTAGCTCGAGCCCATAGGTTTAACCCTTGCACCCTACACGTGCCGCCGCGCTGCGTTGCACGTATTGGGGCTCGCCCAGTGTGAAACAATAACACTCGTTGCTGTTGTGTTTCGTCCGGTGAGTGAAAGAATCGGAGGCCCATCTACCCCCCCAGAGCAGTCGTAGATGCGTTGCTGGCCTTAAGGTGTAGGTTTTTTGAGAAAGAAGTAGGAATTATGGAACCCCTTTCCATAATTCCTACGCATCTGTGACTGTTCTGGTTATAGAGTGGTTGCACGAGCACCATCGTTCCGAACTAGTTGGTGTATGGTACTAAAGTGTTAAGCTACTTCTGAAGCCGACTGTACTGTCTAGCGGGGCTTGCTTAGACTTAGGACCTCGTTTGTAGCTTTACAGCTTACTCTCCAGTTTTCATTCTGCCTCCGCAAACCTGCCGCAAGCGATACAACAACGTGGGAGGCGCATGGACTTTTTGAATCTGTTGTATTATACTTATACGTACTATCTTTATACGTTTACGGAAAGCTCACCCTTGCAACTTTTGTATTTTATTTATTATCTACTTGTAATAGAATTTAGAAATAGGATACTATAAGAATTTATGGAAATTTTGCGACGCCAACAGGAATGAATATTCAATCATATATTTTTTTATTACTGTATTGTATGATAGTGATACTCTATAATCTACTTACTTATCTATATATATATAAATAAATAGCTGTGCGTTTGTCTCGCTAAAACTCGAGAATAGGTAAACCGATTTCGATTTTGAAATATTTGTGGAAGCTCAAGGTAGCTTAGCTTACAAGGTAAACGGCGAGAAACATAAATAATAAGTAACGGAAAATTCTATAAAAACAACAATTTTTATTTTCCAATACAAAATGTTCTTGGCTGTGAAACATTTGATGTAAATTGTCTTTTTAAAAATAAACAATTGACACTTGGATGTCAATTATTTATAGTTTTTTTTATAAAAGAGGGAGGCAAACGAGCAGGCGGGTCACCTGATGGGGAGTAATTACCGCCGCCCATGGACACCCGCAAAACCAGAGGAATCGCAGACGCGTTGCCGGCCTTTAAGGGAGGAATAAGTTTAAGGAAGGAATAGGAATTGGGAGGGGGGGGGGGGAAGGGGACTCCGGAACCCTCACTGGTCGGACGAAACACAACAGCACCAAGTGCTATTATTTCACGCCGAATATTCGTGAGAGGGTGGTAATACGGCGGGCGAGCCGGCCCAATGCGTGCTGCAACGTAACGTGGCTCTACCACTCAGTCAGTGTCACTCATTCAGCACCACCCAGGGATCACGTGTAGGGTCTCAAGGGTAAACCTACGGACGCGAGCAACTTTAACCCCCAAAAGTTTAGCCCGTTAGTCGCCTTTTACGACACCCAAGGAAAGAGAAGGGTTGGTAGAATTATTTTGATGAGCCCATCGCGCTCTATGCTGTTGAATGTATGTGCAGTGCAGTCTTTAGTCCGTTAGTCGCCTTTTACTATACCCAAAGGAAGAAAGGGGTTGGTAGTATTATTTTTACAAGCCCATTGCCGCTCTAAACTGTTGGATGTATGTGCAGTCTTAGTCCGTTAGTCGCCTTTTACGACACCGAATAGAAGAAAGGGGTTGGTAGTATTATTTTGATGAGCCCATCGCCGCTCTGTGCTTTTGGATGTATGTGCAGTCTTTAGTCCGTTAGTCGCCTTTTACGACACTCAAGGGAAGAGATGGATTGTTAGACCTACTATCCGAGCATGAGGAATGAAAAATAGTTTTAATGCAATGCAACGCGATAGTTTAAAGTCTTATTTATAGGTGCGTTCAGAAATTTGTCTGTTTCATAGCTGTAGTATGAGGTCGGAGTCTTTGGCCTATTTTAATGGAATACCTACGATAAAGTTTTGTTTCAGATTAAAAAAAGGGCTAAAGTGTCAGTTGGTTGTCAAAGAAGGAAAATATTGACCGAAAAATTTTGTCTTATTAAGTTTTGACCATAATTTTCACAAATATAATGTAAGTGAGACGAAGTTCACCGGGTCATCTAGTGTACAATAAATATACGATGAGCGTTTATTCTTGTTGCCTGCAATCGACCTATTGCTTTACATGCAGAAACTTCTGCACCAGTAGGCCCTAACTAAAGTTATTACTAACGAAAGCTGAACCTCGTAGTTATTTGATTGACAACACTTTGTCTATAAGTGTGTCTATCTGGGGTGTCATGTCGTATGTCAAATTAATTTTTTTCTGAGAAAATTGCAGCTGTGTTAGTGACCCTGTGTTACCCAGTCATGTTTTTTTTAATTTGCCGCGCTTTTCCTGATTCAGCTTTCGTTAGCCAGACACTACAACCAATGGTGTTACAATAAAAAAATATTATAATATCAATGATTACAACAACTTTATTGCAATAAATCTGCGGATCTACTTCACGGTCAACGGCTTTATATTGTTGACGTAGTATACGGCGAAATTGGAAATATTAAATAACGCGAACATCCCGCAATCTAGGCGAGTGCTTTGCTAAGCTGCCGTGAAATTGGTTTCCCTGCCCGATACGAGTGTTTCGAGTGCTTGGATTAATGCATATTATTTTGAGGCTTTGTAATGTGAAAATAATTATATATACTTAGCATAGGTACATATTAATATAAATTATACAAAAATAAAAAAAAATAACTTTCTTATTGAAAAGTGTCATTACTCCGTCAACGAATACATATCGAATAACTATCCTAAGTAATAATATTACTATAATATAACTATCCTAAGTATAAGTGCAAGTGAGTTTGTCTGTTTGCTCGTTGCGCTTTCACGCATTAAATATTCAACCGATAATCAAAAGTTTTGCATTCACGTTGTCAGGGGTATAAAAAATCCCGATGAAAGATTCCTTAGGATAAGAATGTAATACATGCGTACGAAGTCGCAAACGCTAGTTTAAATATACAACTGGAATAGCCTTATAGGCTTACCCATTGACGACAAAGCTTTCAAATAATAGTAACTTAAATTTATTTAAATCTTAACTACTAAATCTACCACCATTTCGGATTTTCGGAGAGCTTTCAACTGAGAAGAGCTGTCAAGAAACACAGGAGAACATCCTTTACCTACATAATTCAGATGGGAATCGAACCCGCGCCGTCCGCAATCCAGCGGCTGCGGTAACCACCCTGCCACCGAGGTAGTTGTTAGACCGTTGAGCGTGAAATAATAAACTATTACTACATAATTTAGTATACAACGTGCAGATTTGCATTCTCGCCATAAATTTACAGCGGATCTTGGATGGTATACTTATTGAATAGAAAATACTTTTAACGTCGAGCATGTAATAAGGAATCGATAGATTAATAAAACCATTTTGGGGTAATTTAGAACAGCGAACGTCGACAGACGAGAATAGGGGGTCCAGGCCGTAGTAGGTAGATAAGAGTCGATGACCTTACGCATACGCATACTTGTGGTGCAATATTATTTCGCAGTTTTATTATTTATTTACACTATTAAAAAATAAAGTACTAGGTACTTACCGAAGTTTGAACTAGATGACAGTAACCTCGGATCATGCTCGATGGCGTGCACCTGGAGAGGTCTATCAAGTTTAGGACACTCTAAGTTACTGCTCAAAATAGGCACCATCACGTTCTATGCACAAATGAACACGGCGCCTTATGTTTCTAGTTAACTTTTGCAGCACTTGACTATTAGATCGTACACTTTCAAAAGCCATTAAAATATTTGTCTTAATTGCAAAAGACTCGTGATTTCGTCTTTGTAAACTATTATTTTTATGTCTCCCCACAAATAAAACTCACACGGAGTCTGGCGAACTCGGAGGCCAGGGTACTGGCTGGCCCACCTCGACTAATCCACTGTGTTTCAAACACTTCGTCCAAATAATCGTGCACTTGATCGTCCACAGAATAATATACAAGCAGAAGGCTCACTTTCGACACACTTGCAATACAATATCAACTTTCAGTGCGCGCTAATACGGTCCAAAATAACTCTGCACCTATTCTCGTACCTAACTCTTTCAACGGTCGGGACAATCGAAAGTAAATCTTATATCTAAGGCGCTACGAGCGCGCGCCGCTGCTTTTACAAAATCTTGCTTGGCGACCTTGACGTAACCCGGCTGCGTGTTGCTCATAGGGTTGATGCAAATACTGCAATATGAAGCGCTTGGGCCACGTAGGTACCTATAAATACTGTAAACACAAACGCTTCTTTGTGATGTGTTTGTTAATGATCAATAAAATACAATATTATTAAGAATGAATGAATTATATAATTCATAATGTAATTTTATCAAGGACTACCGCTAAATTTGGTTTCGTAAAAACGTCTTTAGAACTTAACCACAGTACCTATACTAAACCTGGTCCAACATTAGACCGCGTTTTGTGGTAAGGTCGACCGCAATCAGTATTCACTTTCAGTCACTAGTTTCACCATCCTGTGAACTTTCCACTTGCGAAAATAAAATAAACGAGGCCAGAGCAGACATGCTACTTTAAGCATCGTCGATCGGAGATTTAGATGCTTTTTAGAAGCTGAATGCAGCGACTGAATCGCTAAAACGCGCGATTCCGATACTGCAATCAAACTCAGAAGGAGAAAACGGAACCCTTATAGGATTACCTTGTTGTCCGTCTGTCTGTCTGTCAAGACCTTTTATCGCGGAAACGGGAGGAGGTATCCAGTTGAAATTAAAACGATATACTCAGGTCTACAGTCCCTTGAAGCTGTAAAAAAAATCAAACTCTTAAGTTTACGTTAAAAAAAGATACGGCCGTTTATGCTGCAAAATAGTACATTATGATACGAGTGTGCTAAGTTAGTCATTATAATCGAGGCGGGTTATGAGCCCGAGCCGAAGGCGATGGCTTAACGGAGCCGAGGATTGTAATTAGGTACCAATACACACGCGTTTCACACGACGTTTTTCAACACACTTGTGAAGAAAACACATTTACTGAAAATGATTGCGTTTTTTTGTTGTTTTTCTAGTGTATAAATATTTTGTAACCGAAAATATATTTCTCTTTGAACTTAGATGGTAATAGGCTGTCAATAACATTTTTGGCTTCATTTAATATTTTCGGCGGTGTAGACTGTAAAAGTTTTTCATTACAAGAACTAGACATATTTATTTTTAAACTTTCAAAGTAATAAGTTATGAACAAGAAGCCGCTGTATAAATCGACAAAATATAGGCATGTGAAAGTTAGGAAGGAAGCTTTCCATCTCTTCCCTTGGTTGTCGTAAAAGGCGACTAACGGACTAAAGACTGCATATACATCCAACAGCATAGAGGGGCGATGGGCTCATCAAAATAATACTACCAACCCCTTTATTCCCTTGGGTGTCGTAAAAGGCGACTAACGGACTAAAGACTGCACATACATCCAACAGCATAGAGCAGCGATGGGCTCACAAAATAATACTACTAATCCCTTTCTTCCCTTCGGTGTCGTAAAAGGCGACTAACGGACTAAAGACTGCACATACATAAAACAGCATAGAGCGGCGAACGGCGATGGGCTCATCAAAATAATACTACCAACCCCTCCCTTCCCTTGGGTCTCGTAAAAGACGACTAATGGACTAAAGACTGCACATACATACAACAGCATAGAACGGCGATGGGCTCATCAAAATAATACTACCAACCCCTCTCTTCCCTTGGATGTCGTAAAAGCGACTAACGGGCTAAAGGCTCACCACCTAAGCACATGTGCAGACTGTGCAGTTTTTTTTTGCTGAAGCGTGGTCTGTGTTGTCCATAGATTCAAATGATTACTATTTTTACCATAAACTTTAATAATAACTATCTCAAAAAAGTTGATAATCTAAGTAAACAGTAATAAGTCGAGTCTTTATTCATGATTATTCTTTAAAACACTAAATACTTTTTCGTTTTTGTTGGCTCATTGTCATGTGACAGACAAAAATTTAAAAAAAAATTACTTTTTCCCCTAGGGCAAGAAAAGCTATTTTAGCCCCGCTCTAGAACGCTACAATGACGGTCTTTTTGAGCAAGAGGAGTGAAAATAGTTATTTGTTATACAAGATTGCAAAGTTGCTTTTTAACCGCGTGCTCAATTTTGATGACCGAGCAAGCGAAGGATTCTAAAATTGAATCACGAGTGCAGCGAGTGATTCAAACATTAGAATCCTGAGGGTTAGCGAGGGAATCAAAAGAGCACAAGGTGAAAAATCTTTGCACTCACTCGAGTGCAACACGTAACTTTTCATCCCACCTCAGCGAGGAAATGACTAAATGCAAAAGAAAAAACATTTACATTCACAAGATACTTTTATTTCAGTTTAGGTATTAACTACTACATTATGCTAAGTAAGTATTACAGAATAATCTTTAAATTATAACAAATAATACTTAGGTATAATTAAGAAAAATTGAAAGTAACGTTGCTACAGTTACTATTAGGTGTAGACGTGAAAAAAAATGGCGCGCAAAGCAAATTAAAAAAAAGTAAGTACACCAAGAAGGTTCCAGAGTCTGAGTTTTTAACAAATTAAAAAAAGTTGTATGATAAATTCGGCCCCATGGAGGTAGAAGTAAATAGGTTTAATTATGTTTTGAATTCACAAACTTATTGCACACGATGTTCTAAATTCAATTTACTTTAACCTCTAGCGGATAAAAACGGCTTTTTCACTCAGATATCGAATTGCAAAAATACTCTTTCCGAGATGGGGGGATGAAAAAGTAATTTCGACGTTGCTTCTGGCAGAAGTTATCAATGTATTAGTAGGATTTAAAGGTGAATTTCTAATTGATGCAAAAAAGTTATTAAAGGTATTAGCCACTATATTGGGGTCACTAATAGTTTTTTTCCTGATGTTTTAGGTAGCATATTTTTATATTTCATAGGGTTTTTATTTGTTTCGTTATTTATGATTTTCCACATTGATTGAGTTTTGTTTTGGGAGTTTTTTTAAACTTTAATTTGTTATTTATTTTCTTAGATTTATTTATATCTTTTTTAAGTACTTTACAATAGTTTTTAAAGTAAATTTTTAAAGATTTATTTTTTGTTTTATTTAGTAATAACTTTAAGAATCTTTAATTACGGCATGAAGTTTTTAATCCTACTGTTAGGTATTTATTTTTAGGTTTTATTTTTATTTTTATAAGTTTTTTTGGTATGCATTTATTTAAAGCCCTTTGTAAGGTATCAATAAATATATTATAGTTATCATTTATATTTCTGTTAGAGTTAAATATTGTATCTCAATTGACAGTTAAGAGTTCGGTTTAAATTTATTTATATTGAAATCATTGAACAATCTTTTATAAGTAGAGAATTCTTTTAGATTATTTATAATTACCGTCCTATACTACAAGTATAGGGAAAAATCTGAAACTATACATTTGTAATTTTAACATTAGGAGCTCAATGGCGCAGCGGCTAGCACGTTCGGCTTGCAATCTTGCCCGCTAAGCAATTTTCGCAATGCCGGGTCGCCTGATGGGTGACCAACTAAAAACATCTCGAGCTCCTTCGTGCTTCGGAAGGCACGTTAAGCCGTTGGTCCCGGTTGTTGTAGTAAGATGGCAGTCGTTAAAACCCACCAACCCGCATTGGGCCAGCGTGGTGGGTTAAGGCTCAATATCCCCACGTGCACAATAGTTCACGTGAGAGCCCTGTGCCCAGCAGTGGGACATTTATAGGCTGATGATGTACTAAACGTATAGGAAACGCACAGAAAATCTGAAAACTTTACATTTGTAATTAAATAATTCAAAAACAGGGTCTTTATGCCAAAAGAACGTATATTTCGACACGTTTAAGGGAATCAAAATTTATAATGTATTTTCCGTTGAGTTAAAACTATAAAAACCGTCTGAAACATCTGAAAACTATACTACTACATTTGTAATTAAATCATTAAAAAATAGGGTCTGTATGCCAAAAAGACGTATATTTCGAAACCCTCGAAGGAATCAAATTTTATAGGGTTATTTTCCGTTGACCTAGAACTATGAAAATTGGCAAGTATTACCGTCTTATACTACAATAAAATTGTACGGGGAAAAATCTGAAAACTATACATTTGTAATGAAACCATTAAAAAACAGCGTCTTTATGCCAGGAACGGCGCTGGCGCGCGGCGATCCAAATTTTGAATTGAGTTAACCGTGCCATGTGGGGTATATCGTATGAGGTCATGTCGTATGAAAGGGCTTCATTAACACAAGCTTAAACAGATTTTTATGATGTATAGTTTTCGATTTTTGACGAAGAATGATAAAAAATAAGAACAATTAATATGTTTGCTGCTGTGAATATGGCTGCGATGCAAACCTACATGTTGTATAACCATGATTTTCCAGATTCAGTAAGTCCTACAAAATTACCTATAATTTGGCAGGAGCTTTGTACTATGTGCACGATTTTAATAAACTCCTTCTGTATCACACGATACGGTTAACGGATGTGTATTCAACTCGACCCAGTTACTTTCAATAAGGCGGTATTGTACTATCGCCATATTCAATGGAAATGCAATTTCTGATCGATTAGTCACCGACAACATCACGTCTCTTGAGGAGAGGTGTGTATGTAACAATATTATGTTGTCTAGCTACGTTTTACATCTCACGACTTTATTCGTGTATCAACTAAACAGCTTATTTTTGCATTTCTACAGTGTCAATTCCACTCCATCCCAAAGATAACAGATATTAAAGATTAACAATTCTTTACCGTTTCATAGTCCCGCAGCCCACTTCAGACTCATAACAATTGATTGAAATATTGTTATATTTTATGGAAAGCGAAATCGGTAGTTTAGAAAAAACTACTTCTAATTAATGTCAAATTTGTAATTTGCGTAATAAAGTTCCTACATTCTAACAAATTAATATTATTGAACTTTTACGAATGTCACTACGGCCTCGGTTCGAGAGACTTTGTACTGAGAAGAAACAACAAGAATGACGTTTCATTTCTCAGTTTCACAGCTAAACATATTGATGACTGCCGCCTTAATCATAAAAGGACTCTTTCCTGTGCCTGTTACAACCACCGGTAAACTAATAAATTATTATTTATTATTTATTTATTTATTGAACAAACATTGCCAGCGTTATTGCCAATATAAATAAATGCCATCCCAGTCGTGTCGTCCACGTCTCGCGCGGTGTAACGCCGCGCGCGCTCATGCGGAAGCGAGCCGCGCCGCCGCGCGTCGTCAGTCGTTTGCAGATATTCGCGGGTTTATTATTGCCTTTATTGTTGGGATCTCTTCCACAGCCTCCGTCTAACAGCCGCGCCGGGAGGATGTGGGGAGTGGCTCCATCGATGTACGCGCCATTGAACATATTCATTGTTTGTTAAACTGTTCTAAAAACATAGTGGGGGCCTTTTATTGTTTCACTAGCTTTCGGCGGCGTGAAGTTCGGTCTGTCGTGAATTCCCGGAGGAGTGGAATGTTTTGTTGGGACGAAAGTTACGGGTGGCACTCTGAGCTAAAAATACTCTATCAATCCAACATACAAACATCATGTAAATTCGTTGCCCAGGATGTGAAGGAGGGTCCATCAAATCACCTTTTTAATAATACTAGTTAGAATTGTTATAAGTTGACTTTCATAGTTTCTAACAGACACGATGAATCCCTAACATGAATACTCTCATACTTATATTCAAAATGTACATACACGATAAATTGTAATTGATGGCCAGGAGTGTTCTTTTACTATAAATAAATAACTTAAATAATTATTAAGCATTATCATAGTTTAAAATCAAAGTGATTTTATTAAGTAAATTGTATAAGTTAATGTAATATCACAAAACACACGAACAATATTTTTGATATTTAAATCTCTGATCTATTGTAATATAAATATCCTTCCAAAGTATTCGATTAGTTTTGAGGTCGCCAAATAGTACTCTAATGACACCCATTAATGAGTAGGACCGGCCGCATGTACCCGGCGTGTGTCAATTAAAGTGCGTTCGACCCGGGCCGTTAACAGGTAGGGCCGGTTCATCAACGGGCCATGCTGACCAGATGCTTCTGACCGGATGCTTTCATACTATTATTTATATATATATTATTATTTCTTAATTGATTTATCTCTTAGATAAAGTTCTGACTCACTGACTTATCAACGTCTAGTTCAAACCTTTAGATGTAGAAAGCGGATTTTTACAAGTACCAACGGGATCACAGGGTATAGGCGTTTACACGTACGAAGACAGTAGGCAGTTGCTAGTCTAATATAAATCTACAAACTGGCTTTTGTGATGTGCATAAAGACGACGACCCATCTCTGGTAAAGTACTTAACAGCTGTTTATGATGATGATTTAAAAAATATGGGTTTGAAGACGATTACCTTATTACATTCATAAAGTTTGTTACTCGGTTTATAAATAACGAGCTTTTGCCCGCTACTTCGTCCGCGTGGAATAGTTACTTTGGGCTAACGCTAACTTGAATCCGCGACTTTGTTTACGTAGAAGGTGAAAATATTTTTAAATAATACGTACGTTATGGAGCTACTTTAGGTACCTACATCACGCTTTTATCAGTAAGAGTGGAACTTTAAAACGTTACGCCGCCGGCCTTGCACATCATAAATGCGCGCGCAGTACTTGATCATTATTTTGCTGCGATGTTATTTTCAAACTGCGATATCTCATAACATATTTATTAAAATCGATTGATGTAAAGGGCAATTGTTTGTTTTAAATTAAATACTTGTGATGAATTACGTATTTATTTGAATAAGGATTACTATCAGTTTATAAAAACGCCTTCTCAAATAATTAATTATTTTAGAACAAATTTGGTTAGCGTAAAAAAAGGTTATAGTGAGACAACCTCAAAAGATAGACCTAAAAAAAGGTTAGGAACAAATCTGTCGTACATTATTTTTGCGAAACTTTAATCGTTTACGCAGCGCACGCAGCGGAAGCTCTCAAAAGGAAAAAGAACCCCCCGATTTTGAAACATTCTTCATTGTTGCTCCGCTCCTATTGGTCTTAGCGTAACGATATTAGCCTATAGCTTTCTTCGATAAATGGGCTATCTAACACTGAAAGAATGTTTGAAATCGGACTAGTAGTTCCTGTGATTAGCGCATTCAAGCAAACAAACAAACAAACTCTTCAGCTTTATAATATTAGTATAGATTTTAGGAATAAGTTGAATATTGGCCTGTATTTAAGTTTGAGGAGCTCGATGCGCAGTGGTTTACGATTTTGCCAGTTAAGCAACTTTCCGGGTCACTAGATGACTGGCCACATTAAAACATCTCCAGTTCCTCCGTGCTTCGGGAGGCATGTAAAGCCATTGTTTCCGGTTGTTGTCGTGAAACGGCAGTCGTTAAAACCCACTAACTCGTATTGGGCCAACGTGGTGGGTTTGTGTTCCAAGTGCTCTCCATGTGCTGCCCATGTGAACGTTTATAGACTGATAATAATGAATACGTTTATAAATATGTTGATGATGATGGCAATATCAATACGCTATCAAAGTGGAAAGTGTTTTTGAACACACCGCCGGAACAGTCCAACTAAAAGCCGGCATAACGAGCGCATTAAGGCGCCGCCTGCTTGATAAAAGGTTAGATAAGGGTGGACTACTAATGGACAGGCGGCTACCTGAATCCCAGCGCCTGCCCGCTGCCCGCGTGTCGCTCCAAATCTTTTTTGTGCTAATGCCTACTTTGAAAGCTGTGTTAGTATTCTTTAGCAACCCAAAAGCCGTATAGGATCAACCAGGATGCTGATCTTCTTACCACATATGGTACAATTACAATAACACTTTAAGCAATATTTTGGAATGTTACCTTTTACCCTGTATTTTTTCTATTATAAATAATAGCTACTTAATTTACTAGAAAAGTTTGAAATGTGACCATTTCCATTTTTTATGTGCATAATTTGTAAATTTTTATTAATTTTATTGCTTTACCTAATTTTTTTTTATCTCATACAGAATTTATCTCCCTCTCAAATACTTCAATCGGTCAGCCCACAGGATAGTTAGACATTCTTTATCTTTTATTTTTATGAAAAAAACGGGATTTTTACCATGTCTGAGTTGTTTGTTTTGAGTCCCCGATATTGCGGCGCAGTTGCATGCACCATGATCACGGAGTAACTGCTCCGTGGGACTTCGGGGACTCAAAACAAACAACTCAGACATAGTAAAAATCCCGTTTTTTCATAAAAATAATTGTAGTGACCATGAAAGTTTAAAATGTTATTCTTTATCTATTCCGTGCTTCAGCCAGTCAGCCTGTATTGAGATCTATTTGAAACCTGCTCTAAGATTGAAACCCACCCAGTGGCTTAGCAACAAATTATGTAGCTTTTCACGCGGGTAAGAAAAAGTATAACCGCGCTGCTTGCTCGCAGTCGCTCGTAAAATTATTTTATTGCTACAATAGTCTGCGTAGTTCGTAGCACAGTGCTCGCCGTAGCAATTACGTAGACGGCGGCCGACTACGCCGTAGCGCGCGACGGCACTAGCTCGTATTTTAATTTAAACTTATTGTCATTTAATACTATCTAAAAGCAATTATTTCATAAATAAGAATAAGTTGTACGCTATAAAAAGACGTTATTGCAGCAGCTGTATATTTGTTTGAATAAAGGGTAAAGAAAATAAAGCTGGAACGTCTTGCTACATACTTTTAGCCATCAAACCATCCTTTTTAATAACTGTCAGGGAGAAGGTTGAAATTGCGTTGGCCTGTAAACTCAAACTAATTGGACAATTACTTGACTAAGCTTTGGTTTAATATAGTGCCTGCGTCAGGGGAAGTGACAGCGCCTCAGCCTCAAAATGATAGATAGTAAAGATAATAAATTGGCATACTTGCAAGGGCGTGCGGCCTAGTTGTATTACGCGCACATACTCATAGTACCGTAGCAGTCTGTAGAGAATAGAGATATAATGTTAGAATCGTTTTATGTTTGTTTACTTTATGATGTTATTTATTTGAGTTCTTGGTTTTTGGTAAACCGCCATCACCACTGTGATAGAACCACGACTATTTAAAATAGCCTCTGAGAGTTAGCGCACTTAGCCTAAAATACGGCTTCAACTCGATTTTCCCAGGTTTGTTAAAGATCAATTTGAACGGCAGTTAGATTGCGTAACGTATGGATTTTGATCTTTCCACCACTATAATGTGTATACTCGTAACCATATACAGCTGTGCTCATATAATTAGAAACGGATAGTATTCATCTCAATTTTATGAAATCTAGTTCAAATAACTTTGCACTGATTTATTATCAATTACTTTTAACCACGTAAAAAATTACTATCATGACTAAAGATTCAACTCAGAATATTTTATAGAAAACAAACAAACATGTATCATGTTTCGAGACAATAAACAAACAAGACATGTCTTTGCAATGTGCTGGCCGCTGCGCTGGACAAACAATTAGAAACGCAATATCATTTCGTTTTAAAATGGTTTTAAATTCAAAATTTAAAAAAATAACTCTATGCTACAATTTGGGAGTGTTTTAAAATTATATTATTTATTACAAAACATGGAAAAGCAAAAAGGATGCGATTCTTCGACAAGAAAAATTATAATTGCACTTTATGAATGTCTTACAAAAAGATTGTTGATCACATAAAATGTTTAAAAACTAAAGTTTTTAACGCTTTCAATCACTTTAAGAAATTTTCAGGCTTGATCCCTATTAAACCTTTGCTGCCCGAACAATCATAGCATTCTCTCGAGATGTCGTTTTCCGAGATTTAAGCTCGGCCTATATGCATCCGCAATCACACGGACCCCAAAAAACACGGCCCCGGATTCATTCCGTAGCTCATACAAATATATGAATTTTTACTGCATCGACTACATGTGATCAGGGGCCTTCCGATCCCGATTTTCACCCGGAAGCAACCGGAACATGCTCCGGACGTCTCCAAGTAACCGGTCCGTTATTTTTCGGCACGGGGGGCGGGGCTTATCTATATCGTATGAAGTTGTATGGAGCTGACCACACGAGAACGCGAGAAACGTCCGTTCCGGTTCGGTCCGGAGAAATCACGCGCCAGTCGATGACAGAAGTGTGGGGAACTCACATTTCATTTGTATATAAATATTTATTTATCTACATATATAAACAAACATACATTAGGTATATATACACACATAATACATAAATACATACATAAATAAATATAATATAAAATAAACATTGGCTCTTACATAAACTTATTTATATTTACATATTATCATTAATACAATACAACTTTTATTCTATTATAATTATTCAAAATTACATAAACCAAACATCATGAAAATAAAATATTCTATGTCGCGATACCATAGTACCATACCGTTATGGAAACGCGCACCGCACTCAAGATGGTGGCCAAGTCTATTGTCTGTAGGAATGAACGGCGCAGAGGCCGAACGACCGGCGCATGCGCAGCGACTCACATCACACCAGCCACGAGCCTAACGTCTGACGTATACCCGTGCCGCCTAACCTTATAGTTGCTTTCCTGTTTACATGTTACTGTTATTTTTGTGAACTTTCTTTTTTTCTGTGCTTTGCTTACGCTTAATACTTCTTGCTTAAACGCCTGTGACTGTCTATCGTGCTTGTGTTCTCCTTCTAATGTGATTTGTTGGATGTTTGTTTGTGCCAATATAAACCGTAAGTGTTACATAGACTTTATTATTTCACACAAACCTAAAGACAACCACAGTGGTGACCCCGATAGAACACTTAAGATATAAATGAGCAGTGAAGATAGTGATTCGGCAGACTCGTTAATAAGCGCACGAAGTACCCCAACTCGGCAAGAAAAAATGGAGCGCGTTTCCACTGCACCATCCGAATTTGAACCACCAATGCCGGAAGCTTTTCGTGTCGGCGTCCGTATACCGCCGTTTTGGCCCGAAAAACCCACAATATGGTTTTCGCAAATTGAAGGACAGTTCGCGATGGCCAGAATTAGTGATGACACAACAAAATTTTACTACTTACTGTCTCACTTGGACCGCCAATACGCCGTAGAAGTGGAAGACGTCATTACTTCACCTCCTGCTACGGGCAAGTACGACAAACTAAAAAGCGAGTTGATCAAGAGGTTATCCGTATCTAGCGAACGAAAAGTGAAGCAGCTTTTGCAATCCGAAGAACTTGGAGATCGTAAACCATCTCAATTCTTACGTCACCTGCAGCACTTAGCCGGCCCAAACATTCCCGAAAATTTTCTACCAACCATTTGGACTAGCCGATTACCTAATAACCTGCAGACTGTTATCGCATCACAGATGAGCCTGTTACTGACCGAGCTAGCAGATTTAGCTGATAGAGTGCACAATATTGCACCCACGTCACCCCAGGTAGCAGCTACAACCAGTACATCGAGGGAATCTACTCTAGAAGCGATGGCTCGAAGCATAACAGAACTAAGCAAACAAGTAAGTGCACTGACTGCGGAAGTACGTGGTCGTTCACGCCCACGTGACCGACAAATGACACACCAGCGACGACGAACTCCATCTTCTACGCGATCACAGTCAAACTACAGGAAGTTCCCGCAATGTTGGTACCATTTCAAATTCGGCAGCAACGCGAAGAAATGCATCCGTCCCTGTGACTACAAGTCGGGAAATGCACAGGGCAATCAGTGATGGCGACAGACGATTGCCCCACCTCTACTGGTCGCCTCTTCGTGACAGACCGCAGATCGAAAGTACAATTTCTAGTTGACACCGGAAGCGATTTATGCGTCTTCCCTCGATCTGCGCTCCGAGATCGCCGTGAGAAGACCAATTATCAACTATGTGCAGCAAACGGTTCTATTATTTCTACGTATGGCTATGTACAATTTAATATTAATTTAGGCTTACGTAGAGATTTTATTTGGAAATTCATTGTAGCAGATGTTACAAAAGCAATCATTGGCGTAGATTTTCTTTCTTACTACAATTTGTTAGTAGATGTTCGCAATAAGCGTATTTTTGATGCTACAACTAAATTAGAGACAATTGCTTGTATTGCTATAAATAACTTCTCTATACCCAGCGTCAAGGTCGTCACTGGTGCTACAAAATACCATAACCTGCTTTCTGAATTTCAGGAAATTACAAGACCTTCAGGCACACCATGTACACCGAAACACAACACTGTACATCATATTCGTACCACTCCAGGCCCTCCTGTATCATGTTCTCCCCGCAGACTGGCACCAGATAAGTTAAAAATTGCTAAAGCTGAGTTCGACGTGATGTTAGCATGCGGTACTGCTCGTCCATCTGAGTCGCCCTGGTCTTCGCCGTTACATTTAGCCCCGAAAAAGGACAACGGTTGGCGTCCTTGCGGAGACTACAGGTTATTGAACGCTAGAACAATCGCAGGTAAGTACCCAATACGTCACATACATGATTTCGCTCATAACCTATCTGGTTGTAAAATATTTTCAACCCTCGATTTAGTCAAAGCCTATAATCAGATCCCAGTCTTTAAAGAGGATATCCGGAAGACAGCCATCACGACACCGTTCGGAATGTTCGAATTTCCATCTATGACGTTTGGTTTGCGAAATGCGGGACAAACTTTCCAGAGATTTGTTGACGAAATGACCCGCGGGCTAGACTTCTGTTTCCCGTATTTAGATGGCTACCTTGTCTTCTCAAAATCAGAGCAAGAACATGAAGATCACCTTCGCCAACTTTTCACTAGGATGAAGGAATATGGAATGGTCATTAACACTTCAAAATGTGTCTTTGGTGAAACAGAAGTCACATTTCTAGGCTATCGCATATCGGAACACGGCACCAAACCTCTGGAAAGTAAGGTCCAGGCTATAAGGGAATTTCCTACACCCAAAACAGCCAAGCAGCTTAGGAGATTCCTAGGTATGGTAAACTTCTATAGAAGATTCATACCCCAAGCTGCTCAAATTCAGTCTCCCTTAAACGCCTTATTAACAGGTTCAATTAAAGCATCGCATCCCATCGTTATGGATGGAAACGCATTGAAGGCTTTCGAAGACTGTAAGGACAGTCTGTGTCAAGCGGCATTATTAGCTCATCCTGACTCCAATTCAAAGTTAGGCCTCGTCACAGACCCATCAGACCAGGCTATCGGAGCGGTACTACAGCAACTGGACGGTAATGATTGGCAACCGCTTGCCTTTTTCTCCCGTAAGTTGAGCCCGACACAAAAGAAATATTTACCCTACGACCGAGAGCTCCTTGCAATATACGAAAGCAGAAAATACTTTCGTCATTGGTTGGAAGCTACACATTTTACAATCTATACTGATCATAAGCCACTATGTTATGCCTTTCACGAAAGAAAGAGTAACTGTAGTCCACGACAGTATAGACACCTAGATTTTATTTCTCAATTTTCGACGGACATACAGCATATATCGGGGAAGGATAACGTAGTGGCTGATACACTTTCTCGTGTAGAAGAACTGTCTAAACCGATTGACTTAGAGACTTTGGCGAAATCACAGGCGGAAGACCCAGAGCTTCAACGTTATTGTGAAGAGGAGACATCTTTGCGCATGAAGAAGATGGCAATTCCTGGAAGTCGTAATCAGATTTACTGCGATGTCAGTAAAACGACTCCCAGACCATTTATACCTACACCACTGCGCAAACAGGTATTTGACTCCCTACACACGTTAAGCCACCCTGGAGCCAACTCAAGTGCAGAACTCGTAGCACAGCGTTACGTATTACCGCAGATAAGAAAAGACTGTCGCGAATGGGCTAAGGCATGTTTAACCTGTCAGCGCACAAAGGTAAATCGACATGTAAAAGCACCTTACGGCACCCTCGATTTACCTGTAGCGAGATTTAAATATGCCATTTAGACCTTATCGGACCATTACCTCCGTCTCGTGAGAATCGGTACTGTTTAACAGCAGTGGATCGTTTCACACGATGGGCTGAAGCTGTACCTATTACCGATATCACCGCAGAATCTGTGGCCAACGCATTTTTAATAGGATGGATAGCTCGATTCGGCTGTCCCACTGACGTTGTAACAGACCGAGGTAGGCAGTTCGAGAGCGCAACATTCCAACAGCTGTCAAAAACTATTGGGTTCAAACACCGAAGAACTACGGCGTACCATCCACAGTGCAACGGCCTCGTCGAAAGATTTCATAGGCAATTAAAAGCAGCCATTATGTGTCACGCAGATGCTAGCTGGTCTGAAGCACTGCCATTAGTTCTTCTAGGCATTCGAAGTTCTTTCAAAAAAGATCTTCAAACGTCTTCAGCCGAGCTCGTATATGGGGAACCATTAACCCGTGGCGCGCCAGCCACCCTAAAGCATTAAATGCTTTACGTGTCAGGCATTTTGCGATACATCACTTTTTTATTGTTTGATTAGGGAAAAATATTTATTGCGTAATAACTATACGAGATTTTCGCGTGAATAAGGTGTCATTTTTTTCTGTATGAGTTTTTGTACGTAGTTAACTACTTAGAATGAACAATAAAGACTTACTTGTAGTGGCACTGGAACGGTTTTCTTTCGTTTTCAATATTTCATAAAGGTAACCTTTGGTTTTACTGTTTGTTATAGTAATTAACAAACGACACACAACACAATTGACATAATAACTTTTTAGTTAACATTATTAGGCACCGGTCACATGAATCATAAACACTTTGGCACTAAACTTCACTCACAAAACAATTTTTAACTTAGGAACCAAAATAAATAACCGCCGCCATAACGTGGCCGGCCCGCGTAAATAGTGACCTAAAAGTATATTATGTCTAACTGTAAATAAAAAAAGGTTACTGATGAAATAATCTACAAATTGATTAATGTTTATAATCACTTTTATCAAAAAAATCAAAATATAAAGAAAATTACAGCACTTTATATCACACAATGCTAGCTGTAGTTGTTAGCAAAATCAAAATATCATAATTATACTTCTAGGTCTTCGTTTAATCTAAATTGCCACTATATCACACAACTATTGCATTGTACAAAAACTGTATTAAGTTTCCAGTAAATATAGATAAGAATCATACGAAAACTTATATTTTACGTTGAGAAAACATCATGTAAACAAATCACAACAACACAACTTTGTAACTAATATGGCTGACGGCCGTCCATAACTTCAGACACTCTTTTTAATATTTTTTTTCGATAATGTTTTGTTCGGTCCGAATCCTACTAACTATGTTAATTTCTTCTATACGGACCATAGAAAATTCACAGACAGCTAAAACTTGTATACTACGACTCGGACCGGCTAAAATAAAACAACCAATCTGAGCCAAGTCTGTTGTACACCGGTAAGTACAAGAAACACGTATGCCTCTCGAGGGGTTAAGACTTCCCGGTGAATTTTTCGGCCATAAAGTTGACAAATGTACTACTGACATAACTGAATTTTCAGCCCGTATCAGATCATTTGCCAACAATTTACAGCCAACCCCAACTTCAAATCACTCTAAAAACAAATTTTTTATATATAAAGACCTCACTTTTTGTTCCCACGTTTTTCTTCGGGTAGACTCACTTAAAGGTGCTTTACAACCTGCCTATACAGGCCCGCATGAAGTGATCGAGAGAGGTCCAAAAGTTTATAAACTTCGCGTAAAAGGTAAAGTCGTTACAGTATCTGTAGACCGTTTAAAGCCCGCCTACATACTGAACGAACATAGTAGCGCTAAAATCCCTTTAGCCAATAACCTGGCACCCTCCGATTCAAACAATACCCCAGTTTCAATCAGTACCCCAGTTGCTAAAACTACACGTTCGGGTCGTCAGGTTCGATTTCCGGATTTTTATCGTCCGTAGCCACGGCCTCTCGGGGGGAGTGATGTGGGGAACTCACATTTCATTTGTATATAAATATTTATTTATCTACAAATATACACAAACATACATTAGGTATATATACACACATAATACATAAATACATACATAAATAAATATAATATAAAATAAATATTGGCACTTACATAAACATATTTATATTTACATATTATCATTAATACAATACAACTTTTATTCTATTATAATTATTCAAAATTACATAAACCAAACATCATGAAAATAAAATATTCTATGTCGCGATACCATAGTACCATACCGTTATGGAAACGCGCACCGCACTCAAGATGGTGGCCAAGTCTATTGTCTGTAGGAAAGAACGGCGCAGAGGCCGAACGACCGACGCATGCGCAGCGACTCACATCACACCAGTCACGAGCCTAACGTCTGACGTATACCCGTGCCGCCTAACCTTATAGTTGCTTTCCTGTTTACATGTTACTGTTATTTTTGTGAACTTTCTTTTTTTCTGTGCTTTGCTTACGCTTAATACTTCTTGCTTAAACGCCTGTGACTGTCTATCGTGCTTGTGTTCTCCTTCTAATGTGATTTGTTGGATGTTTGTTTGTGCCAATATAAACCGTAAGTGTTACATAGACTTTATTATTTCACACAAACCTAAAGACAACCACAGACGCTCAAGCGGTCGGTCGCGTCGCGTGCGCAAGCAAAACTGCAAAACAGTTGATTCCGAGCGCCTCATTATGGTGATAGAGTAGGAGTATTCGTAGAATTTATCAGGAAAGAACCTAATTTTTGTATAAGACTAATACACTTTCTGTTTTGCGGTCTACGTGAAAAGGATGAACCCAATATCTTTTCACTTTTCTCTGTTTCCCTTTTTTGTTAACGGCCACAGCTAAGCATACAATTTCAACTAAAGTTAAACTTTCCATTGTTGACTGGACGACTATAGAGCGCAAGTGCTAGAGACCGACTGAGTAAATTTCTCTGCGGATTCAAAACGGAGTCCGTGTAGTCGATTACTTGCCGAATTTGGTTTTTTCCCGGGCCGGACTGATTCCGGATGAAGTTCGAGTCTTAGGCTCGAACTGCATCCGGAATATTTGCTGCTGAATGGACTGGAATGGACTGCTTAATGTTTCTCTGGATATGGTTGGGCCCCGTGAAAAAATTTAAAGTATCAATTTAAATACAAGAACATTTTGGAAGAAAAAATGCTTTCTTACGCTGTAAAGTACTCGTATAAGCTATGGCGTCCCGCAAGGCAGCGTGTTAGGACCGACTTTGTTTTTACTGTATATAAACGACCTTTGCAATATGGTAATCCCAAATACTGAGATCTTCTCTTACGCAGATGACACCGCTGTAGTCTTTACTGGCAACTTGTGGAGCTCTGTGAGGACTCAGGCTGAACAGGGACTGTCTATGATTGCTGAATGGTTAAATGCTAACCTACTCACTCTTACCACCTCTAAAACCAACTTTATGTGTTTTTCGATATATGATAGGAACCAGCCTGACGCAACCTTTGAACTTCGAATTCATAGTTGTTATCGAAAGCTAAACTCTATCTGCACATGCCCTGCCTTAAACAGAGTTAAAACAACGAAATATCTCGGAGTCATGCTATACCAAAGACTTAACTGGCATTCACATATTGAGTTGGTTGCTACCAGGTTGCGGAGACTTATTTGGATATTTAAGGTATTGAGACATGTTACTGATAAGCAACTACTAAATCAAATTTACGTAGCATTGGCACAATCCGTTACTATTTACTGTAGGTATTACCGTATGGGGTGGCGCACTTAAGACCAAATTTTTAGAGTAGTAGTACTTTAAGAAAAGAAGATTTCCTACCCTAACTTTATATTTAAATGCAGATTTACTTACAGTAAGAAAGCTTTATATATTACTCACAATTTTGAAAAAGCATACGTCTTTAAAATACTACCCTGATACTGGTGTTAGAAGAAGGAAAGATAAAGTAGCCCCTGTTAAACGGGTATACACTCGATTTGCGCAATATCAGTTCTCACATTTGTCCTCACAATTATACACAAAGTTAATAAGGAACTAGAAATTTACTCATTGACGACTAGGGACTGTAAGAAAGAACTTACCGCATGGCTGAAATCTGTGGACTACAATGAGACTGAAAATTTACTTTCTTATATTGACTTTTGAGTGGTTAATTAAACTTGCCTCACACCTATTCACACATTTTTACAGACTCTCACACACACACCCACACACATTTACACACCATCGCTACAAAACAAACACACTACACCTACAACACTTTACATATTTTTAATACTTAAAATATTTTTTTTATATACCTAAATTTAATTGAATTCTTTTTTATTTTCTAAAAGTGTAAAATGCATGTATTTAAATGTAAGTTCCTACTTTCACATGTATTAGTTAACACAATAGTTATCATAATTTAGGTTAAGGAAGAGCAACTCCCTTTGGTACAGGTGCTTCTACATGTAATAGTTGGAGTTTTAAGTCTTCACCTAATATTGTTACATTAAGTCTTGAAATGAATAAAACATTTTTTTATTTTTTAAAAGAAAATACCAGTGACCTGGATATTTCAGCATGATATTGACCCCAAATACACTGCCAATCTGTTAAAACATTTCTTAGGGAGCAATCAGTTTCGATGCTAGACTGGCCTGTACCTGCGTATCCGCTAAAAGAACAAGTAATCTAAACGAGCTTTACGATGCGTTTGTGGAATCGCGGAACGCCATTTCTATTGAAACTTGCCAAACTCTAATAGCCTCGCTGCCTCGTCGATGCAGTGCGGCAATTGCAAACAATGGTTATCCTACCAAATATTTATTTTTATTTTTATAAACTACAGTGATACCTCCTACATTTACGTTATTCAATTTAAATTTAATTGTTATTTAATTTAATAATATTAGTTTCGGTTTGTGTACTTAATTATTTTTCCAGTGATCAAACGTATTAACAACATGAGTTATCGAACTTTTTATTGCTTAAAAATAATTTAAAATGTCTTATGATTTCATAAGTCGGGTAGGTGAGTATGTTAGTGACGTGAGTAGTTTATAACATTGATACAATTAATAAAAAAATACGATATTAAATTATTTATATTTAAATAGATTTCATACATTGTTTTCAGTACGAGCCGTTCTTAATTCTATAACCACAACTGTAGGTACACACCAAGTATACATACTAAGGATGTAAGTACGTACACCTACTAGTTACATGTACAAGTTTTGTTCATGTATTACACACCCAACAGGAATTGTCGGCTGGTCGCCTCCGAGTAGCATGTAACCGCGACCGGTGATTACCTGTCGCCGTAATGAATGGTCACGGATGCCTTTCGGCGACACCGCGGCACGTGGACGGGAATGCGCTCTTGTACACGTGATAACATCACATAATGTACAACATCGTAAAATCTCACTGTGGATTTGCAAAAAATGTCATCTCATTTAGTCATTACAGTCATTACGAACCATCTACGAACCAATTTATAGAAAAACTTACTTATTTAGAAAGTTTAAGAAATCTGTACAGGATTGACTTATGTCGATAATACGACATTTAAAAAAAAATGTTTTTGGTAATTTATATTATTTTTTAACTATTATAGAGCTAATTTATAAACACCGTTCTTTATTTATTTTATTTCTTTAGCCAATTAAGTATATATTTTGTGGCAGTGATCGAATTAGTGCGCCTTCGCCTAGTGTCTTCTATCAATTTTACTGAATAGATTGTTGAAAACATTTAAAAAAAATGTTTATTTAACTGAATAATTATTTTTTACTTTCTGTAGTGGACTTTAAATATATCAATAACTCAGCTACAAAAACGTTTTTTAAAAATGTTTTCAACAAACTATTTAGATCCCTGTGTTTTACTTTAGCGTGCAAAGTTTCATTAAAATTGACTTACTGGTTTTTAAAAATTTCGACTTGGAAGTTTGTATGGGAAACCGAAATGCGCAAACCCTCCTAACAACATTGACGCGCTCCGCTGGCGCCATCGCTTGGTCCGCTGCTAGTTTCGGGCTCGCGGTCTTTGCGTTTAACGCAACTACTCTGGTCTGTGAATGCAACATAATCGACATACTTAGTGTGGTGATGCGTGTGTTTGTATATGTGGGTAGTCATTTATGAAATCACACCCTAAACAATAACGCAAATTCTAATATAACTCAAAATACTCAAAGTCAATAGTCAATAGTCAAAATATATTTATTCAATAAACTCAATTAATAAGTACTTTGAAAGGTCCAAATATTTTTTAACCTACCACCCATTCAGGACATCATTTTTTAACTGTGGCAAAGAACGGGCGCAAGAAACCACAGCGCACAGAAGCAACGACATTTACAAAAAATATATATATTATATGTCGTTACCAGGTCACAAAATACAAAATTTGAATTTGAATGTAAATAGTTTAATTAAATATGGTGCTCTATATAAATTAATTATAGGCAATTAGAAAAAGCTGTTGGAGTATGTACTTGAAGCATTTTAGACCCAAGCTGGTTTGTCTTCTGTATAATCCGACACTTTATAATAAGCTTTTTTATAAAGCTTTTCTTTGATTTTGATTTTAAATTTATCAAGATCTAATTTCTGAATATCATTTGGTACTTTGTTGTATAATCGTACACACAGACCCTTAAAAGAATTATTTATTTTATGGAGCCTAGTATAAGGCACTGCTAATTTGTTCTTACTTCTAGTATTTAATTTGTGAATATCACTGTTTTTTGAAAACATTTCAATATTTTTATGAACATACACAAGATTTTCATAAATATATTGTGATGCAACTGTCATTATACTTATATCCTTAAATCTCTCTCTGAGAGAGTCACCAGCCTGTAGGTTATATATTGCTCGAATAGCCCTCTTCTGTAGCACAAAGATAGTTTAAATGTCGGCAGCATTTCCCCACAGTAAAATGGCGTACGACATTACACTATGAAAGTAACTGAAATAAACTAATCTAGGTGTATCAACGTCAGTTAACTGACGGATCTTCATTACTGCATAAGCCGCAGAGCTAAGTCTATTCGACAATTTAGCTATATGTGGGCCCCACTGAAGCTTGGCATCCAACGTGATGCCTAGAAACATAGTGATCTCCACAGGATTCACATTCTTATCTTTAATTTGTACACTAGTTATTACCTGCAACATTAGGCAATACAAATCTTACACATTTGGTTTTTCCCTCGTTTAATAGCAGGTTATTAACACTAAACCAGTGAACAATCTTTGAGACCGCATTATTCACATCGTCATAATTTGGGTGTCGTCGGTTCACTTTGAATAAAAGTGAAGTATCATCAGCAAACAATACTATCTCATGACTGTCTTTTACAAAATAAGGTAAGTCATTATTATAAACCAAAAACAAGAATGGACCAAGTATTGAACCCTGCGGAACTCCCATTTTAACCACTGATCCCGGAGATCTTTTACCGTTAATGTCGACCTTTTGAATCCTGTTGGACAATGGAAGGACAATGGTCACGTAGTATGAAATTTAAACCCAGGCCCGGCGCAAAAAAAATGTACTTTAAAATGTTAAGTAATTAATTACTGCATAAGGGACACCGCCGAAATATTTTTCTAAATGTATAAAATTGCTATTGAAAGTGTTGCAGGGGTCATATTAATGTTTCAGTAAAAGGATCATAAAGTTGCTAAATTAGGTGTTTAGCAGTGAGTACCTAATAGGGGGTATAATCCAAATATTTTTCTACAGTATAAATATTACCACCACTACTATTATTAAAGTAGTAGCAGAAGTCATCAATGATGAAGAAACACAATAGTAGTAGGTAACATGAATCATTTTTTTATATTTTTTTTTGGTAATATACACAATTATATAGGTATCAGTAATCACATCACACTTATGTCATATTAAAAATGTGAAAATAACGATGGTTTGATATTTTAATGTATGGATGTTTTTTTGCTTTTACGCCTCAATGACTGAACTGATTTTAATAAAACTAGGTAGGTAGATAGGTAGATAAGGACCTGCATTAACACCGCTGACTGAAAAGAAAGCGGAAGCTAGTCCGATATACTCGATAATATGACCTCTGCAAAACTTCGAAAAGCAATTTCACACTTTTAGAAAAATATTTCGACGATTCCAACTACGCAGTATTTCATTACACATTTTTTGTAAAAATCTGAGACACATTTTATTTCCGCCGGGGCTTGGGTTTTTGGCCATTATCCTATAATAATTATTTATATTAAAACTTCACCTGTCAGGCGTACCCGAAACAGTACCCGTAAATTAATTAAAATTAATTATCAGACGATTAGACAATACCCTCTACGATTGAGAACGAAACGACGCACGGCGTTTCTTAGCAACAAAACATTGATGAGAACAAAATGATGTAATTAGCGTAACGTAACTGGATGCGGCGCCGGCAACCGATACGCTGGCGATACCATTGTTCCCGCGAACAACGCACCCACTAAATGAGCTATACCTACCGTTGTTTTTGTTTCCAGTTAATTTTAGGCTTCATATGATTTACGAAATACTACACGAGTAATATGGATTTCAGTGAGTTTGATATTGAACTCTCAACAGTAATTAAGTTCGTAAAAGTTACACGCGGATCAAGAATAAATAAAAACAGTGATGTAAAAAACATATGTTTTACAATACGATACGAATATGCCAATATCTATTAATTATAATGATGACTTAATTTGAATGATGGAGGCCTTTTCCTAGCATTGGGACAGTTTCAAGGCTATACTTTGCTATTTTTAGTGCCCGTGAAGTGCTTTATATAAAACAAACCATTTGACTTTGACTGTTGTCCAGCTGCGGGCGCGCTGGCAGCCTCGCGGCGACGCCCGGTGAGAAGCTGATGGAGCTGCTGCGGCCCAGCGCCGGCACCGTGCGGCGGCACTCGACCGCCGCGTGCGCGCCGCAGCCGCCGCGCCCCGCCGGCTTCGTGTACTGCCCCTCGGACGCGCTGCCCTACTGCCCGCCCAGCAGGCTGGCGCCGCAACGCTCGGTGCTTAAGGTGAAGGCGAGAAACCTGGGCCACCAACTATTGGTCTGACCACTTAACTAGAGGGGGTAACGTGGCCTGCTGTAGTTAAGTCTGAAATGGTCTGACTACTTGACCACAGGAAGTTACGCTGAAGTTTAGTCAAAACCAAACCACGGTATACTCAGAAGGTCTTGTTACGTAACTACTGGCTTGCGTATATTATTTTTTGGTTTGCACACGCTTTTATTACTCTGGCAGAAGCTTTCTAATTCTTCTTTTTTTAAAACAAATAATCTAATTGAGTAAAACAAATTATTACCAGACGTCATTGGCTGCTCGTGATTCCTTGAATGGCACGTTTATTAAAATCGTTCTTGTTCCGCCAGAGGGCGTACCACAGTAAACAACGACTTAGAAAAATCTATCTTTAAAAAATTAAACAGATCGCCTTTATAGAATTCAGCGTCTGAATCATTACTTTGGAAGTGCAATAGTTATGTAACAGTGTTGGTAAGAAACAATATTAAAGCGAAAAGTGTTATTGAAAATCTAAAAAAATTGTGCAGTGCAAGTGCCAATAAAACAAAAATAAAAGTAAATAAAATAAAATAAACTTTCCTACACTCACACCAATTATCTAGCCCAAGAGAAGCTTCGTTATGAAACTCGTTAAATGTTTACTAGACAACGGATAAACATACTTAAAATACGTTATATTATACATAGAAAACATCCAGACTTAAGACAATTTAGTAGACAATAGTTTCTAAATTGACCCGACCGGGGATCGAACCCGGGACCTCAGAGATGGCGTCACCATAAAAACCGGTGTACAAACCACTCGACCAAGGAGGTCGTCAAGTAAGTAAGTAAAATAAACTTGAAAGTGTTTTGCTAGAATACCAAATGGAACAGTATTTATCTCCTCTTGAGCGTCGACTTGTCGACTATGGGCAAAGACAATTAAAAATTATATTGTGTCTGGCGCGCGACGCGCAGGTAGATAAGTTGATAAACGTTTGATTTCTAAATACACTCAAACAAACTACTCAAGCTCAAATCACTAGAAATCTCGCGTAAGCGTACGCTTCATTTCAAAAGTTCAAAGTCTCTAAGTGTATCAAAACACGGTACGAAGTCAAGTTGAGAGCGCGGCCATATATTGCCACTTGGGGTCTGACGGAATAGCGAGTGTTTAGGTGCGGCCAAATATGGCCGCTTGGGGCTTGAGGGGTTAAAGAATAATGAACTAAAGAGAAACGATAAAAGAATTGCAATTATTAAAAAATGTTTGCAAAATACCACCTATCAAAGAAGTAACGTATGCTGTAAGCGACATTCTTTACAATCCTTAGATTTTTTTACTCCACTATAAGCCTCTTCAGTAGAAAAATCCAATACCCCGCATAACTTTACATATCTTCAAACAAGAATATATTATGAATTCAAGCAGTCGCTGGCTGACGCGCAACGGGAAATAAATGTCCTAAATGGGTGGATTTCCCAGCAGCACATTTTACGCGGCATGGATGAAATCGGTAGTGCAGAACGTTACTATACAGTTCTAATATTTTTTTCTTGGTAGATGAGGTAGTTACCTATATGGGGCAGTAAATAATTCTCAATCAGACTTGCAGTTAAATAAGAAAAAAAAATTGCGAAGCTCCATTTTTATTATTTCGGTAGCTGTCCCAACAACATTTTTCAGTGTAATTTCCCTCATACAACAAAAACTATCGGCTATTTAAGTTGTTGGATACTTTAATTTAAACCGTGAATAGTTGAAGTATTATCACAAGCCACTTCTGTAATCTTACCTACCCAGTTTAATAACTGGGAAGTAAAAATGCATGTGTCTCAGAAATTTCTTTCATTTCAGTGACTTTAAGATTATCGATTATATTTTTGCATGGATCAACTCTAGCTTTTCTCTTACTCGCATAGAACTTTCCTATCAGTATCAGTGCCACCTAAATGCTTATAGTGGAAGGACGTGCGCCGCTTGCTCCGTGTTCCCGCCAAAAACGTAAGTAATATAATGTATTTTCATTTCCATGTATAGATATTATAACTTGTCTTCCAATCAACGAGTACCTATATTTAGTAAAGTAGTCGTGAGCTGCTTATTGTAATATGGTTATTTGTGTAGTATTGATTCAATCTTTTAATAAATAGTTTTTTAGTAAATGCACATTTTTGCTCTTGTTTTTCATTTCTACGTTTTCATTTCGGTTGATTCGGTATACGAAACTGTCAACGGAAATGACAAAAAACTCACCGAAATGTTAAAAAATATCATTTCAGTGAGTTCTATAAATTTCGGTGTATAATCGTTTCATTTCAGTTCATTGTTTTATCATTTCGGTTGGTTATCATTTCATTTCGAAGTAAGTCACAGTGAAGAATGGTGGACATAACCTTTCTTAAGGTGACTAGGTATTTTATTTCTGTGGCCAGTTCTTTCATTTCGGTGAACAGCGGGTTTCATTTCGGTGGCACCAAAATTTTACACAGATAAATCTTTAATGTTTATTAGCATTACGTATGAGAATAAAACATACCAAGAAGTATAAAAAACTGCTGTTTAAAGGACATAATTTTTTCTGGTACTAAAATAAAAGAAAAATTAACTGCAACAATTCATATACTTCCTTGTCCAAGAGACTAAATGCTATCATTCTGTATATTTTTTAGATTTTTAATTACCTCCGTTAAAAAATACTGTATTTTGATAAGTTTTGTACGTTTCTGAACGAAAGCTCCGGTTTTTTTAATGTTAACGAACGCAGGGTTATTAAGTAGGTAAGTCTATGAGGTCTATGGTAATGTAGAAACGATATCGCTAACACAGTTAATCTTTTTCCCACATAAAGTACCTATTTAGCAACGATACACACAAATAACACAACGAAAGCGCGGCCGGGAATCGTCTGGCGGCTGACAGTCTGACATCTTTTTACGATGCGTACTGACATATAAAACGTCAGACAAGCGTCACTTTTTCATTTTTAATAACATAAAGTGTCACAATCCTACTATAATGTTGCCATTTTCGAGTAGAAATCAATGTTGGTTTTTAATTTATATAACAAAAACGGAGGTCTTTAAATTAATATTACGGTCAAAAATATGTTGATAATAATGTATTCTTCAAGTATTTAGACATTGGCGTCAAGTTAAAAGACTTTGGAATTTAGTACCAAGCCCCATAGTAAAAAAATTATGTCCTTTGAAAAAACCGGATAATAAATAATTAACCGAAATGATAAAAAAACGACTTTGTTGAAATTTACCCAAGGAAATTGTTGATTTTAAAACAAACGTTAAGTCAGCCGAATGAATGGTAATCTATCAAAAATTCAAATCTTTCCTGTACGAATTTTAATAGTTCGAAAACGGTATGACGAAGTTTTAAATACCAGATCGTTGCTTTTACATAATTTTGTTAATCCATAAACTTATCATACATACGTTTCATTTTCCAGAAAAACTATTAGCCGATTATCAAAACTACTACAACAACAACTTAAGTTACTTCCTGCGCCTATTGTCTTTTATGGAATTTATACGGTGGTTTGGGGTACGGTGTTTCATAGTCAAATAAGTCAGAAATGATAGGAACTACATCCCCTTAAAGAATAAAGGTCGACTTAACCGTCAAACCGGTATAAAGATGATACGAAGTTCACCGGGTCATCAATTTCCAAATATAATCAATCTACTTCGAAAACAACTGTATAACGTAAATTTTTCGTGTGCCGTTGTTGCAGCTCCAACCACCTCCACAGATCCAGCTGCCAATTACGCCGCCGCCGCCGCCGGTGCCGCAGCGCACGGCCCCGGTGGCGCTGGCGCCGCTGCCCGCGCCGCTGCCCGTGCCGCCGCCCGCGCCGCCGCGCCGCGCCACGCCGCAGCCGCCGCGCCGCCTGCCGCCGCCCGCGCCGCCGCGCCCGCCCGCCACCAGCCCGCACACAGACCCCAACGGCAACCGCCGCACGGTCCCACCCGTACCCCGGCTAGACTGCAATAAAAACCCTCAGCCTTCAGTCCCGAGGAGACCACCTCAAAAGATGCCAGACACGCCGTTCTCCCCTCCTCCCAACCAAACTATGAAGCGTTCCCCGAGCTCTGGTTCAAATATAAGCGTGAGACAAGACTCGAATGTGTCTTCAGACTCGTTCAGCCAGACCTCGTCGCCGTCGTACACCACGAAGACGATGGAGGCGCCGCTGCTGCCGCATCAGCACGCCAATAAGAGCCTCAACGCGAAGATCGCGCGCGGGCTCCTGCTGAAGGAGCAGCAGGAGAAGGAGGCGGGCAGCGCGTCCATCACCAAGAGTATGTCCACGCCGGCCTCGCTGCAGACCATCGTGCGCTTCCAGAACGGCAGCAACATGTCTTTACATCACCGGGTGAGTCATATTTTTCTTTCCACACATCATCTGTTAAGGTCAGGCCAAGAGGACCCAAACTGACGTGCATGTATGAAGAACGTTATGAGAGTAAGTGAAGCAAAGGATGGGTGTCAGGAGAGTAGCAAGCTGCAAGCTGTGCCTACCCCGCCGGGAATCTGGCGTATTGTATGGGTACTTTTACTAGATAGCTCTCTTAACATAATAGCTGCCGACAATATATTATTACCCGATAATAAATATATTTAAATATATAACTATGGTTACCGCTGTTGTGAATTCACTCACAACACAGTGGAATATGCCTGTCTCAGTGTTATTGAGATTAAAAGGTGGAAGAGCGTTGTTCCAGAAAACTTTTTAGAGCAAGATTTACACCCATCGCTATCGATTGTTGAAGTGAAACCATAATTTAATTAAAACTTGTACCGAAATCAAATGCAACAGATGTAAAATGAAAAATTAAAGCATTTTATAAAAAGAGCATGCTTAAAACGATTGATATACTGTATAAAATTAAAAGCGAAAGGAATCCAATAACCACTTAACCGATCGCAAACTAAAATAAAACATTTCACACAACACACAACTCGAGTGTACAATATGCCCCGATTTATAAAAGCACCTTTATTCGCAAAGCTCTGGGGTTTAATTTAGCAGATTTATTTCATTAGTTGCTCGGCAAAGCGGCTATGAAAATATCCCGGAGCGTTTTCCCGCGCTAAGTGCATACGCGCGCCATATTTATGATGGCACGCAGTGTGCAGCCTCTGGGCTGAGCGGCCACGAGCGGCGGGCTTAAAACCATGTGAGATTTAACGAGATAAACAGACAACGCTGCTCGCTATTTTATTGGGTGCTCTGTAATATAGAACGACCTTTTTGAAATATGACTTAATTTCTTGAAGAGTGGAGATTAGAAGGTAACGCTATTCCAGCAGTGGTTGGCCATGTCGAATTATTTTACTTATTTGTAAAAGTTCTGTTAATTATATTAATGGGTATAAGTATAGGTCCTACGTGGTCATCCCTCTCGGGGTCCATCTATTGATAATATTGATATTGTTAGAAATACGTACGGAAAATTCATGGGAGGAAAAACTAATGTATTATTGAACTTATGTTAACTGAACAAAAATTATATGAAATCCCATGATATACTTTATTAGTTTTTTTACTTTACTGATTTTATAACTTTATGTTTGATTAATCGATCCTTTCAATTGATATTACATGACAAAGGAATATGTTCCCAAAAATCTATTAACTTTTTCCACTTTGCTCATTAATATAAAAAAAACTGATATTTGCCCTGCTCTTTAGTCCAAATAAATGACGACGGTCTAGTGTCAAATTTCCAAATCGTAATTTTTTACGTTAAAATAAACCAAGCAAATATTTTCATCTATCTTCACTAAATACCTAACAGTTATCTATAAAATTCGTTACTTCTACTCTACATTCAAAACTTTTTATTGTCTAGCTTTAACGAAGTCGAAAACCTTTTACAAATGTCGGATCGAGCAACAATGTCGTGTGCAATACTATTCCCGCGTAGTCTCCCAGCGGGGGTTCAATCAAGTAAAAATGGCCTTTGCTTTTTACTCGTTCACAAAACATATACAGATTTATAAATCGATGGAAATTGATTTCGCTAAAACTGTTTTCACGAATTCCACGTGGATCGGATTAGGGTGGCTAAAAAAGTGGATCATCGGGTTTGTCATAAAACAACACGTGCAACGTGCCGCAAACGGGAGGGATTGGTATTGCTTGGTCCTCATGTCCATTTTACAAAGCTTTTAAAATGTAGCCGATTAAAAACTTTGTTAGCACACATAAAACACATTTTAAATGCTCGCTTTTGGAGATTGTTCTAGCATTATATACGTTATTCATCATCATTAAACGTCCTACTGCTAGACACAGGCCTTTCCAAATGGACGACAGCGAGAGTACTCCTAAGACAGGACAAGAAATAATGGCACTTGGTGCTGTTGTATTTCATCCGGCCCGTGAGAGTTCCGGAGGCCCCTACCCCCCTCACAATTCCTATTCCTTCCTTAACCTTATTCCTTTCTTAAAGGCCGGCGACGCGCCTGCGACTTCTCTGGTTTAGCGGGTGTCCATGGGCGGCGGTGATTGCTCTCCTTCAGGTGACCCGCCTGCTCGTTTGCCGCCTTCTTATATAAAAGAAAAAAAAGACTATATCTAAATTAGTAATTATAAAAGTACAGTTGAGTTTTTGTAGAGAGCGGGTGCGCGACGTCCCAAGGCCGGAAAATGACACGGATTTATGCTGTAGGAAATTTTACCAGAAAAATGTATTTACGAGAAAGATTCGTGTTGGGGCTTTAAACCTAGCGTCCGATTGGAGGGCCATCGAAAGTTTTTGGGAGGCTAATGGAACCTCTCAATTGCGTAATTATGGACTGGGGAGTTCGCTTTGCCATAGTCTGGGGGTTATTTCGTTTTGAGGATATGGTAACATGTCTCAGTGTGGGAGGATGAGGTGTTTTAGATATACATGCACGGCTGTCATCCCCATGGTTAGCCATGTACTAGACAAAAAAGCTAGTTAAAAAAAATATAAATACTTTGGTAAGAATATTCTTCTGATTATGTCATTGCGTGTTGTAGCCCTAGATGTGGTTGTTGTAGTTGCTGTTTGCCGCGAAACAGGACTGGAACCAGTCAATTATCAACACCTTGGAATTGAACCCTCCGGATATCAGGCCTGACCTTATAACCACTCGACCACAGCGGCCCCAACCAGCACATTAGCGTTAAAACAAAACTGTATCTTTGTTAATCGGTTCCATTCGAGTATCAAAGTGTTAAGAATAGATGTAACAGCAGTGCTTATTGTGCTCTAACTCATTTATAACCACGAAAGGGGTCCACGATTATACAGGTAACGGTCATAGAAACCTCCTAAACCCCTGCTAACCTTTTTTCTATGTACACTGGCCTTCAAAAATAAGTATTACACTTTTAAAATTGCAATAACTTTTTAAGTACACAAGATATATTTTCGAAACAAAAGGACACAAAAAAGAGTTAGTAAGTTACTATAGTTTCAAAAAAAGCTGTTAAAATTACTGTAAAACGTTTTTTATTTTAAATCTCTAATTTCTATAAGTAGTTTAGAAAAAATTAAATTTTAAAAGTGTGATACTTATTTTTGCAGATCAGTGTATAACAAAAACTAAAATTATGTTTGCCAACAAAAAAACAACCTGTCCCACTGCTGGGCAAAGCCTCCATCGGCGAAGTCAGCCATCGCTACAGCTAAGTGATGGGTGTAGCAATGTTGCCAACAACGTCACTTAAAAGCAAAGAAGAAGATTTTTGGTTCTGTTCTGTGGTTAAAAGCCTCATTTTCTTAACCACTTAAGCAGCGGAAGTAAGTCGGTAATGAGGTTGATATGAGATAAAAAAAGTGTAGTAGTCTTTGATGTGGTAGGCCTCAGTTCCACAGCGTGGTAATTATTATTTTATAAAGCTAGCTAGCTAGCTATATGCTAGATTAACCTTCAAATACTTGTGATTTATAAAATGTCCGTTAGTTGCAAGCGCGTAATTTGCAAAATTCCGATATCAAAGAAACTTTTTTGACGTTCAATGCCGCTTTCTATATTGCATTGTGCTTACAAAGGTTTTATTAGACTTAACTTTATTGATATTTAAAGATTTTTATTATCTGAAGAAGTTTGTTGTCGACTTATCCTTTAAAACTGCGAGGCTCTTTGAGGTCGCCTTGCTAAAACCGTCTTATGATTAAAATATTATGCATTTTTTAAAACGAAATACAGCTATGTTAATCTTATAAATAAAAATATATTACAACGAATGTTTGTTCGTGCATCATTTCAGAACTAATGCAACCGTATTTGACTAATAATTTTTTGTAGTGTTTGTAAGTCATTTTGTAGTGTTTCGGCCATCACTTCGAACGTGTCTGCATTCAACTAAGACAATTTCTTGCGACAATCACAATACTCAAGAATCGCATTCCGTTCAAGCTGAAGCTTATGCTTTACTACGCATTGGGAGAATCCCATATAAATTATGGCCTTAGTAGTTACGGTCGTACATACCTACAAAACTTATCTTCACAAGATCTATAAACTTCAAGTTAAAATTCTAAAAACACTGGTTCCACCTAAAATAAAAACTCAATTCTACAACAATGAAAACGGTCCCTTTAAACATTGTAAAGTTTTATCAGTACACACTCTAGTAAAGTTCATACTACTAAAATAACAATTTTTAACGAATCATTAATAACTATTACCGAACATCCTATATGTAGTACTCGGGCGGTCTCCGAGTGTGGGCTACGCACGCAGCGCGCCAATAATGCTTACGGCGAACAGCCAGCCAGCTATATTGTTTCTCGACTTATTAATAACCTACTGTAAGAGTATATCAGATACAAATATTAAATTCTAGTTAAAGCAGCACTTTTTAAATGGTTTGATTTAAACAGTGCTGTTTGGATTCTTTAGACATGTTTATCCTATAAATTATAATATTTGCTATTTTATACTTGAAAGAGAATGTAAAAATAAAACTACTTTTGTGACCGTCCTATGTTTTTGGTTTAAACGTAGACTCATGATAGCACAAGGTTAAACTTTAGTGGTTTTTTGTTGCTATTAAACTATGCTACTACGTATATTTTTTGTAAAAAGATAAATAAATTTAAAAAAAAAGTGACGGGACAAAGATTGTATTGAGGAATCAAAATCACGGGCCACGGGGGGGTTTCGGGGACGAAGTTGCGGGTGACACTTACAATGCAGTGCTAAATAAATAAATGAATAAATAACATTTGATTACGGCCACACAAATTATCAAGCCCAAGGTAAGCTTATTTTGAAACTCGTTAATATAGTAAGATAACGAATAAATATACATAAATAAAATTTTTTCAGTGTTTAAAATTTTACTTAAGTATATTTAAGCGTTAGTAAAACGCTAAAATATAGAACATTAATCTATAAACGCAGCTTCATCTTAACCGAATGTTCAAATATTTGTAAAAATATTTCTTTCGGATCTCAGAGGTGAAAACTTCTAAGATTTGATGAAGCAATGTTGACTAAAAACATAAGCATCAAGCACTGACAAATTTCGACGGTTGAAAGCCAGACCTCGGTAGCCAAGTGGTTAAGGCAGCCGCCCGGAATGCGGAAGGTGCGTGGTTCGATTCCCGCCTGAGGTTGTCGTCTTTTTTCAGTGTTTAAAATTTTACTTAAGTATATTTAAGCGTTAGTAAAACGCTAAAATATAAAACATTAATCTATAAACGCAGCTTCATCTTAACCGAATGTTCAAATATTTGTAAAAATATTTCTTTCGGATCTCAGAGGTGAAAACTTCTAAGATTTGATGAAGCAATGTTGACTAAAAACATAAGCATCAAGCACTGACAAATTTCGACGGTTGAAAGCCAGACCTCGGTAGCCAAGTGGTTAAGGCAGCCGCCCGGAATGCGGAAGGTGCGTGGTTCGATTCCCGCCTGAGGTTGTCGTCTTTTTTCAGTGTTTAAAATTTTACTTAAGTATATTTAAGCGTTAGTAAAACGCTAAAATATAAAACATTAATATACATAAATATAAAAAAAACAACCAGACCCGAAATCAATATAATTTATAAAAACAGGTATCTCTAAATTGACCCGACCGGGAATTGAACCCGGGAGCCTCAGAGATAGCGCAACGCCACACCTGGCGCGCTAACCACTCGACCACGGAGGTCGTCGCAAATGTGTCTCAGCGATCATTAAAAATTAGGTACGGAATAAACTTTCGTAGTCTATTGTGGCAGGACTCACTCAAGCACTCACTCCGATTTTGAGTAAAATAACATTAGATTAATACTACAAGCATTTGTTAGTTGTCAAGTGTTTTCAGGCAAAGTAATTAAATGTAAAGCGTCCAAAGTTTGCACAATTCTTTCGCGCGGCTAACAGCGAATCGTATTTACAGTTTGGAGCAAGTTTTATTGTCTTTTCAGCGACTGTTAAACGCTTACAAGTTAGGCACTAAACGTTTCTTTGTTTCGTTTCAGTTAGTATTTGTTGAGGAGGCTGATATAAAACTTTGATAAATGTTTTTTTAGAGGGCTTCCACAGCATAGGGACTAAAAAGCTAAGCATCTTTTGCCATGGTGGGTCCGAGACCATCTCGAGAGACGAGAGATCAAATTAGATAATTTCGCGCTCCTTGTTACTTCAGAGGTCACTTTGAGCCGTCCTGTCTATAATTGACGCATTGCCAACCCTAAAATAGATAAGTAGGTACTACATTTAGATCAAAGCAATTGTTAAATGATTTTTTGATGACATCTTGAAATACCGGTGTTCAATCATTTTACTCTTATTTCAACAGAAATGCTTCTTTAACGTCGAACGAATGCTTGCAAAGCTTTAAATGAAGTTAGCGCTCCCTTTGTCCCCTTTGCGCTCTGAACACTCCTTGTAGACGTTATTTTAATCTGGAAAATTGTAACGTTTCAACGTCGTGTGTGTGTACGACTACGGAAAGTTTGTAATCAGCGAGATCCTCCCGGGCAGAGCTGAGCCGTGCACCGGCCGGGCCGGGCGCGTCACGGGCGCGGGGACTCAAAGAGAAACTTTTCACTTAAAAATCCTAGCAAACGGAAAAAAGTACAAAGGAATGAATACTTGAAAGAACTTCTTGATATTCGCTTTAGACCGGAACGCTGAGTAAACTAAACGACTTTTTTTATAAAAGGAAGATATTTAGTTAGGTATCCACAAATCAAAGACTACTAATGATTTAGGACCTTGCACAGATTATGGTGATTCCAACATTTGGACGTTGATACGACTATTACGTGTTTAAAGTCGGAAGCTCATTATTTAATTCTTTAGTTAATCAAAAGTCTTAGAATCGTTGTTCACGCGTAACCTTAAAACGTACCTACCTATAACGTCACTGTTTCAGTCACCTTTCGCAGTTATTATTATTCCACGTCTATACCTATACCAAAATCATGATAAGTTTATACCATCTGGCAAGTTAGTTTATAGTTTATACTAAAACAAACAAAAATAACATATATATGTAATTGCTATCAATACCGGGCGGTTCTTGTTACTAAATCATGTGGAGCTTATTCCTCAAACTAAACAGTCTATAGCAGAAAAGATCTGGAGTAGCGCACTATTGTTGCCAATAAAGTCCAAGTGAAGGACACATTTTTATTAATTTTTTTTATAGTGTGATAGGCTTGTATATGGCTCTATTTCATATCTGATGGTAAATAATAATGTGGTCTATAGAGGAACATGCTTGCCTAGAAGAAACCTGTTCACTCGTGATTTGAAGACCCCATTATTGTACCTGATAGGAAACACAGACTCTGGCAGCGAGTTCCACTGCTTTGCGGTACAAATGATGAAAGTGACCGCAAAGCGCTTCGTGCGCATGAGGAATGCGGATTTTAACAAATTGCACTAACCTTTTTGGATGTAGTGGGTGCGTATTATTTAGTTGCACCCGCTAAGTGCAGCACAAACGGCGCCGACGCGAGCTCCATGCCAATTTGTTTTATCTCAACAATGTGCATGTCAAGCTATTCGTTGGCGAACATTAGCTGCAGCTTAACGCGTCGGCAGCCCCGGGATCCCCATCTGGCTCCCGCCGCACTGCCAGACTTGCGGTTTTACACTGTTTTATGCACTTCTTAGTGCCTGCTGGCCGTTTTACGAACAACTATTTGGAAATAGAATAGATTAGAATAGAATTTCTTTATTGCTTAGACTATGTAAACAAGTAAACACAACCAAACTACATTTTATATTTTGTAACACTTCACAATTAGGTACAATAAGTCTAAGTTTATGATATTACTACAGGCATTGACAAGTTATATCGCAATGTGAAAAGGTATGAAATTCTTCAATTATGTTTTGTCTGTAGAAATCATAAATTCTACACATTATAATAAAAAACAGGTATATAATACAAGCCCCAATAGTTGATCTTAGAATAAATCTCGTTACCATAATGCAATTTGAAGATTCGTCTAATTTACATACCTAGTAGATTTAGTTTAGTTTTGTCTCCGAATAGTTATAGTCTTACAACCAACGCTGAGCCTTGTTGATGTAAAGTGTACACACAGCATACAGGGTACACCCTCCCGTGTAGAACGTGTTTAAGCGCCGTGCTCTAATAGAACAGTTTCGCCATAAATCTTATTATTTAGATAGTGCCCGCATTCGATCTTAAACTGATCCTTGCGAACAACATTGATTGAGGGACCTACTGAGGCGTTCACATTTTGTTTAGGTACTTTAATTTACTTTACCGAGTTTTGCGTTACACAAGTCAGATTCTTTATATTCTGAGATAATTAAATTAAATATTTTAAAAGCATTGTCATTATCGTGTTAGCGTCACTAATTTAATAAACAATAGAGATACATGTATTAATTTTAGAAAAGTGTTCTATAATTATATTTACAAGTCTTAATGTCAGGTAGTTATGGTTATTAATAACAGCCTCTTTAGTTCTAATTGTCGCTAGTCACACAAGAAAAGCAAGCCGCAAACTCAAAGTGCACATGCTTTACAAAGAAGATTGTAATCAACGTTCCTTCGCACAATGTAGACGGCTTTGCGGACGGAAGACATATTGTGTGCTGAAGCTGCGACACAGCACGGCGACGACTGTACACACACGCCTTTGGCAGAGCCTTGAAATACCGCCGTTTGGCTCAACCGAACTATCAAACCACATTGTAGAGCAAGGCGTTTATCTAAACATGTTTTGATAAAAGTCTACAAATGTGCAGACTAGAAGGAGAATGTTATTCGGTTTGAAGTCAATTAAGAATTTTAGTTATTACCAATTGGAAAAAACTTTGAAACCCTAAGATCTTTCTTGGGGGTTTAAAGAAATCTCAATAAAGAGAATGTTTTTAAACACATACAATATAATACCATTTATAATTTTATTCTAAGTGCACATATCTATTTGTCACTCGTTTTGTCAAAGTTTACTATTTTTTGAGAGAGATTAACGAGAAAAACTCGAACAATAATATCTTTCTCTCAAGAAACTGTAAGAAAACAAGTGATACTATTGTAAATACTTATAGTATCACTTGATTTTTTACTGTATGTAAAAATAATTGTAAGCAAATTGTTACACATTAATAGTATAAACATTCTTCATTGAATTTAGCTCTAGCACAAGCACGGAACAACGGATACATTAGGATATATATCTCGCTTTTTAGCTATCTTTTTCATGCTATATTGACTATCGTGGTCGTCAATAAGATTCGAAATGGTTTTAAACCAATCATAATCAATCAATTAGTTATTTTCAAATAACTGTTTAGGGACCAACTTCAACAGCTATCAATTATATTGAGTGCGGTACAATAGGCACGTGTTTCGCGGCACGAGGGCCGGGGGGTTATGTAATGCAAATGCAAACCAGCTGTCCCGGCGCGGCGGGCTCCTTGTGTATCCACGCTCCATCACTGGCGGGGCGGAGCGGTCCTTTTGCCTCAACTAAGCCCTTGCAATGACTGTTTGACGCCGCGACTGAGGCGCACGTGTAACCACAGCAAACGCAAATACTAGGTATTATCATACCATACCCATTTTGAAGAGCAACTACAATAAAAAAATATCAATATTATTTTCGGTAAGTAAACTTATTGAATAACGAGCAGCTGAGTTTGTGATTGAGCTTGTTATGGCATACCGATCCGCATAGGGCCGCATAGGGCCGGCGTTGAGGATTATGGACTAATCAGGCGAAGTGTTGGTGGAATAAGCTTTCTTTAAAAAGGTATTAACAGGGTTTTACGCGTTTATGCTAGTTTTGTGCTTCGTGTGTCGCAAACGCCTTTAGATTACGGTAAAATAAAATGGATTTAAATAGTGTGCATACATAACAGTACGGTCCCGTACAGGGCGGCAGGGCGCATGTAATCACTTCGCCGCGCTGAGCCGGCTACTAGGACCGTTCGCAGCCGCCCGACCGACATGACTCATTTAGCCACTCCACTTGCCTTCCTACTGCAGCTGTAGATAACTCCGCCTGGGATAGGAGGGCTCAAGTTGGAAGATAAAGCGTTGGTAACTAAATGTTCTCGTAGCTCGTAGCTCGTAGCGCTACACGCTACGTTTTGTGTTTGAATCATATATACATGATGGCGGGTTTCTGTGGCCTCCGGCTGAAGGGTGTCAACGCCTTCTTTTTCCGCTGAAGCCGAAGCTCTTCAGTGCCTATAGAACTTTAGCCCTTCAGAGCTTACAAGATACCGGATAGTGGGTTGCATGTTGAGTACCTAATGATATTTTTGTAGAAATTTATTACGCCAACAATCGTATCTCAGTGGCTTGATTCTGACATTTTCCTCATTACTCAAATTAATGAGGCGCAAGACAAGCCTTTCAGACAAACAGTCGTAGCATCAAAGGTGTCGTGTGTGAAAGCTATGTAGTGGTTCATGTGGCTCCTCCTTATGCGAGTAGTGGCAAGAGTCTTATATGATCCTTCGAGAATATTTCCATATTTGCCACAGATTTTTCCAAATAATAAATTCGCTATTTTTCGTGGTATTTTTAAAAGTATTCTTTTATTCTATACCTACTTTGCCTGACAATTACAAAGATAACGAAAAAGAAATCAGACAAACGATCGAGCCGTTCTCAAGTCAAACTCGCTCATACACATGAAACCTCATGAAAATTACATATTTATCTTGCCACTTAGACCGACTACCGAAAAGAGCGGGGCAGTCGGCAAAACTGGCGAAACTGGCTATCGACGTGCATTGTTTGCGAGGACTCAGGCACGGGGTCACTGGCAGCACTGGGACTGCACCGTTGCTTGCACAAGTGATAATGGCACTTTAGCTTCGTCCTTCCTTCCTTTATTAATTTATTTTAACGTCGATTAAATTAACAAAAAATATTCGATAACTTTCAAAAACTTTCAGAAACAGGTTTATTTCTTGATCAAAAACCGGCAACGCATCTCTAGTTTTACGGATGTACAAAGATGGGGATGATTGCTTTCCTTCAGGTGACCTGAAAGCTCGTTTGACGCCTCTTACACAAAAAATAATGGTTCAAAAAGTAACAGTACCTAATACAGTCCCGCTGGCTCTGTGACGGTTATTATTGTTGGTTACCACTGACTACTTCGACCAGATCGAAGAAGTTCTCGTTGAAGGTCAGTCACGGGTACATAACCTACCCTAAATCGACGTGCATGTATAAAGAATGTTATGAGGGTAAGTGAAGCAAAGGATGAGTGCCAGGGTGGTAGCAAATGTAAAGATGTGGACTCTACCTACTCCTCCGGGAATCGAGCGAGATGCATTCATGTAACCTGAGTCTAACCCCTTGCGCCACCCCCCCCCCCCCCCCCACTGTCTTACCGTGTATCATACAATTTGGGAATACAAAAGGGACGAACTTCTGCAACAGCTTTGTATACCACCAGATGCTGCGGGACATTAGAGGCGCGGGCGCGGACAGCTCACCACACAAGTTCCGGGTGCTGCAGCTAGCGCTGAACGCGGTGGCGCTGCTCGCCATCACGGGAGCACTGTTCGCGTATTTCCGAGCCAACCCAGCTGTACAGGTAACAGACCGCCAAATTTGTGTGTCCTTCTTTAGCGCAGCTCCATCCTGCAGGGGTGTTAATCTCTATATAAGCGCCTCTGAATCTTCGTAGATCCGTAATTCGTTGTACAATGGTACAATGTAAAGTAGGTAAATGGTAATATAAAAAGTTAAATGTAAAAACATTTATTTATGTATTTAACATTATTACGAATAGTTAAGTGTATATAAGCACTCTTTATCTAAATGAAAAAAAGAGTAGGGCCTCTGGACCTGATAATCATACAAACATGTACATCAGCATAACCGTAACAAACACAATCTATGTTATTATAAATACTTTATACTTATTAATTGTTATTTGGTGTCTATTGGTAAATTGTAGCAGAGCTTACAAACTTATTAAATTAATACCAGCCTGATTGTTCAAATATAATCGTCATACATTGGAGTATGCTGAGTAAAATCGCTTGCAATCGCTAGTACTTCAATTAAAATTGTTGTGGACCATATTTTGTTGCTAAAATAAAAATACATTTTGATTTTTAATATATTTAATAGACTGACATACCTACGGCGTAAAGGTAAAGATAAGATAAAGGTACTTTAACATTACGTACGGCACTAGCACCAGGTGGATGTCGTGAATAAATTGGGAAATACTTTGCTATCCCATATCCGGCATCCTTTCCCTAGGTAAGTACTTGTATTAAACAGATACTACGTTTCGGTACATGTCAAAAACATCGCGTTTAAAAAATTACTAACATACAACACATGTTGCAGGCATAAAGTTACTATACCTACTAGGTATAGTAACTTTATGGTTGCAAGCCGGCTAGAAATAAAAGAATCACAGAGAAGCAGACATTCCATGTTGCCAAACAGCTTAAACGTAAAAAAAAGTTGAAAATCATCTTGAAACAAAGGGAATAAATTATGTAGAAAAACGGAGTCTCCGCGTCAACAGTAAGCGAGCATGCTAAAGAATAAAGCGAAAAACAATAACGCTAACTAACAATCCTAACTCAAGTGTGCGGTTTCAGCCCTGGGAATGGCCACAAAGGGACTTTTAATTCGGCGCACAAAGCTGTACAGAACAATAATTGTCGCGCGTACGCCGCCGCCGCCGCGCGGCTTCTAGCCCGTCTCCAGCCTCCAGTGCCATTGCCTACCTGATGTCGTCTTACCTTCGCTTTGTCTCCAGCTTTGCCTTGGAAACTTTTTCATCGGTGCCAATTTTTTGTTGTTGCTTTACATGTTTGTGTTGTGTGCTGGAATAAAGCACAACGTTTATAAGTACTTTTACGTTGCGTTACTTACATTTGTTGTTGTTCCATATGATTGAATTAGCAACGTATACTTATCATTGATTACTACTTGTCTATACTACTAGTCCTACAAGTTATTTCAATAGTTCAATATTTATATCAAATTATATGACTGTATACAACGACATTTTTGAGCTTTCTAGCCACAGACCACTTAGGTCTGTGTTTCTAGCACTATTCACAATTAAGAAAAAACTGTAAAATATATATTTTTTACACTTTCCTATAAATATATCTAGCACTGATCTGCGAGTTAATAACTGGTACAGATAGACAAAGAGACGGCGTTTTGTATGTGTTGAAGAAAAGCCGAATACATTACGTGCAGTGTCGTCGTTTTGATAAAATATTTAATAGTCTATTTAGGCCTCGGCGAGGACCGCGCGGACGGCCTCATCTTGGTTTTGATCCGGACTTTCGAGTTCGCAGGACCAACAACAATGGAACTTTTAAGCTTGAAATAAATGGGGTCTCAGGTAGTGGCGCTATTGCAAAATTAACTTTTTCGTACAATGGCCCGACATTCCTCAGCCCCAGATTACTTTCCCGGCCGCATATTTCGTCAGATATGCCAGCAATTAAAATAAGAATGTCTTTTTTCCGAAAATATTCGGGTGCGTTACGTTTAAATAAGCTTAAAGTGAAACTTCCTCTGGCCAGGCGCCCACGGCAGGGTCGGGGAATAGGTTCCATGGGTTTGGTTTTTAAATGAAGCATTAAGCTTTGTAAAAACATTTAAGAGGACCTCTATGGCAGCGGTTGAGGCGGGCCGTTTAGCAACTTTCGCGATAATTAAACTTTTGAGCTAGTCTAGGTAATAGTATAGTACAATGGGCTGTCCCAAACTGTACATAAAGTACTGTTACTTTACTATGTTATGTAAGTACTTCAATATTTCATAACCGTATTTTTTTATAATTTACATTACGACATTCAAGACTAAAGTTTCTCTTTGATGCGTAAACAGAGACACAATTTACTTGCTGAGGATGTTTGTAAGTCTTCCGACACGTGAAAGCCTCTGCCCGCTTCCTCACAAATTTCACAAAGGAAAAGTAATTCCCACCTCAAAAGTCCTTTTAAAGGAACCACAAAAAGGAGTGTTTAAATAGACTTAACGCTCAAAGGTAACCATAGCAATCGGTGACTTTGTAAATGCGTGCTTTTTGTCATTGTGAGGAAATCAGATGTCTGCGAATTGTTTTGCCGTGTATGCTGGCTGGTTGCTCCAATTAGTGAGCGGTTGCTCATTTACTCAACGTTTGTTAACTTATATTTAAGTCACAACTGGTATTATTTTAAAGAGTTACTAACTGCTACTGGCCGGTCTCTTCTTGATAGATGACAGCGTCGGAAGCGGTGGTCGTAGAATCACGACTATTTACACATGGGCGTGAGCTAGCGTATACCTTTTTCACAATACTTTTACTTTTCTACTTTACTTTCAATACAGCCATTGGGAAAGATCATATAATAATAATATTAATAATATTTATTTACTCAGATAACCAGATCCATGTGTTCTTCATGTGTTAGTAACATAGTTTTTATAAAAAATTTATATAAACATTTTTAGATAAGATTAATTTACAGAAAGATATACTGATAAAAGCTGTTGCACACATGTTGTTACACTTTACTTTGAACCGAATGTTCAAATATTTGTAAAAATATTTTTTTCGGATCTCAAAAATGAAAACTTTTAAGATTTGATGAAGCAATGTTGACTAAAAAACATAAGCATCAATCACTGACAAATTTCGACGAGTGAAAACCAGACCTCCGTAGCCAAGTGGTTAAGGCAGCCGCCCGGATGCGGAAGGTGCGTGGTTCGATTTCCGCCTGAGGTGGTCGTCTTTTTTCAGTGTTTAAAATTTTACATGAGTATATTTAAGCGTTAATAAAACACTAAAATATATAAAAAACATTAATTTACTTTGACTTCTCTGATTAGTACGTGTCCCAAGTGGTGAACCGCTCTACTGTGGTGACGTGGGCCGCGCCCACGGAGCCGCCCGGCGCGCGCAACCCGGCGCCCGGCGTGTGCCTGCCCGTCATCGTCAGCTTCTGCCAGCAGCACCGCGTCTCATACAACTTCACCGTGTTCCCCAACTACATCGGCCACTTCGGACAGAGGGATGCGCAGCAAGTGAGTGACCGCAGTATAGATAACCTTGCGCCCGGCGTGTGTCAGCTGGTGCTGGTGCTTATGCCACCAGAGGTCACGGTAGCCAGAGCATGCGTTTCAAGTAAGTTCTGACTTAGTTGATGCGACTAACATTTATAGTATTACTGTGCAGTAATTCTTCGGGTCCGCCCGCGACTTCGACCGCGTGAACATCCTGCAAGCCGTGACGAATTTACAAAAAAAATATTTCGTACAAACTTTGTCCTGACCATCATAAACACAACAAAACAAGAATTAGCCTTTATAATTAGAGGTGCTGCTGTTCTGAATTATTAACTTACACCCAAGATTTAAAATACGCATGCAAGAGACCTATGAATATTATAAGTTGTATTTTCATCTTCCACTGAGGCACAACCCCTACACCCCTGCGCGCCTGGCTGTCCGGTAAAGTCAGTTTATATACTTTTAACAACCGTAAGATTTAAAAAATCGAAGCAAGAAACAGTAACTAATTTTAAAATTGCATAATCTCGTCAAACAGGCTATTCTACGGAAATCACGTAAAGCCATTAATATCCACCGGCACAAAGTGGCCCTCGTTAATATTCCCTGAGCGTCATTATTCATATTTTTGGTGTGTAACCGCCTCTGTGGCCTAGTGGTTCAACCACCGGGCTCAGACCAAAGATCCCCCAATCCCCAGCCGTGCAGCGGGTTGTATCTTAACGTTTTTATATACCTACTACCATTCTTTTTATTGACTTGCTAGGGCTTTATTATTGAAATTTTGTATTCACAATGCTATATAGATATAGGATAAAATGTTTACTAGAAAAAAAACAACCAGTCTCAGGAAAGCTCGAATGGGATTCGAACCCGTTTTTTCTAGTAAACATTTTATCCTATATCTATATAGCATTGTGAGTGCAAAATTTCAATAATAAAGATATTTATAAGCAATTACGACTTTATCGATTGTAAATTACTTGCAATAGTATTTCTTTCGAATGTGAGGGTAGACTTCATAGTGACGTAATACCGCTGGCTTGCAGCAGCGTATCAACTACTAGAAAAAATTCAACGAGTCTTCTTGGGGTCTCGGTAGCTTAGCGGTTAGAGCAGTGGACCGGCAATCCAAAGGTCACGGGTTCGAATCCCGTCCGAGCATTCCTGAGACTGGTTGTTTTTTTCTAGTAAACATTTTATCCTTGCTAGGGCTTTTTCTAAGTCGATTCCCAGCTACCAACATATTGATTTGTCTGTAGATATGCTATAACGTTAGTTGTATGCAAATACGCTTACAGAAATATGGGTACGGTACTCGCACCTTTTGCGAACACATTGTAAAGTAAGAGTAGGTACTAAGAGTAGATTACCATCATCAGCCCATAAACAGCCCACTGCTGGGCAACAGCACACGGAGCGGATGGGCCATTAACAACTGCGCTGGCACAATGCAGGTACGACAACCGAGACCACTTGGCGTGCCTCCTGAAGCACTGAGTAGGTAGCGTTTTTATTTTATAGAAAAAGGTCTAGATGGAACCGACATGTTGAAGTGAGTTCGGCGAAAAACAGTTCAGCGACCCTTTCAGGTTGTGGCCAGGAGTAGGCTTTGTTAATTACCTGTAGGAGATCGTTAAAACGCAATTAACGGCTTATAGGACTCACTCCAATGGATTTTGGCCGCGTTTATTGGCGTCTCCCAACTATATAGGTAATGATCTGAATGTATAGCGTATTTGCCCAATATCCCCACGTGCTATTGCCCACGTACTATTGCCCACGTGCTATTGCCCACGGGAGGCCTGTGCCCATCAGTGTGACGTAGACAGGCTGATGATGATAGTTTATTCGAAAGAACCTCTCGTACTAGATACCTACATGATTTCTCTTCTTCTTCTTCTTCGTGTGCTCCTATCTCCTATCAGAGGTCGGCTATCATTAGATACATGATTTACATACATACATACATACATATAATCATGACTATTATCCGAGCATCATGAGCGGGTGGTAGTATTCTTTTACCGCTACGCGACGAGATACATATTTAAATATGACTAATAATAAAATAAGAATATTTATCTGTCTTCATTTTATAAGAATATTTGTTTGTTTATTTGTAAATAATGCAATACTGTTTTTTCAATTATATGACTTTGCACAACTAGGTACAGATGATTGAATAAATAAAATATTTAAGTGAATTTAAATATATTATTTTGAGGTCTGTAATTTAAAAGTTATGCCTAGGATATATTCTGTACTAAGCAGTTTTCATTAAACCCTGTCCAACATTTTACTTGTAGCTAGCGTCCCGCCCGCGACTGCGGCCACGTGCACCCGCACCCCGTGACGAATTTATAAACATTTTCTTTCATGCAAACCTTATCCTGGCAATTACAAACACTGTTAAAAAAAAATAGCCAGATAGGTGTAGCCGTTCTGAAGTGATGCGCGTTCAAACATTTCGGAAAAAAAACTAACATAGTGGAACGATAAAGTTGAAAACAGTAATGATGTTAAGACATTAAACTATCGCGTTGCAAACTATTTTAATGGGACCTAACACGATTAATTTTCTACTTACTGCATGACGTTTCGGCCGCGATGCTGCGGCCGTGGTCACAAGCGAACTGGCGGTGCGCGGCGTCGTCGGCTCGGGCAAGTATTTATTTCTTTATCCACCCTCCCACGTTTACTTAAATTGCCACAGTGCAATGAATCGTCATAAGCAGTAAGTAGATATGTACTTACATTCAAAAATTAATCGTGTTAGGTCTTAAAGTAATGATGTTGATTAATAAATCATTTAGTAAGGTCTTGATTTCTAATATTTGCTCCTCGAGTAAACGTTTTTATGTTATCAGCAAAATACAAGCGTTAGTAGGTTCTTGTGTTACGATCGCGCCGACTAAATTAGGACAATTAGGTTTTTCTACGTCTTCTTTCATCGTTGTGAAGATGTAAGGTTTCCCTTGCGATATTAAACAGAATGGGTACCTTTATTATTACACAGTGCTGTTACAAGTTTCTACTTTTCCCCTTCGATCGAGAGGTTTGGAAAATTCTGAAATTGCGTTCGATCACGTAATAAATATATTTCCTCGTTTTGTTCTCATGAAACAATGCGTGTTGTCACAGCTCAGAAAATAAACTCCATTTTATTTTATCCGATATCCAGATTAGTTCTTATTTTTCCGCATTTTAATACTTTGTTCCTTTGCCAATTGAAGTAAAGTTATGATTAGTTAACGTAGGTAGGTACGTACCTACGACATCTAATCATAACTGCTAAATACAAGACAAAATGGAGAGTCCATCAAAATAAATCAATATTAATTTGGTAGGTACTGAAAAGCTGTGAGGTCGTAATTAATTTAAACTCAGCTTTTCTTAGTAAACAACTTCATTATTCAAAATTCTAATACGTATATATAAAAACCTCATAGTAAGTCTATCCATGTTTGCACTTCAGACCGATCTTCAGCCCCATTACTCTTGAAACCGATCGCTATTAGATCGCATTGGTATTGTGAATTTTCGTACTCCTAAGTTGAGTGAAAAAAATACAAAACTCAATGCCATTTAGTTCACCCAATATGAATCTAAATTAGCGCTGGTGTCATAACTTAAAAATACGAAAATTCACAATACCAATCCGATCCAATAGCGATCGGTTTCGAGAGTAAGGGGGCTGGTCGCCGGCAGGTATCGGCACAGATAAAAGAAGAGTTGTATCGGCCTGTTAGTGAGTAGTACAACGCACGGGCGGCGGCGGCGGGCGGCTAGTACTAACTGACAGGCTGATACCTACCGGCGGGCCCCACACACGGTCACTTCGCCTGCAGGTATAAGCCTGTCAGTTCCGTAGGCGACCTGATCGTCTGTGCGGCCCTTTAACTCAAGACAACCCGTTTGACATTCTAATTCTTTCCCTGCCGCTAATTTCCTTCACCGCACTACACGCAATCGACTGTCATTCCATCCACATCACCTTGATGGATGGCGGTCTACTACTGTGCGATTTTCAAGAAATTTCTTGCCTCGAACCACAGTGTTGTGGAACCAGCTCTCGGCGGCGGTATTTTCGGACCGTTACGACTTAGGAATCTTCAAGAAACGAGCCTATTCCTTCCTTAAGGCCGGCAACGCGTCTGCGATTCCTCTGGTTTTGCGGGTGTCCATGGGCGGCGGTGATTACTTTCCATCAGGTGACCAGCTTGCTCGTTTGCCTCCTTCTGCTATAAAAAAAAATGATTTCAAATTATATGTTTTATTCATATATAATCTCAACGTAGAACCTGCCAGTGCACTAACCAGTGGAGCCGCAGTGTTGCCTGCCTTGAGGAAGGAGTACAGCGTGGCTCTATCACTCAGACAGTGTCACTCATTTAGCAACACCCAGGGGTCACGTGTAGGGTTTCAAGGGTGTCTACCCTTGAGACCCCACACGTGACCTCATGTTGGTCTCTACATGATGAAAGGTTTCTCTGTTTGACGGATTCTTTTACCCTATCTTTGAATAGAAAAAGTAATGCCAGAATGTCCAATTGAAAGATGAAATTAATTAATTAAATTTTTAAATAATACATTTAACATTTAACTAATTAACATGAAAGGATAATGTTTGCGCCACCGCGCAACGGGAAACAGCCGTCGCTGCGCCGTATTAGAGTGCATATTGGACTGCACTACCCCGTCGCACGGACTCTCCGACAAATATACCGGACGAACCTTGTGGACCGCGGGCATCGCGGTCGCCCAAGCAGTGCATTTCGAGATCTCAGGACGAAATCACGCGTCGCGCGCCCTTGAACTCAGCCTTCGAAATAAGCAGTACATAGTACATAGCATATGTGTAAGGTTACGCCTAACGAACCGCCCCTAGTGAATAGTTTCGTGTAGTGACTGTGCGCCAGGAAACCAACCAACATCGCCGCCCTCAAGCCTCGCCGCCCGTGGTCAGCTCGCCCGCCGGTTCCTGACTCATCATCCCGGTAAGTCATTCCTTCCTCCAGCCTTCCTGCCTTCAGCCTTTAACTCCGCCGCATGTTGGTGCCTTAAGCGCCAACATTTTTGGTCCAATCGAGCACGGAATACCTCTAAATTTCATGGTATTTCGACCATAATCAGCCCCGAATCAGCCCTTAACTTTGATTAATTATTCATTAATTATACAGTCCGCTAAAAATAATGTTTCATAATTATATTTATTTCACTTCCTAACATTTATAATTTCATCTCCATACAAAATTCGTTGCAAAGTTGACCTACCTACACGAATAAAAATTCGTGTTTCGGGTATCGTGTTCCAAATTTTCGTACCAGTATCCGATTCGTGCTAACTCCTAGTTAATTTACGCTAACAAGTTTAGTGTTTATGTTTGTTGATGTTGATTTTATGGTGTCATACAATGTGATTTGAGAGAGCTAGTGCACTAATTGTGTATTACTTGTACTAATGATGCGTTAGGTTTAGTAGTTAAATTATTGCGTTACGTTTGCGTTTTACGTTTTTCGGTTGCACATATAACTTTGGTTACGTAATAACACACCCGCGTCTAGACGACGATATTGTTGTTTTTCCCGTTTTATTTTTTAAGGAATTTTTATATTCTTGTCGTGTTAAATCGGCTCAGATCTCGTGCATGCTCACCACGCGTGCCAAATAGCGTGCTTTATTTTTTCGCCCGTGTTAATTTTATATCTATTTTTTTATTTTTTATTTTTGCCTTTGCGATCGGCTCATTCTTGGTGCGTGCTCACCACATGACCGTAGTGTGTTTCATTTAGTTTCATCAGTTTTTTTATATATCGCTTACGGCTATTTGCGTGCGTCGCCTTCGCTTCTACACACGTTAAGTTTAATTAAATTTTTATGATTAGTTTATTTTTATTTTCTTTTTTTGCTTGCGACTGACTCATTCTTCGCGCCAGTGTCGGCAACAGGTCTGCCCGATTGTGAGCGCCTTGCCCAACAGTGGGCTACGGATAACGTGATTCTTTTGTTTTTGTTGTTTTTGTTTGTTTTTGCTTGCGGTCGGCTAGTGTTACGTACGCGCGTTCAATAAGCATACATACATAGACACAGACATACCTACACATACACGCGTTTGCCCACCCGTAGGCCATATACAAGGCGCCCCAACTTAGTTTTGCTTTCTTTATTGTTGCGATAATTTTAGCCCATTTGCTCTTACCTTAGTAAACAAATACCTCCAGCCCAACTATAGAATATATACAGGGTGTTGTTCTTTTTACTGCCTTTAAATTTGTTTAATTTTTTATTTTTTATTATTTTTGTTGTCTCCTTTTATTCATCGCAATGCCGACCAAGTCACAAGCCGCGATATTTAGGGAGGCCGCCAAAGCTTTACACCAGCTCCTAGAGGTGGGATCAATGATCATTGCTGGCGACACCAAACATTCCATAACGGAATTTAACGTGCGTTTCGCACAGATACAGGGAATAAAGGAGAAGCTGGACTCAGTGTACTACAACATTCTCGACGAAGAGAACTTAGACGAGGGGGTTGAGAGGACATACACTGAGAACCACACAAAAGCCTCCGGAGCATACCTGGGGATACTTGTGGCTAGGGAGGAAATCTCACCCTCTTCCACGTCGTCCCCAACCCATAGCGCTCAGCCCAGTTTCGGCGTCAATACGCCCACCGCCGTCCTCCCCAAGATAGCGCTGCCCAGGTTCAGCTCAAAAGTGGAGGACTGGCCTTCCTTCATTGCGCTGTTTAGAAGTTTGACTGACGACATGGCGACCCTGTCGGACGCAGTCAAGCTCCACTACCTGTTCTCAAGTCTCAGCGGTGAGGCATTAAGTATGGTGTCCCACTTAAAGGTCACCAATGAAAATTTTGCCGTGGCCATGGACATCCTTACAAAGCGATACGAGAACCGCCGGGTTCTCATCGATAGTTTCGTCGACATAATCCTGGGGCTGCCGAGCATCCACACGCGCTCTAACATACGCACACTTTTCCTCACTCCGCTGGTGTCCGCCCAGTGTGCCCTTAGTAATTTGGATCTGCCCATAGGAGACGACTACGTGTTTGTGTCGATAGTGGTGCGAAAGCTTAAGGGTGAGCTCCGCACGTTATTTGAGCGCAGACACGGGTCCAGCAGCACCCTGCCCACGTTGAGTGACCTCATCTCCTACCTCGAGGAGCACGCGCGCTGTGTGGAGACAGAGTTCTCCAACATAGCCATGGCTCAACCCATTCAGCCCCAGCCCGGCCCTTCTCGTAGCCGCGCGCCTCCTCAGTTGCCCCATCGCACTTATGCTCAGATAGCTCAGCAACAACCCGACCATTACCGTGTCCGTTCCTCAGCTCCATCGCTTCACCGCGCCCATGAGCAGCCTACTCACCAACCGTTCCGCCCAGCGCAGCAAATGCGTCACCGCCCGTCCACCTCCCCGGCTCGCAGTCAGCCCTTCCCCGTCTACTCGGCCTACCAGCAAAGCTGCTCCTCATCATCGTCATCGTCCTCTTCCTCACGCTCGACGCCCTACTGTCCCTATTGTGCCATTAGGGGACATACGCTCATGACGTGCAGCTGGTACAATGCCCAGCCAACACAGGGCCGTTGGGACTTCGTACAGGCACGCGAGCGCTGCCAGCGTTGTCTCGGCCGTCACTACGAGAGCGAGTGCAGGTCAAGGGGGGCATGCAAGAACTGTGGGAGTACGAACCACCACACGTCCCTCCATCGACCAGACGGCCCAACGCACTCAGCTCATTCGTCGTCTGTACATGTGCCCCCACCACAGCTGACAGAGCACTCGAGGGAGCGTCCCAGAAACAGCAGGCGGCACGAGCCCGCACATGCCAAACAGGCGCAACCCAGCTCTGCTCACAGAGCCAGCCCGCCCAGGTCCGGTTCGCCAGGTAGGCCCCGCGAACGCCGCCAGCAATTATGACTCCCTACTATCACAGAGCACCCTAGCGAAGAGGTAGATTTAGCCCATGCCCAGTCAACCCATGCCCACACAGCTGATACATACTCAGCTCATACAATTTCAGCTGATACTCAATCAGCTCACTCACCTTCTGTGCCCACTGGCACACCCATTTTGTTGCCAACCGTCTCACTAAGAGTCGCGGACGTACATGGCCATCTTCACACAGCCAGGGCTTTATTGGACTGTGGCAGTATGCTGACGTTAATAACGTCACGCATGGCACGACTTTTGAACCTGCCATTAAAACCCACTTCTTTAAAAATTACAGGAGTTGGGAATCAGCACAAACATGAGTCAAAGGCGGCAATAACAATAGTATGCCGACCCACTCACAATGATACTCCTACAATTACTGCCACAGCTCACATTTTAAAAAACGTCACTGGCTACCTTCCCTTAGAGAAGGTACCAAACATTTCCCACGTACTAGGCCAGCCACCCGTGCCATTGGCTGACCAGCTTTACCACACACCAGCCCCGATCGACCTCTTATTGGGGTCGGACGTTCTTGGTCAAGTGTTGGACGGGACTAAGGTCTCGTTGGGCCCGGGCAAGCCCATAGCCTTCGGCACGATTTTCGACTTCGCGTTGATAGGACCCATTGAGGACTTGTATGCGCAGCCAGCGCGGCAGGTTAACTCAGCTCACGTCGTCAGCTCACAACCAGACTCAGCTGAATCAGCCCAGGACATACGTCAGAGTCTGGAAAGGTTCTGGGAGTCTGAGGAGCCCCTCCCTCAATCTCACACTCATAATGATCCCCTGGAGGAACAATGCGAGGAAATCTTCCGCTCTACCACTACACGCGATCCCTCAGGCAGATATACGGTTGCTCTGCCCTTTCTAAAGGACGCCCCTCAACTAGGCAAAACTCACCCTATCGCGTTACGCAGATTCCTCAATATTGAGAAGAAGCTAATGGTGAACCCGTCTCTGCGTTCTAAATACGTCGACTTTATGGCCGAATACATCGACTTAGGGCACATGGCTCCCTGTCACCCAAATACATTCGCCCATAAACCTCACTTCTACATCCCTCACCATGGCGTATTTAAGTCAGGGTCGGACAAGCTGCGCATTGTTTTTGATGGTAGTTGCAAAAGCTCCAATGGTGTCAGCATAAATGAATGCCTAAACACAGGCCCCGCCCTTCAACAGGACATTGTGGACATCATCATGTCCTTCAGAACGCATCCAGTCGTTTTCAGCACTGACATCCAGAGGATGTTCAGAAATGTGCTGGTTGCCCCAGACCAGAGACGGTATCAGCTGATACTATGGCGGTCCTCACCAGATCACCCTCTGCTCACCTACGCCCTCAATACAGTCACGTACGGCTTAAGATCAAGCCCATATCATGCAATCCGCACCCTGCTCCAGCTGGCTGATGATGAAGGCCATCGCTACCCTGGAGCCGCTCAGGTTCTTCGCAAGTCTATCTTCGTTGATGACATCTTGTGTGGCCATGACACGGTTGAATCCGCCCAAGCACTTCAGGACGAGTTGATAAGTCTGCTAGACCTAGGCGGCTTTCGGCTCAGTAAGTGGACATCTAACTCGCCTAAGCTGCTCGAGAGATTTCCCGACAACCAATGCGACATGCCCAAGGACTTCGACATGAACCCAGAGTCCACGTCCATTAAGGTCTTGGGTATACAGTGGAGCCCTCAGTCAGACGAGTTCACCTACCGCATCTCTCTGCCCCCCATCACACATGTCACAAAGCGGTCTATTTTAAGCACCGTAGCCTCACTTTACGACCCAAACGGCTGGGTTTCGCCCGTTATCTTCCGCGCAAAGCTGTTGCTTCAGCAATTGTGGCTACTGAAGCTGGAATGGGATGAGCCCACTCCCTCTGAAGTACAAACGGAGTGGCACCACATCTCAGAGGATCTGCCGCTGTTGGCTAGCATTCGTTTCCCTCGGCACATTTGTGCAAACAAAGGCTCAGCTGCATACTCGCTTCACGGGTTTGCAGATGCCTCTGAAGCCGGGTTTGCCGCCGTTGTTTACCTCCATGAGCTCGATGCCTCCGGAGATACTTTGGTACACTTGATTGTCGCCAAGTCGCGAGTCGCACCAATCAAGAACCGCCTCACAATCCCCAAGTTAGAGTTGTCGGCCGCCACTCTACTCTCCCAGCTCATGATCCGTGTGTCGGTTCAGTTATCGGCCCATATCAGTATACATCAACACATATGTTGGTCAGACAGTACGATAGTCCTGGCCTGGCTCAATACACCGCCTCACCGTCTTCAACCCTTTGAAGCCAACAGGGTAGTCAAAATCAGCTCAGGCTCACCAGAATGTACCTGGCGACACGTACCCTCCGAGCTCAACCCGGCAGATTGCGCAAGCAGAGGGATGTCTGCGCAATCCCTGTCAGCCCACGACCTATGGTGGTCTCCCACGTGGCTTGGACAGCCTTGTGAGTCTTGGCCTGCAATGCCCTTAGCTCTGGGCCATCACGCCCTGCCCGGCCTTAAGCCCAAACACGTCCCGTCACTGGTCACAGTGCCCGGTCTTGACCTTGACCTGCTCACTCGGTTCAGTTCACTAGACAAGCTCGTCGGAGTGACAGCTTGTCTAAAACGCTTTCTGCACAACTGCAGACACCACCCAGATTCGCGACGCTCAGGCCCCTTGTACGTCAGTGAACGAAGAGAGGCCCTACTTTACTGGGTGCGCAGTGTCCAGCACAATGAGTTTGCGGAGGACATCCACCGCCTTCAAACTGGCAAAATCTGCTCCGTCAGACTCCAGCGGCTGTCACCTCTCATTAAAGATGAGCTCCTTAGAGTTGGTGGACGACTGTCCCATGCGTCTATCCGATATGACGCGCAGCACCCGCTCATACTTCCCAGCTCTAGCCCACTTGTAGACCTTATCATTGACCACTACCACAAAATACACTGCCACCCTGGCGCTGACACTTTACACGCTATCCTACGCCAACAATTTTGGATATTGTCCGCGCGCCGTATTATTAGACACCGAGTTTTTAAATGCATTAGATGCTTTCGATGCCGGGCCCAACCGCAAGCGCCCTTCATGGCCGACCTGCCAGCCGATAGAGTTACGCCTCAGCCAGTATTTAGTCAAGTCACGACCGATTTTGCCGGACCATTCCTCGTTAAATCTAGTACCCTACGTAATGTTAAACTCTTAAAAGCGTACTTTTGTATATTCGTGTGCCTCTCGACTAAGGCGGTTCATTTAGAACCGGTCTCGGACCTCAGCACGGAAGCGTTCCTCGCGGCATTACAGCGTTTTATAGCACGCCGCGGTGCCCCGGTTCTCATCCGCTCGGACTGCGGTACAAATTATGTAGGCGCTAGAAATCAGCTCATCGAAGTACAAAACTTTCTTGCCTTGAATAATGACACGATTGCGCACAAGCTCGCTGTTCAGCACATTACTTGGTTGTTGAACGTCCCTAAGGGACCATGGTTCGGTGCGTTACATGAGATCAACGTAAAATCAACAAAGCAACTTTTATATCGCGTAATTGGCGAACAACACCTCACATTCGAGGAATTCTCCACACTTTTAGCTCGAATTGAAGCGGTCCTCAACTCAAGACCTCTCTGCCCACTTTCGTCTGATCCTTCAGACTTTGAGCCGCTTACAGCCGGACATTTCCTTATAGGCCGCCCACTAACGGCCCTTCCCGAACTATCCGTGGAAGATAGGCCGATCTCCACACGTAGGCGATTCCAGATGGTACAGGCCCTTTCCCAGCGCTTCTGGACGCTGTGGACCCAGTCCTACCTGCATACCCTTCAAACCCTAGGTCGCTAGGTGGCGCCAACACGTAAACATCAGCTCCGTAATATTTTTGCCCAAATAAATAGTAATACCAATTCAATATCCAAAATCTATCTTCAATTGTTGATCATCCAGTGTGAGTTAGTCTGTGAAGTGTTATCTCCACGAATTGTTGCATAAAAAAGAAGAAATTTCGAAAACAGTGACCAGGGATTTTGTTCACCGTGACAGGCAAAATACCGGTTGGTTCTCTAAATTAAGAACCAAATAATGTGTGAATCGCCTAATTAATTGTGCCCCCCTGACTCTAAAAACTGTGAGTACAAATAGAAACATAAACTGAACAATATTTAGAAATCACAAGTGAAAATTCGTGAAATAATTCAAACAGCTGATTAAATATACTAAGACTGTCAAGGTAAAAGTAACCTTATTGCTCGGTTATTGTTGATTATTCTCCAAAAATCGTCACCTCTCAACGCCATCTACTCAAACAGCATCGGACTACACCACATCAAATTGTTAATATTGATTGAATCACAACACCTAGCGCCATCTATTGAAACTAACCTGCACTACTTGGACATATGAAACTGTTCCTGTGAATAGCTGTCACCTAGACTAGGCAAATTTTGCCGGTACATGTAATGGTCGCGGTGGTGTAATGCCCTCAACGCTGGCGGCGGCGGACTAAAATACTCTGTGAAACCCAGTTCAAGCCCTGGCACAGACGAATTATTTTATCATCTTAAAGTTTTATTTTATTTACTATAAAATTACTACTATCTCATTTATTAAGAATGGAAGATAACGTAACATTAAGAAAAAAAAACATCATGAACTTAAGTGACTCATTCGAGTCCTTGCCAAACATGGAAAGCAGCTCGCCTTTATCTGTCACGGATCGGAGAAATAGTTTGCCAGATCTATCAACTGTAAACAATTACGAAGTCGACGAGTTGAAACAAACTATAGAAGACCTAAAAGTTCAACTAAACAGCGCGCACGTCGAGATTGAAAATTTACTTCTAGAAAATGGGGAATTACAAAATAAATTAAAAACAAATGATGTTAAAGTAAATAAGCTACTACATATTTGTTCGAGTAACAAAAAGAGTATATCAAACTCGAAACAAAATAAGAAATCGTTAACTAAAAGGCAAATTGATTTTTCTGATAAAGATACACCATCAAAAGTGAATAACATGCCTAACACTGAGTTTTGTAGCAAGACCACGCAAACAATGGACCATAACAAAACCCCCCAAAACCAAGATATAAACAGCTCTCGGAAGTCGAACTCGGACATGCCTTCTAAGCATCAAGAGAAAGTATGTACGAATACTATCACTATCTTCGGCACTCAACAGTGCTTGGGGCTGGCTGTTGAAATGATGAACTCTAGAAGAAATACCAAATACGGAAAATATAAAATTACTTCATACACTAAGCCTTTTGCATCTGCTGAAGAGGTACTAAAAGGTTGCCGACATCTTTCCCTGTGCCCTAGAGATAAAATAGTTCTCTGTGTAGGTGAAAATGACTGTAATCCTACAAAACTTACCATTGACCTTTCTATCATACTTGATGAACTAAAAAATTATAATGTTATTCTCTTAAATGTAATGCAAAATAAATATATAAATATTAACATGTTGAATAAAAACTTACGAATAATATGTAATAATTTTAAAAATTGTAAATTTATCAATGTTAACTTACACACTAGAAATTATATAGCTGCCACTGCAAGAAGGATAAACTTTTTCATTGACTGTTTTGATTATGATGAAAAATATTTGCCATTTTATAAATATGTAAATGTAAAATCAAAGCTTAACATAGCTCGAAGCCAAAAAATACTTGATCCCTTTTTGTTAAATCGAAATAAAAAAATCACTTTGGGTAACAACAACTACTCCAAAACTAAAATACAAACGACATTGCTCGATTTTTTTCGTAGAGTTCCTTACAAGAAGCACTTACCAAAACAAAAAAAATTACTTCCCTCTGTTCCTTATGTAAGTATTGAAAGTGCTGAGCCAATCTCACTGACTCAAAAAACTGACGGCTTGTTTTTTCGAAAGTAATTGTAGTGAATCACTAGTCTTATTGCATCAGAATATAGCAGGATTTCTGAGTAAGAGAGACATGATTCAAATTGTGCTTGAGGAATTTTTTGAAAATGGCCAACAAATAGAGATAATTTGTTTAAGTGAAACTTTTATAAAGTCAGGGGAGGAGAGAAATCTCTACATAGACAACTTTTGCCTAGCTGATTTTTATAGTAGATCTAATCAGAGACGTGGCGGCGTGTGTATTCTGTGCAAAGATCACTATACATTTAAAAAAACTTCCATTTCTTAAAGAACTGGCTATTCAATGTGCATTTGAGTGTTGCGGCATTGAAATTCCTCAAATTAAATGTATAGTTGTCTGTATTTATCGAACGCCTAGCTCTAACCCTCGTATATTTCTAGACCGCTTTGAGATCTTACTTTCAAAGTTAAGATATAAGAAGAACGCCAAGGTAATAATTGCCGGTGACTTTAATATAAACATATTAAAAGACAGTAATGCCCAGGAAGAGTATATTAGAATAAATCAAAACTATGGGAACGTAATACACATTAAGGTGCCGACTCGTGGGGAATCTTGCTTAGACCAGATAGTAAGTAATATCCCTACAGCTATTGGAAATACTTGCCCAGTAGGATTATCGGATCACGACACTTGTCAAACCCTATGCGTCCCAATACAGAATAAAGAAAAGCTTAATACCGCACAATATGTTTACAGGAGGGACTTCAGCACTGAAAATATGATAAAATTTGCGGTTATTTTATCTGGTTTGTCCTGGTCGGATGTCTATGAAACTAATGATTTAAACACATCATTCAACTTATTCAATGATACTTTTATCCTTTTTTTTAAATTATGCTTCCCTTTGTGTAAAATTAAGTTAAAAAATAAATATAAATCTTGCAATTGGATAACAAGAGGAATTAAAAGGTCATGTGTGTCAAAAAGAAAACTGCGTTTCAAATATTATATTAAAAAAAATAAGCGTAATAAGTGCAAGTATCGAAAGTATTCCTCCATTCTAAAGATGTGTATTAATAAATCTAAAAAACTAAACAACGAAGCACGCATTCATAATAGTAAAAACATTTGTAAAGCTACATGGAACCTAATTAAATCGTATGATCAACCAGAATTTAATAATAATAATTACATTAATAAAATCAGACATAACAATATAAATATTACAAATCCTATTGACATTTGTAATCATTTCAATAATTTTTATTCTGACATTACTTATCAATCACCTAATCTTAATAATAATTCTAATATATCACCTGCTAATATTATACAACATTTAGACCCGAGCATATTTTTATACCCAACAACACATGACGAAATATTTAAAATTATAAGATCACTCAATAACACAACATCGGTGGGCTATGATGAACTACCCACAAAGATTCTTAAGTACTGCGCTCTAATTCTCTCAGAAGTACTTTGTTACTTAACAAATCTTTCAATGACTGAAGGCACATTCCCTGAAGCTCTCAAACTATCAATCGTAAAACCAATACATAAAAAAGGTGATATTGATAAAATGGATAACTACAGGCCCATTGCATTAATACCAGTACTGTCTAAAGTCTTTGAAAAGGTAATGCACACTAGAATTTATGAGTTCTTAGAAAAGTTTATAGTATTAGCCAAAGAACAAAATGGTTTCCGTAAGGGTAAATCAACCACATTGGCAGCTTTCAATATGATAAAAAATGTTACCGAAAATATAGACAAGAATATTGATACTACAGCAGTATTCTTCGATATGAGCAAAGCTTTTGACTTTGTCTCACATGACATACTTTTGTCGAAATGTGAGAAATATGGTTTAAGAGGAAATGCTCTAAAGTGGTTACAAACTTACCTTAGAAATCGTACACAATATGTCGAACTTAAATATGTCAATGAAAATAAGGAAGAAACCTCTGCGAAATCTTTAATTGTTAGAAATAATGTAGGTGTCCCACAAGGGACTATCTTGGGACCCCTACTATTCATAATCTACATTAATGATCTGCCTTGTGTTACTAATTATCAGTGCAATTTATTCGCCGATGATATATCTGTTGTAATACCTAAGATCCCAGGCAGAGATTTCAATGAGGAGATAAACAGTACTATTCATGATATTACAAAATGGTTGTCAGCAAATAACTTGAAAGTTAATACAAACAAAACTAAATACTTACAGTTTTATAATAGAAAACCTAAATATCTAAATTTATCTGTACGTCTTAATAACCAACCAATATCGGAATCAGATGAAGTCGTTTTTTTAGGCATAATAGTTGACAACCAGTGCACATGGAAAAAGCATATTAAAAGAGTATGTACTAAAATAAATAGATTTGCTTACGCGTTGTGGCGACTCACGACTCAAATAAACCAAAGAACCGCACTGATGGCTTACCATGGATACGTGGCCTCAAATCTTAGATACGGTTTAATTTTGTGGGGAAATTCAGTCGACTTAAACAGAGCGTTCATATCACAAAAGCAATGCGTGCGCGCCATATGTGACGTGTCACCAATGACATCATGCAAACAGTTATTTCCTAAATTAAACCTACTAACCCTTCCTTCGTTATATATACTGGAGTGTTGCGTTTTTGTAAAAAATAATCAGTATTTGTTTATTGATAGAGATATGAACACTACCAGAAGTATAAGACATCCTGGAAAGCTGTTGTTACCCAAAATGAACACGGAATTATATAAGAGAAATTGTTATCCCAGTTGTGTAAAACTATATAATAAGTTACCTCGCTCATTAACTGAAATGAATTATAATAATTTTAGAAGAAAACTATCTAATTGGCTTATAATGAAATGCTTTTACTCTGTTAAGGAATATCTAAATTGTAAAATTGACATGGATTCTAATGTAATGTAATGTATTGTAACATAATTCAACAATTAATATAATACTCATTCTGGAATATAATAATAAATAATAAATCTAATTAATTATGTGTGGCGTGGCTGAATATGATAATAACAATAATGATTATATATATATTTTTTTCTTTATAAACTAAATGTGTAATTATTAATTAGTTAATTAATTTTGTGTTTTTTAATTATTTTCACTCACATGCCCTGCGTTGGCAAAATAGATGAACAATAATATTATGATTTACCATCTACCATACTCTGTTTTCAGTGAATAAATTATTTCAATTTCAATTTCAATTTCAATTTCAAACCCGCTCCAAATGGTTGTCCCCATCCTCCCCTCCCCGAGTCGGCGAGCTCGTCCTCATCAAGGAGGACAACCTGCCTGCCCTTCAATGGAGACTAGGGCGCATTACTCGCACCCTGCCTGGGAAGGATGGCGTCGTGCGGGTGGTGGACCTGGACACCGCCAATGGACACCTCCGGAGGCCTGTGTTCAAGATTGCCAGGCTCCCTCTGGATGAGACCACCCCTGGGCCCCGGGAAGATGTTTGCGCCACCGCGCAACGGGAAACAGCCGTCGCTGCGCCGTATTAGAGTGCATATTGGACTGCACTACCCCGTCGCACGGACTCTCCGACAAATATACCGGACGAACCTTGTGGACCGCGGGCATCGCGGTCGCCCAAGCAGTGCATTTCGAGATCTCAGGACGAAATCACGCGTCGCGCGCCCTTGAACTCAGCCTTCGAAATAAGCAGTACATAGTACATAGCATATGTGTAAGGTTACGCCTAACGAACCGCCCCTAGTGAATAGTTTCGTGTAGTGACTGTGCGCCAGGAAACCAACCAACATCGCCGCCCTCAAGCCTCGCCGCCCGTGGTCAGCTCGCCCGCCGGTTCCTGACTCATCATCCCGGTAAGTCATTCCTTCCTCCAGCCTTCCTGCCTTCAGCCTTTAACTCCGCCGCATGTTGGTGCCTTAAGCGCCAACAGATAAGTAGTGAAGACAAAGTACAAAGGTACTAAGGTAAAGGTACTGCAGTAAGTATTACCTAAACATGTAGTGGTTACATGGTATTTGTAACATTATGTGATTTGCGTGTAATAAAACGCGTTGGTAAAAATAATTCGCATCGGCCAAAACGAGAGCGCTACAAAAAAATAGACACAAAAAGTGCGAGACGAAGTAAGTCCATAGAACTCGGAACATTTTTCCGACTTAGAAAGAGTTTTCATCCTTTTAAAGTTACCAGCACAGGGCGATACAGCTACGCTTGACGTTAGGTATTTCTACACAGGTTCTAACTTTAATTATTAATTGTTAGGTATATTTATACAATACACAAAAACTGATTCACTCCTGACCAACTCATCAATGGCCATACAGTTAGACCCTAAAAATAAAACCTGATTTTTCTAAATACTCGCGGGATTTGGGTGTTTACTCGGACGGTGTCGCGGGTGATCGCTAGTAATAGTTAATAATGTTGTTTTATAAATTTTAGTTAGATTAACGTGTATACAAATGGAAATAGTTGTAGTTTAACTTTAATAGCATCTGCTGTTGAGCTAACCGCTTTAAAAGATGTGGGTAGGAATATTATTAAACGATGTTATATGTTATGAAATTGGACATTCATAATATAACGTTTCTAAGTGCAGGAGCGTGACGCGCCATCCAATACACAGATTAGCGGGGGCCCACGTCTAAATATACAAATTAATTTGATCCTCTCTGATCTTTGGAGCGTTCTCGATCATCGGTATGCCATTAATTGAAATAGGGTTGCCACTTTAATAATAAAGCAGGAAACGGGCTTAACGAGAAGTTGTTTCATAGTTTCAAGATATTTTATTTTAATTTTATTATAATTTTTAGAGTTACAAAAGTTAAAAAAAACGTTGCTAGTTAGGTTTATTTAAAATAAGACAAGACTTTTTAAACCATCTTCGATCAGGTTAGATGAGATCTGAGATGGTTGTTGAATCATATCTGAACCGGAAACCCTACCAGGTACACCACCGAGTCGGTTATTTGTTTAAATCCAATAGCACGTAACGCTTCGTATCTCCCGCATGCCCACAACTGAACCACAGTAACGACAGGTCCATAATGGCGCCGGTGTCATGGCGAATCAATCACTGTCGCCGACAATAGTGCCGCTGGAACAACGCCGCAACGGGTTATTAATCCTGAATGTAGATTTTAATTTGGAAAGCCTTTTATGGGCAAAGGACACAATGTTTCTGCGTGTTAATGTAAACGAATTGATGGATTGTACAAACGGATGACAGCCAGATATACTGGCGAGTGAACTTAACTGATGATTATGTCATAAACGAGTATAAAACTTCCACATGAATAAAAACATGTAGGTATCATATTATCAAACATGTAAACATCAGTCAGGGTTGCTACCACAGTAAATAAAAGTTACAGAACTCGATCATTTCCCAAGCTATTGATCGTCTATTGTTTTAAGTCCTCCATCCATCCCTACTTACTTAGGTCTGTCATATTAGGGATAATTGTAAGGTCTTGAGTGGTTAAGGATTCCTGGTAAAGTGCGCTTCCATATTGTCCTTATTTCGCCTCCTTGTGGAATGTAATCACTGGAAAATCTTATTATAAATCTTTAATAAAATATATCGAGACCATTGGAGCCATATCAATATCAGTATAGACTTTATAGCAGGAGACGCGTGACGAAGAACTAACTGGATGACCAGTTATTTGACGAGTGCCCATTTGCTTGGCTAAAAGAGAAAAATAAATTGGTGTCAACGCACGGGGTACGGACGACGGACGTGGTAAAAATATTGTGTATTTTTGAATAAGGGTAATTTAAATTCCCTATAAAAGTAAATTGGATGTGAATAGCGATTGGATTGAAGCACAATTGCGTTCTCTAGGAATTTCCAGCGATATAAATGATAAAATGATGGTTCTTGTTGGTAAAGCGGGTAGTTTTGGATTGTGATTCGTACTCGTTTCTGCAATATGTGCTGAGTGGGTTTTTTTCGAGTTCACTTATATTTTATTTTGTTGTTGTTTAACTTAACTAGCTCCTGGAAAGAATATAAATAATGACCATATAAAACAAAATATTTTAACCTTATTGTGATCGATTGAGTTCAATAGTCGCATTGTTTTCTAAAATGGTTCTTCGTCAGTCTTTTCAAGTTACTATGTCGCATCGCATATCATCATCATCCTCTAAATGTCCCACACCTGGGCACGTGCCTTCCTAAATGGGGATATTAGGCCATAACTTACACGCTGGCCCACTGCGATTTTAACGACTGCCATGTTACAATAACAATCGGGACCAACGGCTTCACGTGCCTTCAGAAACACGTAGGAGCTCAAGATGTTTTTAATTTTGTCACACAACCAGTGACCCGGCGTTGCTCAATCGGCAAAATAGCAAACCGAACACCTTAGTCGCTGCGCCATCGGGGTACTCGCATATAGACATTGCTTCCTAACTGTCTCCTTGCGCCAGGACCTGGAGATCTACGACGCGGTGGTAGACGTGCGCTGCTACGAGCTGACGGCGCTGTTCCTGTGCTCGCTGTTCGTGCCCAAGTGCGGCCCGCTTGGCCACATGGTGCGCCCCTGCAGGAGCCTCTGCCAAGGTACTGCTCAAGCTTTTGCGGTGAACCAGCCAGAGTATCGAATATTTCTTGTCCACAGTTATCTACTATAGACTGGTAGTCTCGACCTCAGAACAATAACTAAAGCATATTGTTCTGAGGTCTCGACAGACGTTGGCCTGTCCAAATCACAATGACAACACAACTGACACGAAAACTAAATAAGTGTCGCGAAGAAGAAGTAAGAAAACTGTAAAAAGTTTTTAGGAACGAATTAATATTTAATACCTATGTATTGCACGACGTCTTTTTGTTTATAGCTTTTTTTAAGGATTTTTAATATTTTTTCTCACCGTATAAATCTTGCCTAAACTTTTACAAGTGTTTCAAGATCAAAATTTGTCAAATCGGTTCGGTCATTATCGAGTTTTGCGGGACAAACGAACTGCAATTTATTTTATAAATATAGATTTATTTATGTATATACACTGGCCTGCAAAAATAAGTATCACACTTTTAAAATTGCAAAGCCAAAAATAGCTATTTATTGTTTTATCTTTTTTAAGACTTAAAAATGTTACTAATGTATAATTTACTATAGTTCCAAAAAAAGATGATAAAATTTGCTATAAAACGTTTTTGATTTTAAATCTCTAACTTCAATAGTTTAGAAAAAAATGAAATTTAAAAATTGTGATACTTATTTTTGCAGGCCAGTGTATATTATATATAGATAGAACATTGCATGACGTCGTTCTAAGGTCATAAAAGTGATCGTAACGCCCTGCTAATCCATAGTGTTTAATTTAATTTCAATGATTCTGACCGTTTTGGACTTGAAAATATTAAGTGCCCTGTGCCCACACCGCGTGCAGCGGTTTGCGAGACGACCATGTCGGAAATTCGCATACGCCATTCGGAGATACGGAAAGCACTACTCAATCTCGACATGAACAAAGCTAGCGGTCCCGATGGAATTCCAGCCATTATCCTGAAGACATGTGCGCCAAAGTTGACACCAATTATGGCTCTTTTGCCTTTCGTTTGAGACCGGTATCGTGCTTAAATCATGGAAGTCAGCTAACATACAACCAGTGCCCAAAAAGGGTAGTCGTGCTGAACCCGCCAACTACAGGCCAATATCAGTCACTTCCATTCTCTGTAAGACTATGGAACGTATTTTAAATTACAGGCTCTTGACATATCTAGAAACGAACGGTTTTCTTGGTGACCATCAATACGGATTTCGCCGAAACCGTTCCACTGGAGACCATCTACGTCAGCCATCAGCTTACGTCACTCACATCTGTAGCAAAGCCATTGAGAACTACGGAGAAACGCTTGCCGTTTCCCTCGACAGCTCGAAGGCTATTGACAGAGTTTGACACGACGGCTTTATTAGTTAAACTTCCATCATTTGGCTTACCTTCTGGTCTGGTAGAACACAAACGTGTGCTTTGATTTCAGACTTCCTGCGAGATCGATCAATTCGAGTAGTCATTGATAGCTGCTCATCCAATCAACTAGCGATAAACGCTGGGGCCTCTCAGGGGTCAGTACTCTCTGCGACAACTTTTTTGCTGTATATTAACAGCCTCTTGAAACCCGGATACTTGGGTATACATAAAGATGACAGCACTGTCTTAGAGAGTTACATATCCAACGCACGAACTAGTAAAGCTGAAATTCAGTCTCATAGAGAGGCCATGGTCGAGCGTTTGAACACATCCTTGATGGAAGTATCCGACTGGGGTGACGCACACCTGGTCAAGTTCAATGCCACCAAAACACAGGCATGTCTATTCTCCGCTAAACGGAGTCCGTGCACCTTGAGTCTTACTTTCCGAAGTGTCTCTGTTCCTATATGTGACCATCCCGAGCTTCTTGGTATGACACTTTCATCGACTCTGAACTTTAACTCCTAACTGGAGTCTAAGTCACAACTTGCCTCAAAAAAGCTGGGTATCCTCTCAAAGGTGAGAAGGTACTTCACAACTGCTTACTTTATATAAAGCACAAGTCCGGTCGTGTATGGAGTATTGTTCTCACCTCTGGGACGAATCCGCTAAATACCAACTTGGGGCACTGGAGTCGATTGACAGGTGAGCCAAAAAGCTCATCAACGATGACAACCTTTTTGTCGCCAAGCCGCAGAGCTTAGCACATCGGCGCCAGGCCGCATGTCTATCAGTTTTTTATAGGATACCTAACACTTCGGAGAATGTGCCATGGAATTATTCGATTTCATTCCTCCGTCCTCTTTCTACCATATAATAACCAGACAAACTGAGCGACGTCGTAGATTCACAGTGGAGATTCCGCATATTATGCGTACAAAGCGGTTTTATTTTTATTTTTATTTTCTTTATTTGGTTCTCCAACAATGAGTACATTTGTTTTAAACTATTTTACATTATAACAAAATAAATAAGTGCTGAAAGTCTCACTACTTATAGGAGAACACAACATGCACAGTAACATTGAGGCAACATATACAACAAATATTTTAGAAATAACAGATAACACCTTTCTACATTACACACTTAATTTTAAAAAAAAAACAATCTTATTATACATAAAAATAACAAAGTATACATTAAGATTAGAAAATTAAAAATGAAAACGATTTTAGCAAAACCTAACTACTTACACAGATGTCAGATAGCACAATTTTTTTAATCTGGCTAACAGATGATATGGCCAAATCAATGTCGCATTGGTACTTGTTATACATGTCATACATGCGAAACAGTGAGGAATGCTTTTTCAAATTGGTGTGAGCCAATTGAACATGGAAAAGTTTTACATTTTGTGATCTTTGTCTTCGCTGGGGTGCACTAAAACCAACTCTTTGTAGTAGTTCAGGGCAATCCAGCTGGGCACACACTAACGGTTTGCGCCCACTTTCATCATTCGTACCGCAAAGCTGTGGAACTTCCTGCCAGAGTCTGTGTTTCCTATCAGGTACAATATTAGGGTCTTCAAATCACGAATAAACAGGTTTCTTCTAGGCAAGCATGTTCCACCATAGGCCACATTATCACTTACCATCAAGTGAGATAGTGGGCAATAGCGAGCCTATCACACTATAAAAAAGTGCTATAACCAAAATATTTTTGTCTTAAATATCTTATTTGAAATATGCGAGTACGCTCTTTCCGTCACTTACAAAATCTATAAATTTATAAGCATTACTGACAAGACAATAGAGCAGTAAGTAATTAGCGACATTATTGTCCAGAAACCATGCGGCGCTGCGGCTTCTTCCTGGAAGTGTTCGGGCTGTCGATGCCGGACTACCTGCAGTGCGAGATCTTCCCCGAGTCCACGGACACCGACGTGTGCCTCGGCAACCGCGAGGTCAAGGAGGCGCGCCTAAGGGCCGCCAAGCCAGGTCAGCAGCTGCAAGTATTTTGTGATTACAACGGAATTTGCTATTGGTTGGACATTAGGTACTCTCATGGTCACCAGTTTTGGTCCAACTTTACTCAATATCTCATGTCTTCCGTTCATTCTCTTTTTGTTTCATTTCTGTCACTTCTTCGACTTAAAGAAATATGAGAAACATCTAAGTTCAGTACATAAACTTTCAACAGGGACGGTTTTGAAACTTCTCGTGTAAGACTCCTTATTTTAGGCTCTTCGCCCTCGGACACATTGCCAAGCTCTTCAGACCCCACTAAGATAAGATAAAATAAGATGAAACACCTCAATAATTTTCCATGTTATTGTCCTTACGTATAGTGTGTCCATCCGGCTTCCAATGCGACGTGAAGCGCTGCATCCCGCACGACTGGCGCTGCGACGGGCACGTGGACTGCGCCGACCTGTCCGACGAGCTCAACTGCCGCGTGTGCAAGCGCAGTGGCGACATGCACTGCGGCAACCAGCGCTGCATCTCGCAGGCGCACATGTGCGACGGCCGCGTCGACTGCCCCTGGGGCCAGGACGAGAGGAACTGCTGTGAGTATGGATGGGTTGGCGTGCCACGTGCTATTGGTGTTCGTGCGGCAACCAGCAATGCACCTCCTAGGCGCACATTTTCCGAGAAATTGAGCCTACACGTTAGTCAGTAAAATAAACTTATACTGTAGGTCCAGTACTAGCTCTTTGCCATTCTACTGTTTATGGGTCTTTTTAAATTTTTTTGCGTGATTATTTCAGCGAATTTCTTTGAGTTTAAAGTCATTTGCAGTTTGATTTTTGTATAAATATTAAAAAATTATCAATTTTCGAATTAAACATTTAAACTAACTTTATTAAATTCCGTAATTCAATAAAGCTTTTTGTGTTCAGTGAGGCTAAGCGAGGCGAACGGCGACGTGGGGCGCGGCGAGCTGCAGGTGTACCGCGCCGTCAACCAGTCCTGGTACCCCGCCTGCCTCAGCACGCTGGACGACAACACCGCGCTCAAGCTCTGCTCCATGCTCGGATACTCGTACGTACACCACACCTGGTGATGCCTTATCACACGCTTTCTTTTGTTCTATTTTAATTGTACAAAGTTCTGGTACTCCGCCAGCCTGACCGCCCTCGATGACAATAATGCGCTCAAGTTCTGCGCCATGCTCAGATATTCCTTATTAAGTAGGTACTCCCTTTTTTGCTTTATTTTATTTTTCCAACGGGGAAGCGCTTGGATTTCATCTCACATTATCATAATTATCTCGTATGGTATTAGGCGATAATGCTGAAAATGGAAGCAAACTTTACACTGAAGAATATACCGCCGATCGTTGAAAAAAGCGGAATCGTAGCCTTTTTTAAGTAATGGCATATGGAATTCTCGCTCCAGCTCCCGCCTCCCTAGCCGGGATTCGAGAAAAGAGAAGCGAGGCCTTCTCTAGCTTTTGTTTTCTGAGTAAAATACAACTTTCATCATGAATCTGATAAAACGTATATCAACTAGGTGGGTGAACACAAGCCAAGTGGTGCTGCCTAACAAGAAGGCCGGGCCGCGGGCGGGGCGCGCGCAGGTGCAGGGCGCGGCGCAGTCGTACCGCGCGTTCCTGCGCAGCGAGGGCGGCCTGCTGCGCGAGCTCAAGGAGTGCCGCCGCGACTCCACGCGCGTGCGCCTCGTCTGCGACAACTACGGTACGTACACTGCCTTGTTGGTGTATTAGGTTGGCGAATGCAGTAACTGTGTGTCTTTAGTACCTTCCTACGCAGAGACTTATTGATGACGGCCAAGGAGTGCTGCCGCTATCCCGCGCGAGTGCGTCTCGTCTGCAACAACTACGGTACCTACGTGCACTAGGTTGGTGTATTAGGTTGCAGATTGCAGTAACTGTGTGCCTGTAATAGTACTGAAACGTGGTCTTTCACAAAGCTTACTTTTAAGAAAAGTCAAAGTCATGCAAAAAGCACTAATAATAATTACTCAAGCGGCGATGGACACGGCATCGCTCGTAAGACCAATATGGCCGTTGAGGCAGAACGGTTCTTGAGTGGCGACCACGCATCAGAAGAGGCAGGCCTCTAACAAGGTTGACCGACGATCTGATAAGGTCGCAGGTAGCAGGTAGCCACTGGATTGGAGCAGTACATGGCCGGTGGAAGTCCTCGATGGAGGCCTTTGTCCAACAGTTAGACGTCCTTCGAATGATGATGATGATTACATTACTATTTAATACAATTCCAGTAATAACGTAACTCGCAATGTCTAAACATTTGCAATGTAAATGTTAGATTCGAAATAGAGATCCCGCATGAATGCCGAAACGTCGGTAAAGAGTGATACTTAATCTAAATTACTGCTAAAACAGTTTCTGTGTTTCAACCGAACGTCTATAATGTACATGTAATCACGTTATTACAACTAATCGTCATTGAAATGAAACACTTCTTACGGATGAACTCGCGTTTATTAACTAAGTACATTTAAAGTGCACAGTACAACAAGTACAGTTCGCGTAAACCTTAGGAAACAATGACTAATCGTCATATAAGTATGACAACTCATTCTATAGGTAGAGGTAATAGGGTATTAGTGATACAAAACTGGCTATTTTTTTTTCATTATTAAAATTATAGAGGGTTTGGTCACTTAGTGACTAACAAGACGCGTCTCTCAGCTTCGACACGGGTTCCATCAATATATGGTAGGCATCTTCAACAATCCCACATTCCGTACTTACATTTAGGAGATAACAGTTTCTTTTTAAAAAGCCAAAACTATTTAATGGAATATGTACTGATCAGAGCCATATAGCAGTTACAATGTCATCTCTGCTCACATTGGCTTCAAGAATCGTTTTGGAAATGTTTGTTGAATGGTTTTAAACCATATCCATACCATTCCTTCGTATAGCGACCGGTTATCAAAATACTCTTTCCACATATCGAAACATCGATTTTTAATTATGCCTTTAGCTATATGTGTGTATACCGGCAAATGATCACAAAGAGTCTTCGATAGCTTATTTAGCTAAACGGTTTGCTATACTGTTACCGTCTATTCCAATGTGCGCAGGTATCCAAATACAACATTAACACTGCTTTCTTTTAGGAGATACTAATAGTATCACAGGCTATCGGTACTCCTCGAATATTCGAGGTGCATCAAGTCAGATGTTGGCGTGCACTTTTTGAATCAGTCAGAATGACATAATCGCTTGAGCTCCTATTTAAGAACTATACAGGCTGTAACAAAATCAATAAGCGAATGTATAAGGGCTGTATCTATACACCATTCTGAATACAATGACAAAAAATTAGTTCCAGTTTTATAGTGATTTTTGAAAGTTATGTTTACTAACAAACTAAATCAATTAGAATAATGCATATATACGAGTATAATGCATGAAACATAAATATAAAAAGATAGCTCAGTGTGCTCCGAGGTTTAGTGTGCATGTTCGGCTATCTTTGTGTGCGTGTAGTAAAGCTGTACGGGGTTTGGAAGGGGTATATTTTTTGGTGAATTATGATGTTTTGTTAATTACTATCTCGGTAACGAGGCTGTAGTTGTAGACCAAATCCGGTGAGCATGCTCAGTGTGTATAGAGGGTTTACGCATTTCGGTTTCCCATACAAATTTCCAAGTCGACATTTTTAAAAACCACTAAGCTAATTTTAATGAAACTTTGCATGCTAAAGTAAAATAAAGGGATCTAAATAGTTTGTTGAAAACATAAAAAAAAACGTTTATTTAAGTGAGTTATTAAATGAATATTGAATATTAAACTTTCTATAGTAGACTTTAAATCTCAATAACTCAGCTGAATAAACGTTTTTTTTTAATGTTTTCAACAAACTATTTAGATCCCTGTGTTTTACTTAGGCATGCAAAGTTTCATCAAAATTGGCTTAATGGTTTTTAAAAATATCGACTTGGAAGTTTGTATGGGAAACCGAAATGCGTAAACCCTCCTAAACGTTCGCTTATTGATATTGTTACACCCTATATTTATCTAAGAGCTTCATTAATAGCGATTAGTTCTGCAGACATTATGGCAACATTACTTTTTATTTTAAATTTTCTATAAGTATCTAACTGAGAGTCGTAAGATGCAGCTCCAGCCTTGTCACCATTCTTTGATCCGTCTGTAAAGATGTTATAATTATGTTTGTTGGTATTCTTTGTTTAAAATTTATATACATTGTGTGTAAATATCCGATACACTATAACAATTTTTTGCCTTCTCAATACTGTCAATACGACTTTTGATAATTTGTGAAAAATCCATATCCCATAACACCACTCGCGGGCGAGTGGGGACCCTACTTGGGGACACCAAGCAGTTTTTGGTAAATAGTTTTTATTTTATTTTAAACCTGACGCGTTTGCGGCTTCGTGTATTCTCCGTATCGCCTGAGAGGTCGCAGAGAGCGGGAGTGCACCAAGCTGAAGTTTGTAGTTGACGAGGTACGAGCTGCTGCGGGACCTAGGATTGTAGTTATGTAAGTAAGATTTTTTTGCTTCATTTTCATGTAAGTACCTATTTGTTTCTTTTTTAGATTTTGGAGCAAAATGAGTCAAAACTTGACTCCTCAACAAATATAAAGTCTGTTGGATGATCAAATATCCGATAAAAGTGAAAATGAGGAGATTTTCCTTGAAATAATCGAGTTCTATAACTACTACTTAGGTGGTGTCGACGCCCTGGACCAGAAATGTGCAGCATACTCAGTCAACTGTGTCAAAGGTAAACTACAATATTCTTTGCTATGCTGAACATATCCGGAGTAAATAGTCATGTGATTCATTGTGCACTCACCACAGCTTTTTTGCAGAAACTCGGTTACGCTTTAGTGAGTCCTCACGTACAGGACAGAAGATCTTCGGCAAATCTTTCAAGGAAGCTAAAATGTTGTTCAAGTTTTGTGCAAGAGATTTGTGTGCATTAATTTATGTCGTGTACATTCCGTTGATTTTATAATATGTGCCAAATGTAAAGAAAAGTATTAAATTTTTATTATACTTATAGAGAAAGCAAGACTGTCGTATAAAACTGAACGATGTTCCTAAAAATTATTAAAGTCTAATATGTGAATAAAGCTATTGTGATTTTGCATGCTATTTAAGATATTGATAACTTATAATTGTAACATTTTTATTTTAGTAAGTAGGTACCTAAACTAGAATCTAGTTTCTTAGCAAAAAGACACTTTTTTCTATAAGATGCTAGAAAAGTCACATTTTTGTTAAAAATTAAATAAAACTTGTTATCTTAGATTCGTCATATGTCTTTTATTAATTTTATAAAAATAAAATCCGGAAAAAAGTACCTACTACTTAATTACTTTTTAAATAAATAATTAATTCATGGGGAACCTAGATACCCCACGAGTGTATTTGTGAAGGCTGAAATTAGTACCACTGGTGTTAGGGGATATTGATGGTCCCAGTACACGAGCAGGCAATAGCAAGAGCTTTTTCTTTTTTTAAATTCTCTAAAATAAATTAGTGCTTCACTCTTGTAATTCATTTATTAAGTTAATTCATTCATTTTTGAGAAGGACTAAGCTCTAAAATAATTTTTTTACCGCTAAAAAGTATCTTCTTACCTATATGTAAAGGTTAAATATTTAATTCTTGTTCCATAACATGGATCTTATTTATTTATAGATTTATGTGTGTTTGACAACTACACTGTTAAAGAGAAAATTGGCTCATTAATAATTTGTTTTTTATTGAACGTAGACGGCAGGCCAGAAGGTTTCATCTAATTTGTCTATGGGTTCATTAATGTTTAAAAATTTGACGTAACTTCTACTACTGATTATGTATAAATTAAGAAAAATCAATGGCCAAAATGTTAGTGCGCACGCATCGCTCAAGAACGGCTGCACCTATTTGGGTAATTAGCTTTTAGTTTTGTTCGTAATTGTGAGGAATAGGTTTATGTGAAATGTTTTTTGGAAATAAGTCACGGGATACAGGGTGTTCACGCAGACGACGTCGCGGGCGGGCCGCTGGTTTTAAATATTACTTAGGGCATCGGTCGCCGTACTAGAAGTAGGTATTAGGATAAATGCTCCGATAGTGTGCGAGAAATAGAAATATTAAACTTTTAAAGCCAGTATTACACTTATTCGCTTGTACGTTTACAAGTAGGTACCTAGGTACACTAAGTGCGTACCTAGCCTATGTAAAGTTTTCTAAAAAGAAACAATTAGCTCAGATGGAAATTTCGAAGCTTCCAATATGTCACATAGAAGAACTTTGCTGCGAATTAAGGAAGCGGCCGAAGTAATTTATTTTACATAATAGGAATGAAACGTTTAATTAATTCACCCGCTGCCTTTTCTCCCTCCAAGACTTCATTTAGGGCTCGTTTACAGTAGAGAAAGCTTTAATTGGACACAAAAACGCTTGAGCTCGTACTTCAAAACAGAACGTATTTCTAAACGCATTTATTTCAATTCTGGTTACTGTCCGCGGCTGCGCCGCGTGGTAATTTTTCAGGAAAAAAAGTAGTATTTAATAGCATGAACCAAGAAATTGAATAGCATGTCGCTTTACACTCGTAATTAATCATAAAGCGTGATACGGAACGTTTAGTAGTTTTACATTTAGAGCTGTCGGGATAGAGCCGATCAGAGCTGGTTAAGTCATCCAGCAGTGATTATCAAACATAATTAGTACAAACGTGTTTAAATGTCCTGGCCCGCCTTTACAATGGCCCTGCTGCGTGGCGTGGCTCCACCTCGGCAACCGCCACGCTCGCGCGCGTGCGTGTGGCCGCACTCGTACCACCCCTGTTGCTCGCGGCTCATAATTTTGGAGTTACAGAGTTTGTAAGTGATAATAAGAATATGGTTTGACCTATTTAGGTACCTTACAAGATGGCGCAGTTACATAAATTAATTTATTATTTTATTTATCTGTGTGAAAATGCTATTGTTACATCAATTTAATATTAAAAACTGAATCTCGTAATATCGGTATGCTGTTACTTGTAATGGCTTTGGGACGGAGACCCGAAATGAAACAATGTCTTGCGTTGAATCAATAATCTTTATCCTCTAGTGTATCATCTTAAATACTAATTAACATCACATCTATACGTGACTAGAGGAAGGACGCCTTGTCAATCAGGAAGACCTTAATTATCACGTACTATTGAGTACGTGCTGATAGTGTAATTCACTATATCACACCTCCCCTGAAAAGGCTAGGCATCCCTTCCCTGAAAAGAAAACTCTTATTTTCTAAATATCTTAGTCCTATTCTTATGAACTATATATTCTTTAATATTTTTACAAAATTTAAATTTCAGCGAGTTGTTGACGACTTTCACATTTAGGGTATGTAAACACACTTTGAAATGTCACAATTAGGTACTCCAATTCTCTTATCCTTATTTTACCTCATATAAAACAGTCATAATATAGTAACATATTTGTCTCTCATAGAACATTTTGAGTCTTAATAAAATACAAGTACAACTTACATTCCTAATCCTTAGTCAATGTACAGTTACATTCATAATAGTGTGGATGGCCAGTCCACAATACTTGTCACAAAAAAAAGTAAGTAGTTAACTACTAACATAATTCTCATTATATCTTTAAATTCTTTTCATATTTATAGACGTCTCATTTTTATTATTTATAGTCGACCTATTTTTCTATACTTATTTATAATGGTACTTTTATTTATATTTATTTGTGTACTACACACATTTATTTATTTATAATTCTGTCGACTTTATTATTTAAAAAGGGACTTTATTTTAAGGTCTACTCAGACGCTGCGTACTCGCGCACCTTCGTCGTGAGCTGCCTCCAACTATTCTCACGGAGGAAGCTCGTTCCTGCCATGATCGAATGAAGGATCAGTTCTCCTATTTAGTACCATTTTATCTTATAATATTATTTTATTTATTTAATTTTATTGCCTTATCCTTCATTTCGATCTATGCCTACTCAAAACTAACAAAACAATCCTTATAAATATAACTAAACAGAAACTTGGTTGATCAGACCAGCATGAGAATCTGAATAACTATTTTTATTCCTACTTATAAACATATCTATACAATCCCAAGCCAAACTAAAAAAACCTATTCCTATCAGTCATATCACACAATAATTTATACTCATTCCTTAAAACCATAAACTGTACAATTCACAGCACCTTCCTAATTCCATATTTCGTTACGTTCATAATACCAATATGGTATCCAGGTACTCCAATTTGCCGACTGATTCTGTGTTTGTATTCTCAAGTAACATCCGAGATGTTTGTGCCAGTTTTCTAGCGAACCTATACTCTCATGATGATAGGGTGTTGAATTTAACTTATCAATATTTAGCAATTTACATACTGTTTCTAACGTGGAATTAATAAATTCCGTTCCACAGTCAGTCGCAATAACCCTGGGAGTACCATATCGTAAAATAAAATTTTCAGTAAAAACCCTAGCAACAGTTTCAGCTGACTTATCAAGTATTGGGTAAGCTTCTACAAACTTTGTCAATTCGCATTGTATATTAAACCCATTTTTAATCACAACGACTTCTACAATATTATATATATATTTTTTTTTTTTTTTTTTTTACATAATGCACTCAGTTCTCCTATCGTTGCGTCTCGGCGCGCCTCCGTTAGTAGAGATTCCTGATTTATGTAAATAGTAGAGTCACTAAATAACATATCACCCGTCTGTGAGACGTATCTTTTCTTTTTCCTCAACTTCACGAAGTTTTCATACGAACACGAATATTTTTATAATTCCTCTCAACATCATAATATTGTTACTAATATTATTTTTATATCACGTTATACCTATAATAAACACACAAATTAAGTGGCATAAACAAGTACAACTTTAAATTATGCATATTCTTGCAATGAACTTTAAATTACGCATTACATGTTAATAATAAATTGAACTATTAGACTTAATAAAATACATAATAACAAAACATAAAAATTAGATTTGACTAAGATTAAACATTAAGTACATAGAGTTAAGACATGTTGCATTCAATATATTATAAGGAAATACGTAAATAACAAAAAAAATAATTAAAATTGACTAAAATCTTATTATTACATTAGTTACCCAAACATGGTTCATTTTTGTGCTTATTTATTCTACTGTATTCTTATTGCACAATCAAAGCATTTTAAACTTGTTGAATATCTTCATTTTGAGTACAACTTCATTATAGCTTCATAATTATCCTCAGACTGGCGTATTCCTTGGCTCTTTATCAGATAACCGGAGAAATCAATTCGCCTGGAGGTAGCTAGGAGCATTTAAGTGTCTTATGAAGTGTAATAATATCTCATAAAACAATCGACTGGTAAAATAATGCTTCTAAATATCTCTTCCCGTAATTATAAATAACATACCTCAAACCACTTTGTCAGTCGGTAAAAGTGAGGCGGTTAAACGGTGAATACTCGTTGTATACATATATGCTTATTTCTTTGGATTCAGTTTATTTATTTCTATAGCAAAATCCACAGCTCTATACAAAATTCTTTCCGTATAGCGGCATTCTTGACCTTGCGCAAGCGTAAAGCAAACAGCGAAAAGTGCTGCATCGGAAATTCTTGCGCGTTCGCTGCGCTGCACAATTTATGACATAATGTGTGCAGTTATGAAATCGTTAGTTTATTTTATTTCACATTGTTTTTTTCTGGGTACCTTATTTCTTTGCCTTGGTCGATGAAACGTTCTTGTTACGATGTGCCGGAAAGGAAGCCAAAGTTGTGGTTGTGAGAGCCAAGAATGATGTTTAAATGACGTAGTCGCAGCTCGGTGTGGCTCAGTGTAGTGAAAATCTTGTTGTGTCCGTAGCTGAATAGAATGTTACTGCCATGGTTGATGTGTAGATATTGCAAATGACTCACGTGTTCTTTTCGTAGTACTCCGTTGGAAGGTTGCTTGTTGCTTGAGCGGGGTCACCAGTGTGGATCAGGCCGTTGGGTCTCCGTCCCAATGGCCAAGGGAGTCCTTCTTGTAGCACCGTGTAGCACATATTTTGTAGACTTCAACTAGCGATTTCGCGGCGCGGACTTGTGACACCATGTCACGGTCGCCATGTAATGGCTTTGGGACGGAGACCCGAAATGAAACAATGTCTTGCGTTGAATCAATAATCTTTATCCTCTAGTGTATCATCTTAAATACTAATTAACATCACATCTATACGTGACTAGAGGAAGGACGCCTTGTCAATCAGGAAGACCTTAATTATCACGTACTATTGAGTACGTGCTGATAGTGTAATTCACTATATCACATACTTATTTAAGATTCTGAATGTGCACTTAGAGACTAAGCTGGGAATTCGCGAAATAAATTACAAAGGGCATAGACAAATTATAATCATCCTTGCCATGGATTACAAGAAGACATAAATTAATAATACTTAGTTGAAATAATTTAGAATTGGTGAAAAATGACAGCTATTAAAACAGTGAGATCAGTTTTCTTCGACTCTTGAGCAGATCCCTAAATAAATCGCAAAAATATGGTAACAGACATTTAGTAAAGAATTTGTACTTGTATCGAAGATTTGTACAAAGCTTTTTCTTGATTAACAGGTTACCAATATGATAAAAATTTCTTATTTAAAAAACCTTCTACGAAGTATATATGAATATAAATACATTTTAGTAGAAAATGGACGACCGAGAAATCGCAGCATTTTGAATATTGAAATTCCTTTAGAGCAGTGAGGTGGAATGAATAATCGCTGGCCTCGCGTTTATACGCCATTAAAGTTTCCCTGAAAACCAAGAACAGATCATTATCTGGTGTTTCTGCCGGTCTACATTGTAAATTGACGGTTATGGACAGGGAGCGCGAAGTGCTATCGAATTCCGAGCCAATGCGCCCGCCACTTCGTGCAAACCGCCCTATACTTCGCTAACAAGATGTTTAAAAGAGAATCAGTAGGGCGCTATTAATAAGTATCTTAACCGGCTGCAAGTAACAATAAAAGTTTAATATTTGTTGTAACTTGTTGGCCCTGGTTTGTAATAGCCCACTCGCGTTTTGCAAGCGTGGTGAATGTGGATATTTGATATGGCGCCAACACCCATCAACGTAGCGATTAGTTAATTTAAATGACGGAGGCCTTCGGCCTGCAGTAGGACATTACACAGGCTGTACCTACTTTACTATACTTTACAGAAGTCTACAAAATTGTAATAAAAAGTTAATGCTACTTAACACTACAAGAGATTGCGAAGCAGACTATTTAACTAGGTATGATTTCATCATTTTGATCACAATAGTAAAAAATATAAATTGTCCATTGTGAACTTTTCGGATCTACAAACTTAAGTCGAGTAGGTAGGTACCTACTGTACCAATATACCCACTTGATTGCTTCGCGGTACTATAGCACCGCGAACAAAAGACGGTCGTTTGTCGCGCGGTGCTACAGGACCGGGCCGATCGCTCTTCGATTTCTACCCATTCGGCAGGTTTTTTTTATATATAGCCACACCAAAATCTCTTGGGTAATTTTAATTATGAATTTGGCAACACTAATATATCAAAAAAAGTAGAAGAGGCCTGTGATTGGTTGAAGAAACAATTTTAAAGAATCTAAGTCAGTTAGCGCCATACTTTTTTTTGTGTGTGAAGTGGTTTGTTTTGATACTAAGACTGTTGAATTGCTTCCAATTCATAAAAAGTTTATAGGGATATTATTCTAGTTTTAAATAATGTAAAAAAACACTAGTTATAGATTTAGATTTAATACTACAAGTCGTGAATTTTCTCTTTAGCTAATTCCAGAATTTCTTATAAACTATTTTACCATTACCGGTACTCGTTTTTTTAAATACTCAGCTTCATCCATAAGCTATACGAAATAGAACATCATTTGTTCGTATACAACGGGATCGGGTCATAAAAACGGGTTGAACGTAGCTGTTCAAGTGCACTACGGTAACGCAAAAGTGCGTGACATGGTAAATTGAGTGCCGGCCGCAAAACAAACGAGTGGATAAGATCTATGTAGAACATGACTCTAGATCACCTTTAAAATCAAACTACTGCGAAAAGGGGTAAGTAAACAAATAACAAAGATCGACGACTCGTTTTAGGTAACGTTGCATAATGAGGCATCCGTATTACCAACTTAGTTAAGTGGTTAACAAAAACGTAGCGAACTAAGTAGTATCACAGCTTAATAAGTAGACACGGAAATTAACTTGTTTGAAGCCGAGAGCGCGTCCTTGTTTGAGTTGGTGGACTGATATTAGTACGAGACTACGAGAGCTAAGCGTAGTCGGTGCCGGCAGCGGGGAACATACGTTTCGGAGTTTGTACCGCCTTGCCTGTAGTTGTAAATATTGCACGCTGGAGATATATTGAGCAAGCACGCAGCTAGACTTAGTACTCAGTACAAACTTGTAGGTGATGTCACTATGAACAAATAACACTATGGTGTGGACTGACTTTGGCTCTTTGTGCTTTGATTCCATGCTAAAATCAAACGGTTGTTTCATTTATATAATTATTGATGAAGTGTATTTTAACCAAAAGAGGATTAGAATTGTTTTGTGAGACATTCCGACGACTCGGTAGAAATCTGCATTACGAAACTGCTTGGTAGATTTGAGATAGACATTTTCAAGACTATAGAAATATGTTTCAGTGTGTGAGATGACTGAAATAATAATTTATCAAATTTTTTTTTTAATTTACTTTACCCTTCCTTCCACTGCTGGGCACAGGTCTAATAGCTTGTGGAGATATTGGGCCATATACCCATCACGCTGTCCCAATGCGGGTTGTTGGGTTTTAACGACTGTTATCATACGACAACAACCGGGAACGGCTTAACGTGCCATCCGAAGCACGGAGGAGCTCGAGATGTTTTAAATTTGGTCACCCAAACTTAAAAAATCTCGAGTTGCGAAAGTTGCTTAGCGGGCAAGATCGCCAGCCGAACGCGCTAGCCGCTGAGCCATCGAGCTCTTTCCTCCTTCTATTAATATTTTATAAGTATTTTTAGTACCTTAAGAATACTTTAAAGTATTCGAACACAACTTATGTCTGATAATGATAAGTGATGAATCTTTAAAAAAATATATAGTTAGGTATAATAAGTAAAGCACTAAGGTAATCTGTGGCTGTAGTTCTGATTATATCCCTAAACAAATAGATACATCAGAAAGGTTACTGCCGGCACACAGACAATAGGCCAGTTGACAATGAGAAATCTTCAAAAACATTTTCATGAAATGAATGTGAATAAAAGAGGTTTAATTAAAATCAAAACAAAATTAACTAATAAAATGTCTGCGCAGGCTTTCCTAAGCACTCATAAATACGATAAATACCCGTTTAGAGAGGACTCTATTCCCGGCGAAAAGGCTTGCTATTCGCCCGGCCGCGCCCGCCTCTCATTACCTATAACGAGCGCCCGTAAGTTTCACCGATTTAATACTATCGCCCCATAGCTCATACAGACTTCGTCGTATTTTTTACGAGTGCGAATAAAAAGATGCCACAAACTGCGCCACAGTAGCGGGCGAGTGCAATGGAAATGTGCTTGTATTAACCTTGGCCATACTTGGCACTTTGGCGGGCTTGGTCATTATTTGGCTGTTTTTAGCATTTTATAAAGCAGTAGGATCGATTAATATTTGTAATCATCCGGTGTATCATCAATTAAGTTTATTGACCCCACCAACTCGCGTAGGCCAGTGTGGTAAGACTAGTGAGTTATGGCTAGATTTTTTAATGTTCATGTTGGAAGGTCTGACTGAGTTCCGGCTGACGTTTAAAGGATAATTATGTTGATGTAAATAGTATTAAATTAAATATAGGTAAGTAGTAGGTACCTACCTATGTACATAGGGTAAGTAGGCTCATTGAAGTTTGGGTGCGCAAATTAAAAATTCAGAAAAACGAGGGAAAAGCCCATAGCCAACCTCTTTGAAAGTTGCATAGAGCTTTAAAAGGCTTATAGATACCTATGGTACTGAAAAAACAGAGTGTGGGTCTGAATCAAGGCGCGTCCAGAATTATCATAATCATTATCAATTATCATTATGTCGACAAGCAATCGGTTTATAAAATTATGTTTATGTTGTCTAGTTCTACAGAACTGCTTTTATAAGATTAAGTTATTAACATAATCTTAATGTTAAATAACGACCCGACTCCGAGGCGATTGGCTAGCTATTTGACCGCACAGCGACTAAATATTAGGTACCTACCTTACCTACTTAACATTGGAAGCAACAACTGGCAACAGTATAGAAAGAGATAACATATTAACTCTGTAACGATAGGTAACCTAAATTAATACCTAACAGATATACATAAGTGTTAGTTTTAATCCATTCAAAGTCATCAAACGTCACTAACTAGATACCTAAAGGCAATAGACAAATTAGATGAATAGAAAATCATGAATAGAAGTTTAATAGCTAAATTGCTAAGGCTGTTGTGTAATGTGTCTATTCAAATATTGATCTAAAGCTAGGCAATTGTTTGAAGATTAATGTGGGAAATTTTATTAAATTCCCCGGGACAAAGGTTTCAACGGGGCACAAATTTCAGCGCTCCGATCCGCGGAATGCGAGCCGCCGACTTGTGCGTTATTGTAAGTTGTTGTTGCGCGACCGAATGTTTGGCTCGATTACGGCTGGGGGCCCGGATTTGCAGACGATTGTTTGTGGGGGCACTGGGGGCGTATTAGAAACACCAACAATACCTAAGCGGAATGTTTCATTGCATTGTGACGAATCAACAAATGAAAAAGACTGTCAAATTGTAATTTATTGTAAGTATCATTAGCAATAACCGTGTCGCGTAGCGGTGAAAGAATACTACTCTCTCTCTCTCTCTCTCTTCCCTTGGGTGTCGTAAAAGGTGACTAACGGACTAAAGACTACACATACATCCAACAGCTTAGAGCGGCGATGGGCACATGTGCCGTTGCTGTTTGGTGAACAGTGGACTATGACAGTGCACTGCTTTTGCGGTTCTCATTGCCAGACTCTGACTAACCTTTCGGGGATAATAGCTGTACTATTAGTTATTCTATGAATTATCATAGAATAATTGTCGTAATTGTATTATGTAGGTATGTATGTATCATTAGCAATTATACTACTTGATTTTATGTGGGAACTTAGCGCACATCCATAGGTAGTTACATAATGTAGCTATAAACTTTAACAACTGCCCAAAGTTTTTCAACTTAATTTCATCAGCAATAGTCACGGGACTGGGTAGCTTGTTTACTTTCTCTTTATTTACCCGTACGTATTTCATATTGAATTTGACAATACCGTTGAATGTTATTTATTTAGTTCAACCGTCGAAAAAGTAAAAGCTCCTTTTTATCTTGTTTAAATACAAGAAACACGAAAGTGTCCCAAAACCAAAATTGCTACACAGCCACGACGACTTAAAAACATTATTTTTATTTCTCATCCGTTGGAGTGTCTTAAGTTAAGTACGTTCCTCACATCCATAAACGGCGGCAGTTTCTCATCAGGGGCGTTTGTCCACGTCAGCTACAGTAAATAGGGCGCCGCGACACGTAATATTTCTTTGTCAACATGCGAGACATTTATTGAAGCGGCCATCGGCCACGGCCGGCCGGCCGGACAAATAGAAAAGTAATTATCGTCGTCAATTGGATGTCGTGAAGTTGCTTTTTTAACCTTAAAACCCAATATTGTATGCAAGTTCGTCTGGGCTGAAGTTAGACCTCGGAAAGTAGGTACCTACAGTTGAACTAAAATATTCTTCATTATTTTATTAAGTCCTAGTTGTCTGACCGTGTCACGTAGCGGTGGAAGAATACTACCACCCGCTCTGTTCCCTTGGGTGTCGTAAAAGGCGACTTTTCACCTCCGTGTATGTCTGTGATTTGTAAGTGAGTGTTTTCTTCGTGTGGGTGAGTGTAAGGCGTGCAAGTGTGACTGTGAGTAAGGGGGTGCATGGTGCGCTTACGTTTCTTAAAATAATTGTATAATTGAGAACAAGACATATTGTGAATATAGTCAGTTACAATGTTTGCATAATTTACAAAAGTACTTGAAACAAATAAAAACCCTAATTCATATCTACTTCGCAGCATCCTCCAAAAGTTCGGGTAGGCCAACGTTTTTATCAGTTCAGACTCTGAGGAGATTCGCACGGCAGGTTTACCGTCAGCCTTTCTAACGTAGGTAGATGCCGCCCCGTTGCGTATCCAGCAGTAATTTGAATCCGTGATGCTTTGAGCGGATTCTAGCTTTACGAAACAACTGCCGGTTTTATTTTGTAAGTTCTCTCGTTAAAATACATTTCCATTGGATCTCCTTTTACTGTGATCACTTTCCGTCTGGATTTCGCTGCTTCAACTATTTCATCTCGTGTTTATTCCATACCATTCTAACCACAATAGGTCTTGGTAGTTGTTGGTGAGTATTGTTTTGCTTCGAACCTTTACGAGTTTTAAACCCACACGTCTGATATCGACTTCAGCTAGATCAACCCCGATCTTTTTTGACGCTGTTTATCTATTATGTCACGGGTTAGGTTCTCACTTTCGTGTTCTACCATCCCCGTAATTGCTAAGGTCGCCAGGCTTCCGAAGGTTTCCGACAGTTGTACGGAGATTAACAATTTCCAATTCTGCTCTCTGAAGCTGTTTTGTATTCTCTTTAAGGCTGGCCTCACACAGCTGGAATGGCTTTCTGAATTCAGAATCTAAATTCAGCAAGCCATTCCGGCTGTGTGAGGCCAGCCTAAGAGTTTGAGATAAGATGTCAGAAATACTTGACATCTCCTTTTTTAATTCGTTATTCTGTTCTATAACCATGTTTACTTACTGTCTGAGTTCGCATAACAGTACCGATGTCTCCGAAGCCAACGGCGAGCTATCCTTTGTTTGCTTCAATATTAAGGGTTGTGGTTTGCTTCCACGAGTTTTGTTAACATTGTCACGCGGGCTTAGTACTTATAATATGTAAGTATTGTTTAAAGGTGGTGCACTAGCTGTTGTTTGCCGTACAGGCGTAGAAGTGTTATCGCCTTTGGGTCTGGATCTTATGCAGGAAGGGCTCAACTCGTCTTTTTTGAGTTGTGAAAGTTGGTCAAATAGATCTTTCGAAACATGTATGCAGATGAGGTAGTAACTTTTATTACATTTAGAGCATTCCATGTATAATATAGGTCTTTTAAGTAATTGCCGCAGCGCAGTTTGAGCTGATTTCTGCTGTTGACTGTGTGTCACACTTCGGGTGACTGCCAGTACACGGGCGCGCGGAGAGATCGGCGGCGATAGATTACTCTATGACTTTAATAATATGTAAACATTCGTTGCACGCAGCACCAGCGTTCGTAGCAGGTTGCTACAGTAAGCGATCGAGTCTGCTCAGGAGCAGTTTACCAAATTCTCAATTCACCAGATTCGCAGCTTACTAGATTCACAACTTACCATATCCGCAACTTACCAGATTCGCAAGTTACCAGATTTGCAAGTTATCAGATTCGCAACTAACCAGAAGTACAATTAAAAACAAAATACATTAAAAAAACTATATTTTCAAGTAGGTAACAACAGTAAAAAATTGTTGAAAAAAAATTAAGAATAATAATAGTAAAATTAAAATGAAAAATGAAAAACTGAAAAAATATTTTTAAGTATACTTACTTAGTTACACTTCAGTTTTTTTTTGTGAATTTATTGTATCGGTTTAATCGTAAACACATTTGATGCTAAACATAACTCTTTTTTGCAGTCAGCCATAATTGGCTACAGTTGTAACAATAAAATATGAAATTATGTCGGTTATAGTAGTTTATAATTTAACAATAATTATTAGTAATAGTTTTTTTATTAAGATAATTTGTAAATAAAGCTTCGTGTGACATCACATTTAGTGAATGCAATTTTGCGAGATTGGGGCTCAGGAGAGATCTTGCGAGTTTATGAATAACAATAGCGCGAGATTTCGCCAATTTGAAGATCTCACGAGATTGGCAGTTTTGTGTGTTTATCCTTGCAAATAATAACAACATTTTAATAAAGAAGGAAAAAATAATAAGAATTATTGGTATTATGAAACAAACATTTATTTTTACGATATTTTTCAATAAACTTTATGTACCTATACGTCTAACATTGTTTGACGTATCTATCTATCATTCTTTTTAATAAATTTTTATGTAGTAAACTTTGACGTATCTAATCAAATAAGAAATGAAAAAACAACCAGTCTTTTCATCTAATATCAAACAAAAGTTTTTTAATAATAAAACAGTTCTTCTTTTTTAATATCAAAACTAAAATGATACTCATAAACTAAGTTAAGTTGACTATTAAACTGAGATATTATTATCAATTAAAGAAAACTATACCTACTCAGAGATCTATTAAAAAATAGAGATTAATTAACAAAATATACCAATCAAATGAAAGGCTTTATTGCTTGGCAACACGTATGGATCGATCTGGTGCAATTAGTGGAGCAATCTCCAGCAATTTTAAAAAAGTGCAGCAAATGTTTCGACAATATCGATTCTAATTGCTCCATAATATATTTTAATAGCTCAATGTTATCTACACGAATTGCCGAATAATGAGTAAGTATGAAAATTTAAAGCAATTTTGTTTTCTGTCTCGCATGCACTTATTTTATTTGCTCTTTGACTACGTTTCGATTCCGCGGTGAAAGCGAGCGGGTGAGCGAATATGCAGCAGCGCAAGCGCGTACGTGTATAAAAGTATTGCCTATAGTTTCTTGGAGTTGATCCATATCGCTCAATATTGTTGTTGCAAAACATTTTGCCAAATTGATGCTTGTTGCTGTTGCCGTAAAATGCTTGATATTTTGTCACGTCACAATCGGCCAGTAAGTATTGCTCATAATTGATCAATTTTCATTGCCCGTGTAAGCGCACCTTAAGTTTCACCATACTTCTAGTTCTAAGCAACAAATGGTTTTAAAAATAATAATCGAATCACAATACAATCAACATTTGTTTGGAGTTATCTAATGAAACTATTCAGATTTACGGCGCGCTGACCGCAGGCGCGGCTTAATCAGTTTTCTTAATTGTCGCGGGCTCCGAGGCGCTGCGGGAACTTTAATTAAGTTTGTTTTTGTGGTGCCACCGCGCCAGGTGAGGTAAGGTGCAAACGAGAAAGAACGATTTTTGTGGGGTGACCGAAACTGAATAACCTTGACCCATGGAAGTATTCTTTTAAAGCCGCTGCGCGACACGGCCGATATAGTCGCGTAGCGGCTTAGCGGCCTCTCTTCGCTGCTCGCTCCAACTGCATACAGCGGCAATGGGCTCACCACCTGTCACGCTGAGCACATGTGCAGTCGCTATTTGGTGAAAAGTGGACTATGGCAGAGGACTGCTTTTGCGGTCCTCATTACCTAGTCTCTGACTAACCCTTCGGGGATAATAGTCGTGATTATATGTATGTATGTGAATATCTGCTTCAGGCATGTGTATGGGGCGATAGTTTCTCACTGTAGGTACGGACAATGGGCGATTTTCTGACAGCCCAAATTAAAAAGTAAAAATTAGTTCAAAAACACTCGATAGATGTCGTTTTATGAAAGCTGGGCTACTTATGGGCTGTAATAAATTCTACACTTTTACTTGTCTACCAAAAGAATAAAAAAATAGTATTTACTTACCTACTTATATTCAGGACATCCAGAACCTATTTCTTTTTTGGAATAGAATAAATATTACGCAGCCATACACGTGCTCTTCATGAACCCGCCTTTTACTAAGCGCCATACTAATCTATGCTAAGCGCCATCTATGAAGTCATTTACGAACCAATTTCTTTTTTTTTTGTGATCTCGGAAAATCGTCCATTACATTGGCGATCTATTTTATTTTATTTTATTCGAATTTACTAATAGGAAGCAAAGATTTCAAGAAAAATAAGCCAAAGAGCATCATAACTTTTTTTTAAATAAAAGTGGATCTGGCGGCTTTTGATACTAGACGACACAAATAATATATCGCAAATGGGTTGGCTGAAAAATTTCAGTCCAGTACCTTTAATAATTAATTTATTATTAAAAAAATATTTTTTTTTAACATTGCACTGGTTTGGTGTGTTTGTGTGTGTGTCTTTGTAATGAGCTTATCTTTATAAAAAAAACATAAATTGTATTTATTTAACCAGACGGTTGCAAATTACTAATATTGACTTGCCTGTTTACACCTGCCTACCCAATGTTATGATAGGAAAAAAATAGTCAACCTAACGTTTGCATATTATATAGGCTTCATACTTTCGATTGGTACCTATGTAATTTATCTATTATCGAAACAAGTGCAATATTTAAAACAATATCTTTAAATGTTTAATTAATCATATATTACTGGACTGAAATTTTTCAGCCAAAGCAATATATTTTTAATACAGTTGCTCAAAAAGTGGCGTATTGCAGGGACGTATAGCGTTCGGGATGTGGGCTATTACATACTCGTGCTTTTTTTTTACCTTTTCCGAACTCGTGCGTTCTCTTTCCCAACTGTCAAAATTATGTCTATTAAAAAGAAAAAACCAACCACGAAGTTTTTACCAAAAAAATTCATAGAAGTTTTTATGATTCATGCAAATATTTCTAAAAAGAAGCTACTAATTTGTTTCAATATCAGATTTAATTCAATGAGTTAGGTTATGTTGAAATGAAACCTTCATTTCATTTCATCTCATTAAATTTCATTTTTATTTCATATCAATAAAAAAATTCTACTGAAGACTTGGCTGTATGGGCATAGTTCCCTTTGCCTACCCAGAATGGGTGAAGAAAACAAAAAATCTTTGCATAAATTCTTTTACGGTTGGCGCCATTTTTCAAAAATATTCTTTATTAAATTGCTTCATTTTTTCGCAACTATATTAAAAAATAGTTGTTCAGTACACGTGCGGAACTCAGAACAATAACTTTATTGTTCTGAGTGCGGAACCGTCATTGCAACTTGTTCCGACTATCAACCCTCACCTTCGGCTGCGCCTCGGCTCGGGTACACATTTGTCGGAACTCTTTGCAATTTTAAATTTATGAATTAATATTTGAAGTTTTTTTATAAGTAAGTAGGTAGGTACTTATGTTTTTATAAAAAAAGATATTTGAATGATTAAAAATGTCAACCTTATTAATAATGTTTTCCAAAACTCATTTCAGCCGTTACTTTATTTTACTTTAAAAATTATTATTTTCAATTTCTGTTACTTACCTACCACAATATAAATACGATAATTGGAAATCACATTTATTCCTTGCAGAACTTAAGTTAACAATTCATTATGATTATTATTCTTCACTTTTCATCCCAAAAAAACGATAATTACCTGTAAGATTTAGCCGTTTGTGTCGCTAGGGGAGAGACACTTGCCTGCCATTTTTGTCTCGTACCAGGATACGTTTGTTTACACAGAATTCTATCACCACGGCTTATATTTCGGTTCGACGCGATTCTGTTTCGGCGTGCAGTGGTACTGGGGGTAGCGATGCGCATTTGTCTGGCACAGACTATAGATCGTTAGATTAGTTGATAAGTCTTAACTACAAGTTAGTTAACTTGTTTTTTTATTATTATTATTATTAGTATTGACGTCAATAAGTGCCTGTAAAGGTTTACATTGAATAAATAATTTGACTTTGACTTTGACTTTGAATGACAGGCTTTCCGCACTCGTAATGAAATATACTATTTTAACACATTAAATTTGAAATAAAATAATTTTCATCCATTAACCGGCTCGGTGAAGGACGTTGTATACTCGGATCCTCTACTATTACGTTGAGTCAGCAGTAAGATCGTAGTCGTAGCAACGAACGTCGCAAAATTCTGTAGCTGAGGGCGTAGTCGAAGCATCGTAGCAAAATCCTGTAGCTGAGAGCGTGTAGTCGAACCATCGTAGCAAAATACTGTAGCTGTGTACCTACGTAGTCAGCTTCATCGTAGCAAAATACTGTAGCCATTGAGATAGATACTATAGAGGTAACTTCGATGTGCAATATTTTCACACATGCACAAAAAAAGTCGTCTATGTGTGCGTTATTAAAATGTTGCCAGCTCACAGTTGTCACTCCCTAAATATGGGTAAATGTTACACAATGTCAAGAACAAATACCACGTCTCGACCTCTCGACATAACACCTCTTATTTTTGTGTCGGATGTAGAACGGTTAGGATAAAAGAAACAAAAATATAAAATCAACAACAATGTATTGTGGATCAAATATCAATCAATCTTTGAGAAATTTTATACAATATGAAATAAAATAACACGTGAAGCCAAATTATAATGACTGTTATTTATGAAACAATCCGTGGCCTAAATTATTTCTTTCTAACATTAATTTCAACGTAAGTTTAACTTTTAACCGCTGTTTTTAGATAAGTATCAATCTGAATAACAAAGTCAAGATTATTTAATTGAAAAAGATGCATTGCTGATTTGGTTCTAATGTTTCTTCAGTACTGCAACTACTGCATGATAAAACAACCTGTAACAAAAATAATTCATATTAACTTTGCGGAATACCGTAAATTCATAATAAAATAAAGGAGAATTTTGCGAAATCGCGGTCACTGATAAAACCAATAGAGAAGTTAAAAACAAACAAAAATGTTGATGTTAAAGGAAAAATATCATCATCATCATCATCAGCCTATAAACGTCCCACTGCTGGGCACAGGCCTCTCACGTAAACAATAGCACGTGGGGATATTGGGCCATAACCCACCACGCTGGCCCAATGCGGGTTGGTGGGTTTTTAACGACTGCCAGCCATCTTTACCACAACTACCGGGACCAACGGCTTAACGTGCCTTCCGAAGCACGGAGGAGCTCGAGATGTTTTTAATTGGTCACCCATCAGGCGACCCGGCATTGCAAAAGTTGCTTAGCGGGCAAGATCGCAAGCCGACCGCGCTAGCCGCTGCGCCATCGAGCTCTTCAAGGGCTTTTTTTATGTATAAAATATAAAAAAATGCAAGTTTTGATACCAAAATCTCAGAAGCGGCACACTTTATGATTTGTGATACTTACTTTTTGATTAATTTTTTATCGGGATTCAAGTCCTCAATAGTGTTCGTGTTATCAATAAGTGGCCGCGATTTCGCTAAGATTTCACTTTTCTTTATTTTTATGTCTCCATCATCATTTTTTTGAGTGTTTCATCCTTGGGAAATCTAAAACAAATAGAAAATAAACGTTAATTTACACTAGGTTGGCTTGATTCTCGTGAGGCCCCTAAAACCTTAAAACTAAATTTAGTATTTTCTACCACGCTCAGTCTAACGCTCGAATAGATAGGAAAGGTAAAAAGTACAGGTGGGTATACAGTAAAAGCTCCTTATTCGCGCTTCCTTCATTCGCGTTTTCACTATTCGCGGATTAAAAAAATGCGAGCCAATTCCTACATTCGCAGCTAAAAATTTATTTATTCGCGGATCTAATTGATCGCGCCGCCTTAGCACTGCCGCCTCTTGTCAAAGGATGCCGCACCCCGCTACCGACACTACCCAATATTTTTTGTAAATGCCGTCAAATGGACTAATAAAAAAAGTAAAATAGATCATATTACAAGTTTGCCTAAAGTATGTTGTTAAATGATATCGCCGTGGACTTTGATATAGCCGCCTTCGCCGCGATCGGTGTTTTTGAGAATGTATACAAACAGAATGAAAGCAACATTTTGTCACCTAGGAACGCATTCCATATAATCCCATATAAATTACCATTCCGTATTCACGATTTCTGTATTCGCGGCATATTTTTGGAACATATACCCCGCGAATAAAGAGCTTTTACTGTAATTCAATTAGATAATTTAATTTATGCTATTCGTTCCTTAGTAAACCTAAGTATTTTTGGGGTAAACTTTGCGAAGTACCTGACAATACTGATTACAGGTTATGTTGAAATATTTTTATGAAATTTCCGTATTAAACCAAAAGCACACATATTTAAGACTAGAATTAGAGATTTGCAAACATTTATTAGCATTTTGAATAGAAACAAATGAAATATTGCATGGTAAATTGCTAATAATCATCACGAAACCAGATTAACAAAACTTACGTAAGAAACGATATTCCAGGCATTTGCCACTCACTTCTATTACTGCAATGTTTGACTGAACACCTCATTGTTCAATTAAGCCCGCCGGAATAATATGTACATCTAAAATAAACACTTAGTCAACTAAAAAAACAAATAATTATTTGGTAGGTAAAATAATGACAGCGATTTGTTTGGGGCCAAGTGTCGCTGGATCCATGTAAAACGTTGCACAGTTTCACCGACACGGTCCTTTCATCCTATGCTTTGTCTTTGTTTTACTTAGGGTAAAAATGATGTGCCGAAACGGAACAAAAATAGTAATGGATTAAGGCAGAAAGACATAGCAAACTTATGCTCTCTCTATAGTTATAGATCTCAATGACTGTAGCTGACGGTAGCCATTCGTATGCGTAGGTTAGGTTAGTAATGTTATATAAATAATAATAAAATATGTCCATATTTTATTATTATTTATATAACATTTTATTTAATTACGAAAAACCTGGGACACCACAACTTATTTTTATTATAAGTAATATGAATTTTAAATTAAAATTTGAGTGGATTGTTAAAAGGGTTTGCGCATTTCGGTTTCCCAAACAAACTTCCAAGTCGACATTTTTAAAAACCAATAAGCCAATTTTTATGAAACTTTGCATGTTGAAGTAAAACACAGGGATCTAAATAGTTTATTAAAAACATTTCTAAAATTTGTTTGTTTAACTGAGTTATTGCGATTTTTAACTTTCTGTAACGGACTCTAAATCACAATAACTCAGCTAAAAAAAAACGTTTTTTAAAAATGTTTTCAACAAAGTATTTAGATCCGTTTGTTTTACTTCAGCATGCAAAGTTTCATCATAATTGGCTTATTGGTTTTTAGAAATTTCGACTTGGAAGTTTGTATAGAAAACCGAAATGCGTAAACCCTCTTAAGAAGATATTTGGATTTCTTATATTTCTTGCAAATTAGAAACTCTATAGCATAAAATTACGCCTGCGAGTCGGCTAGCTTAGCCGCGATTGCATTGAAACTGTGAGTGTTACGTTGATCATAAGACGGCGTTAAGTAAATTTAAAAAGCGACGTAAGTAGATAGTTGTAAATACTCGTAGTTTTTTTTAGAAATCTGATCTATATTTTTTATTTTATGGAATCGATTCTATTTAACTTTCACAAGGTACGTTTACACGCTTGCCGAGGCTTGGCAAGCTTCCACAAGCTCCTAACTTATACAAACGCTTGCGTGTCATTTACACGGTTGCGAGTGCGTTAGTGTGTTTCAGACAGGTAAGCATGGCAGACGCGAATGTAACATAAAATGTTTTCTATAGTAACAGACATCGAAATTGTTTCGGCGCTTGCATTTGGTTTAACATATTATTTTTATTTAAAATATAAACAAAAATAAAGGAAGCGAAAAGTTCGCCCGACAAGATGGTGAATGTTAAAAATCCGTACAGCACGAGCTCGTGAGCGACACCAAACATGCGCCAACGTGTAAATGCGTCGCAAACGCTTGCCGCAAGCTTCCTTTGATCTTTGTTAAAAACCGACATCGGTCCGGATCAGCGACAAGCTCTTGCAAGCTCACGCAAGTCACGCCAAACACCCCGTGCACACGCTTGTGTTTGTGGACGCTTGCCAAGCCTCGGCAAGCGTATAAACGTACCATCAGGTTTTGCGCAATTTTATTGATACGTTGTAGATATAATTATCTACCGCCTCTTCCTTTAAATTTAAATAATTTAGTGTAGTTCCGGTGTTGCTCTGGCAGCGGCGCATTGATAGAATACTGCCGACCCATCTCACATCCTTTGGGTGTCGTAAAAGGCGACTAACGGATCAAAAACTGCAAATAAATCCAACAGCATGGAGCGGCGATGAACTCACCACCTGTCACGCTGAACACATGTGCAGTTATCACTTGGTGAAACGTGGACTGTAGCAGTGGACTGCCTTCGTAGTCCTCATAGCCTGGTCTCTAACTACCTGTCGGGGATAATAGTCGTGAATATTATCCCCGAAGTATATAATTATGTATGTATGTAAATAATTTATTAATTTTGTTAATTTATTAAATTAATCTTAACAGAGTGCGGCAAGCGTCGCACTGTGGGCGGCGGCTCAAAGCGCATCGTGGGCGGCGTGGAGGCGTCGCCGGGCGACTGGCCCTTCCTGGCGGCCATCCTAGGCGGGCCCGAGGAGGTGTTCTACTGCGCCGGCGTGCTGGTGGCCGACCAGTGGGTGCTCACCGCTTCGCACTGCGTCGGCAAGTGAGTGCCAATTGTGCCCATGCCAACCCATGTCCTCATTTCACTAAGTTTATTTGTACTGGCACCTCAAAACCAACCGTAAAGTTATACAAGAAGTGCCAGACGTCCCTGCGCCAGTAAACCCACTCGCGCAGGAGACCATATTGTTAGCGATAGGTCTTGTCGCCATACCAGAACCTGCCGAAGCGCGCTTTTCATTCGGTTCACTTACTCATAAGAGTCTCGGGAGAGTTTCTCCGTGAACACGTGTAGTTCACTGCCTATTCTCCAGATAGGTAACCAGAGCTGTCAAGCTCGCTCACTTCTTGTTGCACGAAGGGCACAACTCGCAGTTGCCACTGCTTGGGTCTTACGGGATCTAGGGGGCCGTCTCTACTAGTTCTCCGGACTAGTACCAGAGATGCCGACAGCAATGTCCAATGAGAATCACCGGACATAGCTGCCAACTTAAAGGGAAACTCACATTCCCAACCAGACTTTTCGCTTCAGGCCCCACCGGGACCGCTACTAAGCCCCGCTCGCTGTGCACGAGATTGGAAGTCCTGGCACACAATACCAGGACAAAACAAACATTTCCAAGCTCGACAGCTAACCACAAGTCACTACGAGTCTAATCCATGTCCGGATCCCGCCGGAGACGCCGGTAAGGGCACAACCAGCGGGAGGCACGAACCGGTACCCCGTAGTACCACTGAGCAAACACAGCTAGACCCGTAGATCCAGCTGTGAAACACTATCTGTAGGGGCAGTAGATAGGGAAGGAGACCAGTAGCGCAGGAGACCAGTAGGAACTGCTGGTAGGATTCCGTCTAGGATTCGACTGGATGTCAGCCACCCTAGTACTTACCGTAGCGTATCCTAGTACCTAGCCGGAAATGCTTAATCTCCTGATCCTTTAATCCACACTTACATACCCGAAACCTTCAGCCACTAAGAAAGTGATCTGTATATATACCTTCTTTTCATCTAAATGAAGATCTAAATTAGAACACTAGGTAAATCATTAATACAATTTACATGCACTGGGAATCGAACCCCAGAACTTTGTCTTTCCAAAACACTTTAATGATCATAAAATTATTGCGGCGCCGTCGGCAAGTGTGCTGGTCGTCTGTCTCATGCCTAAGTTCGTTAAAAAGGGGGAAAGGGGTGTCTACACTTACCTACTCTTCAGTTAACCATACTCGTTGATTAGTCACTCGGACGTGAACGGCTGGACGATCCAGCTGGGCATCACGCGGCGCCGCTCGCACGCCTACTACGGCCAGAAGGTGAAGGTGCGCCGCGTCGTGCCGCACCCGCACTACAACATCGGCGTGGCGCACGACAACGACATCGCACTCTTCCAGGTACCCAAAGTGATGTTTACAGAGCCAATTCATTACAGACCAACCTACCACAAATGTCTAGTCCAGACCAACCAGTCTTAAGGCCAAAATCCCGCGCACACCGCGTCGTCTATTGGTCACAGGAACGTGCCAAAAAGACGACGCTTACCCCCTGCAAATGAACTGTAATTGGTTGTAAAATGCGCGTACTGCTGTATTATTCGTGCTGTATTATTATATTTATAGTAAGTACATATCTACTTACTGCTTGACGTTTCGGTCGCGATGCTGCGGCCGTGGTCACAAGCGATCAAAATTAACGTGTTAGGTCCAGTTAAAATAGTTTTAATGCAAAGCAACGCGATAGTTTAAAGTCTTAAATTGTGAGTAAACAGGGGGTGAGCGTTTCTAGGGGGGGGCGTCTAGGGGGGCTGAGACGTTAGGTATGGCTAGCGATACCGGTAGCGTGTTCCGTTAACGCTTTTTGCCGTACGACCCAGCTGGCAGTGCGGTTTATCACGCAGCCCAAAGCTACAGCTGTTTGTGTGTCGTGTATTCCCCTAGAGCTGTGTGGTGGGGGCCGTTATTCAAAGAATAGTAACATACCAACCCATCTCTTCTCCTGGGTTTCGTAAAAGGCGAAAGACTGATTACATATCATAAGTACGTCTAACATCATAAAGCGACGATGGGCTCATCATCTATATCGCTAAGCACATGTGCAGTTGTCATTCGGAGTGCCATGAGTGTGGCAGGCCGCTGCGTCGCGTCCCCATTGGCTGCCTCTGATGGACCATTTGGGGTTAACAGTCGTGAGTGTATGTATTCTTGCGACAATGA